>CM062818.1:376783090-377383090 GCA_031772625.1 Pinus tabuliformis | reverse complement strand
TCTGAGGAAGTTAGGGCTTTTGTAGACTCCTAAATTACATTCTAAATAGTTGACCTTGGGAAAATGTTGTAACTTTCTCTCTGAGCAACAAATTGAAATTTAATAAGAAGTTACAGAAAGAGGATAGACTGTAGTTTTTTTTGTATATTTTTTAGATCCAAAGGTCGAAATAGTGACACGTGGCACGTCATACAAGTTCGCTCTATGGAAACATTATATAATCAGGTCATCTTAGGAGATTGGGTATAAGTCTTTCTTGGAGAATCAAATTCTGATCAGACTTGCGGGGTTAGAAAGAGGAGTCATAGGGCTACTGAAAAAGACAATTTAATAACTTGGAGATCTAAAATGACATAGTTACAGTTGTTTCAAGATCGAGCTCCTAAAATCAAGAAAAGGCGATATGGGGAAGTTTGATGGAAAGGATCTGTTAAATTGGATACAATAGATGGAGCAATATTTTGATCTACATGAAGTGAAACTGTTACAAAATGTATGTATTGTTGGAAATAATACTGAGAGGGGGGGTGAATTGTTATAGACATTTTTGTGCCTTACAGCTCCAAGCATGAAATTTCCATAAACCAAGGGCTCCTAAGTCCCTAAAAGTGTTGTTCCAACCCCTAAAGGAACAAGGTCAACAAATTACAGCTTCTCCCAGAAGTTCTCCACCAGAAATTGCTCAGAATAAGTCAAATCAGGATCATTTCAGCTGCTCCACTAGCCAAGTGCGTTGCATAGCACCTAAATCCACTAGCTAGGTGCGTTGCAATGCACCTAAATGCACTACCAGGGTGCATTGAGCGGGAAATGAAAAATGGCGGTGTCATTCCGCGAGGTGGAGAGACCATGGAAGCTTCCAGAATCTTCTCCAATGACACTTGCCTCACTGAATTCGACCAAGGATGAGTAAGAGGCTTTCAGTCTCCAAGTGGAAGTAAGAACTGACAGAGAGAAGCCACTAATCAAATCATGAGCTAACTCATCCTCCTTGCATACATCTATATATGGATTCCTCATCCCAGAGATCCAGAGGCTGGAATTTTGCACATTGTAAGGAATTGCTGTTGGTTTTGAGATACATATCAGAGAATTGGGGGTGAAGAAGGGAGTTCTTTGCTGGGAGGTTGATGCTGGGTCAGGAATCATCAGTTGTAACTCCTCCTGGATCTTCTTGTATATCAATAAAACTATTTGAGTTTCTTCTCCATGCTTTTGTATCATTGATGCTTGTTACATTTGTATGGTTAACTTAAATCTGATCCTAAGTTATTTATGAATATAAACCCATGTCTTTGTATAGTTTCCTTCTTCTGTGATCTTACAGGTACTTGGTGAAGCTGGACAAGTAAGGGAGTAGGTAGCTGGAAGCTGTCAAAGAGGAGAGAGATTCGATCGAAGGACTAGCGCAAGACAAAGGTTGGTTCATCCTATTCCTCTTTGTTTATAGTTCATAAAGAAGATACAAAAGTAGTTTTATCTGTTTGTTTCTAAGGTAGTTGTCACACCTTAGTGGGATAGAGCAGTTCTAAATTAACACTTTTCCCGATAACAAAATGGTGACTCCGCTGGGGATCGTGTCTAATTAGTTTGTTTGTGTTTCTCTTGTTGTTTATTTCATAAACTTATAAGTAGCAATCGAACTGCATTTGCCATTAACAAATGCAAAGTAGACATCTGCTACTTCAATCCATTCACTGGATCTGTTTATGATTTGAACAGCTGATTCGTAGACTAACTGGTTGCCCTTGTGATAGCTCTTAGACCCCCCTTAGATCCACCTCTGATTGTGCATTACTGATTGCTTTTACTCGGCCAAAACCAAAGATTAAACTACAAACTGTGACCCAGAACCCAGATAGAATTCTCGTTTCTGCCCCAGCGCAGGCACTGTGAAGAGGTTCTGCATTTCAACCCACTTCCTGAGAGGGAAACTTGCACTGCAATGCAGTTTCTATGTGTAACAGGTGCGCTGATCAGCCTAGCCCTGTGCAGCTGAGGTTCTTTGGTTCATTCTTTCTAGTTTTGTCTCTGATTTTTGCAGCCTGTGATCAGTATATGACTGTTTCAAACCCCTTTTCCTTACTGATATTCCACCTCATTTGTACAAAAGAACTGTAGATGTTTTTATGTGTTTGTTGAGTCGTTTACAGTTTTCCATTGAAAAAGTATAATAGTCGTACTGTCGTCCTTTGATTTAGATCTATCGCAAGTGTCGATTTTGATCATAGGATAAAGTTTATTTGCTGTTGATGGTCGATTATGCTTTTACTTTTGCCTTTGGTTTGAATTTGTGACTTTCTAGTGTCGAAACGAGTATTTATTTCAAAATCATAAAGTGCCGTAAACATCTCTACCTTTTGATTTCGAAAAGAAGCTTGTTTGTGTTTGTCGCTTGAAAGCAAATTCAGATTTGTACATCAACTTTATTTTTAGCATCAATATTAAGAAAGTGAAAAACAAATACATGCATATGCATTTGCATATTGACAGTCTGTTTGGCTTGATTTAGGAAAGTGCATTTACAGTGTGCTCTTTGCTCTTTGCGAAAAGATTGTGTCTTTCTTTTCCCCTAGTAGCTAGGATTTTCATTGCTGAAAAGAGATAAAAGTTTGTTTATCATCTTTAGATTGCATTTTAGGAATTACATCTACATCTCGTGGTGAACCCAAAAGGCAAACTTCATAAGAAAGATCAACTTAAAATAAATTCAATGAACCTAACAATGCTTTGGAACTTAACACACAACATTTAGAGGTCTAGGCTAGAGACGTATTCCGGCGTCGTAAAGCCTGGTAACTGTTGTCCTCACTGATGGTTGGGTGATTCCTCCACTTTGAGACAATAAGTGCCAGTACGGACTTGTTCTCCCACGTATCGTCGAGTATATATTGGGAGACCCCTATAGGCTTAAAACCTTTATCCATAGGAAGCCATGTCGGCCGCCCTACTGATCACAATGCACCGAACACAGCATTCGGGAAGATTGACTGCCGTACCGTAAAAAGTATTCTGCAGTTTTGCGATTGGTTTGGTACTCCCTCTACCTAGACCTCTAGAGCAGTCCCTTTCGTTCCTTTTCAGACTCCTTAACGGAAAAGGTCCATCTGAGCACTTGTCACTTCAGGCTCATTAAAAATAGAAGGAGACTAGAGTCATCTTTTGTTTTTTCTCGACTCTTAAAAACTGAAAAAACAAGTTGTGTCAAAGCGTGTTAAAATTTATTTTAAACGGAATATTCATACCCCCTTTCCTACGTTGATCTTGGGTTGAGAAAATGGAGCCTACCAACCAAGGAATTCCCCTTGGTGGAAATCCTAGTCCCTTCTCCTCTTGGGGAGATGTTGGTGCACCCCATATGGCCACATTATCGCTTCCAGGACTGACAATTGGTTTGCCTGTATGGCTCTTCTCAACCTCTGTCGTTCAGAACACCACCATTCTTGAACAATTGAATCAGCAATTAGACGAGTCTAGAGTTGCCCACCAGCCTTCTACTTCCTCTAATTCTTCCTCTCTTCCTTCCTCTTCACTTGATGGAGCTGGTAAAGCTAAAAGCCAAGCTCCTAAGGAGAAGAAGGAAAAGAAGAAGTAAGAGAAGAAGAAAAAAGAGCCAAAGGCGAATGGGGGAAAACGAGTGTCGTCTAACGAAAATCCACACACTGCACCGACCAGGCTAAATCGCCATGTGTCATTTGCAAAGGAGACCACTTTCAAAGAGATTGTCCTTCCATCCCCCGGATACTAAGGGACTAGTCTCCTCGTTTGCACAACCCGGTGTCGTCAACCTCTGTTGATCATGTTGAAAGCACACCGTCAACTAGTGAAAGTGAAGCCCTAGGACAAAAAGGGAAAGCTAGATTTCCTTGTAAACTGTGCGAAGGCAATCATGCCGTCCACCGTTGTCCCTTCTTAGACGAAGCTAAAAGAGTTTTGGATGATCGTCCGGTTTCACCGTTACGAGTTCCTCCTGGATATAAAAAACTCTTGTCGAGTCCGTCACTAGTTGAGAATCCAGCTGGCCTGCTCAGGTGGTTGGCTGAAGTGCCTATCATTGAAGATAAACCATCTGGATCCATACCAGACGAAAGTCAAAAGGTCGAGGCAGCAGTTGACGCTGTCTTGCCTTCAGAGGTTTCATCTTCAGATGATACAATCACTGAAGAGAACGAGGATGACACCATCCAAATTCTCTTCATAAACACAGACTCCGACGAACATGGGGGCAATATACCCGTTCCTTTACCGCAGGAAGGAAGTTCGTCAGAGCCATACCCGACCGTCTATTCGGTCCCACCTCCAAGCAACCTAGTTGTTTCCTTCGACTGGAATTAACTAGGCAGACCTCGTTTACCAGCAAGCATACCATTCTGAATTATCGTTCAAATATATAGAATGGTTATGGCTGGTACCATCATATATGAGGGGGCTTCTGTGAGTATCCTTTCCTCAATTTCTTGGAAAGCGCTTGGTTCGCCATCGCTTTTACCTGAGATGAGAAAACTCACAAGCTTTGATAAAGGAACCAGTCAACCTTTAGGGATCCTTCCCAATGTGCCCATAACATTGAGAGGGAAGACAATTCGCATGAACGTAATGGTAGTTCAAGGACCCTTGGATTATAACCTACTCCTTGGACGAGACTATATTTATTGCATGGGAGCGATTGTCTCCTCACTCTTTAGAGTAATTTGTTTTCCGCACGAAGGAAGAGTGGTCAAGCTCGTGGACCAGCTTTCATTTCCCGGATCACGCATAGAAAATAGTCACATACCATCCCTAAATGGTATTTTCACGCAAGAAATGTCTCAATCTCCAGTCCGTCCTCCCGATGAGCGCAAGTAATTCGGAGGGAAATGACTAAAACCCGGGGGGCATGCGTCCTGGTCTGCTTCGGCAGGAAAACTTCGAGTATAGGATAGGTTTCCGCGGGAGAATATGACTAGTCTGTACCCCGTCCGGGATTGGAAGATGGGTTATTCTAGAACAAGATTCTCTTGTCAAAGTTATGTGAGTTGGCGGGCATCGTCGCTCACCTTTTTTTTATCTCGGTAGACATCGCCGAAGAAGTGTTTTGTTTGCGCCGCGAATAGAACAATCTTTGGGTAACCTGTAAGAGGTAGGCCTCTCTCGGTAAAACAAATGTTTTGGCGGAAATGAAGTAGAGGTAACTTTGAAACTCTGTTTTATACCTGGGGGCATGCAAACCTTTTGGAGTGCAAGCAAAGAGCGATCATTTATCTGTTTTTTTGGATTGGTCGTTTCCTAACTTGCATAAAGAAAGGATGTGGGGAAAAATCTAAAAGTTGCCATTTTTATATGAGACATTCTTATCATATGATTGGATTATTCGAGCAGAGTTTACCGCGAGGTTCAAGCTCGTTAAAAAATAAACCTGGACCGAGCAAATGTTTCCACTTGCGTTTAAGCTCGTTAAAAAATGAACTATCCCCTGGTAAATAACCACCGTGAATGTAGCACTTCAGCCATTAAAGCCTTGGTCGTGTTTGCACCGTCACCTCCACTTTTACATTGGCCGATCATTCACCTCCATTTGATTGTTTACCCATTTTGAGGAACAGCTGCGAAGAGTGATTTCACTAGCCATCCTTGTGACACTGCCGTGATTGGAAAATTCCAAACCTTACCTGGAATCAACTGCTACCCTTTTTGTCACTCGTTCCTCAAAAGACGAGTCTTCTTTAAGCTCTTTTCTGACTCGTAAAATATGAAATGATTGCTGAGTTTTGGCCTTCCAGCTCGTTAAAGTGACAGGAAGTGCTATCCCTCCTCTAGATTTTAATCTTTTTGGACCTGAGGGATTATTGCACAAAAAGATCGAGCGCTTGTTTTGTTCGGCTCGTTAAAGCTAATGGAAAATTCATCCCTTCTGTATTGTTTTATACTTTTTCGGACTTAGGGGATTAGATGACGAAAAGGGAATTTTGGAGTTATCTTTACGTACCTTTTCAGACTCTCTAAAAATGAAAAGGACCGAGTTATCTTTGTCATTAAACTCGTTAAAAAGATTAATAGCAACAAACTTGTCTTTAGACGAGAACGAGTTTCACTATCGCTAGGCTCGTTAAAACATAGCGATGGGTTTGCCCGAAGGGCAAATTATAGAACAAGCATATGTTATCCTCCTCAAGCTTGACAAAAATAAAGAGGTACTGTTCAGCAATGACTAGGGAAAAATTGGGAAGAAAACTCAAAAGAATCTTTAATGGTAGCAAGTCGCTCTTGAACATGACACTTCCACTCCGTGCCCGAGTCGGGTTGGATTGTTTCATTCACCGGTCACATCGCCATGGTCTCGCCATACCATCAACATTTGGGGTTAATTCTACCAATCCATCACATAAGTGTCGCCGAAATGTTCAAGAGAAGTCATCCAGAAAGGCCACCTATGTCCCGCCCACTACCATACATTATACTCCATTCTTTCATGACCGCCACCTTGAACCATATATCATTAGATAGTTTTCACCTCCATCAAAATCATTTGCTCCGTTCCGTGTCATTGATGTGGGATTCATTAAGGCCCTCCTATGACGGATCACTTCTTGTCGACATCAGCTCATTATCCAAGAAGTTGATCTAGGAACACCCCATTCAGTACTCTGAAGCTTGCATGCCTCAATGGCAAGTTTCTCACTTCCGGCGACAGGTTTACATCAATGACCTTCGACCGAAAGATTTTGCGTGGTGTTCGACGCCAAGTCCTTTATTCACACCACGTGAATTGTACTGTAGTACCTTGAGGATCATTATCATTATCGGTGATTCCTCTCGCGCTTGTTAATGGTTTACATCATTGACTGGTAATCAAGCGATGTCTTTCCATGTTCGACTTCAAAACATTTTTCACATGGATCGACTTGTACTTCGAGTGAAGATTGGACGAGATTGAAGACCCCGGATCTAGTTTCATCCATCCGGGCTGCGATATATATTCAGGAAAATAAAGACATTGAAATGTACAACATTATAGCACAGATAATCATCCTACCAAAAGGATGATGGCTCTATCAGAATCATCAGTCTACCATCAGATGATTGTTTGTCCTATGTACATGAAAATGAATTTATAAAGCTGAGCATGGGAATGCCCGCCTCAGCTAGATCATGAAAACAATATGAAGATAATGTATTGTATTGTATCTTATTACAGGTCTCCTCCCAGCATTGAAAGAACTTCAGATCCTCCTAATAAAGCATTTCACCCGATAAACGGCCTCATACTTTAGGGGGCAACTGTTATAAACATTTTTGTGCCTTACAGCTCCAAGCATGAAATGTCCATAAACCAAGGGCTCCTAAGTCCCTAAAAGTGTTGTTCCAACCCCTAAAGGAACAAGGTAAACAAATTACAGCTTCTCCCAGAAGTTCTCCACCAGAAACTGCTCAGAATAAGTCAAATCAGGATCATTTCAGCTACTCCACTAGCCAAGTGCATTGCATAGCACCTAAATCCACTAGCTAGGTGTGTTGCAACGCACCTAAATGCACTACCAGGGTGCATTGAGCGGGAAATGACAAATGGCAGTGTCATTCCGCGAGGTGGAGAGACCATGGAAGCTTCCAGAATCTTCTCCAATGACACTTGCCTCACTGAATTCGACCAAGGATGAGTAAGAGGCTTTCAGTCTCCAAGTGGAAGCAAGAACTGACAGAGAGAAGCCACTAATCAAATCATGAGCTGACTCATCCTCCTTGCATACATCTATATATGGATCCCTCATCCCAGAGATCTAGAGGCTGGAATTTTGCACATTGTAAGGAATTGCTGTTGGTTTTGAGATACATATCAGAGAATTGGGTGATCTATGCTTTGTTGGCGGTGAAGAAGGGACTTCTTTGCTGGGAGGTTGATGCTAGGTCGGGAATCATCGGTTGTAACTCCTCCTGGATCTTCTTGTATATCAATAAAACTATTTGAGTTTCTTCTCCATGCTTTTGTATCATTGATGCTTGTTACATTTGTATGGTTAACTTAAATCTGATCCTAAGTTATTTATGAATATAAACCCATGTCTTTGTATAGTTTCCTTCTTCTGTGATCTTACAGGTACTTAGTGAAGCTGGGCAAGTAAGGGAGCAGGTAGTTGGAAGCTGTCAAAGAGGAGAGAGATTGGATCGAAGGACTAGCGCAAGACATAGGTTGGTTCATCCTATTCCTCTTTGCTTATAGTTCATAAAGAAGATACAAAAGTAGTTTTCTCTGTTTGTTTCTAAGGTAGATGTCACACCTTAGTGGGATAGAGCAGTTCTAAATATACACTTTTCCCGATAACATGAATCAGTATTATTAGGTCAATTATTTTTCATTTCACAATCAGATTTGTATACGCAACTTCAGTTAAGGAAACAAGCGTATATCAGTAGACTTGTAATTTAAATTATTCTTCAGATGTTGATCATTAATCTGTCCATCAAACTATATAAACAGTAACCAGGAACATTGAAACAGAACAAGCAATCACACATAAGAACACAAGATATAAGGTGGAAACCTAATGTGGGTGAAAACCACCTGCTGCAATTCGTCTCTATCTTCTTTTAATTAGAAACTTATTTTTACAATGTTTCTGTACTCGTGCAGTCCTTTACCAGTATGCAGGCTGCTACCTGCAGAGGGCTACAACTCTCTCTCATTCTCCAGCTTCTCCTGGAAGGGAGCTACAACCCCCTTAGCTCTTGTACTAGCTGAATTACTAGTACGTAGGTGCTGACCAACAGAAGGCTACAACCTTCTCTTTTCTTCTAGGGACCACGTTTCATAAATTTTCAGACTGGATCCATGAATAATATTAATCAAACATCAAGTATATTTGCATCAACCAATCTCTTTGTACAACTGAATCAACCAATCACTTCTCTGTATGCTATACCCAGAAAACAATAACTGTAACCAGACACCAATCCTGAACCCGGAACACTGCAGCAATAAACAGAATTATCTAAAACATATATCCAAGAGATGTACGCTGCTTCAATGTGTACCACCTGTGTACATATGCTTCTGAATCAAGCCCAACCTACGTATACGCAATTTATATTCACAGAAACAGCATGTATACGCTCCTTTGCTTCGGTGAACCTGTGTATAGATCTATAAGAGATAGTTCACTCTTTCAAATATTCAGACATCAGTTATACCCAGATTTTCAGATTTATAGATCAAATCATGCGCCAAACAGAACAAAAACACACAAAGATACTACTATTCAAGTCTTGAGTTTTGACCCATCAATAAAACTTATCCATCTTCTTGCACTTAGGTTCCTCCTTGATTGAGATTTAGCTATGCACCATTAACCAGTATTCCAGTTCTTGCAACTCTTAAGATATGCAATGCTTAAGTCAATATATATGCCAAATAATCTCCTTTCCTTTTTATAGCCTTAGGCCTTACTCAAACCATGGTCCAAAACCATTGAGAACCAATACTAGGGATCCAATACCTGGGTTCAACACTTTGAACGCAATACCAAGGACCAAAACCATAGGTTCAAATATGTCAGACTAAATACCATGGACCAAACATAAGTTTTCCCACATGTACATGCTTTGCTTTGCATGAAAATGCGTGCATACGTATACACGCCTTTTGATTGATAATCCTATGTGTATACGCGACTTTGTTAATAGGAACCTGTGTATACCTCATTTTCTTTCATTCTAAGATCCTGAACTGAGATTTGCATTTTTGAGTGAGTTGCCATCAAGGACAACACATGTGCCATAGAGCCAAACCTGTGTCATAATGCCAACAATCTTCCCCTTTGGACTTGATGGCAACCCCAAGTCACTCAAAAATCATTCTCCCCCTTTGACATCAAGGGCAAAGGGTTATGCTCCCCCTGAGTACATGCTGAATTTTCTGCTCTACTGTCCAAGCTCCCCCTTACCATAGGCAAGGTTTGCAAAAATATTTTCTACATGACTTTATCATAACTGACCTTCCTATCACCAAAGACTCGTACATACATCCATCTCCCAACCATGTGGGGATACACCAAGAATTTACACATGATAAAAATAAGAACATTACTTCATCCATCCCGGGCATAGTGGGGAAACTAGGATAGGCCATTACATGACCTTGATAAGAAAAGAAATACATGACATAGAGATGAAATATCTACAGCAAGACTATGACAACAACTATCATCAGCAACATATGTCAATCATCATTCAAACCAAATGCCATGTTCTCCCTCTGCACCTGTTCCACTTGAAACCAAAACCAAAAATTTCTAAGATAACGCCAACAATGCATTATTAGAAAAATATATGCTCCCCCTAATGCCAACAAGTTTCAGCAGCAAGATGATGCATCAACAACTCCCAGCTTCTGTCTGAGATATTCAAATGTCTCCTTGGGCAGTGGTTTGGTGAGAATATCAGCAACCTGTTCCTTAGAGGGAACATACTCTAATTTAACCTTTTGTTCAAGCACTTGTTCGTGGAGAAAATGATACTTGATAGGTATGTGCTTAGTCTTTGAATGAATGACAGGATTCTTTGAAATATTGATTGCATTTGTATTATCACAGAGAATGGAGATAGGTGGAGTACAAGTTATTTGAAGGACTTTCAATGTTTGCATCATCCAAAGAAGTTGTGTGCAGCAAGATGCAGCAGCCACATATTCCGCTTTAGCTGTCGATAAAGCAATTGAACCTTGTTTCTTGTTGAACCAAGATACTAATCTGGAACCCATAAAGAATGCACCACCACTATTTATTTTTCTATCATCCATGCTTCCTGCCGAATCTGCATCTGTATATGCATGAAGTGTCAGATCTGTATCTCTAGGATACCATAAGCCATAGTTTTGAGTTCCCTGAAGATACTTGAAAATTTTGTTGACTGCCTGAAGATGAGTTTCCTTTGGATTTTCCTGAAACCTTCCAACTATTCCCACTGCATGCATAATGTCTGGTCGGGTACCTGTTAGATAGAGCAGACTACCAATCATGGATCTATAGGTTGGTTGATGTACTACTACTGATTCATCATTTGCGCTGAGGCTACATCCTGTTACCATAGGGGTACACACTGGTTTCGAATCCTCCATCCAATATTTCTTCAAGATCTGCTTGAGATACTTGGTTTGTGATAGAAAAAATGTTTTCTTAGTTTTGTTGGACTTGTAAACCAACAAAATACGTGAGCTCACCAAGCAGGGACATTTCAAATTCTTTTTGCATCACCAAGGCAAAGTTTTGACTCATGTCTTCTTCATTACTACCAAAGATGATGTCATCAACATACACAACAATTATTAGCAACTTATTATTGTAAATTTTTATATATAGATTGTTATCTGTTGATCCTTTTGTAAAACCTTGTTGATGGAGGTACTTATCCAACCGATAATACCAAGCTCTTGGAGCCTGTTTAAGGCCATAGAGAGCCTTTTTGAGTCTGCATACAAGTTTTGGATCATTTCCAAGAATAAACCCATCTGGTTGCTCAATATATACTTCTTCATCCAAGTATCCATTCAGGAAGGTAGACTTCACGTCCATTTGAAATACCTTGAACTTCTAAAAGCTGGAAAGAGAAAGGGACATTCTTATGGTCTCAAGTCTAGCAACTGGAGCAAAATTTTCTTCAAATTCTATACCTTCTTGTTGAGTATTCCCTTTACAAAGAAGTCTGGCCTTGTTTCTAATCACATCTCCATTTTCATTTAGCTTATTTTTTAATATTCATTTTGTTCCTATGACATTCTTATATTTTGGTCTAGGAACCAACTCCCAAGTGTTATTCTTTTCAATCTGTTCAAGTTCTTCTTCCATGGCCTTGACCCAGCATTCATCTTTGCATGCTTCTCGTACATTTTGTGGTTCAGTGCAGGAGTGTAATGCTAGATAACTTGAAGCTTTTGAAATGGTTCTTCTTATTTGTGCACCTTCTTCTTTCTGCCCCAAAATTTGGGTCTCTGGATGATTCTTCTGAACGTACCTGGATGGAGTCTTTTCTTCTATTCTTATTTGTTCTTCAGGTGCCTCATGGGTTTCTTCTTCATCATGAATCTGATTTGATGTTGAAGGATAGTCTTCATCATCTTCGAAATCTTCAGATTTTACTTGCCTAGGAATGTTTCCTTCTTCATCAACCACTACATCAATACTTTCAACGATTTTTCCAAGTCTTTTATTGCAACACTTATATGCTTTGCTGTGGGGAGTGTAACCAAGGAGAATGCCTTCATCTACTATAGGTTCAAACTTGCCAAGGTTTTCATCAGTCTTTTTGATGTAGCATTTGCTTCCAAAAATTTTGAAGTATTTCACTGTTACCATACCAAAGTTCATGAGGAGTCTGAGTGCTATTCACCCGGACGTTTGTCTTGTTGAGAATAGTAATTGCAACAAATGCGGCTTCACCCCAGAAGGTTGCAGGAGTTCCAAACTCATCAAGCATAGCACGAGCCATTTGTTGAACTGTTCTGTTCATCCTTTCCACTACTCCATTTTGCTAAGGGGTCCTTGCAGTAGAGAATTCCCTTCTTATTCCATGTTCTTCAGAAAAATAGAAAAATTCATTCGAGTTAAATCCCCCTCCTCGATCAGACCTGAGGCATTTGATTCTGCGATCTGATTCATTTTCAACCAAGGTTTGAATGATTTGAGCTTATCAAAAGCTTCATCTTTATGCTTCATAAGTCCTATCCAACACATCCTGGAAAAGTCGTCAATGAACAATATAAAATATTCTTCTCCTTGAGGTGACCTTTTCCTAGATGGACCACATACATCATTATGGACAACTTCAAGTGGCCTGCTGGCGGATCCTTATTTCTCAGGGAAATTTGTTATGGTTTTCTTATTAAACTAACATGATTTTCATATTGTATTTTCTGGAATTCTGATGTCGGGGAGATCATGAACTGCCTGATATTTGCATGCTTTCCTTATCTGAGAGAAGCTTAGATGCCCCAATCTTCTGTGCCATAACTAGTGTTCATCATTATTGCTTAAATAGCATTGTTGTTGTCCTCCCTTGAGTATGTATAAATTATTTGGAGTTCTTATGCCTTTGATCACTATTTCTCTTGTATCAATCTCACAAACAATGCATCCATTTGATCTAAATATTACTTCATTTCCTTGATCACACATTTGACTGACACTTAATAGATTATGTTAATAGCCATCAACATACATAACATTCCCAGCTTTGACCTTTTCTTTTAGAAGAACAAAACCTTTACCTTTTATGAGAGCAAGGGTGTCATTTCCAAATGAGACCTTCTTTTCCTTTTCTAAGGCACTTTATGACTAAAGTTTATCTTTATCACCTGTCATATGTTTCGAGCA
Source organism: Pinus tabuliformis (assembly GCA_031772625.1). Classification (NCBI taxonomy): domain Eukaryota; kingdom Viridiplantae; phylum Streptophyta; class Pinopsida; order Pinales; family Pinaceae; genus Pinus; species Pinus tabuliformis. The sequence continues at coordinate 377,369,753 of CM062818.1, read as the reverse complement.
TTCACTGTCAATGTACCACTGATTTTTTTGTCCTTCCACATATAAGGCTATCCCACATCTTTCTCGTTGCAGTTCTTTATTTCTCCATGTTTTGGGACTCAATGAAGCTTGCTCCTTCTGAGTTGTTTGCCGAAACCTACTCATGCATTCAGAATCTTCATGACCAAAGTTGTTACAAATAGAACATTCTATTTCATTCTCAATAGCAGAAAATTTATTGTAGGTCCTTTTCATGATCCCAGTCATACTCCTTTATTTTTGAGCTTCTCTAGTCATGATGGTCTTGTAGGCAACACATTGAGCAGCTTTGTGACCAAAGTTATGACAAGAGAAACATTGGCCATTGAAGAAATTCTTGCGATTATCAAACCTACTGACCAAATGATTATAGTTTCCATTGACATCCATTCTTGAGGCAAATTGAGAATGATTTACATGTGGTTGGTTGTAGCTTCTGTTCATCCTTGAAGTAGATTGCCCTCGATTTACTTGATAATCTTTATTCATTCTTAAAGTAAATTGTCCCTCATTTACCTGGTGATTTATATTATGCCTTTGTTGGTGATTGTCAACCTATTCACTTCTCCTTGCTGCATCAAGATCACTTTTGGAGGTGGATGACTTCTGTGCTTGAGATGCTTCTTCAGTATATCCAAGACCTGTCTTGATTAGAGGAGAAAGCTGCACTTTGATAATCTCATCTAAAGTTTTAGACCCTTTAGCAAAATTAAGATTAAGAGCTTTTGATTTATCAATATCTTTTCTATGTCCCACAATTTCACATTCTAACTTTTCATTGTGTTTTTATCTTTCAGCAAGTTGGAAGGACAGAGTATCTATAATCATCTTCTTTTCTTCTAAGCAAATTTTGAGTTTAGAAATTTCTTCATAAAGACCTTCTTCATCTATAGCATCCAAGAAATCATCATCTTCAAAAGCCATCAAAAGTCTATAATCATTACCTTGTTCATCTTCATCACTATTTGAAAGTCCATCACTGTCTTCATGTGTGTAATAGCTCTTCTTACTTACATTCTGTTTTATGTTCCCTATAACTGGTTCCTTACCTTTTTCAAGCTTATCTTTATGAGGACACTTGGCAGCATAGTGACCGACTCTTCCACAAGCAAAACATTTGAAAGGTAACTTACCTCTGAATCTTCCAGAACCCCGTTGAAGGTTCTTGACAAAATTTGATTCTTCCTCTTCTTCTGATAGATGTCCTGAGTCGTAATCTCCTTTTCCTGAGGCTTTGAATGCGGCTTCTCTCTTGTCTGATGGTTCCCCTTTTCTCATTTCGTAGGCGGTTAGTATTCCGTGTAGCTGTGACATGGTAAGGCTCTGTAGATTCTATTTTTCTTCTATGGCAGAAACTTTTGATTCAAACTTAGAAGATAAAGATCTTAGAACTTTTTCAACCAATACAACTTCTTTTATTTCTTCACCCAAATTTTTCATACAATTAACAATCTCATTTATACGTAGGAAATAGTTAGCCACATTTTCATCATTGTACATTTTGAGATTTTCATAGCTCTGAGAGTTTGAAGTTTTGCTAATTTTACCTGATCATCTCCTTCATAGCTCAGAATGATCTTGTCCCATATTTATTTTGCGGTTTTGAGCTGCATAACCTTGACGAATTCTGATTGAGATAGACTCCCTAATAGAGTATTGACAGCCTTTGCATTTGTTTCATACTGCTTCTTACCAGCCGTATCTGTAGGAGTTGCTGAAGGAAATGTGTATCATGTTTCCACGATATCCCAGACTTCCGTACCGAGAGATTGAAGATATGCAGTGATTCTTACCTTCCAATAGACGAAGTTGCTCCCATCAAAAATTGGTGGCTTGATTGATGCTTCTTTCTCATAATTTCTCATGATGATGGATCTACCTTCAAGCGATCAAGCTTCTTCTGAAGGACTTGCTCTGATACCAATTGTTGGAAATAATACTGAGAGGGGGGGGGGGGGTGAATCAGTATTATCAGGTCAATTATTTTTCATTTCACAATCAGATTTGTATACACTACTTCAGTTAGTAAATACCGCATATGTACGCAACTTCAGTTAAGGAAACAAGCGTATATCAGCAGACTTGTAATTTAAATTATTCTTCAGATGTTGATCATTAATCTGTGCATCAAACTATATAAACAGTAACCAGGAACAGTGAAACAGAACAGGCAATCACACATAAGAACATAAGATATAAGGTGGAAACCCAATGTGGGTGAAAACCACCTGTTGCAATTCGTCTCTATCTTCTTTTAATTAGAAACTTCTTTTTACAATGTTTCTGTACTAGTGCAGTCCTTTACCAGTATGCAGGCTGCTACCTGCAGAGGGTTACAACCCTCTCTTGTTCTCTAGCTTCTCCTGGAAGGGAGCTACAACCCTCTTAGCTCTTGTATTAGCTGAATTACTAGTACGTAGGTGCTGACCTACAGAAGGCTACAACCTTCTCTTTTCTTCCAGGGACAACGTTTCATAAATTTTCAGACTCGATCCATGAATAATATTAATCAAGCATCAAGTATATTTGCATCAACCAATATCTTTTTACAACTGAATCAACCAATCACTTCTCTGTATTCTATACCCAGAAAACAATAACTGTAACCAGACACCAATCATGAACCGAGAACACTACAAAAATAAACAGAAGTGTCTAAAACATATATCCAAGAGACGTACGCTACTTCAATGTGTACCACCTGCATGCATACGCTTCTGAATCAAGCCCAACCTACGTATATGCAATTTATATTCACAGAAACAGCGTGTATACGCTCCTTTGCTTCACTAAGCCTGTGTATAGATCTATAAAATATAGTTCACTCTTTCAAATATTCAGACATCAGTTATACCCAGATTTTCAGATTTATAGATCAAGTCATGCGCCAAACAGAACAAAAACACACAAAGATACTATTATTCAAGTCTTGAGTTTTGACCCATCAATAAAACTTATCCATCTTCTTGCGCTCAGGTTCCTCCTTGATTCAAATTCAGCTATGAACCATTAACCAGTATTCCAGTTCTTTCTCCTCTTAAGATATTCAATGCTTAAGTCAATATATATGCCAAATGATCTCATTTCCTTTTTATAGCCTTAGGCCTTACTCAAACCATTGTCCAAAACCATTGAGAACCAATACTAGGGATCCAATACCTGGGTTCAACACTTTGAACGCAATACCAAGGACCAAAACCATAGGTTCAAATATGTCGGACTAAATACCATGGACCAAACATAAGTTTTCCCATATGTACGCACTTTTATTTGCATGAAAATGTGTGCATATGTATACGCGCCTTTTGATCGATAATCCCACGCGTATACGCGATTTTGTTAACAAGAACTTGCGTATACCTCATTTTCTTTCATTCTGAGAGCCTGAACTGAGATCTGCATTTTTGAGTGAGTTTCCATCAAGGACAACACCTGTGCCATAGAGCAAAACACTGTGTCATAATGCCAACATGTATTGCATCTTCATATTTCGAACCAGATCAATTTTTATGGTATAAAGGGCTTTGTTCTCATAAACCACTTGTTACGTGGTCAGTTTTCACGGAGGAAATGACAGCACATTATGAGGATACAAAGAGAAACACCTTCTTTAGCCAATTGATAAATCTCAAACAAAAGCGTTCAATGGTAGAGCACATTGAAGACTTTCAAAAATTGAATATAAGGGAAAATGATATTCCAGAGAATCAGAGGATTGATGTCTCCATAGGGACTTTAAAGGATAATATTCAACATGAGATTCGTCTTTGGGAACCTGATTCATTGGAGAATGCATTCAGGTTGGAAAGAAAAGTGGAAAGAAAAATTATGACAACAAGGAAGTCTACCCCTCACAACTATAAAGATGTAAGTGTTGTTTCTCCTAACCTTCCAAAAATTACAAGGTTAACACCACAACAATTGGAAGAAAAAAGAACAAAAGGGCTTTGTTACAATTGTGATAACAAATACATTAAAAGTCATAAGTGTGCTCAAAGGAAATTATTTTACATTGATTTTTAAAAGGAGGAAGAAAAGGATCAAAAAACATCAAAAGAAGAGGATATACACCATGAACCAACCCCAGAGAAAGAAGAAATGAATCCGACCATATCTTGTAAAGAATTGGCAAGAATTACCACTCCTCAAACTCTCAAGATAGAAGGACATATCAAGAAGAAAAATATTCAAGAAGTGAAAGATCACATCGAGAATCAAGAAATGAATCCGACCATATCTTGTAATGCATTGGAAGAAATTACCACTCCTCAAACTCTCAAGATAGAAGGACATATCAATAAGAAAAAGATTCAAGCAGTGAAAGATCACATCGAGAATCAAGAAATGAATCCGACCATATCTTGTAATGCATTGGAAGAAATTACCACTCCTCAAACTCTCAAGATAGAAGGACATATCAAGAAGAAAAATATTCAAGCAGTGAAAGATCACGTCGAGCATCAAAAACAAGTTCTCCAACTTTTAAAGGATAGCGCCACTTTGGTGCAGAATCGAATGAAACAACAGGCAAATCAACATCGCAGTGAAAGAAGTTTTGATGTAGGAAATTGGGTATTTTTATGGTTACATCTCAAGCAAGCTATTTATGAGAGGGAAATGGTGGCAATACTACATGAACTTAAGAAATGGAAACCTTACCTAATGGGAAGACACTTCAATGTAAAAATGGATCATGACATTCTTAAATACTTTTTAGAACAAAGATTATCTTTAGAAGAACAGAAAAAATGGGTCACAAATATGTTGGGTTACGAATTTGAAATCATCTACAAAAAAAGGGAAGAAAAATTTTGTTGCAGATGCACTCTTAAGAAAGGACGAGGATGTGGAAGAATTGTTTTGTGTTATTTCTATTATCCAATCAGATTGGATGAACAAAGCAAGGGATGAATAAAAGAAGGATGAAGAAGTGTGGCCACTCATTCAAAAGTTGCAGAAGATCCCAGTTCAAACAATATTGCCAGAAGTTGACGAGGAAGGAAAAATCATATTGGAACATGGAGCAGTCACATAAACAAGACCCTGATAGCTATGAAATCGATCAATTTCAGAGTATCTCATTAAGTGGAAGAACTTACCCACTGAATATTCCACATTGGAGGACATGAATTTTATATAGAAGCATCAAGAACTACTCAAGCATTGAGGACAACACTTTTTGAAGGAGAGGGGCATGTTAGGTTCCTATACTACTAGTGTAACCCCTTATTATTATTATTACAACCCCCTTATTATATTGCTGTACCCATGTAGTCCCCATATTGTTATTATTGTGCTCTTACTTTATTATTGTTATGTCGGCTCTCATTATATTATGACCCCTTAGACTCCTATATATAGAAAGGAGGTCTTGTCATTGTATCATCCAAGAATTGTTCATTTGTGTAATGTAAAAAAGGTTTCCTCCTCAAAGAGGCTGAATTCTAAGGCGTTGATCCATTTTTTCTATCTTTTTGTGAGCTAGTTTCATAATAGAATTGGCACAGACAGCGCGAACTCCATTGAAACAAGAATACCTATCCTGGGTTGACAATTAATGGTTGCAGTATTGGTTAATTTGGATTGATTAAAACAACAATACACATTGGCTTATTAATCCCTTGGTTTTATTATATTAATAATTCCTTGACTTATAATATTAATCTATTGGGTTTATGGATATTAATAATCCCTTGGGTTTATAATATATTTTATTTTGTTTTTAATATAAATCCCTTCGGTTTTTAATATTAATCCCTTAGGTTTACTGATCCCTTGGGTTTATAATATTAATCACTTGGGTTTACAATATTAAGTATCCATTGAGTTTATTAATCACTTGGGTTTATAATATCATTCATAGGGTTTATATTCCTTTGAGCTATAAGATTTATCCTATGGTTAAATATTAATTTCTTGGGTTTATAATGCCTTTGGGATTATAATATTAATCTTAGGCTTTATATTCCCATGTTTTAAAATTAATCCTCAAGTTTATAATATTAATCTTGAGGTTTAATATTAATTCCTTGGGTCCATAATCTCTTCGGTTTAGAATATTAATCCCTTGGTTTATAATACTAATCCCTTGGGTTTTTCAAATAAATCCCTTGGGTTTAGTAATCCCTTGGCTTTATAATATCAATCCCTTGAGTTTATAATATTAATAATCATTTAGTTATATTATTCCCTTAGCTTTATAATATCAATAATCCATTGGTATATTATATTATAGATAATATCATCAATAATAATAATAATAATAAGATTAATATTGATATTAATAAATATATAATTATAATAATATTATTATAATTATATATTTATTAATATCATTATTAAATCCATATTATTGATGTCTATTGGTTATATTAACTTATTGTAGCGGCTACAACCACCATCCAAAATTTTGGCTTGCACCCAACTCGGAGCCTCCCTTGAGAAGTTTCTCTTGATGACTGGACACACTTGGGTTCACTCCGTGAGCTCGTGTGAGTCCTTGCATCCGCCTTGCTTGATCATTTCATTCAAGTTTCTGCATGCTGGTGTTTAAGTCATGCTTGCGACCATGTTCTGAGTCTTCGCTTCGTATGTGCTTGTTGTGTTCGCTATGAAAGCATATGTCGCAATCACACACAGAGTCACATTCACTGTCGCGCAAGCATCGTCTTGATTAATGAACGGTCAATCACGAGTGTCACGCTTGTCACTTGCATTGTTGGTCAGTCATGTTAAACATGCGTGTCTGGATGGTTTGAGTCGTTTCGTCGTTGAGTCATGTGAGTGTGCATTTCTATGATCACCTATGCATCTTTTTATTGTTCACACACTTAGTCATTTTTGCTTAAGTTCTGACAAACAACCTCCCCTCTGATAGCTGGACCATCACCCCATCATTGCCTCGATCTACTGTCAACCAGAACAACATAGGAGCACCAAGCTAGTATTTTTAATCCACATTGTCCACAAGCAATTCAATCAGCTCTCATGCTAGCCACCTGGATAATCAGACTCGGTAGTCACCCCGGGACTAACTCCCCTAAAAAAATGCGTCAAGGCCACTAACTTTACTGGCTTAGCTGACTGAGGAAATTGCGCAGATAGGCCAAACAGACACCAAGTGCCTATCCCTGTCTCCCTCATAAAATTGTGTAGTTTTCCGAGTCAATCATCCCGACAGTTGACCTTAGTGCAGTTTCCCCTGCCAACAGATCCTAGCAGTACACTGCAGTTCCCTCGAGGAATTGCGTAGTTTTTGCTGCCAGTGAATGAGAAGCCAACTGCCAGTTCCCTCTGGGAATTGCGCAGTTTTGGCTGCGAGTGACCCCAGCAGCCAAAACTGTGCAATTCCGAGAGAGAACTGGCAATTGGCTGCTAGTCTTCTAGGCAGTTCCTCCCCAAAACTACGCAATCCCTATTTGCTAATCATCCTTACAGGCTAACTTGTTCCTTCAAAAAATTACGCAAATTTTTCCTTCTAGCCCCTGATGGCTGCTCATTCTGAAAAATGTGCAGATCCGTCCTACCTTGCCCTCCTGCAGCCCAGATTGTCCCTCCAAAAATTTACACAATTTTGCCTTCTAGCCGAGCTAGACCTTGCAGATAGTCACTGTCGACTTGGACTATCCATCTCCATCACTCAGTGACTATTGAGCAGTTTTCATCAGCAGTGCCTGGAGCCATCATCCTGCTTCAGAACCTTGCTGCCTCTCCGAGTTACCTGCATCCGAAATGATCATGTGTCATGGTAGACTAGGAGGTTTTGGATTTGATGTCGTCTCGTCATAAGTGACTGCAGGTATAGGTACACCAACAAACATGGCAAGACAACGAATGGGATGAACGAAGGTAGAACATGGAGAAGGAAAGGTTCGCCAACAGATGAATGAACAATGCATGCGAAGATATGTGCTCACCAATGGACGAATGGACGAACATTCTTCACGAACAGATGAGCCTGTCGAGCCTTCCAACATGCAAGCAAGGAGCAACATGCCAAAGCTTCATCAAGCGAACCAAAGACCATTGCAGACTCCGCACACTTCACCATGCAGAGGTGAAGATGTGCTACACCATGAATACATCCATCACCCAACAACACTGTAGCTTGACATGCATTCCAACATCAACACAAATGTACAAGCAATTTCATGTCGAGTCATGTCATGAGACATGTCACCCACATCTCTACTACGGGCTATGTTGTCAATAAATTTGATGTAATGTGGAAGTCCAAGAGATCCACTTGATGAACATAGAGTCATGTAAGTCTAAAAGTCATGGAAATCAAATGGTCATGAGGGTAGTTGAACAACCATAAGGGTTAGTTTCACCCTTGGATATAAATACCCCCTTATTTGTACATGCAAATAAATTTTCACCTCAACTCTTCCCACATAGCCAAGAGAGTCTGTAATCTTTTCTTTGAGAACTAAGTAGTGGCTCCAACAACCCTCACTTCGGGTTAGTGATGTATAGTGTAACGATGTGTCTTGGAACTTTCGCTTAATTCAGAAGCCTGCTAACAGGCCAGCACGTTTTCACACATGAATTGTAATTGTTTTAAGCCTAATATTTAACACTTGTGATGCATGTTGCTTTAACCTGTGTTCTACATCTGAACTATTTCACTTGTTGTAATACATAATCTATTAATGGAAATATGTTGTATATGTCGTTAACATTGTCTTGCCCATGTAGACTACTCTCATGGACATCAAACAGACCTCTCACATGAAGCTTACTATAACAATCGTTGCACTCATTCGGACTCATCCATTGAGTGTTGTACATGTTATCTTACCTTGTACGTTGTGACTGTCGCATACATGTGGACTGCTCCTCCGAAAGCTGTGCATGTCCTGTTGTGTTGTGTGTTGGGACTTCATACAAACCAACTTGGGACTCATTCTAACCATGTCCCTCTAGAGTGAAAGAACCATTGACATAAGTGACACTTACACTCACTAGGCACGTGAACCTCACTTCTCGAAGACAAAGAAGACCACTCTCCTGTGCTAACAAGCAAGATTGAGGAAAATCCTTAAGACACTCGCAATCGGGCCATCATACTGGATGGCACTCCAACAGTGTGAGGTCTAATTGAGACTTCATACCAGGGTGTTCCCCTGAATGTTGGCAAGTCCAACACCGTCAACATAACCACATTTACTAATATAGTTGTGCATATTGTTAAACAATTTAAGTGTCACATTTAAGATCTCTAAACTTAAGTATATATAATTTGAATATATATATCCTACTTCTTATATCTTCTTGAGCTTTATACACAATATAAAACCATCAAACCTATAATCCTAAACATCCAAATCCAGTAGCAAAGTCCTGATGTCGAAACTTAAAAAATGAATAAATCTTGAAATCTATTTCGAAGGATACAAGTAGATTCACTGACTTATCCATTTAATTAATCATTTCACTATCCATTTAATCATTTAAACTCATAAACATAAGCTTCAAGTCGTTAGTGATATTCAGACTTTTAAAGGAACTTTCACACACACCTTTCTTCGAAAAGTGGGCTAAAAATCTATGGTCATGTACAAATTTAATCATACATTTGTTGTCATAACATGTTCGTCCTTGCTATTGTTCATAAATACAAAGAATCTTCCAACAATAATCAAATCAATCAATGTAAATGGTATGATAACTCACAAATTTTCCAGTGTGGATTATTGTCGAAACAAATGTAAACCCCGTTGCCAAATAGTCCAGGGTAGGAAAATCTAGTCACACAGTACAAAATTAAGGTTTAGGAATGTGTGTTATAGAGTTGTGTGTAGGAGCACCAGTGCCTTGAGAATTTGCATGAGCAATAGAGCGCAGGTTAGGAATAGTTCATATGTTACGGTAAGGATAGTAGATCTTATTCAGTTCTCCAAATAAAATGAACTTGAGCTGTATTATTTAACACAATATGAGTTTCCAAAGAATGTATATGGTTGAAGAAGAAACACACAAGTCTTTCGGGTGTCTATTGGGAAAATGGGGTCTAAGATTTTGTTGAGGAAAATTTATCTAGCCACCAGAGAATGGAACACAGGGAACATTAATTGAGGTGTTCAAACAAAATATAATTCTACTCTTAATTATTTAGCAAACCTAGAATTGTTCTTCACATTCCCTTACCAAAGTGGACCAGTAAAAAGTCATGAAAAATTAAAAATATGGGTTATGTAAAAACATTTCACACATCAATTTTTGTGATACATTGAGAGAAAATAAAGATGAGAAATTATTCCTGATGATAATTTTTCAGAAATGGCAACACAATTTTACCAAGATAATGAAAAATTAAAAATATGAGTTATGTAAAAACATTTCCTGCATCAATTTTTGTGATACATCGAGAGAAAATAAAGATGAGAAATTATTCCTAATAATAATTTTTCAGAAATGGCAACACAATTTTACCAAGATAATGAAGCTTCATAGCCCATATTGAAAATGTATTGAATTTTAAATAAACAAATAGTAGTAGCAATCTCGTCCTCTAGTGTGCACTTCAGAACAAAACCTAAATCTTTGTGAAACAAATAATGAGTAATTCTAGTTTATAGTCCATAAGCAACCAATCCTTTATATTAACAAGGATTGCAGGCAATGGTAGTACATTTTACATTTTCTATAATGCATATTTATGGCATTATACATGTTTCAGAATGTAACCCAACTGCGGAGTTTGTATTCTCCATGCAGAATTCATGAACCTGGCAACTCAAATAGCAGAAATTGAAAATTCATAGCGTGTTTATTTACAAAGTTCTCCAATATTATACATGTTTTTGTTTATTAATAGAAGAGAAACAACATAAACTAAATTTAACTTTTATCATTTGCAAAAAGGAAAACTAGTGATTTAGTGGACTTGGCAGTAGCTTATATTGACACACTCACAAATGAGTTCATTATTGAGTTTGTTTGCATGTTCTGATGCACCACTACCATTACTTCTCTACAGGAAATAACAGTGATTTGAAAATGTTAGTTATTGGTGGTCTTTGAGACCTAACCCTTAGACTTTTATCATTTGCAAAAAAGAAAACTCATGATTTAGTGGACCTAGCAGTAGCTTATATTGCCACATTCACAAATAAGTTCGCTATTGAGTTTGTCTACATGTTATGATGCACCACTACCATTACTTCTCTACAGGAAATAACAATGCCTTGAAAATATTAGCTACTGGTGATGTTTGAGACCTAACCCTTCGAATTTTATCATTTTCAAAAAGGAAAACTCGTGATTTAGTGGACCTGGCAGTAGCTTATATTGCCACACTCACAAATAAGCTCGCTATTGAGTTTGTCTACATGTTCTGATGCACCAATGCCATTACTTCTCTACAGGAAATAACAGTGCTTTGAAAATGTTAATTACTGGTGATCTTTGAGACCTAACCCAAGAGTATTGAAGCCTGAAGGATAAGCAAAAATTCAATTATTTTCATGATAGCTAAAGCTTAATCAACTAGGTACAGATCTTATGGCTCTACTAGATCTAGTATCATGGAAAAAAATATATTACCCCAAGGCTCGTGGTGGGCTTGGTCCTCGTGGTGGGCTTGGTCCTCGTGATCTAGGGACACTCAGTGTGGTTTTAAGAACTACACTCTGGTGGAGATGGCTCCAAAGTGGAAGAGAGCTTTGGCATCAAATTTGGATTAATAAATACAAGGAAGTTGTACCTAGCCACCGATGTGTTTGATCAAAACAATTTCCTTCTGGTTCATTTCACTGAAATCTAGCTTGCAAAGGAAGACACCTGATTCAAGATATACACAATTAACATGTTGGATAATTGAGCAGAATTGTCCAACCAAGATTCAGGTAAATTTGGGTTATCGCTAAAGTAATTTTCCAGAAATAGTGATCTGCTTGTTGTATTCAAGGCTTGTGACTCTGCAATATTTGTACACGTTCCAACTTTCATACCAACATTTCCATCTGCAAATATTAGCAACAATGTATCTTGTTTGATTTCTCAGTATGATCTGACACGTTCTACACAGTTTTCCATAACGCATATCATAGAGCAGATAATGGATGTAGAAACCAACGCAGAAAGACTACAGTACTTACATTGATTTTCAACAACATATTTGCACTAGTAAGAAATGCCTTCAATCTACACTTTCTCTACATTTTCTAGAGTACGACAAGTATAATAATGAAAATTTAGATATTTAGAGCCATGAAAAGGAAGTGACGAGCTTAGAGAATGATTTATTGATTCAAATGAAAGGGGATTTTAATAACCAGTATGTAGGGCTTCGGTCCATGTGTAGTCAAAATATTTATGATTATCTTCAATCAAAGAGGGACTATTTATAATCATTATTTAGACTTTATGTTCTTGTTTGTATTCAAAACACCTGCGAATATCGCTAGAGAATCTTCTTTTTTATTTACTGTAATTAAACTTGTTTCTGTTAAAAAGAAAAGTAGACAGTGAGGTACTTTAAGAATTGCAAAATTTAGTCCAAAAGTTATGAGTAACAAAAACCTTAAAAGGTTGCAGTGTGAAGCCACTTCAAGCCCCATTATCATTAAAACTTGAACATTTAAGGTGAGCAATGAACTTACAAAGTTGGGATATATATGCATTTATTATTCAACCCTTACTTGTACGTTACAAGTGACTTGCCAAAAAAGATATTGCTTGAAATTTAATCTCTTAAAAAGTGAAGGTTTAATAACATACGAGAAGAGTTAACAAGTGTATGTAACTTTACAAATTCATGAGAAAAATTTTTAATTAGCACTTGTACCTGGTTCTGTCTCTTTTACCCACAGGAATCAACCACTACACTCTCGAGCCTTTCATCTTGCTTGTTTCCCTATATACTAGTTGCAAGTTCAAGCTTCTGTGAATTTTTTTAGAACCCGGTGAAGTTCAAGCTTCTATGAAGTTTTCACCAAAGAGGGAGCATGTGAGCCAGTTGGGGCCTAAAACTGGAAACCAGTTGCCAAGCCAACCCTGATGTATCCAGATGTAAAGCTAGGATCGCCTCAGGAAAGGATTTGTCGTATAACTTTCATTGAAGCTTTCCAAGCCAGAAACAAAGAAGAAATACACTGCATTTAGCAACTTAGGATATGTTAAAAGGCACATTTTCAATTGGATATGAAAATGAAACCAGGCAATAAGACTTCCAAAACAAAACTTTGAATAAATTTTTTTTGACATAATGTTTTTTAAAAACATTGGATAAATGGATCGATCCACCCAAATTAATATGAAATCAATAGACTATTGATCGCTATAGTCTCGTTGTCATAGGCAGGGAATAATGAGAGGCAAAATCATAATGGGTGAAAAAACTTTTGAATCATCATAATATGGTTACTGTTGCGACGGACCTGTTAACGGGGAATGGTCTTGGAAAGGGTTATATATATGTTTCCAGTTTGATAAATAATTGGTGAAATAAATGTTTGAGCTACAAATGTATTGATGTGTATAAATTTTAGTCAGATTATGTTACATGTTTAAATTTGATAAGGTTATATATATATATATTTCCAGTTTGATAAATAATTGATGAAATAAATGTTTAAGCTACAAATGTATTGATTTGTATAAATTTTAGTCAGATTATGTTACATGTTTAAATGTGATGAAAGAAAGTTGAGGTTGAAAATTAGAGGTGAAGACTTAAAAAGCTAAAAACTAAAATATCCTATTATCCTACTACCACGATCTTACAATTATACAAATGAGTTTTGTTTCCAGTTACCAACATCTTACAGTTAAAGAAATGGTTTTTTATCCCATATTCAAATTGATCCAATATTGGATATTGTAGGAACTGGTTAATACGGGAGGGCGGAGACGAGGGTTTCGGAACGGATGCGAGACGAGGGTTTCGCAGGCGAGAGTTCAGCCAAAGGAAGGAAGATCGGGGGCCAAGGGTAGAGCCAATGCATCAGGAAGATCCTCGGGCGCGGACCTCATAATCACAGATAGCCGGAGAAGAAGAAAAACGAAAAACTAAGGAGCACGGGATAATCAAAGGGCAAGTTCTGACTGAAAAATGGGAACGGAGCAGGGGAGGGGAGAGATCCCCTCCTATAAGGCAGTAATAACGGGTGAAGCGAGAAAGGAACGGCAGAAGGAAGGAGATCGAACAAATGAAGGTGAAACCTCAGCAGCGGGAGCGCAAAGGAGAACAGGAGTAGCAAGTAAATGTCTGCCGAGGGCGACGAACAAACCCAGGTTTGTAATCCCGCCCAATAGATTAGAGAACTATAGAAGTTACATGAGAGATTACGCTTTGATCTGTAAGTTCGTAGGATATTGGCCAGCAGAGAAAGATCTACTTAGATGGATCCAGCAGAGGTGGAAACCAAAAGGTCATGTGGAAGTAAAGCTGGGAGCGAAAGGATTTTTTACAGTAATATTTTCCAATCTAGAAGACAGGGAAAGGATCTTTGAGGAAGGACCCTACTTCATGAACAATGCTGGTCTATTCATGAGGGAATGGGTAGAATGCTATAACCCAGAAAAGGAAAGAATGTTAGCTGCCCCGATATGGATTAGACTCTTCCGCCTACCAACAGAATTCTGGGACCGAGAGATCCTTAAGGGCATAGGAAATACAATAGGTTCATTTGTGAAAGTGGCAGAGTCGACGAAGAGGGGAAGATATACAACATATGCTAGAATATGCGCGTACATGAACATCACAGAGCCGCTTCCAGACACAATAGAATTGGAATATCATGACGAGATCTGGCACCAAGCAATTGATTATGAACATATCCCATTTCGTTGCAGAAGATGCCATGAGTATGGCCATCTATATCGAGAATGTCCCATTACAATAGCAGAAAAGGAAAGAGAAGCAGAAAACGAGAGAAGAAATGCAACAAGGAATACAGGAGAAGAGGAAGAGGACTTCAGAGAAGTGCAAAGGAAGAAAAAGAGAGGAAACAGTAAGACACAGACGGGGAAGCAAAAAGGAGCCCATAGCACAGAATCCCAAAACAAGTTTCAAATTCTACAGGATGACGAAGCAGAAATAGAGACAAATGAGGAAGAGGAATTAGAAGGAATGGAAGCAATGAAAGAAAATGAAGACAAAGAGATAGAGAAAATGAATAAGGATCAAGAGAGGGCAGAAAGCCCAAGAGAAAGCCAAGAGGATCAAAGAGAAATGGAAATAGACCCACAAAAAACAAAAGGGGAAGAAGAGGAACAAGTTATGGCGAAGCTTCTGCAGGAATGGAAGAGGCTCGATGAAAGATTTATCCCAGAGGAGCAGAAACAGAGATATAAAGAAGCTTTCCAAAGATATAAAGAGAAAAAGGGAATAATGGAAGATAGAGAAGATGGGAAAATGGCGAAGCAGGAAGCACAAAATATAGGAGTGAGCAGTACTGGCAAGGGAGGCAAAAAAAGAGGTAGAAGAACAATGAGTGAAACAATTCAAGAAGTTGGAGAGATGCTAGTTAATTCAGGAAGAGTGATACCTCTCTCAGAGGTATTCCAATCCCCTCAGAAACTGTTACGATGATAATTACAAGCTGGAACATAAGAGGCCTCAATAGCAGAGGCAAACAGAGGTATTTGAATGACAGACTGAAAAAAGAAAAGCCTAGCATAATGATAGTACAGGAAACAAAAATAAGTACTGAGAAAATGAGAGACCTCCTGAACAGAAACAAGAACAGATATGAAATGATGGGACAGGATGCGATCGGGAGCGCAGGAGGCCTGGTAATAATTTGGAACCCTGAAGAAATTCAATTTAGCAATTGGATAAGTTTCCCAAGAATACTAAGAGGGACAGCAAGGATAATAGGAACTACGGAGGAGGTTATAATAACAGGAGTATATGGGCCGCATATCCAAGGAGAAAAGGAACACTTTTTGCAAAATCTAAAAGCACTGAGAAGTCTAATCCCAGAGAAACAATGGATTGTAGGAGGGGATTTCAATCTGATTAAAACCTCAGCGGAAAAAAGAGGAGGAATAAGGAGAATGGATAAAGCAATGGAACAGTTCAGAGATTTGATAAGAGAGCAGAGACTGATCGATATTCAAACCATTAATGGAAACCACACTTGGAATAACCGCAGAGGGGGAGTTAATCAAATCGCATCTCGACTTGACAGATTCTTAATCTCCGAACAAATAATGATGAAAGATGTATTCATAGAAGCCACAATTCTACCGGTAACAGGATCGGACCATTGGCCGATTAAAATGGAAATAGATCTAAAGCAAATACCTCCCAACAAACCCTTCAGATTCGAAGCCTTCTGGTTAAGAAATGAAGGACTGGTAGAGAAACTTGAAGAATGGTGGAGGACGAGTGATCAGAGAGGAAGAAATAAGATGCACACCTTTCAACTCAAACTGAAGGAGATGAAGGATAAATTAAAAAAATGGAATAAAGAAGAATTTGGTAACATTCTAGAAGAAAAAAAGAGACTGGAGCAGAGAATGGAAGAGCTGCAGCAGATGAATATCCTAGAAGGTATTCAGGAGGAAAGAACAAAGGAAGAAGGAATTATATTGAACCAGCTAGAAGAAAGAAGGAAACAAGAAGAGATTTTATGGAGACAAAAGTCAAGGGTTCAATGGCTCAGAGAAGGTGAAAGGAATACTAAGTTCTTCCATAAAGCGATGGTACAGCATAGACAAAGAAATTGAATCTTCTCAATAAAAAATCAAGAAGGTCAGAGAGTCCTCCAGCACGAAGAAATTGAAAAAGTACTGGTCAATCATTTCAAGAATCTATTAAAGGAATCTCACGATAATAGATCAGAAGCCATAACTAAGATAAGTAGGGAGATCCCAAAACTGGTAACCAGAGATCAGAATTTGGCCCTAATGAGGAAAGTTACGATGGAAGAAGTGGAGGATATAGTCAAGAACATGAAAAGGAATAAAGCTCTCGGGCCGGATGGGTATACAGTAGAATTCTTTCAAGCAGGGTGGCATTTTCTCGCTGAGGAAGTCTTAGAAGTGGTGGAGGAAGCTAGAATAAATCAAAGAATATGGCCAGGAATAAACTCAACCCTGCTGACCCTGATTCCTAAAACTAATCAAACAGATCAGGCCGAAGGCTTTCGCCCTATAGCCTTATGCAACGTTATTTACAAGATAGTAGCATCAGTGGTGGCTCAAAGGCTGAAATCGATTCTACCAAGCATAATTTCCCCAGAGCAAACTGGGTTCGTAGAAGGAAGACAGATCCTGGATGGGTTAGTGGTGGCCCAGGAAGTAATCCACACTTTGAAAATGAAGAAAGAAAAAGGAATGCTGATAAAATTAGACCTATCAAAAGCTTATGATAGGTTAAGCTGGAATTATCTTGAAACTATCCTCAAAGCATTTGGATTCTGTGATAGATGGGTGAAATGGGTCTTAAGCATGATCTCCACCCCGAATTTCTCTATCTTGCTGAATGGAGCGCCATCAAAGACATTTAATGCTACAAGAGGACTTAGACAAGGGGACCCCCTATCCCCCTTCCTCTTCATAATAGCAGCAGAAGGATTAGGTAGATACTTCAAAAAAGAATTAAGAGAAAGGAAAATCCAAGGCCTGAGACTATGGGGTAATCAAACTACAGTCACCCACCAACAGTTCGTGGATGATATCATGATATATTGCAAAGCATCCATGAAGGAGGTGAGAAGAATAAAGAAAATTTTAGAGGTATTTATGGAAGGCTCAGGTATGGAGGTAAACAATGAAAAATCAAGAACTTTCTTCTTTAATACGGTGGAGCCCATTAAAAACCATTTAACCAGGATCTTGGGTTACAGGAAAGGGGATCTCCCTACAAAGTACCTAGGAACGATGCTAGACTCCTCATCCCTCAAAATAGGAAACTGGAAGAACACCCTGGAAAAGATCATGAAAAGACTAGAAAATTGGACTTTTCGTACTCTGAACTTGGCAGCAAGGGTTGTTTTGCTTAAATCCACCATTCAGGTGATCCCGATATACCCCTTATCAGTGATGGCAGCTCCAAAAGGAATATGCAATAAGCTGGTAGAGATTTACAGAAAATTTCTGTGGGGAGGACCCAAGCAACAAAAGAAATGGGCCCTCTGTTCTTGGGACAGCCTAACCAAACCAAAAGAAAAAGGAGGTCTCGGTCTGAGAGACCCTTGGACCCTAAATCAAGTGCTAGCAGCTAAGTTAAGATGGAGATGGATGCAAGGGGGGCAGGACCTGTGGAAAGAGATCTGGACATCAAAATATAATATGCCAGTCACTCCGGAAGAAATACTAAGGAAGCAAGAAGCACCTCGAGGATCAGACATATGGAACCTAACCATCCAAAATAGGGAATTAATTGATGGGCATATTTTTTGGGAGATTAGAGGAGGCCAGATCGCGAGATTTTGGGAGGAAGCCTGGCAACAGAGGGAGAAAATGTTAGATCTACAAGGAATGCAAGAAATCTACAGAACAGGTATGGACAGAGACCTCATTAGGGTTAAAGATTATTGGACAGAAGAAAGAGGGAATGTAGAATGGAGGGAATGGAAACCTATGGATGAATGGAATAGGGATGCAACAGAGGATCAAAAAATTATATTTAGTAAAGAATTAGATTCCAGGAAAATAAAAAAGAGAGGAGGCAGCGACATCCTTCGATGGGGCAAGGAAACAAAAGGAGCGTTCACCATAAGGGAAGCCTATAAAGTAAAGATACAGCAAGAGCAGGGGGAGGCCAAAGAGCAGAAGTGGAGGAAGATATGGAGAAATAAATGGTGGCCGAAGATCAAAATGTTCGTTTGGCTGGTAGGAAGGAAACGCATCTTAACATGGGATCGAATTCAAAAACGAGGCTTCTCAGGTCCTTCAAGATGCAGCCTTTGTAATCTAGACGAAGAAGACCAGGAACACCTTCTCAATGGATGCAGCGCGGCCCAATTCCAATGGGAAAAGACGAGAAACTTATTCTCGACCACGGAACGAAATCCACAGGATATAATCCAAACCCTATGTGATTGGGGAGAAGGGAAGTTTAAAAGCAAGATTGTAAGAAGAGCCTGGAGCTTGACAGCAGGCTTCAACGTATGGAATCTTTGGAAAGAGAGAAATAGTAGAATCTTTAAGGGGAAATCTTCAGACCCGGAAGAAGTATGGAAAAGAACCCTAAGACAAATCAGAGAATCAATCCTAGCAGAAAATTGGGCAGAAGAAGATTGGAAGACATCTGAAGCAGAAACTGAAATCCTAAAAAGGCTGAATTTGGATCAAGGGATGATCTATCATCAAAAAGCAAAGCAGCACCAACCTATAGCAGGCCAAAGTCACACAATCTATCAAAAACCTCCGGAAGGGTTTATCAAACTCAATTTCGACGGGGCAGCAAAGGGGAACCCAGGTCCAGCTGGATTTGGAGGAGTCTTCAGAAACAGACAAGGAGAGGTAGAATGGATCTATGCAGAACACGGAGGAACAATGACTAATAACGAAGCGAAATTTATGGCAGTGTATCAGGGGCTCAAAATCGCCATAAGGAATGGATATAGGAAGATCGAAATCGAAGGGGATTCAGCCCTGGTCATCAGTACCATAAGGAAATTAATCCAAGGGAAACAGTGGGAGAAGGTAGTTAAAAGCTGGAGGACAGCGAGTATAGTCCAAGAAATCGAGGAAACTCTGAAAGGAATTGAATACAAGATCACCTCTCATGTAAGAAGAGAAGGAAATAAGCCCGCTGATTGCCTGGCTAATTGGGGAAGTAAAGAATCATTGGCGAAAGTGGATGACAGTTGGTCCAATCAAGCAGCAATGGCAAGATGGGATGGATTAGAACAGCGCATAAACAACGATAACCATGACTCAGCATAATGGTAATCAAAATTTTGCATGGAGCGGGAGAAGGAGAATAAGGTAGGCTCATGCAGCAGTGAAGACAGGACCGAAGGACGGCGGCCTTAAATCCCTGTCATCAGCATTTAATGATCATTCAGATCACCAGGGACGCGGCCCAAAGCGAAAACCGGACATCACCGCAGGAACCATCATTCAAAGCGTAGGGGAGATAAGAAGTGGAGAGCAAACCCATCATAAGCGAAAAGGTGGCGAGAAGCTTATAAGGCAGAACAGGAGGAGAATGACAGGCAACAAGAATTCGAAGAAGGTGGTGAGAGAAGGGGAGATTTGGCAGAGGAATCACAATCAATGCCTCAACCGCACCAAAATGGCTGAGAGAAGGGATAAGACAGTCCAGGCAGAGAGGGAGGCTGTAGGCGACAGGCACTTTGAACGGGGTCGCGTCAAAATTGAAATAGAAAGCTCAGACGAAATGGAGCATAGCCAGGGGGGAGGCTTTAGGGGCAAGCATTTCGAAACAGGGCAAAGCAGCAAAGGAATTAAACGGGGCAGAAAAGGTCAGAGATGGAAGATGCATGAACAGAGAGGAAGAGGTCGACCCCGACAACCAACCATCAACGAGGAGGGTAACAGGCACTTTGAACGGGGTCGCGTCAAAATTGAAATAGAAAGCTAAGACGAAATGGAGCATAGCCAAGGGGGAGGCTTCAGGGGCAAGCATTTCGAAACAGGGCAAAGCAGCAAAGGAATTAAACGGGGCAGAAAAGGTGGGAGATGGAAGACGCATGAACAGAGAGGAAGAGGTCGACCCCGACAACCAACCATCAACGAGGAGGGTAATCAGGCGCAAAGAAGATGGAAAAGGGGAAAGAAATCAATTAGCATGGCGGTGCATGAAGCTGAACAGGCTTACAACTTGGAGACAAATCTGGACATAAGGAAAATCATTGATGCCATGGAGGACAGGGTATTAGAGGAACCTTCTGACCTGGAGATGGATGAATGGGCCTCGCAGCTGCCAGACCCTGGTAACACGCGGGGCAGATTAACCCTGTACCGCCGTGCGCTTCACACTTACTGGGTGCTGAAGCACCTCTTGGCAAAAGCCATGGAGCAAGTTGCGGCCGAGATGGTGGAAATGGCGCAGGAAATGGCGGCAGCGAAAAAGGAGGTGGCGAACGTGGAAGGGCTGCTGCGACAACAGAACGAGCAACTCAAGGAAATCCAAGAGATGCTGAAGGAGCTGGGGAAGACCAACGACAGCAGCAAATTCGGAAGAGGAAATGCGGCGAATTGAGAGGCCTGTTATCTGTTTTCTTTTGAATGTAGAATGATACTGCTTGGTTTTTGAATATGAGTTTGTATGCCTTAGCAGTAGTAGTTAATCTAGATCTGTTAGCAGTAATGGGACAGAATAGTTTTTTGGATAAACCTGGAGAAATAGGGCTTAATGTCCTTCAAAGTTTTTTGACATTTTTAAACATGAAAAACTTTATTGACTGTCTGATGAATTGGAGCCAACAGATCCGGTTTCCCAGTTGGGCGGATTGAGGCTCCTCTGGTTGTACTTCTAATTTTGATGTAGATAATAGAAATGTCATAGCTTACAAAAAAAAATAAAAAAAAATTGATCCAATATTGAAACTAGGGCCACTTAAACTCAACCTAGGTGAAAAAAAAAATAATGAATCAATGTCACGTTCAGTTTTTGTCAATGGTAGAGTGGATAGTGGATAAATGGATGGTGGATGAAGTAATTGAGCAAAAAGGGATATGAAGAATATTTGACTTCTTAATAAGTACCTTTATCTTTATCATGCATGCAAATGAGTGCTTTTCATATTCTGTTTATACTTTCACATATGTTGTGTTTTATCTATCTTTTGGACCATGCATTTTATTGGTATTTCTGCACCATGCTTACCATTATTAATTAATTATAGTAATTAATAATAATAATTAATTAATAATAATTAACTATTATAAATTAGTTAATTATTAAGTGATAAATTATTATAAATTAATTAATTGATTGTTAATTAATAAATAATTAATTAAAATTTATTAATTATTAATTATTTAATTTATTATTAATTACATTAATTAATAATATTCTACTTATTAATATTAATTAGTTAAGTTTATTGATATAATATTTACTTAATACACTATTAGTATATGAATATTTAGCGTTTAATATATGATTAATATTTAATTATAACATTAATATAATATCAACAAATGTAGAAAACTTTTTTGAAACATTTGAATAGCTTTAATAAAATATAATATTAACAAGTGGAGAAAACATTTTGGAAACATTTAAATAGCTTTAATAAAATTTTAATATAATATTAATGGTATATTGATAATATATTGTTTCACAATATCTTACCTATAAATTAATATATGCATTACAACATGTTAATTATGGTGGAGTATCGTTGACATGTTCAACTATAGTCAGCATGGGCATCATATTCAATAATAGTCAACATGACTACCATGGTGAACCATAGTTACCATGGACATCATGACCTATCATTAGGTGATCCATTGTCAACCATAGTGAACTATATTGAACTATGGTGAATGGTCGTTGTTGACCATGGATGCCTATAGTGGATGGTCACAGTTAGTCATAGACAAACCATGGTTGAGCATCAACAACCACTATTTCAATGGTAACCATAATGAAATCATGGTCAACTATTAAGACACCATAGTCAAAATATGGTCAAGCACAGCCAAACCATGGTCAGCTATAATGAATCATGTTTAAATATGCTTGAAAATAGTCAAAGTTTAGGTTTAAGTTTAATTGAACTTAAATATTATGCATGGTCAATATTTATTTATAAAAAGGCTCAACCATGGTCAACAATGGTCCAATGTCACATTGTGACAAAGATTGCTTCAATATGAAAATCAACCGTGGTCAACAATTGTCAACCATCGTCCAGCATGGTCAATCATGGTCAAACATGGTCCAACATCACATTGTGACAAAGATTGTCTCAATATGAAAATAAATCATGGTCAACCATGTTTAATCATGGTCAACAACCATGTTCGACCATGGTTAACCTTGGCCCAACATCGTATTGTGACATAGATTGTCTCAATATGAAAATCAAACATGGTCAACCATGGTCCAATGTGATATGGTGACAAAGATTATCTGAATATATGGATCAACCATAGTCAACCATGTTTATTTTAGAGTTTATAATATTTATCATAACATTTATATACCTTGTTTTATAATATTTATCTTAGTGTTTATCATAGGATTTTCTCGATATGAAAATCAATCATGGTCAATCATGGTCAACCATGGTCTAACGTCACATTGGGACAAAGATTGTCTCCATATAAAAATCAACCATAGTCAGCCATCGTCAACCATGTTTATTTTAGGGTTTATATATCTTGGGTTTATAATATTAATCACTTGGGTTTAATATTATTCCCTTCAGTTTTTACTATTAATCCATTGGTTATATTATTCCCTTAGGTTTATTAATTCAAGAGTTCATATTCATAAGGTATAATTTTATTCATAGGATTTATAATATTAATCCTAAGATTTAATATAAATCTCTTATGTTTAAAATCACAGTGAACCATGGTCATCCATGGTCCAACATTGCATTATGACAATCACAGTGAACCATGATCATCCATGGTCCAACATTGCATTATGACAATCACGGTGAACCATGGTCGAGCTTCACATTGTAAGAAAGATTGTCTCAATATGGAAATCAACCATGGTCAACCATCATCAATTATTGTCAATCATGGTCAAACATGGTGTAACAGCCCTAGTAAAAATTCCATGTAAAAATATATATAAGGACATGGTGATGGGACATGTATTCCAAGCTGAATCATGGGGGAAACATCCTAGTGGGTGTTGATTTGGTTTATTATGGCTAAGGAAATTGGCAAAGGAAATGGCTAATGTTTTGGAAAGGAATGAGGCATTTTATTTATGAAAATAATGAAAATTAGGAGAAAAGGAGGGTGAAAGGAGACATATTGCATGTGAGGAGGAAAATGAAGGAAATTAATGGAAAATGAAGAAAATAAAGGCCTCATTAATAAAAAGGCTTCTGACGATCAATGGGCAAGTCTTGGTCAGTTTAGTGTTGGAGCTCTCTCTCATACTCATGGATACTTTTCTTGTAGCACTCTTAGAGGGTGTGGCATACTTGGATTATTAGAGAAAGAAGGCAAAGGAAGAGCAGGAAAGTGCAAGAGGGCATCAGGATTAGCAACTACATCAGATTTGCTTGCAGGTACCAAGTTACATGTATGTTTCCTTCACTAGTTTGGCATGCATGGCATATGCATCTGGATTTTTTGTTGTGATCTGTCATTGGCATGGAGGATTGCATGTATTGACAATGGATTGCCTAGCCTTGCCATTTCCTGAATAGTCGTGGTGATTATGGGTCTATTTCCTTGTTGTGTTTCTGGTTGGTTCTCATGTTTCCTTAGCTTGGGTTGAGTTATTAGTCCCGTAACCTTGGTTTGACAAATGCTTTGGAGCCTTGGAACAACTTGGGTTGAGTTACTAGTCTCATAGCCTGGGTTGGAAAAACGCTCTGGTGCCATTGGTGGGTTGATTTACCAGTCCTGTAGTCTTGGTTGGGCAAATTCTCTGGAGCCCAGTAAAACTTGTGGGTTGAGTTACAAGTCCCGTAGCTAGGTTGGACAAATGCTCTAGAGCCCTATGAAGCCCTAGATGAGTTTTGATTTATGTGTTCTATGAGATCCCACAATCATGCTTGGAATATGGCACGGGGGTGAATGGTTGAAGAGAGATTTGGCTTAGCCATTTTATGGTTGGGTGGAGAGTGGAAGTCCCATCCCGATTTTGGATTTTGCATCATTAATGAAAGGTTATTTATCCTTGTATTTCTATGATTATTATGATGGATTATATGTGGTTTATATGGTTGTGAGTTCATTGATATTTTTGTCGCTATTATGCTAGTTAGTTACATGTTTTATGACAACAACCATGAGTGTCTCTCCTCATGTTCTTACTTGTTATTGAATGATCAATGTATCTATGACCTAATGGATGAAATGGCAACTAATGCGATAAGGATACAATGATTCATAGCGAATATCAGATAAATATGAGACCCCTATGCTTAGATATTTTATTTACGCTTGTAGGTTGCATTTACTAAGTGTTTGAAAAAA
This sequence comes from Pinus tabuliformis, assembly GCA_031772625.1. NCBI lineage: Eukaryota > Viridiplantae > Streptophyta > Pinopsida > Pinales > Pinaceae > Pinus > Pinus tabuliformis. The sequence goes on along the minus strand of CM062818.1, from coordinate 377,344,679 downwards.
TGTTTTTCATGGCTAGTATGGGCCTAGTCAAGGTCTTGAACAAGTATTTTCTTTAGTACTATCATTTCCATGTTTTTTTACTGATTTGAAGAGATGGTTCAATTATGGGAAGTGACCTAGGCTTTAGGCTTGAAAAAGTGCTCAAATCCCAGAGTCGTTGGCATAGAACTGGCAAATTGGGTCTTTGGTTGCTGGTAGGCAAGCCTATGAGAGTGATTATAGGGTTGCAGTTGTATGCATGCCCTGTCATGGGAGTGACTTTGGGTTTAATTCATCTAAATGTTAGGTTAACTTAGGGTTTGGGCACCTAGAGTGGTGGATTAGCTCCTAGGGGTCGTGAAGCACCTGAGGGAGGTCTGTGTGTTTTGTTTTCATCACTTCCAATTCCTTAAGGTTATCTAGGAGGTTGAATTAGATCATAGTAGCCTCTCGTTGCATGTTTACCCCGACTGGCTGGATACTTGGGTAGATGTGGGAGGAGGTTGTTACAGAGTGGTATCAGAGTGTGATTGTGCTCTCCTTGGGCTATGCATTGATCATGCTTTCTTGTTGGTTGCATAAGTGTTCCTTATGCATGTCTTCCATGTGCTTGATGCATTTTCATGGTATTGATCATGGTTGTAGTGATGTCTCCATGTGAAGGTTGAAGGTGTTCTCATAGAGTATGTCTTCATGTTTGTATGGTTGATTATGAATTTTTATGCACATTAGTGTTCACATGTTATCAAATGCACGTGAGGTGGTTGTTGTTGTCATGCATGAGGTCATGGTTTGTGTAGTTGATATGGTGATGCATTGATGACTGGACTCTAGCTAGAATGGTGTGTATATGGTTTTTCACTCATGTCTTATATGTCTAGATGCATTTTTCATGCATGTATGGTATTGGTTATAGTTATGTTTGAATAGTAGGTCAAACATGCCTTGTGAAATCATGGTATGAAATTTAGGTCATCATGATGCTATTGGTTGTTATGATGCTAATGTGTTGGCTGAGATAGAATAGGAGATGCAGATCATCATAATGAGGTTGCAACATTGGAATTTGGGGTAAGAGTGGATCGTCATACAATTATTGTATGTTTGGCATGCAGGTATGTATGTCAAGGATTTTTATATGCATTAGGTTTATATACATGAGGTTTATAAACATGTATTTTGATGTTATGGTTAGATTCGTGATAGATGATAGTTGATTAGTATAGTCACATGTAGATGTGTCATGAATGATAGTAACAATACTTGTGGTTGTATTCATTGATATTTTTGTTTTATGTTAGATAACTTGATGGTCATGTTATATGTTGTTGATGATCATGTTATATGTTAAGTGATTTTTTTTATATGTTTGTTAACTTGACGATTAGGGTTATAACATTAATATGATGATGTTATATGTATCATGCTAAATTGGATTGGATTATGTAGATGGTTATGGTTACGATATTCAGGTATGAGCCCACATATTGTTGATGACTTTGCACACATGGTTGTTATTCATGAATGATAAATTCTTACGAGTTATGATGAGAACATGTTAGTTAGTTAGTGTTATGGATATCGTGATCTTATTTATCTTTGAGTTGACATGTTGTAAAGTTATATCTTGTTAACTAGATTGATTGTGCATACAAGATAGCCTCCCATGAGATACATTGAGGTATGAGTTTTCTTATGTAGTATACTTGGTGCTTCATTCTTTATTATGTCGTCTATTTGGTGTTTATTTTGTCATCTAGTTGATTTATTTAACATGGTATGTTTAAAAGTAGGTTGAAATTTTGATGAGTTACATAATATGAGTATGTGTTCCAATGATCTTGTTTTAAGAGGATTGTACTAACACATATGTGTCGAGACAGTTGATATGTACTTGAGCATAGTAGGAGATAGCTGTAGCATTGTGCCTAAGGACTATGAGTTGACTAGGAATTATGACATGATTGTTAGTCTTGGTAAAGGTTGATTTCAAATTGATAGATATGATTGTATTGATATTTGGAACATGTGGTTGACATGTGTGAGAAGTTGCAGGGTAACATGTTAGATATTAGTGTGACAAGGTAACACTTGATGTGTTTATATAACTAACAATTGGTTGATGTGACAATACATAGTAAGCCTCAATTGAAACAAGTTAAAAAGGGTAAAAGAAAGGAATTGGACAATAATTCCTTTGGCTATGTTTAGAAGACCTAATTCCAAATGAATGAGTGTCTTGCATACAAGACGTGTTCTTAACCTTTATTTCCAACATTATGTGGATATGTGTTATATTCATAGAAATGTATTTGATAGGTGTATCGACCAATTTCTAGTTACAGGTAGATCTGTCAAGGGAATTGGAGTCCCTTGAGACATGGCACATATGTGTTCAGCTACAAGGCAACATACTTGGTGTAATAAGATAAGGTAATTGGTGTATTTTTATGTTATATTTGTACACTAAGATTTATGTGTTTATGGTAGTATGATGTATGGGATTTCATGGCAAAAGAAATTGCCATGAAATTGTGAAGAACGCTCAGGTTGACGTTTCCTTGGGAACCCATGGGGATTGAATCATGGTGTCTATTACCAATCTTGTGCTTTTGGTCTTTTATGAATTGTTGAGATTGATTGTGGTTTTGTCTATGTCTGGTGCAAGGCTTTGCCACTTTAAAGTTATGTCATATTGTTATTGACTTTCATGGTTTTCTTCTTAGTTGTTTCTTGTCTTTCCTTTTATGTTTTGAGTCTTGGGAATTGTTTGGGAAAGAGGAAAGTTGATGGAGCTCGGGAGAGATTTTTGGTAACCAAAAGGCAATATAAGATTTAGATGAAGATTTGTGCATGAGTTAGTGCAACGGAGGGTAAGACTTTCACAGCCAGTTCGACCAGTTGGGTCCATCAGTGTAAATGGATGATGTCAAGATAGGTAGGAAAAAGGTAACATAAAAGGTAAATTAAATGGACCTGTGATGTCAGATGGCTTGAATAAGTTGGGAACAATGGTTCTCAATGTTGTTCATGAATAAAGGAAGTTCTCTTAACCTCGACCTTGATATTTTCTAGTCAATTTAGCATCTTAAATTTCTCTACATAAATTATCAATCAGGGTATCGTAAACTGATGAAGTGTGGTGCACCATATTTGTTTAGTTAACCTTTCTCTTACTTCGTTGTTTTATAGTTTATGTTGTTTTTTTTGGGTTTTGTTCTTGTTGGTTTTCTAAAGTGTTTAATGCAAATGGAAATCCTATTCTAAGGTCTTAAGAATACTTTTAAAGGACAAGTATGGATAAAGATTTCAAGACAAGGCCTATGTCCCTAATGGTAACTTCCAAAACTTAGCACTTCAAAAGAACTTAAAACATGTTATTGATGGAATTAGTACTTAAACAAAAGTGTAAATATGCAGCTACTTCAATCAAAATAGAATGCAATAACCAATCAATGAGCTAGTGACTATGAAACCCAGTATCCTTGCTGCTGTATAAAAAGAAAACTGAAGAAAGTAAAAACTGAACTGAAAGCAACTCAAAGACTGAAAGCAAAGCAACTAATTCACACTACTTCAACTCTTCTGATCCTTTACCCTTCAGCTCAATCTACCTTATGGGAAGCAATCATGAACAAGTTAAGCAATATTATATCTAAATTGCATAAAGGAAACTAATCACACTACTTCAACTCTTCTGATCCTTTACCCTTCAACTCAATCTACCTTATGGGAAGCAATCATGAACAACTTAAGCAATATGATATCTAAATTGCATAAAGGAAACTAATCACACTACTTCAACTCTTCTAATCCTTTACCCTTCAGCTCAATCTACCTTGTGGGAAGCAATCATGAACAAGTTAGGTAATATGATATCTAAATTGCATGAAAGTAAATGAGCAAAACAAAACTGAAAGAAATAACAATGCTGGAATTAGAACTCAAAAAAAAAATCAGCAGAGGACAAGATGATTCTGTCATGTCATTAGTCATTAAAAAGCTATGTGCATTATTAACCTACAATCAACATAGAATGCAACAACCAAACAATGAGCTAGTGACTATGAGACCCAGTATCCTTGCTGCTTCAGCAGAAGAACAAGATGATTCTATCATGTCATTAGTCATTAAAAGGCTATGTGCATCACTAATCTACAATCAACTGGTTGAACACACTTGCATGAATTAAAATTGCATGAATGAAAAATCTAATCTATCAAACTTGAAAGCAATCAAATAACATAATGAAATCAAAGCAAAATTGAACACACTTGCATGAATTAAAATTGCATGAACGAAAAATCTAATCTATCAAACTTGAAACCAATATTTACAAAATGAAATCTACTCTACCTTACATTATTTACAAAATGAAATCTACTCTACCTTACATTCTAATATGCTCCATGACATCTACTTCACATCTCCTTTCATGTTGAAAACATCAAAGCTTTATTCAAATTCTTCAAAAGTACAAAGTACAACAAAGTTCTCCAAAGCTTTCAAAAGCCATCAAGGAAGAACTACAAACTTAAGAACTAGGGACTAAAGACTAACAAATGAAGGAGAGAGATCTCCTATTTATACAAAAAGATGAGAGCCATCTCATTAATGATAGTCCATGAATCTCTCCCTCTACCTCTAATGTCCTAATCAAAATAGGAACTGATAAGACACATGTCTTCTTAGAGTTACAATACAATTAGGAGATGTGACACATATCCTCATGATCCCATGATTCTTTCCAACCAAATTCGAATTTGGCCTTAGAGTGCCACATAAGGGTCTTCTAGAAGTCTCCTTTCAACCTACACATGTCAACAACTTCAACCCATTTGTTAGGTATAAGCATATGCACATTATTTTCTAATTTTTAACCACAAATTCACTTAAAAGGCTTAGAATTAATAAAGATTGGAAAAACACAAAGGTGGCCCAATGATAATGAAAGTGGGATGAATGTGATGACATAGTAGTGAAATGGAGGTGATATAATGGACATAATAGTGAAAGTGTAATGGAAATGAATGACATTTTCAAGACTCAACATACCCCCCAACTAAAGCTATTTCATGTCCTCATGCAATATATATTACATTAACTCTTTTGATCCTTGAGCTTTGGCTTAACTTTGCATGATATCATTTGATAACTTCATATTCCTGCAAAGTGTTTCACTTGAATTGCAACATGGTTGGTTCTTGTGTTACAACCATTTTTTTTTTTTTTGCCTTCTATTTTGATCTTTGAACTTTGCATAATGATATTTTGATTATTGTTGCAAAGTATATCTTTATTGGATTGCATGATGGTTGGTTCTTGTGTGACAACCATGATTTTGTTTGTATCCAATTTATCCTTTAAGCACTTTTTCAAAAGCCATTGTATGGTCATAATAGCAATGTAGTAATTAATATATGTTGGAAGTATGTGAGCTCCTGAATATGATATGGACATGGCAAGATATGAATATGAATGTATTCCCCCCCTCCCCCCCCCCAACTGATGGTATTGGCAATTTTATGAAATGAGGAAGAGAAATGTTTTTCCAACAATTATCATTCTAGCTTTTTATGGAATTCCATGGTCAAAAGTTAGAAAATGATGTACCTTCACTTACCCTTTGGAATGGATGAGTTGTATGTGTAGTGGCTGAAAATTTCTGATCATATTCTTCTTCAAGTGGCTCAACAAGAGGAGTCATGGATAGAGAGATAAGATGACTTTTTATTGCTTCTACTAAAACTTGCTGAATCTGCTCCAAAATGCTGAAAATAATAGTCTTCATGTCTTCAAAACTCATTGGCACAATTCCTACTATGTGAAAAGATGTTCTGATGTCGAACATAGTAGGAAATTGTTGGCTTAGTGGCCATTAATGGATGCCACTAGTCAACACAAGAACTCTCACCATTGATGACAATGAGAGTCAAGATGCCCAAACACATCTTGCTAGGTACGAATGAATTTGCTGAAGTCGAGTCACCTAGAAGATTTGACGAACAAGGGACATTAATGTATTCCCATTGTTTGTCAGCATGAGGACTTGCCATTAAGGCATGCAAGCCTCAAGGTGTTTTTACAAAGAACTTAGACTCAAAGGACTATGGACTCAATAATTTGCATTGAAGCAGGGTTTATTTGCGGAATGAAAATGACAAGGAATGGAAAATGAAAATGGAAAATGGCAATGGAGAACAGAAATGACAATGGAAAATAAGCATATGAATGAGCCTCTTGCTTTTATTTATGGGTTATGAATGGACAAAAAGAGATGGAAAGTATATGTGAATGTAAATGGAAAGTATGGAGTGGAATAAGGTGAATGGTTTATTATGAAGTGATGGATGGATGTGATGGAGACAATAGTATCTGAAAGTTTTTCAAGTGTTTGGATCTGATTTTTCATCAGCATATTTCCTCTTTGTTGCTGATCATCCTCTTATGAAACAAATTGGTCTCTTAGAGAGACACCATTCTCTTGTAGTCATTTGTCCTTCCTCCTGGAACCTGCAAAAAAACTAATACTTCTTCTGCAATGGAATGTAAGATTATCAAAGGAGAGAGGTGATCAATCTCTCTAGTTATGATATTTACACACAAAACAAAGAATTTGTATTAATGAAACAAGTTCTTAAAGGAAAAATCAAAAGAATTTATACCTGCTTTGGAGTTGGTGCCCCAAGTTGAATGTTGCTTCCTTTCAGCAATTTATTTCATTATTTTCTATTTCAAACTCTAATGATGGTTTTATCATTGTGTAGATCTTGTTGATATCTTTCCAATGGTACTTAATTCATCAAAATCTGATTTTGTATGAAAAAGTTAGGTTGATTTGAACAATGAGGTTTTTCTGGCTACGGAATTGGAGAACAGTTGCGGAATTGGACTTTAGCTGTGGAATGTGCACAGTTCTATAGCTAAAAATCTTGAATACAAAGTTAGCCATTCATCTTTCATCACCAGTCCAAAATTAATCAATACCTTCAGAAAAGTGAGCAAATAACTTATTCATTTCATTGATTCAAAAATTATTATTTTTTCTTGACATGCAGCGACTTAGTGTGGCGACTCAGTGTGGCGACTTAGTGATAACACACAATTTGACTTCCTTTTGACCGGGGTATTTTTCATCAAATTTGACCAAATGAGTAGGACACTATCCATGTACTGACATTCCCCCAGCTACCCATGTGGCTTGTTTTGCTTGATGACACCTGCAACCTAGAGTTTAACAAAACAGCTGGGGAAAGTTGAGCCAGCCGCGGAAAGTTGAGCCAGCTACGGAAAGTTGAATCAGCTGCGGAAAGTGGTTGGATTCCGCAGCTAATGAAAACAGAGTGTAGAAAATACTATGAAATGGAGTGGTTGTGTGGGTGGAAAAGGGAAAAAAAATGTGGAGGAGTGAAGGCTGTAACAAATTGCTGTCCAACCTCAATAGATACTTCATATCCAACAAGATCTTGCAATCATTCCAAAACTTGTGATGACTTTGTCTATTCTATAAATATCTGCACCAAGAATTGCCAACATATGAGCTGATTGAGTGTATGGAAAGAACATTTGATTGACAGCAAAGCCGATGCAATTTCCCACCACTATAGGGACTTTCTTTATATTCTTTCCAACATTTATAAGGTCAACAATAATCTGTGGTGAAGTTTTCTCTGTTCAAACAATTTCAAGGAGTGGCATCACATGTGCAGGACTGAAAAGAAAATGTGCCCCTACTATACGGTCTTGAACATATGTTTTTGCACTAATGGGATTGAGATCAATCGTGGACGTATTAGAGGCTAAGATGCAGTGTGCAGGACAAATCTTTTCCAGGTCAATAAATATTTCTCGCTTCAATGGAAATTTTCTCTCTTACAACCTCTATCACCATATCAACATTCCTAAATTCTGCATAATCTACAACTCCCGTGCATTTAAATTCTTGAAATCATTTACTATTGTCATCTCCCATTGATGGAACCAACCGACAAACTTCCCTCTTGCTTGGCGGAGTTTTATGGACACGTCATTGCTGTGAAGAGCCGTATGTAATGGAGTTAGACAGTGCCGTATTCAATTCAGATTGTTGTTAAACAGGTGTTGGATTGCAAACGGGTGGCATAAGGGCAGAAGACCTGGTGGCAAAGGGTGGAAGACGTGGTAGAGGTAGAGTAGGTGCCAGCACAGAGCCGAATTAAATCACTGTCCGCTCATTTAATTGAAAATTTCGTTTTTTTTTTCACGCGGCAGTCAAAAATGCGCTCCAAAGAACCACAAATTTCTCCCAAACCGCCACTAATCTCTTCAAACAGTTTCTGGGTTATCTAATTGACCCACCTGGAAAAAAAACCCATGTTTTATTTTCTTGAAATTCATCTCTGTTTGGGCAAATCGAGCGTTTTAAATTTGACGTTTTTCTGTTGTTTACGTTTTTCTGAGTTATCAGTTCTGCATTCGGCCTGTAAAATTTTGGAATTAGTGGTTGGATGATACGAATTTGTGCATTCTTATACATGTCAAGCTGTCCACCACAATTTTCACCTTTTCACAGCAATGAAAAGAAGAGTGAATCCTCAAAAAGAGTTCGAGTACTTGCCTGTTAAGCCTCTGTTGTTTATGCATTTTTCTGAGTTTTTCTTTCAATGTATTTACTAATCTTTTTTGACATAGGTTGATAATCCTCCTCCATGGATTGCTTGGGGGATGGATGGACTTCTTGAATGGTTCTTTTTCCTTTTTCTTTCTTCTGTTTCTTATTTTTAGCTCTATCTTCTCCTTCTTTTTGGATAGTTTCTTGAATTTCTATTGCAGGGGAGTCTTGGACTGTAATGTTCTTTTCTTTCTTCCTAGCTTTCCTTGGAATTTTTGGTGGACTGCTTCTAGAGGCCTCAGACGGCTCTTGGAAGTGGTTTCTTGTCAAGAATTGCTCCCAAGTATCCTTAGTTTTCTTCAACTGGTCCTTAATAAGGATTTTTATGAATCCATGATGGTAGAGATGAGATTCAATGTTGCCTACATGTTTTTGAACTGTAAAACTCATCTTTTTCAAACTCAATAGCAGAAAATGAGGCAAATTGAGAGTGTGACCCTCTGTTTCTAATTGATAATGTAGTTATCCAAAGGTGAAATCAACTCAGAAATCTGCCACTAAATGATGAATGCCTCCTACAGGAATCAACCTCCAAAAATGCACAATTCGGTCCTCAAACAAGGAGCACAATCCACATGAACAATAATAAATTTCAGCCTCTAAAAAGAAATTTCGAGGCCCCTTGATTTCATTCACCTCCTCGTTGTTACCTAATCATTTTAACATTCGATCCCCCTTTTTTTTCTCACATATACAGTGCATTTTTTTTATGTTGCAGGTTTATTTCAGGCCAAAGTTTGATCAAGGAGGCAGATTTTTTTTTATTTTTTTTGAAGCCACAGTGAAAGCTAAGAATGGAGATAGCCATATAAGCTGGTTTTTTTTTTTTCTTTTTTTTTTTTCTATCTGAGCTGGGTGACTAGGATAGGATCAATGTCGGGAATATTCTGGAGATTCCCATGTGGTCAATTTTTTCAATGGATGCTTGTAACCTGCTAAATCTTAAAACAGCTGCGGAATTCTCAGCTAGCTGCGGAATCAGGGTAGTTTCCGCAGCTAAGCTGCAAAACCTTATTAAAATAGGATACAGTGTTTTGAAGACCACTACAAACCATAACCAGGTAATTTTGGACAATTTGAACCTATCAAAGCAGTTGAGTTTCATTTTTTTTTCATTTTTTTTTTTATTGAATCAATTGAAATGTTGAAGTTTATTTTGTCTCTTTTTTTTTCTTTTTCTTTTTTCTTTTACATAAAAATTCTTTTTCTGAACCTCCAGATCACACAAAGTGCAGGAGGAGAGCATACTCAAGAATTATTAATTTTTTTTTACTTAACAATCCTTTTTCTGATCCTCTAGATCACACAAAGTGCAGGAGGAGAGCATACTCAAGAATTATTAATTTTTTTTTCAGATGTAAGAAATAAGGTCTCCTAATTACACTTCCCCGGCAACGGCGCCAAAATGTTTAGTCAATTTAACGTCTTAAATTGCTCTACATAAATTATCAATCCGGGTATCGTAAACTGATGAAGTGTGGTGCACCATATGTGCTTAGTTAAACTTTCTCTTACTTCATTGTTTTATAGTTTATGTTGTTTTTTTTTGGGGTTTTGTTCTTGTTGGTTTTCTAAAGTGTTTAATGCAAATGGAAATCCTATTCTAAGGTCTTAAGAATACTTTTAAAGGACAAGTATGGATAAAGATTTCAAGACAAGGCCTATGTCCCTAATGGTAACTTCCAAAACTTAGCACTTCAAAAGAACTTAAAACATGTTATTGATGGAATTAGTACTTAAACAAAAGTGTAAATATACAGCTACTTCAATCAAAATAGAATGCAATAACCAATCAATGAGATAATGACTATGAAACCCAGTATCCTTGCTGTTGTATAAAAAGAAAACTGAAGAAAGTAAAAACTGAACTGAAAGCAACTCAAAGACTGAAAGCAAAGCAACTAATTCACACTACTTCAACTCTTCTGATCCTTTACCCTTCAGCTCAATCTACCTTATGGGAAGAAATCATGAACAAGTTAAGCAATATGATATCTAAATTGCATAAAGGAAACTAATCACACTACTTCAACTCTTTTGATCCTTTACCCTTCAGCTCAATCTACCTTATGGGAAGCAATCATGAACAACTTAAGCAATATGATATCTAAATTGCATAAAGGAAACTAATCACACTACTTCAACTCTTCTAATCCTTTACCCTTCAGCGCAATCTACCTTGCGGGAAGCAATCATGAACAAGTTTGGTAATATGATATCTAAATTGCATGAAAGTAAATGAGCAAAACAAAACTGAAAGAAATAACAATGCTGGAATTAGAACTCAAAAAAAAAAAATCAGTAGGAGGAAAAGTTGATTCCGTCATGTCATTAGTCATTAAAAAGCTATGTGCATTATTAACATACAATCAACATAGAATGCAACAACCAAACAATGGGCTAGTGACTATGAGACCTAGTATCCTTGCTGCTTCAGCAGAAGGACAAGATGATTCTATCATGTCATTAGTCATTAAAAGGCTATGTGCATCACTAATCTACAATCAACCGGTTGAACACACTTACATGAATTAAAATTGCATGAATGAAAAATCTAATCTATCAAACTTGAAAGCAATCAAATAACATAATGAAATCAAAGCAAAATTGAACACACTTGCATGAATTAAAATTGCATGAATGAAAAATCTAATCTATCAAACTTGAAAGCAATATTTACAAAATGAAATCTACTCTACCTTACATTATTTACAAAATGAAATCTACTCTACCTTACATTCTAATATGCTCCATGACATCTACTTCACATCTCCTTCCATGTTGAAAACATCAAAACTTTATTCAAATTCTTCAAAAGTACAAAGTACAACAAAGTTCTCCAAAACTTTCAAAAGCCATCAAGGAAGAACTACAAACTTAAGAACTAGGGACTAAAGACTAACAAATGAAGGAGAGAGATCTCCTATTTATACAAAAAGATGAGAGCCATCTCATTAATGATAGTCCATGAATCTCTCCCTCTACCTCTAGAGTCCTAATCAAAATAGGAACTGATAAGACACTTGTCTTCTTAGAGTTACAATACAATTAGGAGATGTGACACATATCCTCATGATCCCATGATTCTTTCCAACCAAATTCGAATTTGGCCTTAGAGTGCCACATAGGGGTCTTCTAGAAGTCTCCTTTCAACCTACACATGTCAACAACCTCAACCCATTTGTTAGGTATAAGCATATGCACATTATTTTCTAATTTTTAACCACAAATTCACTTAAAAGGCTTATAATTAATAAAGATTGGAAAAACATAAAGGTGGCCCAATGATAATGAAAGTGGGATGAATGTGGTGACATAGTAATGAAATGGAGGTGATATAATGGACATAATAGTGAAGGTGTAATGGAAATGAATGACATTTTCAAGGCTCAACAAATATCTAGTATTTATGTTGTGATCATTATTGCTTTAAGCTAATAATTATATGTATATATGTATGTATGTATGTACGGTGTTATCTGACAGGGTCATCATGGATCATGATTTTTTTATGCTAATGTTTATGTATATTTATGTATGTTTCTATGTATGTTTCTATGTATCTATTTCATTCTCTGATATGGTCATCAGGAATCATTCTTGTGGAGGAACGATTTCTTACGCAAACAAAAGGCATGAAGAGGTTCCTAGTCTTATGAGGAATCAATTGGGAAGAGTAGTCATAACAAATATATGAGGTCAATATCATGTCATTATGATTTGATATTATTTGAGTAAATTATGTCTATGTTATGGGAAGGTTATACCAAGGGATACATCAGTGAAACGAAAGCAGTTTGGCCTATAGCATGCTAGGATAAGCATGGGTGGTGGAGAGACACTAGAAGCAATGTTACATGATAGACACAGTGTGGTTTGGTTGTGTGGAACTATTGTTATGCATATGTTGTATATGTTGTACATGTTTCTTCTGTGACATTGTGTGCATGCAATATTGTGTATATACAGTGTGTGTACATGTTGTTTATGAAATGTTATGTATAGGGTGTTAGTACAAATTGTGTTGTATGAATGTTGCATACTCAGTGTTGGGTATATATGATGCTATGTACATGTTGGATATACGGTGTTGTGTACATATTGTACTGTGTGCATGATGGATATGTAGTGTTGTATGCATATGGTGCTATGCGTGTGTTGGATATGCAGTGTTGTGTACAGATGATGCCATGTACATGTTGGATATGCAGTGCTATGTACATGTGGTGTTGTGTGCATGTTGTACATTTGGTGCTATGTACATATGGTACAGTGTGCATGGTTGTACAAGTGGTGTCGTGTGCATGTTGTACATTTGGTGCTATGTACATATGGTGTGGTGTGCATGGTTGTACAAGTGGTGTTGGGTGCATGTTGTACATTTGGTGCTATGTACATATGGTGTGTTGTGCATGATTGTACAAGTGGTGTTGTGTGCATGTGGTGTTGTGTACATGTTGTACAAGTGCCATTGTGTACATGTTATGTCGCGTACATGTCATGCATGTGGTACTATGTACATGTGGTATTATGTACACGTTGTACAAGTGGTGTAGTTTACATGTGGAATTGTGTACACGTTGTGCAGGTGGCGTCATGTACATGTGATGTTGTGCACACATTGTGCAGGTGGTGCAGTGTATAGGTTGTACTATGTACATGTTGTACATATGGTATTGGTGCATGTGTGGTATTGTGTGCATGTCATACATGTTGTGTTGAGGTCATGTGGTACTAGGTGTGTGCATTGTGTAGGTGCATGTATTGTGTGGTGTTGCACATCTGGTAAAAATGTATTCTGTTTTTTTGTACACCAAGTGTAGGTGTATGTATTATGTTATGCATTGGATGTAGGCGTATGTATTATATTTTATACATTGGGTGTAGGTGTATGTGTTGTATATTAGGTGCAGGTGCATGTATTGCATGGAGTTGTATGTCATGTGTGGTCGTATGTGTGTGATGCACACTATGTGCATGTGCACCTGGTTGAGGATAAGGAACTAGGTGTTTCTTAGGTGTGGCAACCGATCCAGAGTGCATACAGAATAAAGACAAAGGTGGAAGCTAATGCCTGATTAAAGGATAAGTATTAGAATTTTACTTCAGTTTTATTATGCATGTGATTTATGATTCTGGATTATGATGATTACATTTGATCTATGATTCTGGTTTACGATGGTTACATGTGATTTATGATTTTGATCTATGATGGTTGTGTTTGGAGCTAACCTAATTTGATACGTTTAATCATGATGATTTGTTCAAATATGCTAGTTTGACTTGTTTTAACAGGAAGCGAACAGAAGTTGAAATATACCTTATCGAAAACCACCAAAGAGGTATGATTTGATGTTGCATCAATTTATTTTAAATATAATGGAAGTTATGTGCTTGGTATGAGAATGCATTAACATGATCAGCTAGGTGATTGAAATCGACTACAAGAATTTGCAACAACAAAAGGAATTGGAAAATGCAACAATATGCTAGTAAGGCACTTCAGGAATAGGGCCATTGTGGGACACTGGTACCCAATAGTGTCCATTGATTTCCATGATCATGTTATCACTGGTATGATGATTTCGAGGCAGGGATATGCCTTGATTTTTGTATCTTCCGATGTGAGGAAGCTTTGTAAAGAAATGGATTTCCTAGGATGGGAATGCCAACGAAACTTGGAAGGTGTGTGACTGCACAGAAGGGGGTGATTATATTGCCCAAGGGACTGTGTAGAAGAGAAGGGAAGGTGAGGGATGGATTATTTTTTTGGTTATTAGAATTGCCAAATGGAATCAGATGCATATTGGGAATGTGCCCTAGAACAATGAACCAATAACTGTTCACTGAGAATTCAAGTGGCACAGGATTAGAGCACTGGACATTGGATGCACATTTGATTTTGCAGTGGATTCTGGACTTCTTGGAAAGGAGGTGAATCCTGGTATTTCTTCAAGGGTGGAGTTGTGGACCTCTAGATTTCATTGCTACGGATTCAGGCATCGTATATTTTTATTTGTTGATTGAGAAAATGTGTATATGCATATATTATTGTAAATATTGTATTTAGATAGATTTATAAAGCTCCATATACAGTGTGGTTATTTGTTGGTTGAATAAAATGTGTATGTGTATATGTGGTTGTTGTAAATACTGTAATGAGTTGATTTATAAATATCCAGTAAATGATATGTTTTTCATGTTCCAATAGTGGTCATTATAAATATTGCAACGAGCTATGTTATAAAGCTCCATGGGCAGTATGTTTTGTTTTTAGCAGTCTTGTTGGTTATAGGTGTCATTGAACACTAAGGACAGTGTTGCCCCAAGGGGAAGGGTTTTGTAATAGCCCTGGTGAAAATTCCATGTATAAATATATATAAGGCCACGATGATGGGACCCGTATTTCAAGTTGAATGGTGGGGAAAGCATCTTAGTGGGTGTTGATTTAGTTTATTATCGCTAAGGAAATTGGGAAAGGAAATGACTAACGTTTTGGAAAGGCATGAGGCATTTATTGGCATTTTATTTATGAAAATAATGGAAATTATGAGAAAAGGAAGGTGTAAGGTCACAAGTTTCATGTGAGGAGGAAAATGAAGGAAAATAATGAAAAATGAAGAAAATAGAGGCCTCATTAATAAAAAGGCTTTTAAGGATTAGTGGGCAAGACTTGGTCAGTTTAGTGTTGGAGCTCCCTCTCATTATTCTCTCTCTCAGACTTTTGGAGACTTAGAGTTTTCTTGGACCACTCTTGGAGGGTGTGGCATACTTGGATTCTTGGAGCAATAAGGCAAAGGAAGAGGAGGAAAGTGAAAGAGGGAATCAGGATCAACAACTACATCTGATTTTCTTGCAGGTACCGAGTTGCATGTATGTTTCCTTCACTAGTTTTGGCATGCATGACATATGCATGTTGATTTTTGTTGTGATCTATCATTGGCATGGAGGATTGCTTGGATTAACAGTGGATTGCCTAGTCTTGCCATTTCCTAGATATCCATGGTGATTATGGTTTTATTTCCTTGTTGTTTTTTGGTTGGTTCGTATGTTTCCATAGCTTGGGTTGAGTTATTAGTCTCGTAGCCTTAGTTGGACAAAATCTTTGGAGCCCTGTACCAACTTGGGTTGAGTTACTAGTCTTGTAGCCTCGGTTTTACAAACGCTCTATAGCCCTTGGTGGGTTGAGTTACTAGTCCTAGAGCCTTGGTTTGACAAACACTCTAGAGCCTTTGGTGGGTTGAGTTACTAGTCCCGTAGCCTTGGTTGGACAAATGCTCTGGAGCCCGATAAATATTGTGGGTTGAGTTACTAGTCCTGTAGTCGAGTTGAACAAATGCTCTACAACCGTGAATGGCTAGGATAGAGATCGATCTGGTGATGGTTTTGTGAGGTCCGATCGCAAGGTGGAATCACTGTTTGATGTGTTGAGGTAGATGGCCCGTGGAATCCCTGAATGAGTTTTGATTGATGTGTTCTATGAGATCCCACATTCATGCTTGGAATATGGCATGGGGTTGAATGGGTGAAGAGAGATTTGGCTCAGCCATTCTACAGTCGAGTGGAACGTGGAAGTCCCATCCCGAGTTTGGATTTTTCATCATTAATGAAAGATTATTTCTCCTGGTATTTCTATGAGTATTATGATGGATTATATGTGGTTTATATGGCTATGATTTCATTGGTATTTTTGTCCCTATTATGCTGGTTAGTTACATGTTTTATGACAGTAGCCATTAATGGCTCTCCTCATGTTCTTACTTTCTATTGAATGATCAATGTATTTTTGACCTAATGGATGAAATGGAAGCTAATGTGATAAGGAGACAATGCTTCATAGAGAATCTCATATCACTATGAGACCCATATGATCATATCAGTTATTTACACCTTTGGGTTGCATATTTACTAATTTTTTGAAAAAATGTCTGTCATGGCTAGTAGAGGTCCAGTCAAGGTCTTGAAAAATATTTTCCTTAGTACTATCATTTCCATGTTATTTTACTTATTTGAAGAGATGGTTCAATTTTGGGCAGTGATCTAGGCTCTGGGCCTTAAAAAGTGGCTCAAATCTAAGAGTCTCTGGCATATCACTGAGAAATTGGGTCTCTAGTTGCTGGAAAACAAGGCTGTAAGAGAAATTATAGGGTTACAGGCGCATGCATGCCTTGTTATGGGAGAAAATTTTGTTTTAATTCATCTAAATGCTAGGTTAACTCAGGGTTTGAGCACCTAAGGGAGGTCTGTGTGTTGTGTTTCTATCAATTCCATTTCCTTAAGGTTACCTAGGAGGTTGAATCATATCATAATATCCTCTCATCGCATATTTACCCCGGGTAGCCAGATGCTTGGGTAGATGTGGGATGAGGGTATTACTCATGGGTCAATGTTATTCCCTTTGGTTTATAGTCCGTTGGGGTTTTAATATTAATCCCTTCGCTTTATAATATTAATCCTAAGGTTTATAATATTAATGTTAGGGTTTTAATGTATATTTTATGGTTTATAATATTTAATTTAGGTTTTATATCCTTTGGGTTTATAATATTAATCCCTTGGGTTGGTGAAAATCAACCATGGTCAACCATCATCACCCATCATCAATCACGGTCAATCATGGTCAACCATGGTTTGATGTTATACCCTTTTCTTTATGGTCTCTTAGGGTTTTAATATTTTTCTTTTAAAGAAATGAGGAACATTTCCATTAGATAATCTGTATAAGGGCCAGGTCCCATGTAATCTTTGAGAGAAATATCTCATAAATATTCATCGTTTCAAACTAACTATTGACCCTATTCCTACCATCCTTATTTACATATGAGCTTTGTACATATCCTATACTGTAAACTTTCCAAAAAACCCCGCCATATTCTATAGATTGACAAAACATAGATATAACTCAAAAAGAAACAACTACCCACTGCTACCAAGTTTAGTTTCTCCTAAAGCTTCTTCCACAGTCTTAGCCAATTCTTTAGCACCGCCCACTCCAGGTTCTGAGTCCCGAATAGCAACAAAGACCTCAACACCGACATCATTAGGGACAGAACTATTCCTAAATCTGAAGACTTACTTTAAAACCCTGACTGTTGCAGTCTCCACTTTAATTTCAATCTTCTCCACCTTTTTTTGCAGTCTCATAATGTCAATTCATAGGCTCTCCATAGTCTTTTTCAGTAGTTCCATGTCTTTGTCGAGTCTTGACAACTGGGCGTACAAAAATGCTGTGTTCTCATTGATATTTTTAATAATTTTCTTTACCACCTACTTGCGTGAACTATTAACCAAACCTTCTATATTCCTAGAGCGTCCTGACCCTGTTCTACCACCACTTCCATTGCTTGAAGAAGCCATCTTTGTGGCGATTCTACCCTATATTAACAAAATCCTTTGGTTTACCATTCAAAACTAGCTACTATAAATAATGGCCTAGTTAATTCTGGCATTCCTTCCCATCTTATCCTTCATAAATGCTAAACAATTCAGCATCATGGTGTAGCAGCTACCCACCATTGCCTCCACTGCTAAAACTAGCATTGAGTGAATTGTTATGGTACCTACCCATCCCACGAATGGAACTATATTAAAACACTAGTTCAATAACCAAGGACATATTTCCCACCTATCAATGCACATGACCTTCGATTTACAGCTGCCACACCTATTCCATAACTCCTTACCAACCACCCCAGCTCCCAACGCATTGTAGAGGGCCATCAAGGATCTAACATTAATTCTTGCCAATTTGATGTGTTGCAGAACTGTACCCCTTCTGAATAGCGTTGGCCTATAGAAATTATTATGAATCATGGAATGTTACATATTTTAATATAATTATTGATACTTAAGGATCCTTTCTCCAAGGCCACCCTGAAGTTGGCTAGCGCATTCACCATCTAGTTGTTAGCCCGCAACACATGGAACATTTTAACATTTTAAAACTTTTTTAATAAATAATTTAGCCTAGTAATGATTGAAGAGGCTTCAACATCGATGCAACTCTCATTCTTGGAGAGCTTCAAACTTTTTGAATTACCATCATAGAATCACCAATGATCATCAAGTTTTTTATACCGTTAGCCACACTAATATTCAAACCCTTCCAAAGAGAGAGAGCTTCAGCTTGATTGTTTGTGGTGATGCCTAGTCCCCATGCAAACTTTATTTTTGTCTTTTCTTCAAGGTTTACTATTACCCCTCCCGCTCCAAACTCCCCACCTTGGGGTTTTAATATTAATCCCTTGGATTTATAATATTCATATTGAGTTTTATAATACTAATGTCACGATTTAATGTATATTTTATCATTTATAATATTTATCTTAGGGTTTATAACCTTTGGGTTTATAATATTAATCCTTTGCATTTGTGGCAAATATTTTCTCAATATGGAAATCAATCATGGTCAACCATGTTCCAACAGCACATTGTGACAAAGATTATCTTAATATTAAAATCAACCATGGTCCAATGTATCATTGTGATAAAGACTATCTCAATATGAAAATTAATTATGGTCAACCATGGTCAACCATTCTCCAATGTGGTATTGTGACAAAGATTGTCTCAATATGAAAATCAACCATGGTCCAATGTTTCATTGTGAGAAAGATTGTCTTTATATGAAAATTAATCATGGCTAACCATGGTCAGCCATGGTCCAATGTCGTATTGTGGAAAAGATTGTCTCAATATGGAAAACAAACATGGTCAACCTGTTTATTTTAGGATTTATGATATTTATTGTAAGGTTTATATACCTTGGGTTTATAATATTAATCCCTTGGGTTTAATATTATTCCCTTCAGTTTATAATCCCTTGGGTATATTATTCCCTTGGGTTTATTAATCCAAGGGTTCATATTCCTAAGGTATAATATTATTCATAGGGTTTAATATAAATCCCTTGGGTTTATAATCATGTTTAACCATGGTCATCCATATTATGACAAAGATTGTCTCAATATGAAAATCAACCATGATCAATGATCGTCAACCATCATCAACCATGATCAATCATGGTCAACCATGGTCTAAGTTGACATTGTGAGAAAGATTGTCTCAATTTGAAAATAAGCAATGTTCCAAGGTGACATTGTGAGAAAGATTGTCTCAATTTGAAAATCAACCATGGTCAATCATGGTCGACCATGGTTTACCATGGTTCAACGTCGCATGGTGACAAAGATTGTCTCAATATGAAAATAAATCATGGTCCAACGTCAAATTATGACAAAGATTCTCTCAATTTGTAAATCAACCATGGTCAACCATGTTTATTTTAGCATTTAATATATTTATCATAGGGTTTATATACCTTGGTTTATAATATTTATCTTAGTGTTTATCCTAGGATTTTCTCGATATGAAAATCAATGGTAGTCAACCATGGTCCAACATTGCATTATGACAAAGATTGCCTCAATATGAAAATCCATCATGGTCAACCATGGTCCAATGTCGCATTGTGATGAATATTTTATTGATATCAATATCAATCATGGTCAACCATGGTCCAACGTCGCATTATGACAAAGATTGTCTCAATATAAAAATCAACCTTGGTCATCAGTGTTCAACCATGGTCTACCATGGTCAAACATGGTTAAACATGGTCCAACGTTGCATTGTGACAAAGATTGTCTCAATATGAAAATCAATCATGGTCAACCATGGCACAACGTAATATTGCCACAAACATTGTCCCAATATTGAATCAACCATGGTCAACCATGGTAAACCATGTTTATTTTAGCATTTATAATATTTATCATAGGGTTTATATACCTTGGTTTATAATATTTATCTTAGTGTTTATCATAGGATTTTCTCGATATGATAATCAATCATGGTCAACTTTGGTCAATCATGGACAACAATGGTCCAATGTCACATTGTGACAAATATTGTCTCAATATGAAATCAATCATTGTCAACCTGGTTCAACATCGCATTGTGACAAAGATTGTCTCGATATAAAAAATAAATCATGGTCAACCATGTTCCAACATCGCATTATGACAAGCATTATCTCATATGAAAGTCAAACATGGTCAACCATGGTAAACAATGTTTATTTAAGGGCTTCTAATATTTATCTTAAATTTTATATACCTTGGGTTTATAATATTAATCCCTCGGTTTAATATTATTCCCTTGAGTTTAATACCTTGGGGATTTAATATTAATCCACTAGGTTTATAATATCAATCCCTTTGGTTTATTAATCTAAGGCTTCATATTCCTAGGGTATAATATTTTTCATAGGGTTTATAATATTAATCCTAGGGTTTAATATAAATCCCTTGGGTTTATAATCATGGTCAACCATGGTCCACCATGGTCCAACGTCACATTATGACAAAGATGGTCTCAATATAAAAATTAATCATCATCAACCATGGTCAATCATGGTCAAGCATGGTCCAATGTCACATTGTGACAAAGATTGTCTCAATATGAAAATCAACAATGGTCTAGCATGGTCAACCATGGTCAAATGTTGCATTGTGACAAAGTTTATCTCAATATGAAAATGAATCATGGACAACCATGGTCCAATGTCGAATTGTGACACAGATTGTCTCAATATGAAAATCAACCATGATCAACCATATTTTTTTAGGGTTTATAATATTTATCTTTTAGTTTATATACCTTGGCTTTACAATATTAATCCCTTAGGTTTAATATTTTTCCCTTCGGTTTTTAGTATTAATCCCTTGGGTTTATTAGCACCTTGGGTTTATAATATCAATCCCTTGGGTTTATTAATCTAAGGGTTCATATTCCTAAGCTATAATATTATTGACGGGGTTTATAATATTTATCCTAGGGTTTAATAATAGTAATAATCGCTTACGTTTATAATATTTTTTTTTGATCTAGTAAGAGTGGAGCCTTCCATTAATCACAAAAAAATTACATAATGTACACTTTATAAACAGAGCCAAGAACAACCACACCAACTCTGTGAATACTCAGTAGACAGTTGGGTTAACACAACCCCGTACCTTACTCAAACAAAACTACAAAAGGATTTATGCTTAAACCACCAATGAACTCCTCATTCTCAAAGCTTCGCTCTAGAAAACTTGCCTTCCTTCCTAACGTCATAAGTCTCAAGCAAAAAAGAACCTGACATCGCTTAATGAAGAGGGCCCACATAACCACATAACCTACGACCCACAAAAATGGGCCTTAACCTGTGGTTGACTTGACAACCCGATGATCGAGCGATCCAGCCCTTGAAGATCTAACGGTCTATAACTGATTTCAAATGAACCCACTTGCCCACTCCTTAATTGCCTTTCGGACCCGATGAGAAACTAAAACCATCTTTCTATAAATTTTCGGGTCCATTTTGTTGAATAGCCCTTGATTAGCTTTATGACCCGACTTCCATGCGATCCAGCCCTCAAAGATCCGACAGTCCAGAGTTGATTTCGGGCTGACAACATGCACATTCTCTATTTTTCCAATCAGACCTGATGGGTAGCCTAAACTGCCGCAATATAGTTTTTCGGGTCCATGTTATGGGATATCCTTCGTGCAGCTATCTGCCTGAAATCCGTAGCATGCAAGCGCTCACTGCCATCGATGTCGGCTACCTGTCAACGTGCCCACTATTTACCCCTTGCCTCTTCCCTGTTATTGGTTCACTTTCTACTATCTCCATTGGTCTATTTACTGCTTATCTTTCATAAATTGAAAATAATCCCTATCCACGATCGCCTATTTGTGACAGTCCTTGTGCAGATTCCCTGAGGGTGTCGACTCCCACACATAGCTTCTGTTATCTCTTGTACAGAGCACTCCCTCATTCACTAGACGATTTTCTAACCTGTTGGATGTTCTGCGCACATGAACAAATCTGAGTGTTCTCAGGGCTATCAGGTGGGACTGTATACGTTGATAGACTTGTGACAACCGCTAGTGATTTGATACTTTTTCTGGTGCTGTTCCATTGCCTATCCTTTTGACTAAATTAATTGTGAATTCGGAGTCTGCCTCTATGATAGTATTGTGTAAATTGGATTCAATCAATATTTCTAGGCATTGCTCTAAGGCCATGAGTTCCACCATATTATTGGTGGCATTCCCCAAATGACTATGAAATATGACTTTTATGTTTCCCTGCTCATCTCTTATGACTCCTCCATAACTAGCAGCCCCAGGGTTTCCCTTGGAGGCTCCATCTATATTAAATTTCAAAAATCCATGAGGGGGCGGTTGCCAGAAGTCCTTCCCTGCTGTTGTATGTCTTACGATCTTGCTTATGCCCTGGGGGACAGGTGACTGGAGACCCAAATGCAAAAGAATATGAGCATCTTGGTTTAGAGGAGGGTTCTCAGGGGGTTGCTTTAGAAGGGTGCTCACAGTTTCTTTGAGCTGTCTTAAAATCTAAGCTATGATGCTCTGGGTTGAGCCAGTTTTGTTCTTGAAAATCCTATTGTTGCATTCTTTCCATACATCCCAGATCAAAAAACCTAGTACTAGAGTCCAGGCTTTGTTGACTATTTCATTTTTTGAGAAGTCTTTCCTCCAATTCGTCAAAGTGCTAGTGATGTTGTATTCGTCCTTGTCAGTTTTCCTGAAGATTGAGGCTACCCAATTCCACAAGGTAGAGGTGAATGTGCAGAGGTTGAGTAGGTGATCTATCATTTCTTCTTGTAGATCACATAATTGGCATCTAAATGGACCAACGAAACCTCTTTTTCTAAGATTTTCCCAAGTCAGAATTTTTTTATGTTTCACCAACCATATGAACAGCTTGATTTTAATCCAGTGCGGGTTTTGCCATAAGTCCTTCCATAACTTATCAGGGTTTGGAAAGTCAAGTCCAGTGGCAATTCTTTTGGCTTCTTTGAGGTTGAAGTTACCTTCGTGGTTTCTTCCCCATCTTAGTTGGTTTGACAATGTTGAAGTCAAAATCTTTCTCTATTCCAGGATCACTGCAAGAGCTTCTGTCTGGACCTTCAAAGGGGTCCCTTCACTTTATACTAGGTCCTTCCATGTTCTCCATTTTCCCTTGTCCCTTGTCTAATCCCAAAAGTCACTTACCCTGAGTAGCCCTTTATTGTCAGTGTCATTCTTGAGAATGTCTAGTTCTTCTCTACATAGGTTAGGCTCCTACTGCCAGTTATCCTCCCAAAACTAGGCTAGGATTCCATCTCTGATCTCCCAGAAACTATGCTTCTGAACAATGGCTCTATTCTCCCAAGCATCGTTCCAAATGTGGGAGCCCTTGATGAGCCATGTCATTCGAATATGATCCCTTCCTTGCCAGTTATTTGCATACTTCTATTTCTAGAGCTTAGCCTAAGGGGTTCGTATTTCCTTTAGCCATCTCGACCAAATTTTTTCCCCCAGAACTTTTCTTAGGGTTTCTGGGTCATGAAGTCCCAAACCTCCGTGGGTCTTGGGTTTGTAGAGCTTTTCCCAAGCTACCGAGCCCATTTCTTTTTCTCTTCCCCTTTTGCCCAAAGAAAATCTCTTTGGATGCTCCTGATGTGTTGTAAAACTGCTTTTGGGGCAGGAAGAGCTGAAAACATGAAGATGGGGATGGTTTGTAGGACAACATTCGTAAGCACTAGTCGTCCTCCTAAATTCAGAGATCTACTTGTCCATTTCTGATTTTGTCTTGCAGTTTATTAGTCACTGTTTCCCAAACTTCCTTACTCAGAGGTTTGTCGGTGAGAGGTATACCCAGATATTTGGAGGGTAGTTGATCTCTTTGAAAGTCGATAATTCTGGAGAGATTTCTCTGAATAGAAATGTCAGTATTAAAAAAGAAAATTTTTGATTTTGTGAGGCTTACCTCTGTACCAACAGCCATAGCAAAATCATTCAGGATTTGTTTGAAAGCTTTAGCTTCCTTGACCGTGGGTGTACCCTGCAGCATGGTGTCATCCACAAATTGTTGATAGTCAAGGCGTCCCTAGTCGGGGTTAGTTTGAGGCCCTGGATTCTTCCTTCCGCATTGGATGATTTGATCGGTTTGCCTAATCCTTACATCATGAGAACAAAGAGGAAGGGGGAGATTGGATCTCCTTCTCTGAGGCCTCTCGAAGGCCTAAATGTTCTGGATGGAGAGCAAATAAGTAGGATTGAAAAACTAGCTATGGTAACAAGGGTCATTACCCATCTTATCCAGTTGTGGTCGAAGCCATACGCTTTTAGTACTTCCCTAATGTACGACCAGCTTAGCTTATCATGAGATTTCACTAGGTCAAGCTGTATGATCATACCCGCTTGATTATTTCTCTTGAGAGAATGAACCACCTTGTGAGCTTGAATGATGTTATTGAGAATTTTCCTTCCTTCCACATATCCAGTTTTCTCCTCTGACACAAGAGTTGGAAGAAGGGTCTTCAGTCTGTTTGCAATTACTTTAGAAATAATTTTGTGCACCAAATTGCATAAAGCTATGGGTCTGAATCTATCTGGTGTCATAACTTTTTCCTGCTTTGTAATTAAGGCTATGAAAGATGCATTGAGCACCCTCAAAACTATTTTAGATTTTCTCGAGTCCTCCACAACATCAAGGATATCATGTTTGACTATTTCCCAGCATGGTTTGAAGAAGTCTACATTAAACCCATTAGGGCTTGGATCTTTCCCATTTTTCATCTCTTTGATGACTTCATTGACCTTCTCTTCAGTCACTGGCCTGTTGAGATTGTAATTGTCTTCCCTGGTTACTAGTTTTGGAATGTAGTGTGTGAAGCTATTGATAAATTATGATCTGTCTAAGAGAGGCTCCTCTGCTATGCTTTGAAAATGTTGTACCAGAGCAGATTCTATTTATTTTTGGGTACTTAGCTCTTTCCCTTGAGTATCTCTAAGTTTTACAATCCTATTATGTGCCCTGTGATCCATGGTTGACTTGTGAAAAAACTTTGTATTTCTTTCCCCTTCTTTATTCCATTGCACTCTCAATTTCTGTCTCTAGAAGATCTCTTCTTGCTGGAATCTAGTTTCCCATTCTTGTTGAAGGGAGTCAGCTTGCATTTTCCTTTCCTCGGTAAAGCCATCTATGATGAGGATTTGGTTAATTCCCTATAGTTTTCGTTCTACTTCTCTTTTGGCTTTGAAAATATTACCAAACTCATTTTTGGTCCACTCTTTAAGCCTGAGTTTGATGTGTTTCAGTCTCTGTTGTAGTAGGAACATCTTCGTGCCTTGAATGGGCATGTCTTCTACCCACCATTTTCCAATATTAGTGATGAAGTCAGGGTGAGTGAACCAGACATTTTCAAACTTGAAAGGTTTGTTCCTCGGAGTGCCTATAAAATAAGCTTCAAGCTGGATAGGCCAGTGATCTGAGCCTTCGAAAGGAAGGATTAAAGAAGTCAAGTCAAGGCTAGTGAGAAAGAGGTCCTCCGAGATTATGAATCTATCTAGTTTAGAGGCAACTTGAGAAGCCCCTCCCCTCTTATTGTTCCAGGTGAAGGTGTCATTTATTGTCTCCGTATCCACCAGCCTCATGTTGTTTACGAAGTTATGGAAGGCAATGAAGTCTCTGCCTAGAATTCTGGTCTCACCTTTTTTTTGTAAGAGTTCTGATAATGTTAACACCTAGGTTGTTCCCTATGACTCCCAAGGGAATACGGCCGAGGTAACCACTAACCAATCTTTGGGTCACAGCTCCTAGCCAAACTGCAACCAGAGAGGGCTCTCTCTTTGTGATTTGTCTCTGTTTTATTAAGGTTTTAGGCTAGTTCTTACGCACATGTTTTAGTTTATATTTTGGTTGGATGACTTCTCTTGAGTTTTAATGTGTAATGTTCAGACAATTATTTTCCATTGGGCAATGGAGTCTGGAGGTATGAAATGCTTGATATGCTTGAAAGAGGATGTTTAGCCTGCAGGGCCTTTTGAGTATTCCACAAAACAAATTAAACTTAGATGATGGAACGTTTTTAGCCCATGGAGAGCAGTTAAGAATTCTCCACAAAAGCTGGTGATGTGAAAGTGAAATATGTCACTCAGGAGCAGATTTGAATTCCTGAAAGACTAAAATCACTGTGAAAGATATATCCTGGAAAGGTAGCAATTAAGAATTACACTTTGAACAGGTTATAGCTGAAGAAAACATTTATTAACAACATAGATTGAGCCTAGGGTATTCCATGAATAAATCCTGAGTGACTATTCTTTTTCTGTGTCATTAAAACATTTAGAAACCTAGAAAGATATATGGAGTGCAAGAGATTTCAAACATATAACAAGGAGGTACAGAAAACTTATTGTATTGTAAGATGCCCAGGAATCTTGCAGGATTCAACAACACCAGAATGCATTTAAACGCTTTAGAACTTCAGAAATTCCATCACTTTGCTTTATTGAACTCGGGAAAGATTACAGCAGAAGAAATTTTTCAAGAGAAATAAACAGTAACTAATCAACCAACCCCTCAAACTAGTGCGAGAGGCATATATATACAAACGTTTTTACAAAATATCTAAGGCGTTGAGTCATCTGAGAAATGAATGTTTCACCAACTTTGTACACAATAACAGAAAAGAAGTTATTGCTGCTTTGAATACACCATAAATGCTCTTTTCATCTGTCAGAAGATATTTAGCTTTGGGAATCCAACGAGTCGGTTGGATTGATCCGTATTAATGCTGAAAAATGCGCGTTGGAGCTGTTTTGCTGTCTTTTCTTGGTCTGGACACCTGTAGCTCTTCATCTTGCTTTGTTGGCCATATGCTATGCTGAGTTGGCTCAGCTTTCATCTTTTAAAGTATGCTGACTCCAATGAACTGTCCTGTGCATGACAATTCGAGTTTTCTGTAACCAAAATTCGGTGGACGGCTTGCTGCTTATAAAATCATTTGAATTGCCTAGGTCCACCAGTCGTGTGTAGGTAATTGATGCCTGAGAATGGCATCCATTGTCTCCTCTGCTTCTGTATATTTATAAAAATTTGGGGCCACATCAAATAAGTGCGTAATTTCATTCATTATAAAAAATAGATTTTCTATCTTACTGTAGAAAATCTGTCCTGTAATAGGCCCTGTATCTTCTGAAGTGTTGGCCTTCTCATTGATCTGGGTTGAAGCAAAAACATTTACTCTTTTGGCATACTGTTCATGGGTGAATAATTTCCCTCCGCTGTTCAGTAAGCTAGGGAGTCCTCTGCTCTGTAATACCTGAAATCTCTCCATGAACCTGTTCACCTCAGTTTGCATATCCTGGGTTCTTCTTTCCAATGTCTGCACCAGATTTCTCAGAGTAAGAACCCTCTTGATCATTTGAATAGTATCAGTCCGGTTTGTAATTCCCATGGTGGCTAACTGAGAACTTGTTTTATGATTAAGTACATTGATCATTCTAGTGGCTACTTCAGGCATATTGCTCAATGAAGCTCTTGATCTTTGGATCTCCTTTTGTGCCTTTGGGATGAGCTCTAGTTGCTCATGGATTGTCTCAATATATGGCCATTGATTGGTAATAGATTGGCCAATATTAGACCATATCATGGCTCTGATTTCAGACACAATTTTATCTAATTTGAGCTCATTTTCCAGCTCTTTGATCTTGTCTTTAAGGGCTTTGATTTCCCTGCCCTTTTCTGCTACTTCTCTCTTTGATTTGTCATGTCTCTCATTTACCTTGGCTAACTTTTCCCTGGTCTCATTTAACTCTGTCATTTGAGCCTCCAGGATTTGGATTTCATTCTTCAGCTTTTGCATATCCAGGCTTTGGGCCTGCTCTGTAGTTGTTGGCGCTGCTGAAGTAGATGTTGCTGTCTGTTCAGTGTGTTGAGGAGGAGGAGCAGTGATAGGAGCAGTGTCCTCAAGATTTATGACCAGAGGAGGAGGCTGAGAGGTCTGACCCTCTTCTCTTTGTTTCAGTGTTGTTTGCAATGCTGCTTTTGCAGCCTCTGATTCTCCCAGTTTTTCTTGTGCTTGAACCAGCTGATTATAAAGAGAAATCATCAAGGTTGTGGCATCCTGCTCATGTCTTTGTTGAGCTACGTCATCTGTTTGAGGGTGAATGGTAGCTGGGAGTTTGATTTTCTTCCTCAAGGCAGCCATGTCAGCATCCCTCAACTTCAAGATTTCCTGTATTCCCTTAATATCTTTGGGGTCATGCCCAATTTCAATGATTATGTCTTCCAAGGACCTTATTCTGTTGTCCTTTGCCTGGGATGATGCCCTCTCCAATTCCAGCTGAGAGGCTGTAGCATTAAGGCTCCTTTCTAGTATGTAATTCTCCAATGTTTTGTCTGCCAAGGAGGCATACACCATCTCACCAGTTTGTTTGTGCAGTTCAATTTTATCCATTGGGTGTATGTCCTTGGCAAGGACCTCCAGATTGGTCCTGACGTAATCTGAGGCAGATTGGGGATGCAGTGCTGTTGGCAAAAAATGGCTCATTGTCATTTTGCCTTCCTGCACATCAAATGCAGACATCAACCTTTGTTGGTTGGTGGGAGCCATTTTCAATAAATGGTTATATAGCTGAATCTTGATGGGGTCACTCCTTCTTTTGATGTCTATGAATTGCTGCTTGATGCTCACTTCTTCTTCTCTTTGCTGGCTGGAGGAGCTGACCTCTCCTCCCATAGTTCTATCCTGTTCCTGCTGGAAGGAACTTGCTGAGGCTTCTCTACTGGGTGGGTCCATGCCCAATGCTTGTCTTATTGCTGCATCATCCTCAGAAAAGTCATTCAATCTTTGTCTCTTCTCTCCCTGGTTGATAGATGAAGTCAGGGGAGTTTCTCTATCCCTTTTTCTACTTAAGTCCTCCTTCTGTGGAGTTTGGAGGACTGAGGCGTCAATGGTGACTTCTGGCCTAGGAGGCACTATATTTTGAGCATGTTGCTCAGTGGAAATTGGAGTATCCACCACTCTTTCCTGCTGCAAGGGCTGTTGTCTGTCATGTTGCCCTTGTTCTTGCTGCAACTCTTGTTGCTGTTGTTGCTCTGCCTGCTGTTGCCTTTCTTTATCTGCCTGCTCTTTCTCTTGATGTGGTTGCTCTGTCTGCATTTCCTTTTCTTTTCCCTTTTCTGATATGTTTTCAGCCGCTTTTGTAGTTTTCTGTTTGGCAGTTGAGGAAGATGCAGCTGCTCCGACTTGTGTGCTTGGAAGTGCGCTCACCTGTGAACAAAGTTCAAGGTCAGCCATCTTCTTCAGATTCCTTAGAGCCCTCTGATTTAGCTCTTCTTGTGTGACAGGTTCTTCTAAGGTCCCTCTCCTCCATTTATCTTGGTTTGCATGTTTTTCAATGTGAGGGATACTACAATGATCATATGCAGACATCTTGTATTTGAGCCTCCTCATAGTGATGAAGTTATTAGGGTCATAGGGTTTCCACAGGAAACTAGTCTGAAGGCCAAGGGACTCAAGCATTCTATCTGCCTCCTTCCATCCTTCCTCCCTCTGGTTATAAATAAAATGGCCAAGTTGGCTCTTGACCTTCAACTGTGCTTTCTTCCCTTTGCCTGAAAAGTGCAGCACATCAACATTGCCAAACTGTCTGAAGTATTCTAGGGCAAATAGCCTCATAGGCACATATCTGGGTAATCTGAATGGAGGTAACTCACACCCATATATCCTGATGACGGTATGGTGTTGGTAGAAGTACCAATCCCCAATGCTGTATGATTTGGACAGTTGAAGAATTCTCTGCATGTCATCAGTGAGTCTCGGAGGAGGTGAGCTCATTAGCATTGCCATGGCTGGATGAATGAACTGATCTATGAACTCACAGTAGGTGTATGGAGAATCAGATACAAGGTGGAAAACTGAGGACCAATAGACCACTGACCTAGGATTGCCCTGGGCATCCATCCTTTTGATAGAAAAATGAAATTTCTCATGTTGATGGTATAAGATCAAATGATAGATGTAGGAGGTATATCTGGATACCCTTTCTCTCGCCAAATTCATCAACTGCTCATGAATCTTATCTGATATGTAGGTGGCATAGTCATAGCAGATTGGTGACTTTCCAGGAGCAAACATAAGCATCATCACCAGCACTGTTACATCAATATGCTCAATTGAATTATATTCCAATATGGGACTAATCATATCTACAAGGTCTCTGCCTAGCCTATTGAGATATACATGACCAATTGGAGGGTACATCACAGTGTCAGAGTCAATGTATAATTGATTAAGTTTGATAATTTGAGCATCTATCAGTTTAGCCCCTTGTTTTATCAGGTTTACCAGTGACAAAGGGACCAACTTCTTCTGAGTGTTGAAGAAAAGCATGTCTCTAATGGCTTCAGGGGTAACATAGAAAAGCACTGAACCAGATGGGTCGATGACAGCCCTCTGAGTGGCATCATAACAGTCAGCACACAAGTGGATTAGCTCAGGGAACTGGTTGACCTGAGGGAGCTTAAAAATAGGGAGGAAAGAGTCCCATATGCCCAGTATATCTGTCCCATTTTCATGCTTGGCCTTTAACTCATTCAACAAATGAATGTGGAACTTACTGCTCATGAACATCTCCTCTGTAATTTGGTAATCCAGGTCAGCCAATGGCTACCAGTCTAATTGTCTTTGGGGGGCATTCAAAGGTTGAACATTCAGCACTATAGGTGTCTCCATTGCAAAAGGGATTCTGAATCAAGTGCAAAGTGGTTTCAATTTAGCAGGACTGTATAAAGGAGTGACTTTTCACCAGGGAGGTGAATTTGTAAGGAACAGGGAGTAGTTCTAGTAAAATAGCAATTGAGATACTATTTGCAGTGTAAAATAGGACAAATGTTTGGCCTCACTCTGTCTCTCTCAGTAGTTAAATTCAGTTTGAATGAGTCTGCCGTGATTGCGCGAACAGAGCTTGATTTTTAATGAAAATGCAGGCAAACAAGGCTCGGCTAGTGTTGTTCGAGTTTACAAATGTAAAAGGGCCAGGTGCAAGCATTTCTGCCGGTGAACTCAGGAGATTTTTCTGTTATAAGCTCTTTTGAAGGAAATAACAGATAAAGCAGTTACGTGAAGGATTTATAGCGGAGAATACCTGGTGAGGAGTAGGCAATGGTCACGGACAACTGTGGAAATGATGCGCTGCCGGTCTCCTGGTCAGGTTCTGCAGGTTGGTGGACTGTGGACGTAAAAATCGCATGCAGGCGCAACAAACTCTTTTGCAAGAAAATGGGAAAAAACGCGAAATTTCACTATAATATTGGTTTTTTGGACTTTTGGCGTGTTTTTCTGCTGATGTCAGCATGACGTCATAGGTGGGGTCAGGGCCGGCTGACGTCATCGGTGAGGTGGCGGGCTCTGATTGGTCCACGGGAATGGTGAGGTGGTAGGACAGATCAGCAGAGGATCGGGCGCAACGGTTGAAGTGATGGCATGGTAGCAGTGACGTGGGATGACGTGGAGGTGGCGTAGTACAGGCGGGATACCCGAAACCGGAAACAGCCAACGGTTTCATATCGCACCGCTCATGGTACGGGGGAGGTATCTGTCAGGCGTACCTCCGATGAGCTGTGGTGGGGATGCGTGGCTGCCGAGTGACGTAACCCTTTTACGGACATCGGAAGATATCCATCGGATGTGAGACCCGCTCCGATATGAACGATGACCGTCGGATGTGAGGGGCCCAATCGGACGGCTGTCGGGGGAGTGATGTGATCGGCGGATATGGCGGGTAAACAGCGGACGTCGGAGCCGCTCCGATGTGATAAGAGCCGTCGGATGTTCAAGCTCTGATCGGACGGCTGTCGGGGTCAATAAAACGATCGGTCAATATGGAAGGGGGCGGGGTTGACTTGATGTGTATCAGAGTATGCGCTTTGGCAAAAAAACACTAGATTATGGGTTTTTCACGAATAATTTGCAAAAATGCACCCGGCCTTCAGACTTTGAATAGATGAAAAAAGTGGGTTTTGATGCATTTTTTGGCAATTTGGAGTGGGTAAGGGTAGAACAAGGTCTTTTATAAGGTTTATGTGCAAATGGGGTGTAATGAGTTACAAAGTGGATTTGGAAAGGGGGAAGATGTTTTGGCTTAGGTTTATCAAGATGACCAGGTGTCATTTGATCCCTGACATAGGACTTATTGGCTATACTGCCAAGGGGAGGGATATTTATACAAAATTTGGGGTTTATACACCATGGTGTTAATAATATTAGGGGAAAGGTAATATAAGGGATTTACATAGTAGAGTTAGGGTTAAAATGGGTGAGGGGAATGAATGAAGGGAGAAAACACTAAGTTTGTTTGAGACTAGCTTAGTTTAGGGAGTAGATCAAAATGAAAAGAATTTAGACAAGAAATGTGGCTTCTAAAGATAAAAATTCAATCATATTACCACAATGAGTTCCATGAATGTTAACTCAGAAGGGAATGTTAGTAAATGTCATGAAAGGGGAAGAGGGGAAGTTAGATATGCTCCTTTGCTTTTCTTCTCTCATCTTGATCATTAAGGGTAAATCTGAAATGAATACCACTTCTGCAACCCCATCTACTTACCCAGCTACTGTGCCTAGCATTTTTTGTTTCTTCTTGGAGGGCGCACTTGGACTTGCAGACCCTTACTTGCCTTTTCTTTTCTTTGGCTTTTTCTCTTGTTTTTCTATCTACTTCTACCCTTATTGCTTCCAAGGTCCCAGATTAAGCAGTTGGGAACCTTATTTTCTCTACCTGAACTACTTGTCTGCCAAGATTAAACAGTTTGGACAGACCTCTTTCTCTATTCTACAACTGGAAATTCAAAACATGGCATGATCCAGATTAGACTGTTGAATCATCCATCAAAATTGGAACAAGGACAATCTTTTCACATACCTTGTCTTCTTTAGGAAATATGGGATCTTTGCATAATCAAAGCAGAGCATATTTGGACCTTCCCTTGCCAATCATGAAATATGAAACCTATTGGTATAGGTAGCTAACAGTGGCTCCACATGGGGATGGTTTTTCAGTTGAAAGACCAAGAACAGCAGGTTAGATTGCCTTGGCCCTTGACATGTTTTGTCCAAAACCTTGAAGTGTGTTGCTTTAAAATACTAAAATTGTGCTTTTCCTCCTTAGCAGATCTCTGGATCTATGTGCCTTTTGCTGACAGTTAATAAACTTGGAAACTGCATTTTTACAATCTAAACAGAAAATACTATATACATCTGCATATATACAAGGGAACCTCAGGCTGCACTCATGGGAAATAGTCAAAATAGTGCTTCAGCATCCTGCCATTCACAGGACCTTCATCCAAGTCAGTTTCATTGAGGCTTTTCAGGAAATAAGTGTTGTTACCTTGCACTGCTTGGACAGCAAATGGTCCTCTCCATAAGGAATCAAATTTTCCATGTTTTCCTTTGTCTTCTCTCCTTGCATCCCATTTGAGGACTTTGTCACCAACATTAAAATCTTCTGCCTTAGTTCTTCTGTCAAAGGCCTTCTTTAGTTTTTCTTGTAACACTTGAACTCTGTTAAAAACTTGATCTCTAGTTTGCTGCAGACATATGATCTGATTGATCCTTCTTTGCATATCATTTGGTTCAGCTTGGATTTCTTGAAGAAGCTTCATTACAGGCACTCCTAATGTTGAAGGAAACTTGGCTTCTAGTCCATAAACCAACTCATATGGGCTGGTCCCAATTGATCTTTTGGTTGTTAGTCTATCTGCCCATAAGGCATTCACCAATTTCTTATGCCAATTCTTCTTATTTTCTTCCAGCACCTTTTTAATGATGTTTACAAGGCTTTTATTTGATGATTCAGCTAGGCCATTTCCCTGGGGATAATAAGCAGTAGAATGGCCCAGTGTGATATGAAATTTATGGCAGAAGTTCACCATCTTTTTAGATCTGAAAGCTGCAGCATTGTCTGTGATTATCTTATCAGGACAACCAAATCTAGCCAGTATGTTGTTCTCCAAAAACTGAATGATTATTGAATCATTTGCTTGTCTGCATGGGGCAGCTTCAATCCACTTGGTGAAGTAGTCTGTGGCTGTCAAGATCCATCTATGTTGGCCTGAAGATGAGGGGTGAATTTCCCCAATGAAATCCAATCCCCATTGTTGAAAAGGTCTTTCTGTTGCAATGGGCCTTAAGGGAAGTGGAAACAATTGTCTTTTGCCCTCAAACACTTGGCACTTATGACATGAGGTGATGAATTTCTTGACATCAGAGAACATGGTGGGCCAGTAGTAACCAGCCCTCAGTATTTTGTCCACGGTGGACTTCCAGTACAAGTGTCCACCACAGTCACCTGCATGAAAATCTTGCATGATATTGTTAGTTTCATTTTCAATTAAACAGTGCAATAATATACCCTCGTGATTTTTCCAAAACAAATTGCCATCCATCACACAAAACCTTCAGGTTTTCATTTTTAAGAACCTACACTTAGTTCTAGACAGTCCTGGGGGAGCACACAGGTTTTGTAACACATAGCAAATATCAGAGTACCAAGGGGATTGTTCAAAGGCTACATTGATCTTTGGAGTCGCCATCTCGGTTTCACTGTCCAGCTGATTGATATCTAGGGCTTGGAAATTTGCTTTTGTCATTAATTTGGCCAGACCTTGCCCTTTTATTAGCTTTGTAGGTTTTATTTCAATGTCAAATTCCAAGATGTTGGCAATCCATTTTCCTCTTCTGCCCTCTAGGTTTTCTTGAGTGAGTATGTCTTTTACAATAGGGCTTGGCACATATGCTATGACATGGGAATAAAGGATATAAATCCTAAAATCCTTAATTGCTTTGACCAAGGCATAGGCCTGCTTTTCCATGATTTGATATTTTAGAGGTGCATCCCTAAGAGCTCTGCTAAAGAAAGCAATAGGCTTCTCATTTCCTTGATCATCCTTTTGTAACAAAACAGCAGCAATAGTATGCTGGGAGGCAAAAGAGAAAATGATAAATTCTCTGTCAAATTGAGGATTGGTTAACACTGGGGTTTGAGTAAGGGCCAATTTTATACCTTCAAAGGCTTGATTGGCTTCAACAGTCCATTTGACTTTTGAATCCTTTTTTAGCATGTTATTTAATAATCTGATTAGTTCTGCTAAGTTTGGAATAAACCTTCTTAAGAAATTAATCTTTTCCAAGAATCCTTGTAACTCTTTGACATTTCTTGGGTGGGGCATTTGTAGGATAGCTTGTATCCTATCTGGGTCAATTCTAATGCCATCTTTTGAGATGATGTGCCCTAAGAGCTTACCTTCTTCCAAACCAAATAATGATTTCTTAGGATTTAAGGAAATTCCATATTTTCTGCATGTTAGGAAAATCTGTCTTAAATGTTTCAGATGTTCTTGGTCAGATTTTGAAAAAGGTGTGAGATCATCTAAGTAAATGACTAAGAAGTCATGAATCTCCTTTGCAAAAGCAATGTCCATTGCTCTTTGAAATGTTGCCCCTGCATTTTTCAATCCAAAAGGCATTTTTACATATTTGAAAGTTCCCCATGGGGTTGTAAATGCAGTTTTATCTTGGTCATCAGGGTGTACCAAGATTTGATTAAAGCCTGAAAATCCATCCAGTAACGAGATCCTTGAGGCCCCTACCACTCTTTGGAGAATGTGATCCATCTTGGGTAAGGGGTAGTTGTCTTTGAGTGATACTTGATTTAGATTCCTTAAGTCCACACAAAGTCTTATTTCACCGGTTTTCTTTCTTGTAGGTACTAGGTTTGAAACCCAATCAGAGAACCTGATTGGTGCTATGATGCCAGCTTTAAACATTTTTTGCAGTTCCTTTTCAATAGAAGGGAGGAGCATGGGATTGATCCTCCTTAACTTTTGCTTGAATGGTTTTTGGTTAGGTTTGAGAGGAATGGTATGCTGGATGACAGAGGTATCATAGGACTTTAGATCCTCATATCCCCATGCAAAAACATCTTGGAACTCTTTGAAAAGGTCAATGTATTTGGGTTTTTGGTTAGGAGGCAAGGATGCAGACAATTTTATTATTTTGGGCTTGTCCATGGTACCAATATTGCATTCCTCAATGGCTGCATTTAATGGCTGCATTTTTGGCTTTCTAGGGATGTCATTGGAGTCAAAGATGTCCTCTAATGGAGTAAGGCCTGTTGGGAGGAAATTGTCTTTCAGCTCTATGATTTCAGCTTCAGCACTGGCCACCTCTTCATAGTCAATTTGTTGAATTTGCTGGATATTTTCCTTGTTGAAAATGGTTGGATTCAGTATTTGTTTTGCTGTTCTAGGTGATATTGGGTGAACAATTTGTTGAAACAGTAGTTGTGATTGACTTGCTCTGTCAGTGTCAATATTTAATCCTGCAAATTCTTGTTGTAAAGTTAAAAAATTGTTTATTTGCATATCATCCTCAAATACTTGCCAGTCTTTGACATTGTTTGGAATGGAGGGTCTGTGTTTTATTTCAGCTGTAAAACAGTTGTTGGGTTCCAATGGTAATTTGCAAGTGCTAGCAAATGTTGCCAAACTATGTGCATGGAGATTGTGGCTCCTTGAAATTTTTGTGATTAGGAACTCAGAGAAGGTGTTCAGTAGTTCAAGTACAGCAGACCTATAAGACCTCAACCTTTTGTCATTGGTGACAAAATTTCCTTTTACTTGTTGAATCACTAGATCAGAATCTCCCATGATTGAAACCCTGGCCGCTTGTAAGGACCTTACTAACTTGAGGCCTAGTAAAAGAGCTTCATACTCTGCCATGTTGTTGGTGCATCTGAAGTTTAATCTATAAGCTCTGCCTTCTGCATGGTTGTTTTCTTTGTTATGTATCCAAACTCCAGCTCCTGCCCCCAACTTGTTGACTGAGCCATCAAATTCAAGGAACCATGAGATATCTTGTTGAGGAGGAGATTTAATGATCTGTTCATGGGATGGCAATGTAAGCAGAAGTTGTGGTTTTTTCTCTAGCTTGTCTTCTAGGACAGTTTCATCATTTGATTGGGTATGTTTGATATTTAGAACAGCCACAGTATCTAGTGTTTGATTGACTGTTACTTCATGGGTGATAATTCTTTCATTTGAGTCTTCCTTCTGTATGAGTATTTTGGTTTCAATCTCACCTTTTGAGGGGGTTGTGCTGTCATTGAAGAGAATGTATGAATCTATGTCTGAATGGACAGCATATATTGGGAAGTTTTGAGGCTTTTCTTCACTGCTGACCATATATTTCATAAGTGTTTCTCTGTACAGTCTTTTTGGTTGCCCAAAAACAGAGATGGTAGCATATGACATGTCTAATTGTAGGGAGCCTTGAAGTTTAGCCCCCCATGATCTTGATAACAACATTCCATATTTAGGTGGGATATCAGCAACTACAACATCCATCAGAATTGTTTTGTTTGGGTATTGAACCAAAGACACACATAAGTCTTTTATGAGACCTAAACACTTGACTTGGCTGGAGTCAAAGGAAAACAGGTCCTTATATGGTCTTGTTATATCCAAATTCAATCTTTCCATGACTGCTTTTGGCATGAGATTGTGAGAGGCACCTGAGTCAAACATTGCATTGTGTAATATCTTGTCATGAATATGTAAGCTGACATAAAAAGGCAGTACCCCTGTGACTATTGTTTTTCCATCCACTTCTGGGCCAAATAGTAATTCTGGAGTGTCATCTAACACATTGACATCATCTTTGCTGTTGGTTATTTGAAGGGATTTCTTGATCTGTTGCTTGTAAATGTCATGCTTGGCTAGTTCTAAAAGAGGAATAGCTATCTTTAGTTTGCCAAGTTCAGTTTCTAGGTCAAAGGGCTTGTCAATTTGGGTTTTGGGATTTTGAACGGCATTCCCTTTTTTGTTCGCTGACTCTCCTTCTTGATTTTCATTCTGATCTTGGGGCTTGTCCTGGCTACCCATCTCTTTAGGAGTAACCTTTGCATTGGGGTGAGAAGATGATGCAGCCATGGGCTGTTTTAAGAGGAATGGCTCAGTGACCTCTTCAATGGTTACTTCTTCTGTAGGTGATTTTAATTTATCATCAGGTTCCATCACTATAGCTCTTTTAGGCTGTTGGTTGTCTTTAGTCTTTTCAGGCAGACTTATATTAACAGTTCTGCTCCTTAGCTTGTACTGTTTATGGACTTCATAGACAGCAGTGTCATAGCCTTGTTTAAAGTCAAATGATTCGCCTGATTTGGTTTGGAACAGTTTGATTTCATCAGCCTCATGATCTACTTGATCATCATGATCTTCTTGTGTTAAGAACACTTGACTCTCACCATCCAAACCCATTAAATTGATGTGAGGATCTTCATTGAGTTCAGCTGATGCAGAGGTCTCTGCATAGTTTTCTTGAAAAGGAGGTCTTATGTCTGTGTCAGCATTTACTTTACCTATGTTTGGGTTTTGAGTTCTCCTAAAATTTGGATTCCTAGGAGGGTTGTTCTGTGGTGTTTCCCATGATGATTTTCTTTCTACTGTTTCCACTCTTTCACCCAATCTCTTCATGCTATTTAGTATTGCATCCAGCTTTTGATCAAAGCCTGATGGTTCTTCTTTGAAAATGTTTCTCTTTTCTAGCCTAGCTCTGTTTCTCTTAGCAATCAGGTTGGCTTCCACTGTGACAGCAACCCTTTGGGCATCTGCAAGGGTTTGGGGATCCCTTTCCTTCAATTGATAAGCCATATCAGGGTCAAAGCCATCAGGAAATTTGTACAAAGCTAAGTCAGGAGGAGGTCTTAAGTTTTGTGGAATTTCGTTATATACATTGTTAAACCTTGCACAATACTCCAAAACAGTCTCTTGGGGACCTCTTTTAATGGTGTCATATTCTCCAAGTATGTGCAGGGGATCTTTCTTCTTCTCCCATCTGTTAGTGAAGGATTGATATAGCTCATCAGGAGTTGTAATGGAATTTGCATTCAGAGACCTAAACCAAGTTCTTGCGTCACCTGTTAAACTCTGAACAAACATTCTCATTCTCACACTGTCATCATCTATTTCATAGGTCTCAAAATGGTATTGCATTCTTTTCACATGCTGAACAGCTGTCAATGGACCAGTGGAGTCAAAATATGAGATTTTGGTTTGGTAATCTTGAGGTAGAGCTGCATCATTAGCCGGTATCTGCAAGGGTGCATATCTGTTAGCCATATTGACAAGGTTTGGGGGATTTACAAGGGCGAATGGGATGACAGGGTTAATGGGAGGGGTAGAAACTAGGATGTTGGTTAAGGGGATATGTGTAGTGGATGAAGATGTGAGAGGAGGACTTTGAGATTTGGATGGTGAACTAGGGGAACTAGGGGTGGACCGAAAAAGGACTTTGCATGGAGTAGGGATGAGGGTGGGATGATCTGAATCTGAAGTTAGATCAGCAGGCTGCTCCTGCTTTTGCTGCTTCCTAATGTTTCTAGGGATGGTATTTGGATTATCAACAATGATAGGTGGATTAGGGTCAGGATTTTCCCTAGTGTGCCGTAGATTTTTCTTGGGAGCCAGCTTCTAGCTATTTTTTAGGACTTTGTAGGAAGTTTTTATATCTGCAAGGACTGGATAAAGATTTTGAAATGACTATATATATTCCAAAGCTAAGATGAAGATTCCTGAAAAAGCTCTTCCCTAAAGCTGCCAATGAGAAACAGAAACAGTTTCAAAGGCCTCTTGACTGATTTCAGGCTTGATTTGTAGCTTTGAGAGATGTATAGAAATTGGAAAATCCTAAGAAGTTCCCCAGTGGAGTCGCCAATTATGTTAACACCCAGGTTGTTCCCTATGACTCCCAAGGGAATACGGCCGGGGTAACCACTAACCAATCTTTGGGTCACAGCTCCTAGCCAAACTGCAACCAGAGAGGGCTCTCTCTTTGTTATTTGTCTCTGTTTTATTAAGGTTTTAGGCTAGTTCTTACGCACAGGTTTTAGTTTATATTTTGGTTGGATGACTTCTCTTGAGTTTTAATGTGTAATGTTCAGACAGTTATTTTCCA
This sequence comes from Pinus tabuliformis, assembly GCA_031772625.1. Taxonomy (NCBI): domain Eukaryota; kingdom Viridiplantae; phylum Streptophyta; class Pinopsida; order Pinales; family Pinaceae; genus Pinus; species Pinus tabuliformis. The sequence goes on along the minus strand of CM062818.1, from coordinate 377,304,191 downwards.
TTGGGCAATGGAGTCTGGAGGTATGAAATGCTTGATATGCTTGAAAGAGGATGTTTAGCCTGCAGGGCCTATTGAGTATTCCACAAAACAAATTAAACTTAGATGATGGAACGTTTTTAGCCCATGGAGAGCAGTTAAGAATTCTCCACAAAAGCTGGTGATGTGAAAGTGAAATATGTCACTCAGGAGCAGATTTGAATTCCTGAAAGACTAAAATCACTGTGAAAGATATATCCTGGAAAGGTAGCAATTAAGAATTACACTTTGAACAGGTTATAGCTGAAGAAAACATTTATTAACAACATAGATTGAGCCCATGGTATTCCATGAATAAATCCTGAGTGACTATTCTTTTTCTGTGTCATTAAAACATTTAGAAACCTAGAAAGATATATGGAGTGCAAGAGATTTCAAACATATAACGAGGTACAGAAAACTTATTGTATTGTAAGATGCCCAGGAATCCTGCAGGATTCAATAACACCAGAATGCATTCAAACGCTTCAGAACTTCAGAAATTCCATCACTTTGCTTTATTGAACTCGGGAAAGATTACAGCAGAAGAACTTTTTCAAGAGAAATAAACAGTAACTAATCAACCAACCCCTCAAACTAGTGTGAGAGGCATATATATACAAACGTTTTTACAAAATATCTAAGGCGTTGAGTCATCTGAGAAATGAATGTTTCACCAACTTTGTACACAATAACAGAAAAGAAGTTATTGCTGCTTTGAATACACCATAAATGCTCTTTTCATCTGTCAGAAGATATTTAGCTTTGGGAATCCAACGAGTCGGTTGGATTGATCCGTATTAATGCTGAAAAATGCGCGTTGGAGTTGTTTTGCTGTCTTTTCTTGGTCTGGACACCTGTAGCTCTTCATCTTGCTTTGTTGGCCATATGCTATGCTGAGTTGGCTCAGCTTTCATCTTTTAAAGTATGCTGACTCCAATGAACTGTCCTGTGCATGACAATTCGAGTTTTCTGTAACCAAAATTCGGTGGACGGCTTGCTGTTTATAAAATCATTTGAATTGCCTTGGTACACCAGTCGTGTGTAGGTAATTGATGCCTGAGAATGGCATCCATTGTCTCCTCTGCTTCTGTATATTTATAAAAATTTGGGGCCACATCAAATAAGTGCGTAATTTCATTCATTATAAAAAATAGATTTTCTATCTTACTGTAGAAAATCTATCCTGTAATAGGCCCTGTATCTTCTGAAGTGCTGGCCTTCTCATTGATCTGGGTTGAAGCAAAAACATTTACTCTTTTGGCATACTGTTCATGGGTGAATAATTTCCCTCCGCTGTTCAGTAAGCTAGGGAGTCCTCTGCTCTGTAATACCTGAAATCTCTCCATGAACCTGTTCACCTCAGTTTGCATATCCTGGGTTCTTCTTTCCAATGTCTGCACCAGATTTCTCAGAGTAAGAACCCTCTTGATCATTTGAATAGTCTCAGTTCTGTTTGTAATTCCCATGGTGGCTAACTGAGAACTTGTTTTATGGTTAAGTACATTGATCATTCTGGTGGCCACTTCAGGCATATTGCTCAATAAAGCTCTTGATCTTTGGATCTCCTTTTGTGCCTTTGGGATGAGCTCTAGCTGCTCATGGATTGTCTCAATATATGGCCATTGATTGGTAATAGATTGGCCAATATTAGACCATATCATGGCTCTGATTTCAGACACAATTTTATCTAATTTGAGCTCATTTTCCAGCTCTTTGATCTTGTCTTTAAGGGCTTTGATTTCCCTGCCCTTTTCTGCTACTTCTCTCTTTGATTTGTCATGTCTCTCATTTACCTTGGCTAACTTTTCCCTGGTCTCATTTAACTCTGTCATTTGAGCCTCCAGGATTTGGATTTCATTCTTCAGCTTTTGCATATCCAGGCTTTGGGCCTGCTCTGTAGTTGTTGGCGCTGCTGAAGTAGATGTTGCTGTCTGTTCAGTGTGTTGAGGAGGAGGAGCAGTGATAGGAGCAGTGTCCTCAAGATTTATGACCAGAGGAGGAGGCTGAGAGGTCTGACCCTCTTCTCTTTGTTTCAGTGCTGTTTGCAATGCTGCTTTTGCAGCCTCTGATTCTCCCAATTTTTCTTGTGCTTGAACCAGCTGATTATAAAGAGAAATCATCAAGGCTGTGGCATCCTGCTCATGTCTTTGTTGAGCTACTTCATCTGTTTGAGGGTGAATGGTAGTTGGGAGTTTGATTTTCTTCCTCAAGGCAGCCATGTCAGCATCCCTCAACTTCAAGATTTCCTGTATTCCCTTAATATCTTTGGGGTCATGCCCAATTTCAATGATTATGTCTTCCAAGGACCTTATTCTGTTGTCCTTTGCCTGGGATGATGCCCTCTCCAATTCCAGCTGAGAGGCTGTAGCATTAAGGCTGCTTTCTAGTTTGTAATTCTCCAATGTTTTGTCTGCCAAGGAGGCATACACCATCTCACCAGTTTGTTTGTGCAGTTCAATTTTATCCATTGGGTGTATGTCCTTGGCAAGGACCTCCAGATTGGTCCTGAGGTAATCTGAGGCAGATTGGGGATGCAGTGCTGTTGGCAAAAAATGGCTCATTGTCATTTTTCCTTCCTGCACATCAAATGCAGACATCAATCTTTGTTGGTTGGTGGGAGCCATTTTCAATAAATGGTTATATAGCTGAATTTTGATGGGGTCACTCCTTCTTTTGATGTCTATGAATTGCTGCTTGATGCTCACTTCTCCTTCTCTTTGCTGGCTGGAGGAGCTGACCTCTCCTCCCATAGTTCTGTCCTGTTCCTGCTGGAAGGAACTTGCTGAGGCTTCTCTACTGGGTGGGTCCATGCCCAATGCTTCTCTTATTGCTGCATCATCCTCAGAAAAGTCATTCAATCTTTGTCTCTTCTCTCCCTGGTTGATAGATGAAGTCAGGGGAGTTTCTCTATCCCTTTTTCTACTTAAGTCCTGCTTCTGTGGAGTTTGTAGGACTGAGGCGTCAATGGTGACTTCTGGCCTAGGAGGCACTATATTTTGAGCCTGTTGCTCAGTGGAAATTGGAGTATCCACCACTCTTTCCTGCTGCAAGGGCTGTTGTCTGTCATGTTGCCCTTGTTCTTGCTGCAACTCTTGTTGCTGTTGTTGCTCTGCCTGCTGCTGCCTTTCTTTATCTGCCTGCTCTTTCTCTTGATGTGGTTGCTCTGTCTGCATTTCCTTTTCTTTTCCCTTTTCTGATATGTTTTCAGCCGCTTTTGTAGTTTGCTGTTTGGAAGTTGAGGAAGATGCAGCTGCTCCGACTTGTGTGCTTGGAAGTGCGCTCACCTGTGAACAAAGTTCAAGGTCAGCCATCTTCTTCAGATTCCTTAGAGCCCTCTGATTTAGCTCTTCTTGTGTGACGGGTTCTTCTAAGGTCCCTCTCCTCCATTTATCTTGGTTTGCATGTTTTTCAATGTGAGGGATACTACAATGATCATAGGCAGACATCTTGTATTTGAGCCTCCTCATAGTGATGAAGTTATTAGGGTCATAGGGCTTCCACAGGAAACTAGTCTGAAGGCCAAGGGACTCAAGCATTCTATCTGCCTCCTTCCATCCTTCCTCCCTCTGGTTATAAATAAAATGGCCAAGTTGGCTCTTGACCTTCAACTGTGCTTTCTTCCCTTTGCCTGAAAAGTGCAGCACATCAACATTGCCAAACTGTCTGAAGTATTCTAGGGCAAATAGCCTCATAGGCACATATCTGGGTAATCTGAATGGAGGTAACTCACACCCATATATCCTGATGACGGTATGGTGTTGGTAGAAGTACCAATCCCCAATGCTGTATGATTTGGACAGTTGAAGAATTCTCTGCATGTCATCAGTGAGTCTCGGAGGAGGTGAGCTCATTAGCATTGCCATGGCTGGATGAATGAACTGTTCTATGAACTCACAGTAGGTGTATGGAGAATCAGATACAAGGTGGAAAACTGAGGACCAATAGACCACTGACCTAGGATTGCCCTGGGCATCCATCCTTTTGATAGAAAAATGAAATTTCTCATGTTGATGGTATAAGATCAAATGATAGATGTAGGAGGTATATCTGAATACCCTTTCTCTCGCCAAATTCACCAACTGCTCATGAATCTTATCTGATATGTAGGTGGCATAGTCATAGCAGATTGGTGACTTGCCAGGAGCAAACATAAGCATCATCACCAGCACTGTTACATCAATATGCTCAATTGAACTATATCCCAAGATGGGACTAATCATATCTGCAAGGTCTCTGCCCAGCCTATTCAGATATACATGACCAATTGGAGGGTACATCACAGTGTCAGAGTCAATGTATAATTGATTAAGTTTGATAATTTGAGCATTTGTCAGTTTAGCCCCTTGTTTTATCAGGTTTACCAGTGACAAAGGGACCAACTTCTTCTGAGTGTTGAAGCAAAGCATGTCTCTAATGGCTTCAGGGGTAACATAGAAAAGCACTGAACTAGATGGGTCGATGACAGCCCTCTGAGTGGCATCATAACAGTCAGCACACAAGTGGATTAGCTCAGGGAACTGGTTGACCTGAGGGAGCTTAAAAATAGGGAGGAAAGAGTCCCATATGCCCAGTATATCTGTCCCATTTTCATGCTTGGCCTTTAACTCATTCAACAAATGAATGTGGAACTTACTGCTCATGAACATCTCCTCTGTAATTTGGTAATCCAGGTCAGCCAATGGCTGCCAGTCTAATTGTCTTTGGGGGGCATTCAAAGGTTGAACATTCAGCACTATAGGTGTCTCCATTGCAAAAGGGATTCTGAATCAAGTGCAAAGTGGTTTCAATTTAGCAGGACTGTATAAAGGAGTGACTTTTCACCAGGGAGGTGAATTTGTAAGGAACAGGGAGTAGTTCTAGTAAAATAGCAATTGAGATACTATTTGCAGTGTAAAATAGGACAAATGTTTGGCCTCACTCTGTCTCTCTCAGTAGTTAAATTCAGTTTGAATGAGTCTGCCGCGATTGCGCGAACAGAGCTTGATTTTTAATGAAAATGCAGGCAAACAAGGCTCGGCTAGTGTTGTTCGAGTTTACAAATGTAAAAGGGCCAGGTGCAAGGATTTCTGTCGGTGAACTCAGGAGTTTTTTCTGTTATAAGCTCTTTTGAAGGAAATAACAGATAAAGCAGTTACGTGAAGGATTTATAGCGGAGAATACCTGGTGAGGAGTAGGCAATGGTCATGGACAACTGTGGAAATGATGCGCTGCCGGTCTCCTGGTCAGGTTCTGCAGGTTGGTGGACTGTGGACGTAAAAATCGCATGCAGGCGCAACAAACTCTTTTGCAAGAAAATGGGAAAAAACGCGAAATTTCACTATAATATTGGTTTTTTTGACTTTTGGCGCGTTTTTCTGCTGACGTCAGCATGACGTCATAGGTGGGGTTAGGGCCGGCTGACGTCATCGGTGAGGTGGCGGGCTCTGATTGGTCCACGGGAATGGTGAGGTGGCAGGACAGATCAGCAGAGGATCGGGCGCAACAGTTGACGTGATGGCATGGTAGCAGTGACGTGGGATGACGTGGAGGTGGCGTAGTACAGGCGGGATACCCGAAACCGGAAACAGCCAGCGGTTTCATATCGCACCGCTCATGGTACGGGGGAGGTATCTGTCAGGCGTACCTCCGATGAGCTGTGGTGGGGACGCGTGGCTGCCGAGTGACGTAACCCTTTTACGGACATCGGAAGATATCCGTCGGATGTGAGACCCGCTCCGATATGAACGATGACCGTCGGATGTGAGGGGCCCAATCGGACAGCTGTCGGGGGAGTGATGTGATCGGCGGATATGGCGGGTAAACAGCGGACGTCGGAGCCGCTCCGATGCGATAAGAGCCGTCGGATGTTCAAGCTCTGATCGGACGGCTGTCGGGGTCAATAAAACGATCGGTCAATATGGAAGGGGGCGGGGTTGACTTGATGTGTATCGGAGTATGCGCTTTGGCAAAAAAACACTAGATTATGGGTTTTTCACGAATAATTTGCAAAAATGCACCCGGCCTTCAGACTTTGAATAGATGAAAAAAGTGGGTTTTGATGCATTTTTTGGCAATTTGGAGTGGGTAAGGGTAGAACAAGGTTTTTTATAAGGTTTATGTGCAAATGGGGTGTAATGAGTTACAAAGTGGATTTGGAAAGGGGGAAGATGTTTTGGCTTAGGTTTATCAAGATGACCAGGTGTCATTTGATCCCTGACATAGGACTTATTGGCTATACTGCCAAGGGGAGGGATATTTATACAAAATTTGGGGTTTATACACCATGGTGTTAATAATATTAGGGGAAAGGTAATATAAGGGATTTACATAGTAGAGTTAGGGTTAAAATGGGTGAGGGGAATGAATGAAGGGAGAAAACACTAAGTTTGTTTGAGACTAGCTTAGTTTAGGGAGTAGATCAAAATGAAAAGAATTTAGACAAGAAATGTGGCTTCTAAAGATAAAAATTCAATCATATTACCACAATGAGTTCCATGAATGTTAACTCAGAAGGGAATGTTAGTAAATGTCATGAAAGGGGAAGAGGGGAAGTTAGATATGCTCCTTTGCTTTTCTTCTCTCATCTTGATCATTAAGGGTAAATCTGAAATGAATACCACTTCTGCAACCCCATCTACTTACCCAGCTACTGTGCCTAGCATTTTTTGTTTCTTCTTGGAGGGTGCACTTGGACTTGCAGACCCTTACTTGCCTTTTCTTTTCTTTGGCTTTTTCTCTTGTTTTTCTATCTACTTCTACCCTTATTGCTTCCAAGGTCCCAGATTAAGCAGTTGGGAACCTTATTTTCTCTACCTGAACTGCTTGTCTGCCAAGATTAAACAGTTTGGACAGACCTCTTTCTCTATTCTACAACTGGAAATTCAAAACATGGCATGATCCAGATTAGACTGTTGAATCATCCATCAAAATTGGAACAAGGACAATCTTTTCACATACCTTGTATTCTTTAGGAAATATGGGATCTTTGCATAATCAAAGCAGAACATATTTGGACCTTCCCTTGCCAATCATGAAATATGAAACCTATTGGTATAGGTAGCTAACAGATAATATTAAGGTCCCCTCCCAGAATCCAGGGCATAACAGGATGTCTCTCCCTCAGCTCCTCCAGTGAGGTGGATAGCCTAAGTTTGTCTTCAAGTTTTTGAGGACCATAGACATTTGTGATCATATAGAGTTCCTTGTCACCCAAAGGTTGGATAACCATTGAAAGGTAGTTCCTGGATGCTTCAGCATCCAGGATTCCAAATTTCTAGGGATTCCAAAGAGTGAGAATCCCTCCTGCTATGTTGTTTGCTTTAACTTCTAGATACTCATACTTAATAAGCCATTTGCTATGTATCTCTCTGATTTTGTCTATTGAACATTTTGTTTCTTGTATAAACACCATATCTGGTTTTTCTTCTTTTATTCTATTGCTGAGATTTCTTTGTTTTCTTTTACTTCCTAGACCCCTAATGTTCCAGGTTGTGAGCTTCATTATGAAAGGTTTGTAAATGAGTAACTAGTAATATCTTTCATCTTTCCTGAGTTAATCATGAGTTTCCCACACTCTGTCAGCAACACATTCTATCTCTTCCTTCCTCTTTTCCTGCCTAGTTTCTTGGAAGAGTGTCCTGATGTTACCTCCATCAGGTTTACCCCTCTATTTTCCTGGCTATCATGGTTCCTTTTGACTCCAGAACCCTTTACTTAAGATCTCCAGACGAATATTTTTTGCACTCTATCAAACTCCTCTTGTGGTAGAGAATCAACACCTTTTGTGGTTCCCTGCTCCAGGAAATTTTCTAGGTCAAGATTCTCCCCCTCAAGGATCTTCTGTAGTTTGTGGTCCTCCATGCCAACTTCACTTGGGGTCATCTCATGGTCCCTGCCAAGTTCCATAATGCTTGGAAGATCCTTTATTTTTTTTTCTCACGTATGTCCTCCATGCTATCATCTTTTTTCTTCTCTACAGGATTATCCTCCGGTGCCTAGTCTGTTCCATTGTTCACACCTTCTTCTTCTAAAGTCTTGAAACTGTTATGACTTGGTTGCTTATCCTCGTTAGTTTCCTTTTGGTACTTTTTTCCTCCTTTCCCTTTGCCTTCCACCTTGGTAAAGCCTTCAAGATCTTTTCCTGTGTTGGTTTTCATATTGTCCTCCAGTTTGTTGAGTGGGCAGTCTCTGAAGAGGTGCTTGTGTTCATGACATATAAGGCATCTGAATGGGACATGTTCATAATCCACCACCTACACCCATTCTTCATCATATACTTCTAGAATGATTTCGTCCAAAAGTGCTCCCAATAGGTCCATTTCTACACATATGCGGGCGAAGGAGGTATATTTGCCTTGCAGAGTCGCATCTGATATTTTTAAAAATTGACCTAATTTATTGCCTATGGATTTTAAGGATTTTGGTAGCCAATAATCTAAAGGTAGGGAGTAAAGTCTTATCCATACCGGTACCAATGTGAATGTTTCTCGCTTCAGGACAAAATTCATCACCCATGGTCACATGTAGAGGCCTGCAGTAGCATAGAAATATGGTCCTCCTTCAAACACTCTGTCTTTATCCTCTAGGTTTGTGAAAACCACTATGAAGAAACCCTTGGACCCAAGATGAAGGTTTATTTCTCCCTTTGGTTTCTAGTGGTTTCTTATCCATGTGTGCAAAGCCTTCTCCATTGGCCATATTCCCATAAATTTTCATATAACCGCGTATGCCGCCATGTGATCCCTGTGCACCTGTAGCACTGGATCATTTAAGACAACCCGGGGTTTAATGGTTGACCTGGGTTTATAGAGTCCTATCATAGTCTTGTGCTCAGTTCTCTAACTGCTGTCTCATGTTCTCTTCTCTCTTCTGACTTCCTCGTGATTCTCTTCCTGTTCATGAGATTTGATGCTTTCTGGTATTTTTGTGCTTATCTTCTCTGTTTCTGCCTCCATTGGTTTCTTGAATCGATTTGAACCAGCCTCCTTGCTTCTGTTCGCAACTACATGACTGTAGGAGGGAGTGGAGCTCCCCCCTCCTTGCCCCTCCATTGTTACTAGCTCCCACCAATCGCTCCCTGTTCAAAACCCTTGTTCTGCTTCCTGGCTTCCTCGGGCCTTCATCACCTAATTTCACCGCTTACATTTATAATATTAATCGCAAAGGTTTTATAATATTAATAATCCATTTGGTTAATAATATCAATATTTATCTTAGTGTTTAATGTTAACCTCTAATATTAAAAATTTAATTTTATCATTAATATCAACTTTTATTCATTTTTATCAATATTATTTTTTGTTGATTTTAATACTAATATTAAACTTTAACTTTAATATTAAAATTTAACTTTAATATTAACCTTTATTTCCCTTGATACGGGTGCATATGCGGACGTACAAGTGGCGTGTGAAAGGCCATTCAGGCCGGCTCCTCCTCCATGCGAGTATTCACTTCTTCTCGATGGAATGCTCCAACATTTACTCCTCTCATGAGACGATCTCCCTCATGAGCTCTGCAGATAAATGTGAATCGTGACAAGTGATTTGCTTCAGTTTGGCAATTTGCGCAATGAATTTGGGTAGTAAGGAAATTGGAAGCATCTGGGTCTGCTTCTATGGTGCCTCATTGGGATTTCGGCCTTGGGTGAGGAGGGCAAATGACGTTTGTTATTGCTTGGTGTGGATTGGAATACGTCTCCTAGTCTTCCCTTGGGACCCAATTACTCGGTCAGTTGTGGTTTGGTACTGCTCCCTCGCTTTCGTCGGCTCCAAGTCCTTTTCACTCCTTTGAAAGTTTCTAGTTCCATTACCGCTCGTGAGGACCCTTGTTGGTCTTCTCAGGTGCATGGGTGTATGTTTGTCTTCTGGTAGTTTGTGCTCTGGGTTCAAGTCTCTCTTTTGGCTTGACGGTAAATTTAGTCTCTCGGTCAACACTCGAGATTGTGGGTTCTGTTTCTGTGAAGAATCGGGGTGGATTTTGGGAATTTCTCTACTCTATTACCCAATTTGGGTAAACGTGTGCCCATATTTCCTTTTTGTTAGGGGTTTCAGTCTAGTGCTTCATCCCTACTTGGATAAATGGGAAGGTGGGTTTGTTTCTTTTTGTCTTCTTTGCAGGTATTCTTAATATATCTTTGTGTCTCCCCCTGTTGCGAGCCGTCAACTACCGTGACCAGCAAGATGCCACAACAATGGGGTCTTCCTCGTCGTGGGTGGGGGCAGAAAGCCTAGGCTTGGCGTCCTGAGCAGGGCAACCACTCATCCTCGACCACCTCATCTAGCCAGGAAACAAAGGACGTAGAGGCTATTTCTCCAGCTAGTTCGCCAGGATGCCTAGTGGCTCCCACCTCTATGGAATCTATCATCGAGCAGTTGAGGCACATACAAATTGACATTAACATTCTAAGAGATCACATGTATGAATATCGCAATGAAATTTTAGCCTATCTTACTGATATTCAATACAATCAAAATGCCATTCTGGAGCAATTGGACAACCTCCGACATAGTCAACGATGCACTAATGACCACCTCTGCAACTTGGAGGCACAGGTGGAACACATTGACTTCCACATTCATGATCGTGTTGGTTACTTTCCAGCTCCCCCTGTAATGCCCCCTCATCCCCCTCCTTGATATGCTGCTATCAACTCATGTCTCTTTTTGTGTTACTCATAGTATGCTACGGCCACAGGGCCCTTCGGAAATAATGTATGAAAATTGTGTAGCGGGAGCGGGGGTTGTTGAGAGAATTTTTGTACACTATGATATTTTGACAATCTAATGAAAGCCATTTTGAATGACAAAAAATCTTTAACCTTTATTTATTAATGTGTTTAATATGTTTATGGATATTAATGTGTTTATCAATATTAATAATATTTTCAATTTATAATATTAAGTCATTGGATTTATAATATTAAAAATCACTTGGGTTTATTAATACTAATTTTAAACTTTCATATTAACATTTAATGGTAAACATTAAATTTTATTATCAATATTAACTTTTATCCACTTTCATTAATTTTCATCAATATTAAATTTTATTGATTTTAACTGTAATCTATATAAATATTTATCTTTATTAAAAGTATGAATATATAAACAATTATAATTTATTTATTTCATTATATTTATAATAAATTACCATCAATAACAACAATTATTATTAAACATATAATTCAAATTAAGAAAAATATAATTAAATTTTAAAACACATCGACAAAACTTTGATGATGTGAATTTTACTGAAAGTGCTCTTACTTTTCATAACATGGATCACAAAAGCCTAAATTCAATTAAAAATATTTTTATTTTATATTTATAATTATACTAATTATTATTAGTTTTATTTATTATAATTATTTATTTAATTTTAATAATTTATTAATTACAGTTATTATAATTGTAACTATTAATTATATTTATATAATTATTATTATTATTATAATTATAATTAATTATATTTATATAATTAATTATATAAATATAAATATAATTTTTGTTTAAATGTGTTTTGGATTAATTACATTTTTACAATTTATAATTTCTAAATTCATGCTTTTGTGATCCATATTGAATTAAGAAAAATCTTTCAGTAGAAATCACATAGGAGAATTTTTGCCAATGCGTTTCGAACCATCCAGTGTGGTTCATCACCAAGACAAGATGAAGAGGCAGATCATGGCACTATCTTAAATAGAGAGAAATGTAGAGACCCTTAGTTCAGTTAACTTCTATAATAAACAACTAGTTTGTGAATAATATTTTTTAATTTATAGCATTAATTATTATGATCAAATTATATTAAATAAAATATAGTAATAGGTTATGGTTCGAAATATAGTTGAATAAATAGAATCAAAAGAATCAAAGTTTCAAAGTCAAACCTCAAACATGGAGCGAGGTAAAAAAATAATAAAAGGAGTCAAGACCCTATTAACAAGGATGTTGTTGTTCTCAAAGCCGACAAGGGTGGTGCTGTGGTTATTCTTGATAAAGAGGATTACCAAAGGAATATGTTGTACAACCTTGTAATAGTGGGAGCTACAGGAAACTTAACAAGGATCCTTTGAAGAATATTTCCAAAAGTGTGGCTCTTGCGATAAAATCTAGTAGCTCGGTCAACTCTTTTAGTCAAAAACTTGCCAAAAGTAGCCCTCTTACCCCCATAATCTATGGCCTTCCAAATATTCATAAGGAAGGGGCTCCTCTAATACCCATTCTCAACACGATAGGAGGGTTTACCTATCTTCTTGCTAAATATTTATCCCTAAAGCTTAAGCCCCTTGTTGGCTGTACAAAATCCTTTATCAAGGACTTTGCATCATTTGTTAATGAGTTAAAGGGTATTAAACTTGATCCATTGACAAGCTTGTGAGTTTTGATGTGGTCTCCCTCTATACTAATATCCCTATCAATGAGGCCATTGAAGTCATCAATCATATTACGAATCCTAATACATCTAGATTAGTTGATATCTATCTCTGTTGGGTTGTGTTATATTCTTTCCATGACTAGCCCACGTAGTTAACCGGGGGGTAGAGGGGGGCCAGAGCCCCCCCTTCATTGTGCCGATTGCGTAGTGAGGGGAGTTACAGAGGGTTTGAGGGGTATAGGTAACCCCACTCTATGGGGTCCGAGGCAGCGCCTAGGAAAATTTTGGTTTTCGACCCTATGTTAGGTTGGGCGGACCTACCTATGGTTTTGTGCATGTTTTTTGCACATGGTTTTGGACGCGATAGTTTTTGGTCCATGGTTTTGGACGTGATGGTTTTCGGTCCATGGTGTTGGATGCTTCGGTTTGTATAAATATGTATTGTAACATTGAAAGGAACCTAATGAAAACTCAAGATGGTAGTCCCGATTTTGGGATCCCGGGGAAAATCTCTATGTATATGTGTTTTATGTGTTATTCTCTTGCATTTTTTATTTTCTGTGTTTTAGAATTTGTATGCAGGTAATTTCTGTACGGGGTTAAAACCTACATTTGGTATCAGAGCTGTTTTGTCTTAAAGGGGACACCTTTGTTGCTGAGGGGTTTCGCTCGGGCCTGTGGTAGACCCTGTTCAGTGGGAGATCTACGAGATCGATTCTGGTAGTGAAAGAAGATGGCGAGTAGTGGAAAGATAGAGATCGAGAAATTTAATGGTAAGAGTTAAATTGAGTTGTGGAAACTCAAGATGGAGGATATGTTGGTGGATAAAGATCAGTAGATCGCAGTAGATCCGGTTACTAAACCAACGGGAGTGTCTGATGAAGAATGGAAGAAGTTGGATCGGAAGGAAAAGAGCACAATATGATTGTGTGTCTTAGATTCAGTATTTTTGAATGTATCAGGGGAAGCTACATTGAAGGCTTTGTGGAACAAGTTAGGGACTTTGTACCAATCTAAGTCTCTAGTGAATAAACTGTTCCTACGGAAAAAGCTGTATAACCTGAGGATGAAAGATGGAGACTCGATTATTATAGACATTTTTGGGCACTACAACCCCAATCATATATGTCCATAAACCAAGGGCTCCTAAGTCCCTAAAATTGTTGCTTCGCACCCTAATAGAACAAGGTCAGCTGATTACCTCATCTCCTAGAAGTTCTCCATAGAAAATAGCTCAGAACTAGTTAAAACTGGACCATATAGAATGCCTAATGCAGAAGTTGTGATGCATCCCACCTAGCTCAGTATAAAAGGTGCGATGCATACTAGATAACCCTTCTACAGGGTGCGATGAGCTAGAGTGGAAAAATGGTATAGACAGTTTGCAAGGTGGTTCGACAGAGAATCTTCTAGAAACTTCTCCTATGACACTTGCCTCTCTGAATTCACCCAGGGATGAGTAAGAGATCATCAATCTCCAAGTGGAATCAAGAACTATCAGAGAGAGGACACTAATCAAATCTCAGAAGCTGACTCACCTCCCTGCAATCATCTATATATGGATCCCTCATCCCAGAGATCCAGAGGCTGGAATTTTGTATCTTGTAAGGAAGTGTTGTTGGTTTCTTGGTGCAAATATCATAAGTGTTGGGTGATCTATGCTTTCGTGAGGTGAAGAAGGGCTTTCTTGCTGAGAGGATGATGTTGGGTTAGAAAAATTGGTTGTAATCCTCTTTTATATTCTTCATATTAATAAAGCTATTCAAGTTTTCCTCCACATTCTTGTATGATTGATGATATATGCATTTGTGTGGTCAATGTACATCTGGTCCTATATTGGTTATGTTTGTAGATCTCTGTTCTTGGATAGTGTTATGCTGCTTTGATTCCATGGGTACTCTTTGAAGCTGGGAGACGAGGAAGTGAGTGGCAAAGATCTATCAGAAGGGAGAAGAATCAAGCAAGGAACCAAGTGCAAGACTGAGGTTGGTCTCCTTTGTTCTTCTATTATCTACTTCTCATAAAGGAAAACAAAAGTGGTTTTGATTTGTTTGTTTCTAGGATAGCTACCAATCTTAGTGGGACTAGCAGCTCCGAGTGGACACTAGATTTCCCTATAACAAAATGGTGACTCCATTGCGGAGCGAATAGTTTGTTTGCTTTTCTATTCTTGTTTAGTTTATAAACTTACAGACGGAGCCTGAAGTCAAGTCGGCTAGCCTTCAAACTACATTTTCTATGCAAGTGCAAAGTAGATCAATGCTGCTTCAGTCTATCTCCGGGTTTTGTTTATAAATTGAACAATCGATTTGTAAACATTATAATTACCCTTTGGTGGCTCTAGTAACCTCATTAGATTAGCCTTGTGATTTACATTACTGATTATCACTTGCCTGGCCTAAACCCCTGAACTGTGCTACAAACTATGATCAAGAACTGGATCAAAAGTCTCGCACTGTATGATTGCACTTTTTCTTCAGAGCAGTCAGTATGCATCGCACTTCCCGTGTGCAGTGGGTGGGATGCATACTGGAATCCCTGTGTAATAGGTGCGATGGTGAGAGAGGGTTAATTTTACCTTCAGACTTTGGTTTTTCTTCACTTTTTTCAGCTCTATTCAGGAGTTTTGTTGTCTGTAGTCAGTACACCTCTGTGGAAACCCCCTTCCTTTCCATTTTTCCACCTCCATTGTGCAAAGAACTGTATATGTTTTTATGTATTATGAGCCATTTTCTGTTCTCTTTTACAAAGAAGTAGTGTAATTGAACTGTCGTTTCTTGATTTGGAAGTGTCACAAGTGTCATTTTCAGTCATAGAAGAGAATCTGATTTTTCTTGATAGTCGATTACATTGTTACTCTTGTATTTGATTTGAATTTGTAGTTTTTCAAGTGTCGAAAGCAAGTTTTCAATTCCGAATCGCAAATTGTTGTCATTGTCTTCATTTTTTCTTGAAAAGGAACTTGTTAGTAATGTCGCTTTGAAAAATAATTTAGATTTTCACTTAGCTTTCTTTTTATCATTCACACATTAAGAAGGTTGAAAAAAAATACATGCATGTGCATTTGCATTTAGACTACGTGTTGGTTTGATTTAGGACAGTGCATATAGTGTGTGCTCTATGCTCTATGTTGAAATAATATCATCTCTCTTTCCTTAGTAGCTAGGATTTTCACTGCAAAAGAAGATTAAACGATTGTTTATCATCCTAGATTGCATTTTATGAATTGTACATCTACATCACGTGGTGAACCTGAAAGGAAAATTTCTTAAGCAAGATCAACTATAAAATAAATTTAACGAATCTAAAAATGCTTTGGAACCTAACGCACAACATTTAGAAGTCTAGGCTAGAGACGTATTCCGGCGTCGTAAAACCTGGTAACTGTTGTTTTCATTGTTGGTTGGGTGATTCCTCCACTTTGAGACAAAAAGTGCCAGTACAGACTTGTGCTCCCACGTACTGTCGAGTATATATTGGGAGACCACAATAGGCTATATCCTTTATCCATAGGAAGCCATGTCTGCCACCCTATCGATCGCAATGCACTGAACATAGCATTCGAGAAGATTGACTGCCGTACCGTAAAAAGTATTCTATAGTTTTGCAATTGGTTTGGTAATCCCTCTGTCTAGATTTCCAGAGTAGCCTCTTTCGTTCCTTTTCAAACTCCTTAAAGGAAAAGGTCCATCTGAGCACTTGTCACTTCAAGCTCATTAAAAATCGAAGGCAACTAGAGTCATCTTTTGTTTTCTCAACTCTTAAAAATTGAAAAAACAAGTTGTGTCAAAGCATCTAAAATTTATTTTAATCGGAATAACATCACCTTTCCCGTGTTAGTCTTAGGTTAAGAAAAATGGAGTCTACCAACCAAGGAATTCCCCTTGGAGGAAATCCTAGTCCTTCTCCTCTTGGGGAGATGTTGGTGCACCCCATATGGCCACATTGTTGCTTCCAGGATTGACGATCGGCCTGCCCGTACGGCTCTTCTCAACCTCTATCATTCAGAACACCATGATTCCTGAGCAATCAAGTCAGCAACTAGATGATACCAAAGCTACCCCCCAACCTTCTACTTCGTCCAATTCTCCCTCTCCTCCTTCCTCTTCGCTTGATGAAGTTGGTAAATCCAAAAATCAAGTAACTAAGAAGGAGAAGAAGGGGAAGGAGAAGAAAGAAAAGAAGAAGAAGGAGCCAAAGGCGAAAAGGGGCAACCAGGCGTCATCTAGTGAAAATCCACACACTGCACTATCGAAGCCTAAATCTCCATGTGTCATTTGCAAAGGAGACCACTACCACCGAGATTGTCCTTGCATCCCTTAGATCCTAAGGGACTGGTCTCCTCGTTTGCACAATCCAGTGTCAACAACCTCTGATGATCATGTTGAAAACACACCATCAACTAGTGAAAGCGAAGTGTCTTGACAGAAAAGGAAAAGTAAATTTCCTTGTAAACTTTGTGAAGGCGATCATGCCGTCCACCGTTGTCCCTTCCTAGACGAAGCTAAAAGAGTTTTGGACGACCGTCTAGTTTCACCGCTACGGCTCCCTCTTGGATATAAAAAACTCATGCCAAGTCCATCGCTAGTTGAAAATCTGATTGATACGCCATTGTGGTCAGTCGAAGCATCTATCATTGAAGATAAACCATCTGAATCCACACCAGACAAAAGTCAAAAGGTCGAGGTGGCAGTTGACCCGGTCTTGCCTTCAGAAAGTCCATCTTCAGATGATAGAGTCACCGAAGAAAACAAGAATGACACCATTCAAATTCTCTTCGTAAACACAGACTCCGATGAACATGGGGGCAGTCTACTCGTTCCTTTACCACAGGAATGAAGTTCGTCAGAGTCATATCCGGCCGTCTATTCGGTCCCACCTCCAAGCAACCTAGTTGTTTCCTTCGACTGGAATCTACTAAGTAGACCCCGTTTATCGGCTAGTGTACCATTTCGAATAATTGTACAAA
Organism: Pinus tabuliformis; assembly: GCA_031772625.1. Classification (NCBI taxonomy): domain Eukaryota; kingdom Viridiplantae; phylum Streptophyta; class Pinopsida; order Pinales; family Pinaceae; genus Pinus; species Pinus tabuliformis. Next base: position 377,286,844 of record CM062818.1, on the reverse strand, counting down.
TATACAAAATGGTCATGGCTGGTACCATCATAGATGAAGGGGCATCTGTGAGTATCCTTTCCTCGACTGCTTGGAAAGCGCTTGGTTCGCCATTGCTTTTGCCTGAGATGAGAAATCTAACAGGCTTTGATAAAGGAACCAGTCGACCGTTAGGGATCCTTCTCGGTGTGCCGATAACATTGAGAAGGAAAAATGTTCACATGAATGTAATGGTGGTCCAAGGGCCTCTAGATTATAATCTACTCCTTGGACGCGACTATATTTATTACATGGGAGCCATTGTCTCCTCACTCTTTAGAGTAATTTGTGTTCCGCATGAAGGAAGAGTGGTCAAGCTCGTAGACCAAATTTCATTCCCCGGATCACACATAGCAAATAGTCTAATACCATCCCTGAATGGTATTTTCACGCAAGGAATGTCTCATCAATCTCCAGTCTGTCCACCTGATGAGCGCGAGTGATTCAGGAGGACATGACTGAAACTCAGGGGGCATGCACCCTGGTCTGTTTCGGCAGGAAAACCTTGGGTATAGGGTAGGCTTCCATGAAGGATATATGACTGGTCTATGGGTTTAGACTGGAATAAGATTCCTCTGTCAAAGTTATGTGAGTGGAGGCAGTTTCCGCCACTCACCTTTGTCTATTTCGGTAGACATCACCCAGGAAGTGTTTTGTCCGTAGTTCGGATGGAACAATCTTTGGTAACCAGGAAATTTTTCGCTATACCTGGGAGCATGCAAACCTTTTGGCATGAAAGTGAAGAGCAACCATTTGTTTCTTAATTTTTTAGTTCCTCTAACCCTTTAAACTCGTAGGATTGGTCGTTTCCTAACTTGCATAAAGAAAGGATCCGGAGAAAATCTTTTATCATACGAGAAAAGAAAAGAATGAGACATCCTTATTATACGATTGGATTCAAGCAGTTTTTATGTGGAGTTCAAGCTCGTTAAAAATTAAACATAAGCAGCGAGCAAATGTTTCCCCCAGAGTTTAAGCTCATTCACTAAAAAATGAGCCAATTCCCAGTAAATAACCATCGTGAATGCATTATCATCAGCCTTTGAGCCTTGGTCGTGTTCTCATCATCACCTCCATTCTGTTTTGGTCGATCGTTCACCTCCATTTGATTGTTTACCCCTTTTTGAGGAACAGTCGTGAAGAGTGATCCTGTTAGCCATCCTTGTGACACTGCCATGATTGGAAAATTCCAAACCTTACCTGGAGTCAGTTGCTACTCGAATTTATCACTCGTTCCTCAAAAAATAAGTCTCCTTTAAGCTCTTTTTATCTGACTCATAAAATATGAAAAAATTGCCGAGTGATTGGTCTCTCCTACTCGTTAAGTGACCGGAAGTGCTATCCCTCCTTTAGATTTTAATCTTTTTGGACCTGAGGGATTATTACACAAAAATATCGATCGCTTGTTTTGTTCGGCTCCTTAAAATTACCGAAAATTCATCCCTTTTGTATTATTTTATACTTTTTCGGACTTAAGGGATTATATGACGAAAAAGGATTGTTGCAGTTTTCTTTACGTCCCTTTTCAATCTCTCTAAAATTGAAAAGGACCGAGTTATATTTGTCATTAAACTCGTTAAAACTGAATAGCGACAAACTTGTCCACACAGACAAGAACAAGTTTCACTGTCGCTAGGCTTGTTAAAATATAGCGACGGGTTTGCCTGAAGGGAAAATTATAGAACAAGCATATGTTATCGTCCTCAAGCTGGACAAAAATAAAGAGGTACTAGTCAGTAATGACTCGGGAAAATTGGGAAGAAAACTTGAAGAAACTTTATTGGTAGCATCTAAGTTGGGTTGGGTTATTCTGTTCACTGGTCATATCACCATTGGTCCATCACACCATCCACATTTGGGTTAACACTATCAATCCATCATGTTAGTGTCACGAGTATGTTCAAGAGAAGTTGCTCAGAGAATTCACCTGTGTATCATCCGCTGCAATACATTCATGCTTCGTTCTTTCATTAACGCCACCATGAACCTTATATCATCAGATCATTTTCACCTACATTAAAATCATTTGCTCCATTCCGTGTCGTAGATGTGGGATTCATTAAGGCCCTCCTACGACGGATCACTTCTTGTCGACGACAGCTCATTATCCAGGAAGTCGATCTAGGAACAACCCTTTCAGTACTTTGAAGCTTGCATTCCTCAATGGCAAGTTTCTCACTTCCGGCGACAGGTTCACATCAATGGCCTTCGACGGAAAGATTTTGCGTGGTGTTTGAACTCAAGTCCCTTTTTCACACCACGTAAATTGTACTGTAGTACCTTGAGGGTCATCATCATTATAGGTGATTCCTCTCGTGCCTGTTAACAGCTTACATCAATGGCTAGTAATCAGGCGATGTCTTTCCATGTTCGACTCCAGAACATTTTTCACATGGATCGACTTGTACTTTGAGTGAAGATCAAATGAGATTGAAGACCCCAGATCAAGTTTCATCCATCCAGGCTGCGATATACATTCAGGAAAATAAAGACATCAAATGTACATCATTGCTGCACAGATAATCATCCAAACTAAGGGATGATGGCTCTACCAGAATCATCAGTCTGCACACAGGCGATTGTTTTGTTGGCATTATGATACATATGTTGTACTTGATGGCAACCCACTCATCTCAGATGATAAATTATAGTGCAGAAGAGTTCACGCACTTATATGCAGAGAAAATTTTATTCCATGTAGAGAAAAGTTCACGCACTTTTATGCAGAGAAAAGTTTATTTCATGTAGAGAAAAGTTCAAGCACTTTTATGCAGAGAAAAGTTTATTTCATGTAGAGAAACGTTCACGCACTTTTATGCAGAGAAAAGTTCATGCACTTTTATGCAGAGAAAATTTTATTTCATGTAGAGAAAAAGTTCACGCACTTTCATGCAAGGAAAAGCGCGTATATGTTGGAGAACTTACCTTTGGTCCATGGTAGTTAGTCCTTGGTATTTGAACCTATGGTTTTGGACCATGGTACCTCGTTAGAAGTGTTGATCCCAAGTATTGGGTTGTTCATGCAAGGAAAAGCGCGTATATGTTGGAGAACTTACCTTTGGTCCATGGTAGTTAGTCCTTGGTATTTGAACCTATGGTTTTGGACCATGGTACCTCGTCAGAAGTGTTGATCCCAAGTATTGGGTTGTTCATGCAAGGAAAAGCGCGTATATGTTGGAGAACTTACCTTTGGTCCATGGTAGTTAGTCCTTGGTATTTGAACCTATGGTTTTGGACCATGGTACCTCATCAGAAGTGTTGATCTCACACACTTTCATGGTTGGTTCATGGTATTAGTCCGACAGTTTTTGATCCTATGGTTTTGGCCCGTGGTATTGCATCCAAAAGTGTTGATCTCACGCACTTTCATGGTTGGTTCATGGTATTAGTCCGACAGTTTTTGATCCTATGGTTTTGGCCCATGGTATTGCATCCAAAAGTGTTGATCTCACGCACTTTCATGGTAGGTTCATGGTATTAGTCCAACAGTTTTTTGATCCAATGGTTTTGGACCGTGGTATTGAGAAAGGACTAAGGCTATAAAAGAGGAAGGAGATCATTTGGCAAAGCGTCATCTGAATTATCTGAATATCTGATAAAGTGCTAGATATGGAATACTATGATTGGGTTATGGTGCAGATCTAGATCTGAGCTAAAGAGGGATCTCACCGGTTGATGGAGAACAAGATCTAAGGATAGATCGGGATCAAATGGTTTGAAATGAACTATCTCTATATATATTTGATTATGCTTATTCTAGATCTGTATATTGAATGATTTGAACTGGGTATAACTTAAGTTTGAAATCGTTGCAAGTCATGTTTGAATATTTATAGATCTGTACGTGGGTTGGCTTTGGTGTAAGCGCGTATATATGCAGGTTTGGTTCATTGTAGTAGCGTATACAATTTGAGCTATGATATTTGAAGTCACAGGTGGTTCTGGTTGTTGATGGGTTCTAATGACAGTTTAAAGGTGTCAGTATTCTGCATATCCTGTTTGGATGATTGTGTTTAGCTTCAGTATTGATGGATGAGAACTAATATTGGATCAGGATCATAATGACTCATATTTATGTGATCTGATGCACTAGATCTGGGTGCTAACACATATATTATCCTTGTATATGTATTGATCTGGTGTTTGGGTGATTCAGAAGATTGATTGATTATGTGCTTCAATGATATTAATGGGACCAGTATGAAAATTGGATGAAACGTGGCCTTTCAGATTATGTGTTGTGCTTCAGGTGTATCCAGTCTGAAAATGCATGAAATGTGGTACCTGGAGGAGAGAAGATTGCAGGCCGGCGCCTACGTACTAGTATCTTAGCTAGTACAACAGCTAAGGGGGTTGTAGCTCCCTTCCGGGAGAGACTGGAGAATGAGAGAGGGTTGTAGCTCTCTACAGGTAGAAGCCTGCATACTGGTATAAGACTGCACCAGTACATAAATATTGTAAAAGGATTTTCTTATTAAGAAGAAGATTGAGATGACTTGCAGCAGGTGGTTTTCTCCCACATTGGGTTTCCACCTTATATCATGGCGTTCATGTGTGTGACTTATGTGTGATGATCTGTTCTATTTTTACTGCACCTGTTTACTGTTAATATGGTTGATAATGTTCTAATGCACTCATTAAGGATCAACTAACTGAATCATAAGAAGTTGTGGAAGTAGCATATATGAATCTGAATATGGAAATGAAAAAGTTTTATTGATGTGATAATACTGATTCACCCCCCCCCCTCTCAGTATTATTTCCAACAATTCGTATCAGAGGAGGTCCTTTGGTAGAAGCTTGATCGCTTGAAGGAGATCCGTGGAACAATGGGAAAGAAGCTTAAGAAGAAAGCTCATAAGAAGAAGAAGACATCTCAGAAGAACTATGACAGTGGGAGAATCGATTGGGGATTAGGTATAAGAAGCTCTTCAGATTCAGATTCAGATTCGGAATCATTTCAGAATGAAGATGAACTATCGGGTATGAATTTGCTATCCTCTGATGTTCCAGCTATCTATCCATTTGGAAAAGATGGAAGTGATAACGAAACAACTGAATGTGCTCTTATGGGTGAGGAAGAAGGATATCAAATAGAAGCAGAATTTAATAGGCTGAAAAACAAGATTAGTGAACAAGAAAGACTTCTGAACATAAAGAGTGGTGCCCTCAAACAAGCTGTTACTAGACAAAAGGCTCAACGAGAGTTATTCAAGGAGAAATATCAAAAGTTACAGGTTGAAGCAACATCTCTAAGAAATGAAGTCAATGAAAAGAACACAACCATCAAGAAACTCAGAGATAGATCCAGTTACTATGAAAGTCTTGAAGCAACGATCCGCTCTCCAAAGGAAGATCTTGAAGAATCAAAGAAGCAGAATAAAGATCTAGTCCAAGATATTGAAAAACAGGGAAACGAAGTTATCATCTTAAAATCTCAGCTAGAATGTGCCTCCAGAATTCGTCAAATGCAACAAGATCTGAATGAAGAACAAGAAAAGGAGATTCTCAAGCTAAAGCATCAGTTGGAAGAAGAAAGGAAAGCTGAAGAAGACATGAAGAAGCAATATCTAGAAAAAGAAGAACAACTTCAGGTTGAGGTAAATATCTTGAAAAGTAAATTAGAAGAAAAGGATAAGCTCTTACGTTTTCAAGATAGTACTAAAGTCTTGGATGATATTCTTAATAGTCAAAGATCTCCTGCTACCAAAACTGGTCTTGGATTTCATGAATCTGTTGAAGGTGAATCTAGTTCACAAGGTGAGGCAAGGAACTCTAAGGAGAAATCTAAAATGATCAACAAGGAGATAAGAGAGATGAAAGGTCAATCTCATCATCAACCAAGGAAAGAAATTCTTCAAAGAAAATCTTTTACTCCTCCTATGAATAATGTTGAATGTTATGTATGTCATAACCTTGGACATGTTGCAGCCAGATGTAGAAGAAGAAGGGTTCAAGATCATCAAACAAACCGATCATCTCAGTCAAGGTACTTGAATGGAAATTGCTTTGCTTGCAATATGTTTTGTCACAAAGCTGCTGACTCCTACAAAAGGAATATGAAACATGTAAGATGTTATGCATGTAACAAGCTTGGACATATAGCAAAGGAATGCAGGAACAAAGCACGGACATCACACCAAAAGGAGAAAACATCATCACACTTGAAGATATGGAAGAAAAAGGAAGTTCAGTCAGAAAGTGGCGGCACAACACATTATACAGACATAACAGAGGGAGCCAGATGTGTAAAACTTCAATCTCCTACGCAAGCTTGATAAAGGGAAGTTGCATATATACGCGAATTTGTTACTGCACAGTCGCGTATATGATTGTTTGAAGAAAGGCAGTAGGGACAGATTCAAGAAAAGGGTCAATGGTTGCATTTTTCTAATGATGTGTGGATATGATGGTTAGAAGTATTTTGGTTCTAACTTGATATTAATATGCATGATTAGATCTGACAGATGGCGCAAGTTTAGGGGAAGCATATTCTCTTAATGCATTGTTGGCATTATGGTTAATAGTCCTTGGTGATGATGCTTATATGGATAAATGATTCATCATGCTATGATATGGTTATGAGTTGTTCAAATGATTCTTGGGGTTACATAGTTGATATTTAGATCAGATTTGTGGTTGATTCTCTAATGGTGCTTACATGGTGATCTTCATAAGGATAAGGAGAAGTACATAGCTTGAATTCACATCTTCTTTACTTGATGATGAGTCACTCATATGCTGTTGTCGTCATATGTATAAAGATCATATATTACAGTTATGATGCAGAATTCCTATTGTTCTTGGCACATATATGGATGAGGATTGTTGGCTGGATACATGGATGATTATTCAATGATGCATTGTTGGCATTATCATAGAAGCTTTTGGTTCTAGTTCACAGCTGTTGTTGGTTTCAAGTGGAACATTTGCAAAGGGAGAACATAAGGAAATCATGGTTGCTGATCTGAATGGTGATTGACAGATGCTGCTGCTATCAATTATTGGTGACTTTCATAAGTCTTGATCTAGATATTTCGTCTCTATGTCATGTATCTCTTTTATGGTGTCAAGGTCATGCAACGGCCTATTTTGGTTTCCCCACTATGCCTAGGATGAAGATGTAATTTATGTAAATTTCTGATGTATCCCCACTTAGTTGGGTGGTTGATCCCCACCTGGTTGGGTGATGGATGTATGTATTGAGTCTTTTGGTGATAGGAAGGTCTTTTATGATGCATAAGTCTTGGTTCTTCTTGAAGAACACCTTTTTGCAGACCTTGCTTACAGACAGGGGGAGCATGAACAGTACAATTCAGTAAGAGCAGAGCTTTCAGCATGTAGCATGGACAAATTGGTACACCTTGGCATATACAAAGGGGGAGCTCATTCAGAGATTTCAGCAGGTACTCAGGGGGAGTATGGACAGCGGAATGTTTATTTAGGAAAGAGAATATCTTGGTTAACCCTTTGCCCTTGATGTCAAAGGGGGAGAGTGATTGGTTGTTGTTGCCATCAAGTCCATAGGGGGAGATTGTTGGCATTATGATACATATGTTGTACTTGATGGCAACCCACTCATCTCAGATGATAGATTATAGTGCAGAAAATTTCACGCACTTATATGCAGAGAAAAGTTTATTCCATGTAGAGAAACGTTCACGCACTTTTATGCAGAGAAAAGTTTATTTCATGTAGAGAAAAGTTCACGCACTTTTATGCAGAGAAAAGTTTATTTCATGTAGAGAAAAGTTCACGCACTTTTATGCAGAGAAAAGTTTATTTCATGTAGAGAAAAAGTTCACGCACTTTCATGCAAGGAAAAGCACATATATGTTGGAGAACTTACCTTTGGTCCATGGTAGTTAGTCCTTGGTATTTGAACCTATGGTTTTGGACCATGATACCTCGTTAGAAGTGTTGATCCCAAGTATTGGGTTGTTCATGCAAGGAAAAGCGCGTATATGTTGGAGAACTTACCTTTGGTCCATGGTAGTTAGTCCTTGGTATTTGAACCTATGGTTTTGGACCATGGTACCTCGTCAGAAGTGTTGATCCCAAGTATTGGGTTGTTCATGCAAGGAAAAGCGTGTATATGTTGGAGAACTTACCTTTGGTCCATGGTAGTTAGTCCTTGGTATTTGAACCTATGGTTTTGGACCATGGTACCTCGTCAAAAGTGTTGATCTCATGCACTTTCATGGTTGGTTCATGGTATTAGTCCGACAGTTTTTGATCCTATGGTTTTGGCCCGTGGTATTGCATCCAAAAGTGTTGATCTCACGCACTTTCATGGTTGGTTCATGGTATTAGTCCGACAGTTTTTGATCCTATGGTTTTGGCCCGTGGTATTGCATCCAAAAGTGTTGATCTCACACACTTTCATGGTAGGTTCATGGTATTAGTCCAACAGTTTTTTGATCCAATGGTTTTGGACCGTGGTATTGAGAAAGGACTAAGGCTATAAAAGAGGAAGGAGATCATTTGGCAAAGCATCATCTAAATTATCTGAATATCTGATAAAGTGCTAGATCTAGAATACTATGATTGGGTTATGGTGCAGATCTAGATCTGAGCTAAAGAGGGATCTCACCGGTTGATGGAGAACAAGATCTAAGGATAGATCGGGATCAAATGGTTTGAAATGAACTATCTCTATATATATTTGATTATGCTTATTCTAAATCTGTATATTGAATGATTTGAACTGGGTATAACTTAAGTTTGAAATCGCTGCAAGTCATGTTTGAATATTTATAGATCTGTATGTGGGTTGGCTTTGGTGTAAGTGCATATATATGCAGGTTTGGTTCATTGTAGTAGCGTATACAATTTGAGCTATGATATTTGACGTCATAGGTCGTTCTGGTTGTTGATGGGTTCTAATGACAGTTTAAAGGTGTCAGTATTCTGTATATCATGTTTGGATTATTGTGTTTAGCTTCAGTATTGATGGATGAGAACTAATATTGGATCAGGATCATAATGACTCATATTTATGTGATCTGATGGACTAGATCTGGGTGCTAACACATATATTATCCTTGTATTTGTATTGATCTGGTGTTTGGGTGATTCAAAAGATTGATTGATTATGTGCTTCAATGATATTAATGGGACCAGTGTGAAAATTGGATGAAACGTGGCCTTTCAGATTATGTGTTGTGCTTCAGGTGTATCCAGTCTGAAAATGCATGAAACGTGGTACCTGGAGGAGAGAAGATTGTAGGCCGGCGCCTACGTACTAGTATCTTAGCTAGTACAACAGCTAAGGGGGTGGTAGCTCCCTTCCAGGAGAGACTGGAGAACGAGAGAGGGTTGTAGCTCTCTGCAGGTAGAAGCCTGCGTACTGGTATAAGACTGCACCAGTACATAAATATTGTAAAAGGATTTTCTTATTAAGAAGAAGATTGAGATGACTTGCAGCAGGTGGTTTTCTCCCACATTGGGTTTCCACCTTATATCATGGTGTTCATGTGTGTGACTTATGTGTGATGATCTGTTCTATTTTTACTGCAGCTGTTTACTGTTAATATGGTTGATAATGTTCTAATGCATTCATTAAGGATCAACTAACTGAATCATAAGAAGTTGTGGAAGTAGCATATATGAATCTGAATATGGAAATGAAAAAGTTTTATTGATGTGATAATACTGATTCACCCCCCCCTCTCAGTATTATTTCCAACATGTTTGTCCTATGTACATGAAAATCAATTTATAAAGCTGAGCATGGGAATGCCCGCCTTAGCTAGATCATGAAAATATTATGAAGATAATGTATTTTATTGTATCTTATTACAGGTCGCCTTCCAGCTCGAAAAAACTTCGGATCCTCATGATAAAGCATTTCACCCGACATCAAAAGATTTTAAGTATGGGGGTTTACGCAGTGCATTATATTAGATATCATTTTGGGATTCAACTGCGTTAAGTAAGTCATTCATGTATGACCATTTCCATGAGAGGTAGTCGTAACTGACTAATTTCTCATGATTTTTGAATAGTTCACTTAGCAGTCATTGCGTCGGGTGATGCTCACAGGGGTGAAGAAGTGGGATTGAAACTAGTGAAATGAATCACATAGCATCAATCATCACTTCCGGGGCTTGCACCCGGTAACCAGGACTTCCTAGGAGGTCACCCATCCCAGAACTCCTCTGGCTCAAGCGCGCTTAACTGTGGAGTTTTCCCCACAATTAAGCCCACTTAGCTTGCTACCCCATTTGCAAAACCTTAGCAAGTATTGTGGCTCATGAACCATTCAAGTAGAGATCCCTTGACTCTTTTTGAATTTAAGTATGGGGGTTTACGCAGTGCATTATATTAGATATCATTTTGGGATTCAACTGCATTAAGTAAGTCATTCATGTATGACCATTTCCATGAGAGGTAGTCGTAACTGACTAATTTCTCATGATTTTTGAATAGTTCACTTAGCACTCAGCATCACCCGACGCAATGAGTGCTAAGTGAACTATTAAAAAATCATGAGAAATTAGTCAGTTAAGACTACCTCTCATGGAAATGGTCATACATGAATGACTTACTTAATGCAGTTGAATCCCAAAATGATATCTAATATAATGCACTGCGTAAACCCCCATACTTAAATTCAAAAAGAGTCAAGGGATCTCTACTTGAATGGTTCATGAGGCACAATACTTGCTAAGGTATTGCAAATGGGGTAGCAAGCTAAGTGGGCTTGATTGTGGGGAAAACTCCACAGTTAAGCGCGCTTGAGCCAGAGGAGTTCTGGGATGGGTGACCTCCTGGGAAGTCCTGGTTACCGGGTGCAAGCCCCGGAAGTGATGATTGATGCTATGTGATTCATTTCACTAGTTTCAATCCCACTTCTTCACCCCTGTGAGCATCACCCGATGCAATGAGTGCTAAGTGAACTATTCAAAAATCATGAGAAATTAGTCAGTTACGACTACCTCTCATGGAAATGGTCATACATGAATGACTTACTTAACGCAGTTGAATCCCAAAATGATATCAAAAGATTAACGACCTCATGCTTTAGGGGGAAACTGTTATAGACATTTTTGGGCACTGCAACCCCAATCATATATGTCCATAAACCAAGGGCTCCTAAGTCCCTAAAAGTGTTGCTTCGCACCCTAATAGAACAAGGTCAGCTGATTACATCATCTCCCAGAAGTTCTCCACAGAAAACTGCTCAGAACTGGTTAAAACTGGACCATATAGAATGCCCAATGCAGAAGGTGCGATGCATCCCAACTAGCTCAGTATAAAAGGTACGATGCATACTGGATAACCCTTCTGCAGGGTGCAATGAGTGAGAGTGGAAAAATGGTAGAGACAATTTTCAAGGTGGTTTGACAGAGAATCTTCTAGAAACTTCTCCTATGACACTTGCCTCTCTGAATTCGCCTAGGGATGAGTAAGAGATCATCAATCTCCAAGTGGAATCAAGAACTATCAGAGAGAGGACACTAATCAAATCTCAGAAGCTGACTCACCTCCCTGCAATCATCTATATATGGATCCCTCATCCCAGAGATCCAAAGGTTGGAATTTTGTATCTTGTAAGGAAGTGCTGTTGGTTTCTTGGTGCAAATATCATAAGTGTTGGGTGATCTATGCTTTCATGAGGTGAAGAAGGGCTTTCTTGCTGAGAGGATGATGCTGGGTCAGAACAATTGGTTGTAATCCTCTTTGCTATTCTTGATATTAATAAAGCTATTCAAGTTTTCCTCCACATTCTTGTATGATTGATGATATATGCATTTGTGTGGTCAATGTACATCTGGTCCTATATTGGTTATGTTTGTAGATCTCTGTTCTTGGATAGTGTTATGCTGCTTTGATTCCACAGGTACTCTTTGAAGCTGGGAGACGAGGAAGCGAGTGGCAAAGATCTATCAGAAGGGAGAAGAATCAAGCAAGGAACCAAGCGCAAGACTGAGGTTGGTCTCCTTTGTTCTTCTCTTATCTACATCTCATAAAGGAAAATGAAAGTAGTTTTGATTTGTTTGTTTCTAAGATAGCTACCAATCTTAGTGGGACTAGCAGCTCTGAGTGGACACTAGATTTCCCCGTAACATTGGTGACAGAGCATCTGAACGCATTTAATAATGTGGTAAGTCAGTTAGCATCTGTTGATATTAAAATTTCAGATGAAGATAAGTGCATTAGTTTGTTCTGTTCTCTACCAAATTCGTGGGATAGTCTAGTTATTGCAATAGGTAGCAATGCAACTACCTTACAGTTTGATGAAATAGTCTCATCCTTGCTGACGGAGGAGATGAGACAGAAAAATATGGAAAGCTAGAATGGTGATGCCTTGTTTGTATGAGGACAGTCCCAGAACAGAAACAAAAATATGTCATCGAGTGGGAGATCTAAATCTAGAGGGAGACCTAAATCTCCAGGAAAACCTATAAAGGTGGTGTGCTGGAAATGCGGAAAGGAAGGGCACTACAAAAGGGACTGTAAATCTAAAGCTCATGATAAAGGAAAGGGATCTGATAATTCTCCTTCTGCAGAGGCTAAAACCACCTCAGATGAAGGTGGGGATGTGTACTTGGCTTCTTCAAGTACACATGTAGATCATGAGGCATGGTTGATTGACTCAGGTGCATCCTTTCACTCCACCCCCCATAGAGATTGGTTTTGTGAGTATGAGAAATATGATGGTGGTGATGTCTTCTTGGGGGATGATACAAAGGCTAGAATCATTGGTCGTGGACGATTAAATTTGAAGTTGCAAGGTGGAAGGGTTAGAACACTTTTGGGCGTTATGCATATTCCTGCATTAGCCAGAAATCTGATTTATGTAAGAAAGCTAGATGATGCGGGTGTAAAAACAGTGTTCGAGAAGGATACCTGCAATATGGTTCGGGGGGCACTGGTATTGATGCAGGGAGTTCAAGTTGGAACTCTGTACAAACTGCAAGGTAGTACTATTGTTGATGGGTGCAGCAGTTTCGTGGTTCCTGAAAGTGGAGCAGAAAATCTAGTGGTCTCTAGAAAGAAGACCATGTTGTGGCATCAAAGGCATGGACATATTGGAGAGAAGTGCCTTCGAATAATTCATGGTAAAGGTATGTTAGAATGTATGAGTAATAGCTCTCTGGATTTTGATTTTTGTGAAAATTGTGTATATGGGAAGCAGAATCAGGTGAGTTTCCCCTCTGGTGGTAAGATGGTGAAATAGGTATTAGAGCTTGTGCATAGTGATGTGTTTGGACCTGTAAAGGTTCCATCACTAGGTAAGTTTGTGTACTATGTATCATTTATAGATGAATTTTCAAGGAATACATGGATATATTTCCTTAAGAAGAAATCTGAAGTCGTTGACAGGTTTAAAGAATTTAAGGCTCTGGTGGAAAACCAGACAGAGAAGAAGATAAAGGTGCTGAGGACAGATAATGGTGGAGTGTTTTGCAGTAAGGAATTTGAAGAATTCTGTAAGAAGTCTGGTATAGCATGGCAAAAGACTACTCCATATACACCTTAGCAAAATGGAGTTGCAGAAAGAATGAACAAGACCTTGATGGAAAGGGCAAGAAGCATGAACAGTCGTGTCGGGTTAGGACTAGAATTCTAGGGAGAGGCGATGGAGACAGCATTTTACCTAGCCAATAGATCACCTTTATCAGCGTTGGAGGATAAGACTCCACAAGAGGTATGGACTAGTAAGAAACCCTCTCTTTCACATCTGAGGGTATTTGGATGTGATGCATATGTAAATGTTCCAAAGGAGAAAAGAACCAAGTTGGATACTAAATCTGAAAAGTGCATCTATATTGGGTATAAGGATGGTTTAAAGGGTTATAAGATTTCGAACCCAGTAACAAGGAAGGTTGTGTACAACCAAGATGTGGTGTTCAGAGAGGTGAAAGATGTTATTAAACATGAAGTCCAACCAAAGGAACCTGAGAAGATAGAGTTTGAGCTAAAGGAGGAAGAACCATACTCTACAGCAGAGGAGGAATCAGAAGATTAAGAGCCACAAACTTAGGTGTGAGAAGATCAGTTCGAGAAAGAAGGCAGCCAGAAAGGTATAGTCCATCTTCTTTCTACTCAAATTTTTCTTTATCTATTACTGATGATGATCCTAGAACTGTGAAGGAAGCCATATATTCAGAGGATGGAAAATTGGAAAGAGGCCATGGTTGATGAAATGGCATCTTTGCACAAAAATGAGGCTTGGGATCTGGTGGAGTTTCTGGCTGGAAGGAAACCCATTGGCAGCAAATGGGTGTTCAAGAAAAAGACAAATGCAGAAGGAAAGGTGGAGAAACACAAAGCTTGGTTGGTAGCAAAAGGTTATTCCCAGGTGCCAGGAATTGATTTTGGTGATATTTTTTCTCCCGTTGCCAAGGTAACTTCTATTAGATTACTTTTATCTATTGTTGTTGCGTTTGATTTTGAGGTAGAATAGATGGATGTGAAGACAACATTTCTTCACAGGGATCTAGAAGAGGAGATCTACATGAAGCAACCTAAAGGATTTCTGGTGAAGGGTAAGAAAGAACTGGTATGCAAGATAAAGAAGTCTCCATATGGGTTAAAACAGTCACCAAGGATGTGCTATCAGAAATTTGATACATGTATATGGGGACTTGGCTACACCAGAAGCAAAGCATATCACTGTGTGTATTTTAAATTAAATGGTGACCATGTTATTTATCTGGTCTTGTATGTGGATGATATGTTGCTAGTTGGAAATGACAAAGAAATTATCGAGGATTTGAAGACCCATTTGTCCTCCAAATTCGACATGAAAGATCTTGGTGTTGTAAACTATATTTTGGGCATGGAAATTAAAAGAGATTGGACAAAGAGGAAACTTTGGTTAAAACAGAGAAAGTATGTCAAGACAATATTGTAGAGGTTTAATATGCTGGATAGTAAACTGGTAAAGGTTCCTATTCCTGTAGGTGTAAAGTTATCTGTTGAGCAGTGTCCCAAGACACAACAAGAGGAAGAGGACATGTCTCATGTTCCATATGCAAGTGCATTCGGTAGCCTACTGTATGCGATGGTCTGTACTAGACCAGACATTGCACATGCAGTGGGAGTATTGAGTAGGTTTATGTCAAAATCAGGGAAGGAGCACTGGACAACAGTGAAGCAGTTTTTAGGTATTTGAGTGGCACTAGTGACTATGGTTTGTGCTACCAAGGAAGACCAAGATTGGATAGAGTGTTGGATATTTGTGGTTTTTTTGATGCAGACTAGGCTGGAGATCTGGATCAGAGAAGATCTACAAGTGGGCATGTGTTTAACCTATTTGGAGGCGCAGTCAGTTGGATGAGTAAGAAACAATCTGTAGTGGCACTATGAAATACAGAGGCAGAATACATGGCAGCCACTCACGCAAGCAAGGATGCAGTTTGGTTGGAGATTGTGTTCAAGTATGGGGTTAGTATAAGGAGCTATAAGGATAAACTGTGACAGCCAAAGTGCAATTTTCTTGGCAAAGAACCCTGCATATCATTCAAATGCAAATCACATTGATGTTTAGTATCACTTTGTGAGGGATATGATAGAAGACAAAAAGGTGTTGTTGGTAAAGGTGGACACATTGAAGAATACTACAGATGAATTGAAAAAATCTGTGAGCTCTGAGAAGTTCTCTTGGTGTAGAGAAACAATGGGCATTTTAGGGCTGGATAAATGACTAAGCTCTCTTATGGCCCCCTGTGGAAAGAAAACAACAAGTGGGAGAATGTTGGGTTGTGTTATATTCTTTCACGGCATCCCACGTAGTTAACCAGGGGGTTAGAGGGGGGGTGAAGCCCCCCCTTCGTTGTGCCGATTGTGTAGTGAGGGGAGTTACAGGGGGTTTGAGGAGTACAGGTAACCCCACTCTATGGGGTCTAGTGCAGTGCCCGGAAAATTTTGGTTTTGGACCCTATGTTAGGTTGGGCAGACCTACCTATGGTTTTGTGCATGTTTTTCGCACATGGTTTTGGATGTGATAGTTTTTGGTCCATGGTTTTGGATGTGATGGTTTTTGGTCCATTGTATTGGATGCTGTAACATGTGTAAATATGTATTGTAACATTGAAACTAACATAATGAAAACTCAAGCTGGTAGTACCAGTTTTGGGATGTAGGGGAAAATATCTGTGTATATGTGTTTTATGTGTTATGCTCTCGCATTTTTTTTTTCTGTGTTTTAGAATTCGTATGCAGGTAATTTCTCTACGGGGTTAAAACCTACAGTCTCACCTCTACTCTCTTCTCTTTTGATGTACAACTATATGAGAAAACTTGTGGTGTCACCATGGGTTCCCCCCTCTCCCCTGCGGTGGCTAATCTATTCGTGGAGAATTTTGAATCAAATGCCTTAGCCTCTTCACGGCTTCTGCCTAAGATGTGGAAGAGGTTTTGTGGATGACACTTGTGTCATCTGGTCCCATGGTAAGGAAGAGTTGGAACTTTTTTTCCTTCATCTTAACAATCAATCTAGTTCCATAAAGTTCACAATGGAATATTAAACCAATGGTAGTCTCCCTTTCCTTAACGTCCTTCTTGCAAGGAATGATGATCGTTATTTTTCTCATCAAGTATTTCGAAAGAAAACTCACGCAGAGAAATATTTTCATGCTAAATGTTGTTCCTTAAGAAACCAATTTCCTGGTTGTAGGGAAATTGTGCTTAAGACATTAATAAATATTATTTACTGTCACTTATTTGTCACTTAGATATATGTTGTGTCTTTAAATGAAGGACTTGGAAACTTGGTCTTTAACCTTTAGTACATGTATGACCAAAACATCTCAAAATGCCATTTGTTGCTAGATATAAATGATGAGTGAAGAAAGCTTGAAGGAGAAGTTAAAGATAATATATTGGTTTTTCTCAGAAACTACTATCTGTAACTTAGAGAATTATGAAAAAGAGAACTGAATCATAGACAATATGATGCTTAACACAGAAACTACTATCTATGACTCTTGGAGAAGTTAAAGATAATATGTTGGTCTTTCACAGAAACTATTATCTATAACTTAGAAAGGAAGGTGGAAACTTCAAGTATAAGAGTGCTCTTTTAATGAATTTTAACTTTATCTACATAAGCAAATAAAGGCTTGCAGCTTCATTACTATGCTTGAAAGAAGAAAACATAACATGACACATGAAAGAGAAGGTTACAAATTATACCCAACAACTCATGGAAACTTCTAATTCTTTCATTAATCAACGATGATATCAGGAATACAATGGCCTAGTCTCTGGGTTCTCAAAAATTTGAACAACCAACCCTTTCTATGTAAATTTTCCTTTTCTTATACATTATGAAATAGTTTCTGATCTCTAAAACTGTCAAACTACTAAAACTATTTCTCTAACTATCTGAATTAAAAACTATTACAAGATTTTACAGAGGGTAAAAGACACCTCAAAGAACATGAAATAACAGGAACATAACTGAATTTGGAAGAGGATGATAACCACTGGCTTTCTCTTTTAATCCGCTACCGAGTTCCTCTGTAAATTCCCTAATGATGCTTAATTCGCTTTATCCATAATGAAATACATTTAGTTTGTGTAATCCTGGGCTTACATGGGCATTCTGATTGGCCAAAATGAAAAGAAACATACCGGATTGTCTTCCTCTTTAGCTTCGACTCGAACCCTAATTTTCCACTTTACACAATGAAATTAACATGAACCTTTGATTAATACAGAACTCAAAAGATTTAATCGTGCTTTATAAACCTGTCAAATCCACTCGTTCATCGCTCCGTTGACTTCCATCACAAATCGCAATCGGCCCGATAATCACTGTAAAACTTAACTTATGCACCCTTAGGCTACATAACTATGGAAGTGTTGGACTTATGCGTAAATCCTTTATATTTGAACTTTTCTATTGTAAACCTCTTATAATGAAAATATATTATGAAACATGCTTTTTGCGCTTTCAATACAGGCTCCGCACAATTTTCGAGGTATACCTTTCCGCTGATACATCCCACCGTAGATTTGTGCTTTTCAAATTAGACGGTCTATAAAGGTTTTGGGTGGGACATAAGCTCGAAGATACCCAGCCAAAATGGGCAGTTTCCTCTCTCCACCCAGCTGCTACGTGTTGAATGATAAGTGGGATCGGGTGAGTTCCAATAGAGACCATTTACCGTTTTTTCTCCACCCGAAAGCTTGCCTTATAACTTGAAATCTGCCTTTTCGTATGCCTTGCAGATTTGATTATACATTTATTTGTATTTAATAATTCATTGGGTCCATAACCCATCGTAATCGTAATCGGCACTTTGAATTGGGGTATTACCCCAAAACGGCGGCCCCACCGGAAATATAAAACATGATATATAAAATATTGGGTCCGGCCTATCACAATCGCAATTGGCGAAACCCAAATATATAAAGGCGTGCTATGTTATTGCAGACCCGTCGACACTTTACAACATAGTATATATATGTTTCGGGTCCGCCTCTTGCAAATCGTAATTGGCGGAACCCAACGTACATATCTCTGCGGTGCAACAAACCCGACGAACTTTATAAAGCATAATATATATATTTCAGGTCCAGGCCTTTAACTTTAACACTTGTTTCCTTTGAAAATCAGATATGTTTATGCTTTGTGATATATCGATATATATATATATATATATATATATATATATATATATATATATATATATATATATATATATATATATATATATATATATATATATATATATATATATATATATATATATATATATATATATATATTTAAATGTGTTTTCATATATTTTCGATATGTAATTACCACAAGAAAAATACTTTTGCTTTTAGACTTTGGGAGGTAGAGAATATAAAGGGCTTCATTGAGGTTGAACCCCCTTAACGATTTTAGGCCACACATTGTGATAAAAATGAATAATAAGCTTAAACCCAATATAAGCTACAACATCTGGCTCCAACTAGGGATAGTGCTTTTGCCGCAGAAGCATTAAGAACCACAGATCAGTGCCTTCTCCATTGGGCATGGAGTCATATATTGCTTCACCAAACTTAACTGTGTGAAAATTTTGTACAGGGAACCCACGTCAATATCTGGAGTGATAAGATGCTTGCGATTTGATAAGAAAATATTGAGAATCATATATCAGTAGCCTTATTTGGGCATGGAGTCCAAAACTGTGAAAACCCTGAAATCTGACAATTGAAACCTGACAGTATTGAAGTCTGACACCTCTACAAACAAGTTTCCAACTTGGAAAGTCACCCTTATTCATAAACTAATGATTAAACTGAATAACTGCAAACGGAAACCAAATACTCAACACCTGAGCTTATTTATGTACAAGTTCATACATATGTACATGATTGATCTCCATCAAGTGAAGTCAATCTTCCAATGATACCAGATTAGCATCTGAGTGCTTGATCTAGAACCATTCTACCAGTTAATCTTGAAAAAACAATTCATTCTGAGTTTCTCCTGAGTTCCAATGTTGTGATCTTGAATGTGTTCATCCTATGAAACCTTCCCTGAGTCAACAGCCACATCATTGGGGTTAGAAAGCCTTTCAAGAGGAACAAGTCCCTTTGGAAAAATATTATCCTTCAATTGAAAAATCTTCGGATTAGCTATTGAATCTTTTAAACCACTGATTTCTGCAACTTCTGTTGTTTCTTCTTTATCCTGATCAATTTCTATGCCCTGAAACTCCTCAACTATAGTCAAAGATTCTTTAATCTGCTAATCATCTTCAAAATCTTGCCAATTTTTAACATTATCAGGAACAGAGGGTATGTGTCTCATCCCTACCTCATATCTTAGCCTTAGATTAATAGGAGGCTCGAAAGTACTAGTAGACACAACTAATGAATCTACTAATCTATTCTAATTTCTTGGAGTAAATTGAATGTTAAAAGCTTCAAAAAATTTCTCAATCAAATTCCATACCTCATTTCTCTATACCCTAAACCTAGGGTTCTTTGTTTGGAAATGATTTTTTATTTGCTTGATAATCAGCTCTGAATCTCAAAAAGTGGAAATTGACTTAACTCCCATCTGTTTAGCTGTTTGTAGAGCAATAATCAAGGACTCATACTCTGCCACATTGTTTGTTGCCTCGAACTCTAATTTGAAAGAAAAAGGGAACATATTACCTCTAGGCGCAATTAGAAGAAAACCAGCACCTGTTCCTTCCTTGGAATAAGCCCCATCAAAGAAGCATTTCCACACTCCTTCAGTTTGCAGCTCTGTAATTACATTGGTTGAAGCAATCTGCTTCTGATTATCTTCAACCAGTTCTGCATTATCATACATTGTGAAACAAGCAAAGTCATCCTTCTCTTGGCTATATACAGGTGAATTACTTGCTCCATTTATTGTAATTGTTTTTACAAACCTAGTTTCTTTGTACAATCTCCTCTCTTCCCCACCGAAAATTGGTATAACAACATATGTAAAGTCCAGTTCCAAAGCACCACCCAATTTAGCACCCCGAGACCTAGATAGAAGCAATCCAAATCTAGCAGGGATATCTGCTACTACTACATCAATGACCAAGCTTCTAGCTGGAATTTGGGCTAATGACACTACCAGATCTTTAATAACCCGCATACACCTAACTTTGCTCGAATCAAAAGAATACAAGTCCCTATAGGGTTTGGTAACTTGTAGATCTAGTTGCTTCATCACTAACAAAGGCATAAGACTATGTGAAGCTCTCGAATCAAACATACAATTATGTAAGAGGAAGTCATGGACCCGTTAGCCCTGAGGTGCAGTGCTACTATTTTGAAGACTAAAGGAGGGAAATGGTCTATTCTTCTGTCGCGGAGAGGTTCCCATATGGCCCATCACCTCACTTTTCTCACTCATATACTCCCATCCACGTTCACTCATATCCTAACCCAACCCTCACATCATAAAAAAACTCACTTTCGCTTTGGCCCTACGTGAATTAATCCATTTTTGCCCCCATGCACTAATGCACAAAAGCCCCCGAAACCTTACCTTTCCATCCATATGCTCCCCTTTGCACATTTCTCGAGGTCGTCCCATACCTTCGTGTTCCCCACTGTCGATCTTCCCACTAATTTGATGGTCCGCACTTCACCCGACCAACGTTATATGCTCGACCAATCACCACCGTTAGATCATTTCCACCAGATCTAACAGCTATCACGCATATCAATCAAGCAACAAGCGAGAGGGATACCCGCCCGATAAAAGTGGTTTCCTCTCTCTCCTCCGCTGCTATGTGGCGCGCGATGAATGGAATCGGGCGGGCTCTGACCTTTACCGCTTACCGCCCAATGACCGCCCAATATAAAAGCATTTCCGCTTGAATAAACCGCTCCCGGACATTATCCTTCGAGCACCTCCTCCGCTCGATATCCGTTCAATCTACCCATCTGAGATCTGATGGCTTGGACTTATTCTGCTCCCGCCACGACTTCAAGCTTTCAGCGATTGATCTCCTCTGCCCATTCCTCCTGATCCAAAGGACCTCGTTCACCATCACCATAGTTCACCCTCCGTCGCCTGGCCGACATCCCGACCGTCGATCCACACCATCCAATGGCCCAAGTGCCCCTGTACCCCACTTCCCATAAGTCACCCGAGGAGGAAATTTGTTGGCTTTGTTAGTGTTTTTGATAGTCAGATAGTTGAACTGAAGTAACAGAATGCATGGCCGAAAGGGGAAAAAACAACAGCACGATGCAGCCGAACCAACAGAGATGGTCATGGAACATCGCTAACACGAGCAAACCACCTGACAGCATGGCGAAATTACTAGAATTTGATTACCGTGTTTGTTAGAAATAGAGCCCTCTGAGCTCGTATTTGTCTAGTTATGGCATCAAGTAGTTATAAGACAAAGGGGATAGATTAAGACATCTCGAGCCTCAGAGAGTTCGAGAGCATTGTAAAAAGCCTACAAATGGCTGAAAGTTTGAAGAAATAAGGGTTCAACTTTTGGAGACTGTGGATACTCTGTTCCTCCCAGCGTCTCATCTTCATTCCAATAATACAAGCTTCTTTTGCTGGTACATGTTCAATTTCCAATTTCTCCTTTGTTCTAAGCTTGCACCTAAATAGGTTATTCATGTTTTCTTTTGTGTCTAATGCCAGATAATTGTCCTCTTATATCTGTGTTCATAAATTAGATTTGAGAGCTTCATTTACTTTCTGTAGGTAGCCATTCATATGTGTTTATGTATGTATCTGCTGGTACAGTCAGGAATCTCCATTTATTCACTGAATCTATAAACTATTGAGAATTAGTGGTTGAAAGCCTTGTCAAGCTGAGGGTGTTCATGCATGTATTGAGTGAAAACAGAGTTGAAACAGTCATCTGACTTGATCCAAACCCCAATCCATCCCAATAGTTCAGAGAACGATATTGAAGATTTATATGTTACCAGACATCTCTGAGCTACAACCTAGGAGAGTTCCCTGGAGTGTTAACATAATTAGCGCTGTTGTTGGGGAGAGGAGACTGAAGCTCAGCTTCCCTGGGGGATGACACAGATCCAACTTTGATGATAGACAAAGCCTAGACACTATTTGGGTTGTAATCATCTATCTGGAGACTCCACTAGAGGACAAACCTATTGGCGACTCCACTCCATAGTTCTGGCTCAGTTTGTGAGGCATACTCGGAGAAATCCTCAGAAGCCACAATCTGACCCAGTACCTGACCCTGAAAAAATCATCAAAGAAAGAAACGCATTGTAGAAAGGAGCATCAGGTTCAGGTAGCTCTAAGCAATATTCTATATCTCTTCAAGAAAATCCTGTAATAGAACAAATACATGTTGAGAGTATAGCATCTAATACTAGCAGTGAAGAAAAAATCTCAGAGATTCATAGAGCTCCTTATTCTTTAGGTTCTTCTTGTATTGTAAGCCCAAAGGATGCCTCTCATCCTATCCATCATGCTCCTTTAGTCATATTAGTCACTCCTCAACCCCCTGTCATTCAGACTTCCAATACCCTTATAGCCACCACAACTATGGCGACACCACAAGCACCTACCAAAATGGAAAGAATCATAGCTACTAGGTATGGACCTCTAGTACCACCCACTCCTTTGAATGCCATGCCTACTAGAGAATATCAGATGTATATGCTAAGTTCACTGGGACCAAAGGTGTTACAACTGAGGAACATCTTGAATCATTCTATAGCTATGCTAATAACCTGGACATTAGTGAAGATGATGTATGGATGAGAGTCTTTGTCCAAAGTCTAGATGGAGAGGGTAGAAAATTGTTCAAAGAACTAACCCCAAGGTCTATAGCAGATATTGAGGCTTTAGGTGATGCATTCCTAAAACATTGGTGGGATAAGAAGGATCTACTCTACTACCATACCGAGTTTGGGAACTTAAGGAGGGAAAATGGTGAGTTGTTGTCTGATTTTAGCAAGAGGTTTAATCGCATGTACAACAAGATACCAGCTGAAGTAAAACCCACCACTACCTCTGATAAACTCACCTATGCCAGTTCCTTTGATTCTGACTTCTGTCTACTGTTGAGGGAGAGACAATGTGCTACCTTGGCTGATATGTAGGATGCAACCTTTGAAGTAGAATCAAACATCATGGCTGCAGAGAAGCTCAAAGGGAACATTAAATGAAGGAGAAATAGGGGGGAATCTTCATCATCTTTAGATCCCAAGATATATAAAATGACCAAGATGATAGAGTCATTAACCTCTGAAATCTCTAAACTAAAGGTTGAGCAGCACCTTGGAAAGGAAAAGTTCCTAATACCTTTTCTCTTAGAAATCCAAATCCGTGTAGAAGAGCTAACGAGCAGTTACAGATTCTATAAAGAAGAAAAGATTCCAATGAAGACCAAAGGGTGAAGACCCCTTTCCAGAATGCAGTCACGAAAGAAGAATAGTTTGAAGAATATTATGAGATCCATTCTCTAGAAGACAAAGGCAGTGCCTCCTTTTTTACCTTAGCTGCCTATGAAAAGTCATGGCTCAATGACCAGATCAGCCAAGAGTGGGATGGTGGAGTTGTCCTGCAAACTGATTATCAACACAAATATGATATGAGGTCAAAGATGAATAATTCCAAGGAAAATCCTATTCAGAAAACTACTTTCCCTGCCATACAGCAAGTTAATAAGAAGAAACGACAGGCAGTTGATCCCAACATCCTCAAAGCTCCAGCTCACAAGGTAAGAGGCCTTGACAAGTCTCCTTATCCTTTCAGTTTTCAATCAGAAATTCAGAATCTAAGAATACCTATACCTCTGATTGAACTTGTGAAGAATGAGTCCTTCAAGAGATCTATCCTCGAGGCCCTTGAGCCTAAAGCCATCCAAGCCTCCACTAACTATGTAAATATGCAAGATGACAAACCAGCTATTATTCTCAGCCAAACGATTGAAAATTAGGATGAAAACTCCCCATCATTCTATGCCTCTTTGACTATTCATGACAAAATACTTCATAACAGACTTCTGGACACAGGAGCCAGCCATAGTCTAATGCCCAAGGCTGTCATGGATGAGTTGGGTCTTGACATTACCAAGCCTTATCATGACCTGTTTTATTTTGACTCGAGAAAAGTGAAATGTTTGGGATTAATCAAAGACCTAGCCATCACCCTGTCTCAGCTTCCCATGAAGAGCACGATGATGGATATTGTGGTAGCAGATGTACCCCCCAAGTTTGGCATATTGCTTTCCAGAGGTTGGATCAAGAGATTAGGTGGAACATTGCAAAATGATCTGTCCTATGCTATTGTCCCAGTTTTTGGAGGTGAGAATAGGAGATTATACAGAGAAGCTCAGTTGGATTATATCATAGTGATGAAAGGAATCCCACTAATTATCCCATCTATGCTATCGACACTAATTTTGGAGCTTGTATTCTTCAGATTCAAGAATCCTAGTTGGCCTCCATGCAGCTTAGGAAACTAGTTTGCTAGATCATAGAGGAAGAAGGCCCACAAATTTGGGACATGTTCTTTGATGGAGCTTGCTCTAAAGAAGCTGCAGGGGCAAGTGTAGGACACAAGAATGCATTCATTTATCATTCAAGTTAATTTTTCAAGTCACAAATAACATAGCAGAGTACGAAGCCTTGATATTGGGCTTAAATGCTGCTAAAGAAATGGGCATCAAAGGTTTGACGGTGTTTGGAGATGCAGACCTTATCATTCAGCAGGTGAACAAAACTTTCCAAGCAAAGAATCCAAGGTTGAAAGCATACAGAGATGAGGTATGGAAGTTCAAGGGCTTTTAATAGTTTCAGCATTTCTTACATCCCTAGAATGAAGAACTAGCTTGCTGATTCCCTTGCTGTGTCTGGTAGCACATTTATTCCTCCTTTGCCTCCTAAATTGACTTATGAAGTTCATGTGAAATATAGACCATATCTGCCTGACAATGGAAAATACTGGAACGTTTTTGAAGATGATGATGAAATTAATAGGTTTTTACAAGTCATTGATGAATTTTCTGAAATGCACATTGACCAAGAAAACGAAACCATTGAAGAATGCAACCAGTCCAAGCTAAAGGACGAGATGGGTCAGGATAGCATTGTTCAGCTGCCTAGTAACCATATACCCAAAGGATTGGTGCCCCTAGAGAAGCTATTTGATCATAATGATGTACCTTATAAGCCTGTGAAAAAATAAAATGAGTCTTCAGTCCATAGACATAATGTAGGAAGTCCAGCCCATCCAAAGTACATAAATCTATCCACTCACTTGTCTTCTGCTCAAAATTCTGATTATTGCACCCCGTTGAAACAATTTGCTAATATTTTTGCTTGGGAGTACAGTGATCTTGAGACCTATGACACAAACGTCACTCAACATAAGATTCCACTGGAGAAGAACACCATCCCTTTTAAGCAGAAATTAAGACCTATCAACCCTCTCTTATTGCCTTTGATTGAAAAGGAAATCAAGAAGTTGTTGGATGCCAAGATCATAGTTCCCCTAAGGTATTCAAAGTGGATAGCTAACCTTGTGGTAGTGAGAAAGAAGAATGGATAAATCAGGATTTGTGTTGACTTCAGGAATCTAAAAAAATGCTCTAAAAAAGACAACTACCCCCTGCCTAAGATGGAACACTTGCTGCAAAAAGTTTCAGGGGCTAGAGTCATGTCTTTCTTAGATGGATTTTCAGGTTACAATCAGATTTTTGTACATCCAGAAGATTAGGAAAAGACCGCCTTCACTACTCCTTGGGGCACTTTCATGTACTCCAACATGCCTTTTGGATTGATGAATGATGGGGTTACTTTTCAGAGGGCCATGGAAATAGCCTTTGTGGGAGACGAGGACAAGATTGTCCTTATTTACCTTGATGACATAATGGTTTTTTCCAGCAGTCACAAGGACCATTTGCAACATTTGAAGAAGGTGTTTCTAAAGTGCAGACGGTTTGGAATTTCTGTGAACCCAAAGAAGTCATAGTTTTCTCTAGAAGAAGGCAAACTTCTGGGACATATTGTTTCTTCTGAAGGTGTGAAGATCGATCCAGCAAGAATTCAAGCAATTTAGACATTTTCCATCCCAAGGTCAAAAAGGGACGTTCAATCTTTCTTGGGTAAGATCAACTTTGTCAGGAGGTTTATTCCAAACGTTGCAGAGCTAGTGAAGCACATCACTTCCATGCTAAAGAAAGGATCAGAGATAAAATGGACAGATGGTGCAAGAAGCTCTTTTGAAGCCATCAAACAAGCTATCATGAAAGCTCCCACTCTAATCAGCCCAGATTATACCAGGGAGTTTTACATCTTCTCTTTTACCTCTTATGATACACTTGCAGCAGTTCTATTGCAGAAAAATGATGAAGGTGTAGAGCACCCTATGGCCTTTTTCAGCAAAACTCCGAGGGATGCTGAAATAAGGTATGGCCTTATTGAAAAACAAGCTTATGCTCAAATAAAATCTTTAAAGGCATTCATAATTTATATTCTGCATTCCAAAGTGGTTGTGTATGTACCTTCAGCCTCAGTAAAATATGTCTTAACTTAGTCAGATATTGATGGAAACAGAGCTAAATGGATTGCAAAATTCATAGAGTTCAACATAGAGGTGAAGCCCACCAAGCTTGTCAAAGGTCAGAGCTTGGGTAAGCTTATGGCTGAGGAAAATTCCAATTTGTTAGACATCAATTGCATGGGTTCAAATGCAGGTGGGGAGCAGACAGAGGAAGCAGTAGAAGAGCAAGAGAAGAATCAGTCTTTGGCTGAAAATCTAGCCACCTGTGAATTGTATTCCAATGTAGTTCATTTTTTATACAAGCTAGAAGTCCTTCTAGGGTGTAGCTCAAGTCAAGCTTGGGCCATTAAGCTCCAATCAGCCAAATTATGCATTAATAAAAGCCTATTTTATTCGAGAGACCCATCAGGCATCCACTTGAGATGTCTAGACAAAGGACAAGCTGTGGAAGTCATGCACTAGTTCCATTCTAGCATCTGTGGAGGGCATCTTTATCGGAAAACCACAACCCACAAGATCATAAGATTTGGGTATTATTGGCCTACTCTGTTCTCTGATGTGTTTTCTTTTGTGAGGTCTTGTGACAAATGTCAGAGGTTTGTAGGAAGACAATAACTAAAATCTCTGCCCTTGAAGCCAGTACACACCAATGGTCCCTTCCAGCAGTGGGGCTTGGACTTTATCGGTGAGATCAATCCACATTCCAGTGGCCAGCACAAATGGATCTTGGTAGCGATTGATTATTTTACCAAATGGATTGAGGCTATACCCACTAAAAATGATAATCATCAAGTTGTCATAAAGTTCTTGAATGAGAATATTTTCACTAGATTTGGTTACCCAACCAAACTAGTCACTGATAATGCAGCAGCTTTCAAGACAAAAGAATTGGTGGAAATGTGTGAATCCATGGGCATTCAATTGGTGCATTCTACCTCATATTTTCCTCAAGGCGATGGACTGGCAGAATCATCTAACAAGATTCTTGTAAGGATAATGAAAAAACTGTTGGAGGACAACAAAAAGAGTTGGGATTCCAAGTTGAAGTTTGCACTGTGGGCTGAGAGGGTTACCAACAAGAAGTCCATAGGAAATTCTCCATTTAAGCTGGTTTATGGCGTCGATGCTATTTTTCCTATCCAGTTGATTCTCCCTGTGGCCAAGTTCTTGCAAGAACAATAGGATGAAGAGAGTGATATGGCAAGGAGAATGAGTAACTTGGTTGAATTACAGTAAATCAGAGAACAACTGGTTGAGAAGTCAAGAATTCATCAAAAGAAGATCAAAGAAGCCTTTGATAGAAAGGCAAAAATGCACAGTTTTCAAGTTGGTGACTGGGTTCTCAAATGGGATGCATTAAGGGAAAATAAGGGCAACCATGGTAAATTTGATGCCTTATGGATGGGATCGTTTGTCATTGCTCAAGCTCAGATGAACAATACTTTCGTTCTGCACAATTTGTAGGAGGAAGGTGTTTTTGATGGCCTAGTCAATGGGCAGTTTTTGAAACTTTACTTCATATGAGGCTTTAAGGCCTTAATATTGTAATAGGTTTTTTAGTTTTTGTTTTTATGCAAATAAACTCCATGCCCAATGGAACACTAGGAGATAAGTTTGTTTTGGTTGTTACTGGAAAGGCAGTAGTCTGCAGTTCTTGAAACCTCATAGGGAGGCTTTCATCCCCAGAAGGAGCCAGTGTTAGCCCTGAGGTGCAGTGCTACTATTTTGAAGACTAAAGGAGGGAAATGGTCTATTCTGTTGTCGTGGAGAGGTTCCCATACGGCCCATCACCTCACTTGTCTCACTCATCTATTGCCATCCATGTTCACTCATGTCCTAACCCAACCCTCACATCATAACAAAGCTCACTTTCGCCTTGGCCCTATGTGAAATAATCTATTTTCCCCCCATGCACTAATGCGCAAAGGCCCCCAAAACCTTACCTTTCCGTCCATATGTGCCCCTTTGCACATTTCTCGAGGTCATCCCATACCTTCGTGTTCCCCGATGTCGAACTTCCCACTAATCTGACGGTCCGCACTTCACCCAACCAACCTTATATGCTCGACCAATCACCACCATTAGATCATTTCCACCAGATCTAATGGCTATTATGCATATCACTCGCGAAACAAACGAGAGGGATACCCACTCAATAAAAGCAGTTTCCTCTCTCTCCTTCGCTGCTACGTGGCACGCGATGAATGGAATCGTGCAGGCTCTGACCTTTACCACTTACCACCCAATGACTGCCCAATATAAAACCATTTCCACTTGAATAAACCACTCCCGGGTGTTATCCTTCGAGCACCTCCTTCGCCCAATAACTGTTCAATCTACCCATCTGAGATATAACGACTCAGACTTATTCCACTCTTGCCACGACTTCAAGCCTTTGGCGATTGATCTCCTCCGCCCATTCCTCTCGATCCAACGGCCCTCGTTCACCATCACCATAGTTCACCCTCCGCCGCCTGACCGACATCTCGACTGTCGATCCACACCATCCAATGGCCCAAGTGCCCTCGTACCCCACTTCCCATCAGTCACCCGGGGAGGAAATTTGTTGGATTTGTCAGTCTTTTTGACAATCAGATAGTTGAACTGAAATAATAGAATGCATGGCTGAAAGGGGAAAAAACAGCAGCACGATGCAGCTGAACCAACAGAAATGATCATGGAACATCGCTGGCATGATCAAACCACCTGACAACATGGCAAAATTACTAGAATTTGATTACCGTGTTCATTAGAAATAGAGCCCTTTGAGCTCGTATTTGTATAGTTATGGCATCAAGTAGTTAGAAGAGAAAGGGGATATATTAAGACATCTCGAGCCTCAGAGAGTTTGAGAGCATTGTAAAAAGCCTACAAATGGCTGAAAGTTCGAAGAAATAAGGGTTCAACTTTTGGATACTGTGGATACTCTGTTCCTCCCAGCGTCTCATCTTCATTCCAATAATACAAGCTTCTTTTGCTGTTACATGTTCAATTGCCAATTTCTCCTTTGTTCTAAGCTTGCACCTGAATAGGTTATTCATGTTTTCTTCTATGTCTAATGCCAGATAATTGTCCTCTTATATCTGAGTTGATAAATTAGATTTGAGAGCTTCATTTACTTTCTATAGCTAGCCATCCATATGTGTTTATGTATGTATCTGCTAGTACAGTCAGGAATCTCCATCTATTCACTGAATCTATAAACTATTGAGAATTATTGGTTGAAAGCCTTGTCAAGCTGAGGGTGTTCATGCATGTCTTGAGTGAAAACAGAGTTGAAACAGTCATCTGACTTGATCCAAACCCCAATCCATCCCAATAGTTTAGAGAACGATATTGAAGATTTATATGTTACCAGCCATCTCTGAGCTACAACCTAGGAGAGTTCCCTGGAGTGTTAACAGGACCAATAAGGAAATATAAAAAGGAGGTATTGAAGGGTCTACTTCCTCTACATGTGGACCAAAGACAACTACTGATTCATCTTCCTGCAGATTTACAGTGTCATTTATAACTCATTTTATTTCAAACTAACAAACTTAGCAATCTCCTTTTGATAAATGGGTATTTTTGTCAATTCTGTAAGAGGAACTTGAATTCTTACCTTTTCCAACTCCTTAGTAAGACTAAACAAGTGACCCTGTTTAGTAGTCTTTTCGTTCTCATCTTCACCTTTCTTCATGGTTGGAATTACTTGAGGAATTGAAACAAGTTTCTCCAAAGGAATTTTTTCAGTTTGATCTTGAGAAGACTCACCTTGAAGTATCTGTGTCTTGCCAATTGCATTCTGTTGCTGCATTCCTTTATTCACTTATTTTGCAGACTAAGATTCTTGTGGAGTTGCCTTTGGTGAGGAAGTTGAAACTTGCTGCTCACTTTCATTTTCTTGATTTCTTGATCTCTTCCTCGATCTTAAATCATATTTATCATGTAGTTCAGCTTGCATAAAATCAGAGAATTACTTGCAATATTCATCAATTTTATCATGAATGGCATATGTTTCGTCATATTCATACTCTTCTTCTTCAATACCAAGTTCATCTTCATCCACTGCATATAATGTAAAAATTTGATCTTCAGGATGCTCTTTTTTTTCAATAGGACCTACCTCTATATATAATGGTGCTTGAATTTGATCTTGATCTTTTCTTTCCTTTTGCAAGATTTGCAAAGGTTGTCTTCTGTATTGGGGATTAAAGTTCTTGTTATACTATGTTTGTCTCTGAGAGTTCTTATTTTCTAACTCTAACTTATTTACCTTATCTGACAAAATTTTAATTATATCACACATATCCTCCAATGCTTGACTTTGAGAGGATTCCATCTTTGCCTTTCCCTTGTTTTGGATAGGTTGTGTTTCTGGTGCTTTTCCTGCAGCCACCATATTTGCTTCTATCTCTAATGCATCTATTTGGATCTGATCAAGGGTTGGAGCTCTTCTTTCCCTTAATGTGAATCCAAAATTTGATTCAAAGGCCCCTGCAAAAGTTATTTTTGCATCAGCAGGAGGAGGATTAATCTTTGCTGGGAGACTATTATACAATCTGTTAAATCTTCTGACAAATTCGGCCATAGTTTCATCAGACTTCTTCTTTATGGCATTAAACTCTGTTAATGAATACCCATGGTCTCTTTTTCCCCCCATCTCTGAATAAACAAACGTTCTATTTCTTCCCAAGAAGGAATAGTATTATTAGGAAGTCCTTTAAACCATTTTCTTGCTTCTCCATCCAAGGACTGAACAAAAAGTCTTAGAGAAACATCTACATGTTCAACATCTTTGTTTGCTACAAAATTGCAAAATACTAACACATGATTCTCTACAGTTTGTTCATCTTCCCCTGTAAAACAAGGAAGAGTCTTGAGGTAATCTTGTGGCATTTGATTTAACGGTTGTGGAAATTGAAGAGGTGCATATCTATTCACCAAGAATGCAGGAACTGCCATGTTTATCGAAGTTTGATTACCAACAAACATGGAACCTGACTGAGAGGTAAATGGAATGTGCACAGGTGGTAATGTGGCTATTGGTTGAGGTTGAATGATTATAGCAGATAAATGAAAAGTAACAGACTCTAAAGACTGCTCTTGATAGTTAGCTTCCTGAAATGAAGATGATGGAAAAGATGAGTCTTTATCAGATGAATTCTCGGATTAATTGTTGCCTGATGCAGACAATGTAGGAATTGGTGTAATTGGAATCCTAGACCTTCCAACCCTCTTAGAAACTAGTCTTTTAGGGTCTAAAAGAGCTTGAAACTTCTGTTGTGAAGCATCTGATCTTGTATGGAGTCTTCTTGAAGCTAGAGTTATTCTTTTGATTCAAAATAGCTAAATATTTCCTCCTCACTGAACAACCAGAGGAAAATATTGAAACCCAAGGAAAAGTCTTCTTGTCTTCTCTCCCTGGCAATGGCGCCAATTAATGTTGTTCCTTAAGAAACCAATTTCCTAGCTATAGGGAAATTGTTCTTAAGACATTAATAAATATTATTTACTTTCACTTATATGTCACTTAGATATATGTTGTGTCTTTAAATGATGGACCTGGAAACTTGGTCTTTAACCTTTAGTACATGTATGACCAAAACATCTCAGAATGCCATTTGTTGCTAGATATAAATGATGAGTGAAGAAAGCTTGAAGGAGAAATTACAGATAATATGCCAGTTTTTCACAGAAACTACTATCTGTAACTTAGAAGAATTATGAAAATGAGAACTGAATCATAGACAATATGCTGCTTAACATAGAAACTACTATCTGTGACTCTTGGAGAAGTTAAATATAATATTCTGGTCTTTCACAGAAACTATTATCTATAACTTATAAAGGAAGGTGGAAACTTCAAGTATAGGAGCACTCTATTAAGGAATTTTAACTTTATCTACATGAGAAAATAAAGACATGTAGCTTCATTACTATGCTTGAAAGAAGAAAGCATAACATGACACATGACAGAGAAGGTTACAAAATTATACCCAACAACTCATGGAAACTTCTGATTCTTTCATTAATCAACGATGATATCAAGAATACAGTGGCCTAGTCTCCGAGTTCCCCAAAATTGGAACAACCAACCCTTTCTCTATAAATTTTCCTCTTCTTATATATTATGAAATAGTTGTTGATCTCTGAAACTGTCAAACTACTAAAATTGTTTCTCTAACTATCTGAATTAAAAACTATTAGGGGATTTTACAGAGGGTAAAAGACACCTCAAAGAACATGAAATAACAAGAACATAACTGAATTTGGAAGAGGATGATAACCGCTAGCTTTCTCTGTTAAGCCACTGCCGAGTTCCTCTGTAAATGCCCTAATGATGCTTAATTCGCTTTAGCCGTAATGAAATACATTTGGTTTGTGTAATCCTGGGCTTACATGGGCATTCTGATTGGCCAAAATGCAAAGAAACATATCAGATTATCTTCCTCTTTAGATTCGGCTCTAACCCTGATTTTCCACTTTACACAGCGAAACTAACGGGGATCTTTGATTAATACAAAACTCAAAAGAGTTAATTCTGCTTTATAAACCTGTCAAATCCGCCCGTTCAATGCTCTATTGACTTCCATCGCAAATCGCAATCGACCCAATAATCATTATAAAACTTAATTTACGCACCCTTAGGCCGCATAACTATGG
Organism: Pinus tabuliformis; assembly: GCA_031772625.1. Classification (NCBI taxonomy): domain Eukaryota; kingdom Viridiplantae; phylum Streptophyta; class Pinopsida; order Pinales; family Pinaceae; genus Pinus; species Pinus tabuliformis. Next base: position 377,253,240 of record CM062818.1, on the reverse strand, counting down.
AAGTGTTGGACTTATGCATAAATCCCTTATATCTGTGCTTTTCTATTGTAAACCTTTTATAATGAAAATATATTATGAAACATGCTTTTTTCGCTTTCAATACGAGCTCCACACAATTTTCTAGGTATACCTTTTCACCGATACATCCAACCATAGATCTGCGCTTTTTAGATCAGGCGGTCTATAAAGGTTTCGGGTGGGACATAGGCCCAGAGAATACCCACTTGAAATGGGCAGTTTCCTCTCTCCACCCGACTGCTACATGTTGAATGATAAGTGGGCTCAGGTGAGTTCTAGTAGAAACCATTTACCATTTTTGCTCCGCCCAAAAACCTACCTTATAACTTGAAATCTACCTTTTTGTACGCCTTGCGATTTGATTATACATTGATCTGTATTTAATAATTCATCGGGTCCATAACCCATCGCAATCGCAATTTGCGTTTTCAATTAGGGTATTAAACCAAAATGGTGGACCTGCCAGAAATATAAAACATGATATATAAAATATCGGGTCTGGCCTATCACAATCACAATTGGCAAAACCCATATATATATAAAGGTGTGCTATGTTATTCCGGACTCGCTGACACTTTACAACATAGTATATATATGTTTCAGGTCCGCCTATCGCAAATCACAATCGGCGAACCCAACGTACATAACTTTGCGGTGTAGCAGACCTGACGAACTTTATAAAGCATAATATATATATTTTAGGTCCGGGCCTTTAACTTTAACACTTGTTTCCTTTAAAAATCCGATATATTTATGCTTTGCAATATATATATATATATATATATATATATATATATATATATATATATATATATATATTCAAATTTGTTTTCATATATTTTCGATATGTAATTACCACAAGCAAAATACTTTTACTTTTAGGCTATGCAGGGTAGAGAATATAAAGGGATTCATTGAGGTTGAACGCCCTTAATGATTTTAGGCCACACATTGTGATAAAAATGAATAATAAGCTCAAACCCAATATAAGCTACAACACTAAATATCATCATTTCTCGGTTAAAAATCTTGGTGTTCTATACACTGTAGTGACTAGATCTTTAATAGTTTCTGATGACAACCATCTTAATGAGAAGTCGCACCTCCTAAGTGCTTTCTTTAATAATGGTGACAGTAGAAAACAATGTACTAAGGCTTTCCTTAAAGCAGAAAAAGGTCCTAAAGCTAAGAAAGAACCCAAGGATCAATTTTTAGGTGTACATCTCCCTTTTATCCAAGGGACCACTGATAAGATAGCGAAGATATTAAGGAAGAATAAGGTTCCTTCAACCTTTAGGCCTCTGAATACCATCAGGAGTTCCCTAAGATCTGTAAAAGACCTGGTGGCCCTAAAAATATGAAAGGTGTTTACGTTATCCGTTTCTCTTGTGGGACTCCCTACATAGCTGAGACTGGTCACTCAATTAATCAAAGGATTTGTGAGCACCCCGCTAACATCAAGCATGGTAGGATCCGCTCCTCTTCTTTGGCAGAACATGCAGAAAAAACTAAGCATCACATTTGCATTGAGGAGGCCCAAGTCATTACCAGGGTAGTCATTTCCATCATTGAAAATTCAGGTAGGCCCTAGAAATCGAAAAAATGCCCAATAGTTTGAATAGAGACGATGGTTGAAATATTAGTGATCGGCACCAATATTGTAGCAAGGATTTTACAGCCCCTGGGGCTACCGACTTTACTTCATTAACCTATGGTTCGTGCAAACTTGGAGGTGACAGTGTTGTATACAAAAATAGATGTAATTGGTCTACTCTCTGTCACTTCTGAGATGGGGTGATAGACCACTAGGGTTTCTCAAACCAGCCTTCTATTGATTAGAAGAAGTCTGATTACCAATTTGGAGAAGGTAAATTTACCCTAATTTGGAAGAAAATAAATGTTGTCTATTGCATGAAGGAAAGACTGAAAGAAATTCTTGCAAAACATCATCAAATCCTTGATCTACTTGCTAACCTACTTTTCTTGCAGAAGAACCCTATTTTAACACATGTGAGGTTTTAACTAGTCTAAGCATGAAATCTAATCTAAGGAGTGCTAACTGTTGTGTGCAATAACAAATGTAAAAGAACTCTTTTTCTTGTTATCTTTTTGCTTGAAAAATGTAAATGCTAATCTTGCTTGGTTCTTTGGCAGGGGAGATAGGTGTGAAGGAAAAGGAGGACAATGGTTTAGATGACTTGGAGGGAAATTAGGGACCTAGTCCAGGATTTTAGTGATGACTTTTCACAATTCGGGCTCAAAACAGGCCACTATAGGTTTTCCTACAGGATGTCTACGGGAAGTACTAGTTCACCTATAGGATCCCCTATTCTACTACATGAACAGGTCGAAATCTTAGGGAGTGGGCTATAAGGTGGGGTGGTTCTTGGAAAAGGCGAATAAGGAGGGAATACGTCATGGGAGTGATAGGCACTTTACTTAGAACTTAAGCCAAAGCTTTAAGAAGGTTGGATTTACTCATCGGAGATGGCTAGTTTTCATCATAAGGCAAGAATTCAAATTAAAAACTTAGTGACTTTTGGAAATCATGGGTGGATATGGCTTGGCTAAGGATGATGAGATGAGGTTTCCCTACAATTTAGAAACTCCTGCAATCAACAAACATCATTCTTGGCATTCATATAAAAAATCATCAAAAACAGGAAAGGTGTATTCGAGTAAAAGAAAACAGAGTTAGCACCATTTACTTTTCTAAGATCATGCATGGAAATGCTTGGAACCAATATGAAAGTGAGATGAGATCAATGAAAAACTTAAGATATTAGAAAATACCAATTGAAACTTATCTTCGAAAATCTAAGATAATGACCTAATTAGTGAGAAAACCCTAAATTACACAAAAAAAGAATTTTGTCCTTTTGGTTGTATGAGAAGTGTTCCTCAAACCATAATCCCTGAAAGGGATAAATGAGGTGAACCCCTTGTTGTCATCCTTTTTGGAATATATTTGTATCACTACAATGCTACTATCAGAATTATTCACAAATGGAAGCAAACTAATTAAGTTTAGCAATAGTTGTAAATTAACAATACGAAAATCAATTTAACAACTAACTATGAGATAACCTAAGCATACACATACAATAAGAGAAACCTATGCTACTAGGGTTGGGCCCTAACCCAAGAGCTTCAGCCCTTTAAGTCAACTCAGTGTTGGATCAAGGGAATGCTGCTCATTTTTTCATTAAAGAAATCAGAAATACATAAGAGTTCTTAGTTACAATACTTCAACTCGAAAACTGCTTAGCTATCCTGAACAAAAAATCCCCATCCTAATGAGGCCCTAGGCCTCTTGATTTATACAATTGAAGTTACGAGCAAATTCCTTAAATTTAGGGAGGCTTGTCTCCAATCTCTAGATCAACTAGTCTTCAACTTTCATTGGCTTGGTTTCCAATGAACTTCATGACTCGACTGCTTGCAACTTTGAGCTGATGAGATTTGATTGAGGAATCTTCGGCTGAGTGAGGAGTTAAGGAAGGAGATGCTATCTCTTAGAATCCCTCTTGCTTGTCTTCATTCGAGTTCCTGCACTTTAATTAGCCAAAATGTGCTCCAAAACCTGTAATCAATGTACATTAGAACACTAGACATGAGATCCCATCTTTACTCTCCTCATTAAGAAAACCATAATTAAAACATGTAAAAAATGATGAGAAAAGTTGATTTTCATAAGCTGGAGGTGCATTAAGGTCCATATAATTTACCCATTGATGAGCCTCATCATCACTTCCTACTAAAAATGTTGCTCATCCTCTGAGAAACTCAATCTATATCCATGTCTTTCATTGCTTTGGTGGCCTCCCTAACATTCCAAGCTTCTGTTGTAGTCTCCTCCTCTTGTGGATAAAACCCTGCATTCCTCTCGATTTCTTCCCACTGCTTTCTTTCTTCTTCTTGCTTTCTCGCCTCTAGCATACCTAAAAGCAATGGTGGGCTGAGTTTTAATCCAATCCAGTTGACCTTGAGTCTTTGTAATGTTTTCTTATACATTGGGACTCTCTCTAGTGCATCCCTCATTCTATCAGGAGAATGATATTCTTTTATATTTAGGCTATAGGGTAAGGTGTTCCATCTCCTTTGGCAGGCTTGTTGGCTGTCATCTCCTAGAAATATTAGCATGTCTTCAAAATGAGTACAGCAAGGTATCTTGGTTAAGGCTTGGGATCATTTGCAATGAGTTTGTGAGTGCTAATGACAACCATTGTGTTAGACTATTCTTCTCTGGTGAAAAGGGGTTATGCTTCTTCTCTTGCCAATACCCTTTTCATTTCTTTAGTTTTGGCCTCCTCATGACTCATCGAAGATGCCAAGGCCATTATTTGTAAGTCCCCTAACTTTGGATTTGTGTCCCACGCATTTAAATTGGTCAGAGATAAATTGTGTAGGTAGAACTTAGATATCTATGCTCTATCCTCCATGGTGCTTTGATCACAAAGGTCAACGAATATCCTGTAGTCTTGGAAACGCATAGTTCGTCTATGTGCTAGGGTTTTTATCTGAAACTACAACCATTGTTCTTTGAGCTATAAGGCATATAACATAGTTACCGATCAAATGAGAAAATGACCTAGTACACATTTTTTTGAGGTAGAAAAAAATAACTCGATTTTGAAAAATGGTGATTCGGAATACACCTTTTTTTGGAGCATATTTTTCCCACTTTAAATTTTTTTATGTATCAATTATGAACATTTTTTTAGATGTTAGTGATTTTCAAGTTGATTTTGAAAAGGGTTGATGCAGTGTCAACACATTTTTTTAGAGGGCTTATTTTTGAAACTTTAAATTTTTTAAGAATCAAGTGTGAAATTTTTTTTTGTTAGTGATTTTCATCTTGATTTTGAAAAGTGTTGATAAACATCAACCCTTTTTGTTTAAAGGACTTAGTTTTTACACTTCAAATTTTCTAATGAATTAAGTGTTGATATTTTTTTTAAATTGCTGGTGATTTTCATGTTAGTAAAAAAAAAAAAAAAAAAAAAAAAAAAAAAAAAAAAAAAACAACAAAATAATCAAATAAAAAAAATATGTAAAAAAACAAAAAACAAAAAACCTATAAAAATGTAAAAAAAAAAACATAAAAATAAAATATAAAACGACAAAAATAAAAATAATAAAAACATGTTAGTAACAAAACATAAAAATATAAAAAGAAAACATAACAAAAATATAACAAAAGTAAAAAACATAAAACATAAAAAAAAAATAGAAAAACATGACAAAAAAAAACATAAAACATGTTAGTAATAAAACATAAACATGTTAGTAATAAAACATAAACATGTTAGTAATAAAACATAAAAATAAAGCATAAAACATGTTACTAATAAAACATAAAAATAAAATAAAAAAACATGACCAAAAAAAAATTCAAATACAACAAATATATTAAAAAAAAAGGAAAAGAAAAACAAAAGACATATTAAAATGTAAAAAAAAAAAACCAAAATTAATTCCTAAAATTAAAAAAAAATTTAATAAAATTTAATGAAAAGAAATAAAAAAAAAATCAAAAACTAAATAGAAAAAATGAAATTTTTTCAAAAACATATATATAATTTAAAGAAAAACAAATTGAACCACAAAAAAAAAATCTAAAAATTTTTTTTTTAAGCTAAAAAAAACAACTAAAAAAACTCATTGGAAAAAATAATTAAAATAATTGCCAAAAAGAAAAAGAAAAAGAAAATAAAATTTGAAAAAAAAAAAAGTATTTAAATTAAATAATTTAAATAAACAAAATTAGAAATTAAATTAAATGAAAATTTAAAAATTATCTTTTAAAATTAAAATTATAAAAATAAAGAAATAACATAAAAAAATAACAGAAAAATTAAAAAAATTAAATTATAAACATTAAAAAACAAGATTTAAAAAAAATAAAAATTAAAATTCAAAACAATTAAAGAAACAAAACAAAACATGTTAATAAAAAAATCAAAACAAATTAAAAAGAAACTTAATTAAATTAAAAAAAGAAAAATAGAAAAAAATAGAAAAAATTAAAAGAAAACATAAAAAACAACACCTCCACCCCTCTTCCTCTCCCCACCCGGGCCCCCAGCCAGCGCCCAAGAGGCTGCAGGCTAATTCTGGGAGGGGAGGGGGCGTCGAGGCATGCAGGGGAGGGCTCAGGGTGGGCAGGGGAGGGGGTAAGGGAAAGGGAGTGGTCGAGGGGAGGAGGCAGAGGGGGGAGGGGTCGGGTCGAGGGTGGGGAGGGGAAGGGAGAGGCGCGAGGGAAGGGTGGTGATCGGGGAAGTTTGCCTGTATTTTTTTTAATTGTTTTTATTTTTATTTATTTATATTTTTTAATGTTCTTTTAATTGTATTGTTTTTTCTTAATTTTTTTTCATTTTTATTTTTTTTATATTTTGTTTTTAATTGTATTGTTTTTTAATGATTTTTTTTAATTGTATTGTTTTTTAATGATTTTTTTTAATTGTATTGTTTTTTCTAATTGTCTTTTTTTGTTTTTAATGCTTTTTCAATGTCTTTTTAATGGTTTTTTTTTTAATTGTATTGTTTTTTAATTGTTTTTTTATATTTTTCTTACGCTTTTTTTTTTCTATTTTTTTTATTTTAAATTTCTATTTTTTTTTAATTTTTAATTTTAATTGTTTTGAATTTTTTTGAATATGTTTTTGAATCTTTTTTTCAATATTTGTTTTTTAATTTTTATAATATAATTTATTTTTTTAAACTTAAATATTTTTTTATTTTAATTTTAATTTTTATAATTTAAATTTTATAATATAATTTTTTTTTTAATTTAAAATTTTAATTTTTTTTAGTTTTAATTTAAAATTTATTTTTTTAATTGTTTTTAATTTTTTAAATTTTAATTTAGTTATTTTATTTTATTTTATTTTGTTTTATATTTTAGTAATTAGTTAACATTTTTCTTAAATTATGTTTTTATTTATTATTTTTAACTTAGAAAATGGTTTTTTTTTTAAGATTATATATATATATATATATATATATATATATATATATAAATAATTTTTTGTTTTCTTTTAATATTTTTTATTTATTTTTTGTTTTGTTCATTTATTTTTTTATTAAAAATTTTCATTTTTACAACTTAATTCTATTTTTATTTTTTTTACACTTTTATGGTTTTTTATTTTTTTTTATATATTTTATGAAATTTAAAATTTTTTGTCAGCAATCCTCACCTTGCCACCCATGGCTGGTTGGGCCTCGAGGTGGCTAGGGAAATTTAATTTCTTTTTCAAGTTTTTAATTTCTTTTAATCTTTTATTTTATTTTTGTAAATTATTTATTTATATTTGGTTTTTATTTTATTTTACTCTTTTTTTCTTTCTTTTTCTAAATTTTACATGATATGGTTAATTTTTTTTACATTTTATAAGTTTTTTTTATGTCAATTCTATATATTTTTTATATTTGATTTTTTTTGTCATGTTTTTTTATGTTTTATTAGTTGTTATTATTATTATTATTCAATATTTGAATTTTTGTTTATATATATATATATATATATATATATATATATATATATTGTAAAGACCGTGTAGATGCTTGTGTAGCAACCCGATCCCATTATTTGCAATTTGATAGTCGATTTCAATGTGTCAATTTGATAATTGATTTTTTAATTTTTTTCCAATGTATCAAGTTGTCTTATGCTAAGATTTCAAAATCGCTATACATTTAGCATTTAAAAAAATTACTTTTGGTATAATAACTCTTTCATTCACGTGTTCATTTTCAAAGCTTTTTTAGTCATAAAATCTTTCCATAATGTCATGCTTGAAATATTTTGAAAATGTAAGATTGTTTTGTAGTCATAATCTTTGGTTTTAATTCCATGGTTGAAAAATTGTCAAGATTTTAATTTTTTATAAGTCGTTATATTTTATCTTTAACATTATGGTTGAAAATAGTTATAAATATCTTTTTTAGTACCATGCTTGAATATTGTTGGAATTTTAAGGTTTTTCAAAGAAGTGATATTTTAAATTTAATGTCATGCTTAAAAATTGTTGGAATTTTAAGGCTTTTCAAAGATGTGATATTTTATCGTTAATGTCATGCTTGAAAATCATTGGAAGTTTAAAGTTTTTTAGAGTCATGATATTTTATTTTTAACGTCATTATTAAAAAATGTTGAAAATGTACCCTGAAAAAAAAGACGTTATTCTGGCATCAACACTTTTTGATTTCAAGGTGTTTTTTGCACCAAACAAAATGGATTTTATTGTTTTTTACTATTATTTTTAAAAAATATTGAAAATTTACACCAAAAAAAAATTGGTGATGCAGAATTAACAATTTTTATTTTTGGGTTGTTTTTTCATGTTTTTTTGGGATTTTTGGGCTCGAGTACCCGTTTTGAGGTAATAGTTCTTGTTTGATTGGTAACTATGATATATGACTTTGCTGACATCCCGCATTCAAGTGCCTCCATGGATAAACTTTTCATAGTTGCCAATTGGCCTTCCTTTTCCTGTAGCTGCTTTCTTAGCCATGTGTTCTCAACCTCTAACTGAGATTTCATTATTGTTTCCTTATCTCTTATGCTACTTAATTATCTACCCATTTCTTGCAGCTTCTCTTCCATGTGGCCTACATACTCTATCCATTTTGATTTAGCAATCTACATCCACCTATGTGTCCTTGCTCTCTCTTTTTCAAGTTCAAAGAATAGAGAAATGGTAAATTTATGTGGTATCACCCTACCTCCTTCAATGAATCTATAGTAGGAGCTGAGGTTTGGCTATGGGCTAGGCTCCTTCAGCTCCTAGGCCTCTTCCTCTACTTTTTCTTGAGTAACTCCTTCCTCTTTTCCTTCTCTTTACCCTTGCAGCCTTTCCTAATCTCTTTTCTGTGTTTCCTGTAGGTTTGACATGGTTTCATGTAGGATTGTTTCTGCTTCCTGTAGGTCTGATTGTGTCTCTTGTAGGAGACCTTTTCCTTTTGTTGAGGCAGACTTGGTGACAGGTCTCGTAACATAGGTGATTGGGGACTTGGGAGAAGCTTGTTTTGATGTTCTTTCTCCTTCCTTCTTCCCTAGAGGGACTACTTTCTCTTGTTTCTTTGGTGAGTCCTCTATGACAATTAGAGTTTTGGTAGGGGTTTGAGGTCTCCCTTGTCTAATCCTAGTGCTCTTCCTTGTCATGAAGTAAAGTGGAGTTTGTCTTTGTCTCTTTCCCTTTGATTTGATAGGTGTACTTAGGGTAGTTAGAGTAGTTGCTACCTCCTTCTCTGTAGTCTCTGGAGACACCCTTGGGGATTATTTTTCTTCCCTGCTCTGTGTTTCAGAATTTTGTTCATCCTTCTATACGTCATCCTCTTTTTCATCTTCTTCTCCATTCTCTGTTTCTTCCTCCTTGTCATCTTTTGTTTCTTCTCCCTTGTCATCCTCTGTTTCTTCTTCTCCCTCACTAGTAATATGGCTTCTGTCATACTCAATGGCTTGAATTTCTCCTTCTTCCTGCATGTCTATAAATGTTGACCATGCAATAGGGATTCTTAAATTATGTAGAGCATCTTCAAGGATGAGTTTTATCAACCCATGATGTGCTAGCTGCTGATGTTTTCCCTCTTGTACCTTGATGCTCATATCTATCATTGATTGCAATAGAAAATAAGGTATACTAAGCCGGTTATGAGGAGGGGTCTCTTCTCCAAATCTTAGCTCATGGAGGAGTCTAATGTGGTATTCATATACTACAATGTATATACCTTCACAGGAAATATATCTGATGATGTGGTAACTCACCTCATTCCAGGGATATGGAATTCTTTCCCTTCTGACCCCATTTTTGCCTTCAATTGGTTCTTTTCCCTCTAAGAAAAAACTTTTCTTTGAAAGAGTGTTGTTAGTCTTGTCCTCTTTTATGCATTGCAACCCTATGGGGAGTGCAGTTATTCTGCTAATAATCTTAGGGGTAGTTGCTACTAAGAAACCCTTCACTACATTAGTGGCACTGGATCTAGTGAGAGGTATGAGTGACATTACAAACTCTCTGGCCACGTCATCATTGCATCCCCTTAGTAGCTCAAAAAACCCCATCCATTGATGCCTTGTAAATATTTTTACCATAGCAAGATACTAGTGCATTCTGACTATGTTGGTGGGCTCTCTTTTATTGAAACCTCCTGTCATATTTTCTGGAAACTCTTGTTTGAGTGAGGTTTGTGTGGCTATAGGTTAAGAACTTTGGTAGGTGATGGGGTTTTAGACTTTATCCTTCACTAACCTTCATAGATTTCTCTCTACCTTTATGCATAGAGCAAATATTCAAAAGAAATGAGGATTTCTTTGTTTTAGATGAAAACCATAGAAGGTGTGGCACCTACCTCTCTTTCCTATGCTCTGGTGATGAGAATTCTTGAATTGATGCTCCTCAGTGTCCTCTTGCAACTCTGTGTGGTAGTTCTCTTTATATCTTGTAGCCTTCCTGTAGTTTCTTGTAGGTGCTCTTGTTTGATGCAGATGTTGATTGTTTCCTGTAGGTTGTCATTGTAGGGATGCCGAGAGTAACTTTTTTTTCAAAGACTCCTCAAAGTTCCCTCTACCTTCATCTTTTAGAAATACTAATACTTCACATGGGAGTTAGTGATTATTTATATTTGTGGATGATTTTGTTGGGTGGTGTGCTCGTTGGCCGAGTACAAATACCTACTTTTGGACCATTGGTCCCACTACAGGTTCATCACATCACCTTGCCTCGTAATCATCTCCCACTTTAATTCTCCATAACTTGACCACTTTTTGATTCATTCCCCTTATTTTGATGTGGCCTTGCCACCTGTGGAGTTGATTAACCTTTTTTCTTCTCGTTATCTGACTAAGGGCGGCCAAGTTAACTAGCCACCTTCACTTATAAAATCAACTTCCTGCCACGTTCCTACAGTTTAATCATATTCGTACCTATGAGAGAGTATTGGTGAGATGACATAATTGTTGGTCCTTTGCTTCGCTGATGCATGATGGAGAATTTTGTTGATTCATTGTTCTTTGACCTTGTTGCATATTCTTTACTGTTTCTTTTTCTTCTTATTTGGTTAATGAGTTGATCCCTTGATGATGTACAAGTGCTATCTTTTGTTGTTGCTAAGCTCTAGAGGAGCTTCATCATCACTGTGATCCTTGTGTTGAAGGTCTATTAGAGTTGTTGTGTTCTTTTTTATGGAATAGGCTACTACAGGAATTCCTATAGAATGTCCTGTAGCTGCCTTTTTCTAAAACTTTTGCATCTCTTCTCTGCTTTTGAGGTTGAATGGGCATTGGAATGAGTGGAGGATGTGGTGATGAGTGGAAGATGAGGTATGATGTTGTGGCATGTATCTTTTTTTTAACTTGATTTCTTTGATGGATGTAGTGGTGACATGGTCATGGAGGGTGTTGGCTGAGGTATGGTGAGGTCAATCGCCATTTTTATAACCCAAAATAGGCTTGTGTCACCATTTTTCCACTGGAATGCTCTTCCTAAACTTTTTCAAGGCCTCTTGTAAAACCTATAGGAAACTCCTCTAGTATTACAGGTAATCCTATAGAAAACATAGAGTTGCTTGGAATTGGCATCTGGAGTGGAGTATGGATGGAAGAACATGGGGAGTATGGAGGAGATGATATGGATGAAGGAAAACATGGCTTGTGGTAGGGCCTACTATCCTCTGTAGCTTGTGCACACCATCCTCTTACAAACCTACAAAAACATAATTGTTATTCTTTTGTATGTTTTTCTTTTTTTATTCATTTTTTTCTTCTTGTTTTTTTTTTTGAAAAGACAACTAGGTTACCTCAAAGGATGTTTTCATCCTTGTTGCTTGCTCTTAGTGCCTCAAAATAGGTTTTCACCTAGAGATATTTTATTTATTTATCTATTTTATTGTTTTTAATACTCTTGGGCTGCCTTAAGAGGTCTTCAACACAAAAGTTGGACTTAGGTGCTTCATGGATGTTTTCACCTAGGTCCCTTTATTTTTCTTTTTTTTCTTTTTTATAACAAATTGGTGAGGTGGAAGCTAAGACTTCTCTAATCATCATCACTGCCTTGCTGATGCTACTGATGAATTCCTACTTTGATAATGGCTTCTTGTAGACCTTTAACATGTACCCATTTACAAGCAAAGGGATACCTTTTTCATCAATGGTCCTTATCTGAACAGTTCCATTGTCATGGCACTTTTTTATCACATATGGTCCCAACCATCTAGTCATTAACTTGCCTTTGAAATCTTTATGCTAGGAGTCATACAGTAAGGGCCAGTCACCTTCTTGAAATAGTTTTTCCTTGATATTTTTGTCATGCCATATTTTCCTTTGTACTTGAGTCACTTCTATGTGCAGGAGGGCCTGCATCCTAAATTCATCTAACCCATTCAGTTGGAACAATATTTCTTGTTGTGCCCTTGTGATATCTAGATCCAACTGTGTTGCCATCCTTAAGGTGTTGTATTCAAATTCAATGGATAATATGGCTTTCTTCCCGTAGGCCAACTCATAAGGAGTGAATCTAGTGGTGGTCTTCCAGGGGGTATTGTAGGCCCAGGTGGCCTCAACTAATCTGTTTGCCCAATATTTTATATTGCTACTAATCACCTTGGTCATAATTCCTTCTAATGCTCGGTTGGTTAATTCCACTTGCCCATTAGCCTGTGGGTGGTAAGGAGTGGATCTTCTGTGCTTGATCTTATGTTGTGTTAAAGTCACATGGAATGTAAACAACAAAGGTGGATGATAAACATTGAATTCATTATTATTGACATGATATACATTTATAGTACATTTGTGTGACCGTTAGGTTCCACATCCCAAGGTCTCTTGGACTCTCGTGGCTGTTCAAATTCTACAGCAACCCATAGAGGATTAGGTGTCCAACATTCCTCACCTTAATCCGAAGGGGTATGTATGAGTCCAAGAAGAGACTTGTAATACAAAATGTGCAAAAATACATGGCAGCACTGGGCTGAATGTGCTCTCTGAAATGTTGGTATAAGGGGGGTGGTTTAAGGATGACCACTACCACTGGAACACTTAGTGTAGTTCCCGGAACTCTTCCAAGTCTAGCAAGAAGCTGAGGTCTTCTACTAGAGTAAGTGATCCTGATGTTTTCAAGAGGGAAACCTTCAACCATGAAAGGGAGGTATCACCCCGCATAAAAGGGAGAACCTCAACCTGAAAAGGGAGGTATCAACCTGTGATGGTTTAAGGATCACCACCAACTCTGGAATGCTTAATGAAATTCCTGGAACTCTTCCAAAATTGGAAAGAAGCTAAATCTTCTACTAGAGGAAGTGTCCTCGGTTCTTTGAAGAGGCATCACCAACTGAAGGCATGCTCAAGGGCATGTTTGTGTGTGACTACAACTCTGAATTTGGTATGGCAGGTTGTGGCTCAGGCTCGCTTGATGTGGCTTTGAAGCTTGTAGATGACCATTATTTCCCCCTTGTCAGATTCAAGGTGAGATGATGGAGAAAACTCGACTGAAATAATGCTCAATACTCTAGAACAAGTTCATACATATGACTAAAACATCTTCTTGGCTGTTGATGCCCATTGCCATGAAGCGATCCATCGAAGATGAATCTTTGTTCTTGCAGGATGTTTTTTTCTGAAGCATCTGTTTGAAGAATAGGTATGTTGACCACAATGCTTGCACGGATGAAGATCAAAACAGTGATATTTCATATGGCCAACTCGGTCACAGTGTTGGCATTTAACAACTTGTTGTGGTTGTTGTGGAAGAGGAGTAGAATCTAGAACAGCTGAAGATGGAGTGTCATGAAGAAATCCAACACTTTGAAATTGGATTGGCTTGGAGTAGCCTGAAATATGAAAGCAAAACTCCTTATCATGTCCAAAAACTATTTTGTGCTTGTTCTGGACAAGCTCTTCCCAAAGTCTAATGATCGACCTGGGAAGTGCAGATTGAATTTTTGCTTCTGCATGTACAGTTGTTGCTTCATTGGGTACTAGATCTGAATGAACTTCAACAATATTGACTTGCTGATGGGAGTCTATATCAATATGAAACAACAGATTTTTCTCAACAGAATGATGCTTAGGTTGTTATTGTTCTTCTTGTTGTAGCTTTGTCTCAAGCTACAAAAACTCAATATTCTCCTGTACATTTTGCAGACAAGTTCTAATATCAAATATAATATCTTTGTTGATTTTAACTCTATCATGAATTGTGGAGTGTATTAAAGTATTTAACAACTCTAATACTTCACCAATTTTATCCATTTTCCAAACAAGTGAAGTGTGTTGTTGAAGTTTATTCCCTTAGAAACATGGACCACTCGTGTCCAAAATTTGTTGCATTCACCTACCTTTAACAACACTAATAGACTTCACACACTGAATAAAACGGAGCGGTTATTGGCACAAAAATATCTTGAAATGGAGCAAGCAACAAGACTTAAACGCTGCACATTATAGGAGTTTTCAATGCCGCATATATATATAAGCTTCAACCAAAAGCCACAATTCAAAGTTTTCAAGTTCAATGATTGTATATACACCAACAATCATACTCAACTCAAGGTATATGAATGACCACAAAAATTTGCATGCTATGTTGATGGATATTTCTATAATACAACATAAACCATTTCAGCTTTACCTATTTTGAATTTCAACTTCCATCTGGACATGCCTTGGGTAATAATACTAGATAACAATTCCTCTGTATGATATTCTCCAATGATAAAAAATACTGTTGAATTTAAGCCATCTTCAATTCATAACTCAATGAACCCACAACATAAATAGAGCAAAGAAAAAGAATCTGAGAAAGCCATAGGAATCTTAACCGACTCACAATAATGCCAAGCTTCCAAACTCAACTGATAAGTGGGCTCCCTGCAACTCAACTGTTTGATTCCCTGTCTTGATTTCTTCAACCAGAACTATCTTAAAGAGCTATTTATGGCTGGAAAAGTCGATGAGGCTGAACACTACTTGTTGGGTTTTACCAAAATCGATGAACATATTGAATCTCAGAATATGTTCTTTGAGATCAGAATGCAAAAATATGTTGAAGCACTGAAACAGAATGATTTGTTGAAAGCTGCAGAAATACTTCTCAATGATATTAAACACAATGATCTTAAACAGGTTAAAGATTGCAATCCATATTATTATAAACATATAACAAGGCTATTTACAGTTGGAAATGATGGCAACTAATTACCCTGGTTAGTTTATGTATCAGCTTCAGCAAGTTTTCTTCCATTTTTAATTTCCTCAAAAAACCAGCGCAGGGCTCCGAAATATTTCAGACAGAGATGCTGGAAAATATGGGGGATTCAACCATGTGCCAGCCTTCCTACAGGAATCGTGCATTCAATAAGTGCCAACCTCAAGATCATTTTGATAGAACAATTAGCAATGGAGAAAATGATGGAGTGTTTTCTAACAACAATATTGTAGCTTTGGATCGTGGAGGGTTTTATGGGACAAATAACAGCAACAACAATATTGAATCTTCGATTTTAGGGAATGTTTTAGTCAATGGGTGTAATATCAGTGAGGTAGTCAAGCTGATGACTGATCAATGGGAAGCTGCAATGCATTCTCACAATGATCAATCATTGCATGTGACAGAGAGGGTAGTTGTTTACTCAAGCTCAGAGGAGAGGGAAAAAAGGTAGATGCTGCGTCTAGTGAAACTAATTTTCAGGCGTTGAAAACATATGGTCGTGATTTGGTTGAAGATGTTGGGAAGGATTTAATATGAAGGTTTTTGGGAGTGTTAAACACAATACTCCCTTGGGAAGAGGCTAGAATTGTTTCACGTGTCCACTGCAATACAATTGTTACAACAATTATTTAGTTTCCTCAACTATGTATATGCATCGATGAAGGTTACCAACAAGTCACAGGCCAATGCAGATCAAGCATCATTTCTTTCGACATTGCAGTCATTAGGATCATGAATTCAGGGTTCATGCTTCCATTGTAAACTGATATTATATGCACACAGATAAATTTACCACGCACAGAGAATAATATATGAATGGTGATATGTGAAAGATCAACCAATGCTAACGACCCAACTTTATCTTATGGTTTTAAAAAACTCAGTGACTCAGATCAACTCCTCGTGCAGGAAACAAAAGAGACTTCAACACATATTCATTGCAACTTTTCCATGTCAGGCCAACCTTCAACAGGAATCATCCAAGGGACATCGCAAAGAAGAGAGTGTGGCTTTCAAAACACTAATACAATACGCATATATGAATACAATGCATATACATTCAGCATATGAACTAGCACACATAATAGAAAGAGCTTCAACGCATACACATTCACAAAGAGTAATGAAATGGTATGCTAGAGCGCCAAGGTGCAGCAAAGTAGCATTAGAATATTTCTATAAATAGGGAAATGGCAGACAAATTCTAGAAAGAATGCAGCGCTAACAATCTCTGAAGATGCCCAGGCCTAACAGCAGTTCCGATACCATATTAAAGTCACATGGAATGTAAATAGCAAAGGTGGATGATAAAAATTGAATTCATTATTATTGACATGATATACATTTATAGTACATTTGTGTGACTGTCGGGTTCCACATCGCAAGGTTTCTTGGACTCTCGTGGCTATTCACATTCTACACCAACCTGTTGGGTCCCTATAATACTAGTGATTACCCCATTACTATTGTCGTTATACCCCTTATTTATATTTTTGTGCCCCCATTACACCCATATTGTTATTAATGTGCCCATAGAATCCCTCTATTGTTATTTTTGTGGCTTATATTATTATTGTTAGGTCGGCTGGATTATATTGTGACTCCATAGACTCCTATATATAGAAAGGAGGTTTTGTCATTTGAATCATCCAAGAATTGTTCATTTATGTAATGTAAAGGAGGTTCCCCCCTTGAAGAGGCTGAATTCTAAGGCATTGATCTATCTTTTCTATCTTTTCTTGAGCTGGTTTCATAACATTTGGTATCAGAGCTTTGGATTCTAGGGTTTCGCTGCTCCAAACAGGTCATCGTGGCATTTTCGCTATAACGTTTTTTCTGTGATGTTTAAGAAGTCGCAAAAAAAACCCATTTGATAAGAAATCGTACTAAACCTTGGGTCCAAATTTCAGAGCTTTTCGCGCGATATTGTCGGAGATATGATCTCAGGAAGTTGGTCTTTTTGCAGACTCCTGAATTACACTCAAAACAAGTGACCTGGGGAAAATCGTCATAACTTTCTTTCTGAGCATCGGATTGAAATTTCGTAAGAAGGTAAAGAAATATGACAGATGGTAGTTTTCTTTTATATATTTTTTAGAGTCAAAGGTTGAAACAGTGACACGTGGCACTTCATACAAGTTCGCTCTACTAAACTAGTCTATAATGAGGTCACTGCGGGAGATTGTGCATAACTCTTTCTTGGAGAATAAAATTTGGTTCAGACTAGTGGAATTGGAAAGAGGACATAGAAGGCTACTACAGGTCACAATTTCAGAACTGGATGATTCGAAATTACAGAGATACATCAGATTCAATATCAGGCTTCTACAAAGAAAAAAAAGGTGTGTAGTTTTTATTTTTTATTTTTGCATAAGCTTGGTTTGAAGGAATTCAAAGGGCATAGTAAAGCATTATTATCGGTAACTGATGCCCCGAGGAAAGAAAATGCAAAAACCTAGTAAGGAACCTGAAAGCTCTAGCATGACTCATGAAGAAGAGGAAGAAATGCTACATGATATATCAAAATTACAAGAACAAGTGCAACAAATGTCACGCTCACAAAAGCTAACAGATGTTAAGATAAATGGCGTGGAATCTAAGATAAAGGGCATGGAAGCTAAGATGGATGATCTGAAGACAGACTTGAGGACAGATTTGAAGACAGACATGGCAGATTTGAAGACAGATTTGACAAATTTTCTACAAGAAATACTTACTAATGGTGAAAAGGTTATAAAGGAAACTCATGATGTGAACAAAAGAAATGTTAATCATAATTCCATAGACTCTAATGTTGGATCGAAGACCCACCATATTCCAAAAATCGATATGAGGAAGTTTGATGGCAAGGATCCCGCCACATGGATATTACAGATGGAGCAGTTCTTCGATCTCAATAATGTGCAAAAACACACAAAAGGTACGTATGACAACTTTATATTTGGAACCAAATCAATTTGTATGGTATCAATGGCTTTGCTCTCGTAAACAATTTATCACTTGGGCAATTTTTACGGAATAATTGATAGCACATTATGAGCATACAGAAAGCAACACTTTTTTTAGCCAATTGATAAGTCTCAAACAAAAGGGTTCAATAATGGAGCACATTGAGGAGTTCCAAAAATTGAACATAAGGGTAAAAGATATTCCAGAGCAGCATAGGATTGATGTGTTCATAGGGTCTTTAAAGGATAATATCCAACATGATGTTCGACTTTGGGAACCTGATTCATTAGAGAAGGCATTCAGGTTAGCAAGAAAAATGGAAAGCAAAATTATGGCAACTAGGAAGCATACCACTCACAACTATAAAGACGGAAGTGTAGTTGCCCCTAGTCTTCCACAACCTATAAGGTTGAAACCACAACAATTGGAAGAAAAAAGAGAAAAAGGGCTTTGTTATAGTTGTGATAGCAAATACACTAAAGGTCATAAGTGTGCTGAGAAGAAATTATTCTACATAGATTGTGAAGAGGAAGAAGAAAAGGAGCAAGAAAGTTCAAAAGAACAGGATATGCTCCAGGAACAAAGCCTAGATGAAGAACAAATAAATCCAACCATATCTTGTAATGCATTGGTGGGAATTACCACTCCTCAAACCATCAAGATAGAAGGACAAATCAAGAAGAAAAAGGTGATAGTGTTGATTGATTCAGGAAGCACCCACAATTTTATTCATTGTAGGGTAGCAAAAAAATTGAATTGCTGCCTATATCCAGCACCAGAGTGTCAAGTGATAATTGCAAATGGAGGAACAATAAATTTCTCTGGAAAGTGCCATAATATCAAGCTATCCATGGGAGAATATGTATTGACTAGCCCAATGCTTTCCATTCCAATGGGAGGTGCTGATGTTGTACTAGGAGTCCAATGGCTACAATCCTTGGGTACAATAGCTTTTAATTTTCAAGAACTTTTCATCAAATTTTCTGTGGAAGGAAAGGAAGTTGAATTAAGGGGTATTGCAGGGAAACCAGGAAAGATAATTAGCTCTAATGGTATGACAAAGCTTCTAAAAAAGGAGCAAAGGGTGTAATTGCACAATTATGTTCGCTAGATGTTTCCACATTAGAATCATCTATTTCTCCAGATCTCCAAAAAGTCCTGGACAATCATTCCAAGGTATTTGAGACTCCGAAAGGTCTCCCACCTATGCGTGATCATGATCATGCTATTCATCTAATTCCAGGAAGTGTTCCTCCAAACATCAGGCCGTACAGATATCCCTATGTCCAAAAAAGTGAAATTGAACGTATGGTTGCAGAAATGCTAGAGGCTGGTATAATTCAACCGAGTCAAAGTTCTTTCTCTGCTCCAGTAGTATTGGTGCACAAGAAGGATGGATCATGGCACATGTGTCCGGATTATAGGGAGCTCAACAAGCTCACTATTAAAGATAAGTTCCCCATTCCTGTCATTGATAAATTACTGGATGAATTGCATGGATCAATTTACTTCACCAAGTTGGATCTTCGTTCAGGATATCATCAAATCAGAATGAAGATTGAAGACATTCTGAAAACGGCATTTAGAACTCATGAGGGTCATTATGAATTTTTGGTCATGCCTTTTGGCCTTACCAATGCACCTTCAACATTTCAAGGTTTGATGAATTCAATTTTCAAACCATTCCTTAGAAAATTTGTGTTAGTATTTTTTTATGATACACTTATCTACAACAAGTCTTGGAAGGATCATGTTGAACATGTTGACAGGGTGCTACAACTATTGGAAGAGAAACAATTATATGCCAAAAGATCCAAATGTTTCTTTGGAGTCCAGGAGGTGGAATATTTGGGTCATATTGTATCTCATGAAGGAGTTAAGGTAGACCCTACCAAAATTAAAGCCATTAAGGAATGGAAAATGCCCACATCCATAAAGCATTTGCGTGGATTTCTTGGTTTGACAGGGTATTATCGCAATTTTGTTAAGAATTATGGGAGAATAGCAACACCTCTAACGACATTATTGAAGAAAGATGCATTTTCATGGACTCCGGAAGCAACAAAGGCCTTTGAACAACTTAAAGAGGCAATGTGCCAAGCACCGGTCTTAGCTACACCGGACTTCACAAAAACCTTTATTGTGGAATGTGATGCTTCAGGAAATGGAATTGGTGTTGTTCTAATGCAAGATGAAAGACCCATTGCTTTTGAAAGTCGTCCAATCAAGGGAAAGTTTCTAAGCAAAGCTATTTATGAGAAGGAAATGTTGGCAATACTCCATGCACTTAAGAAATGGCGACCCTACCTAATGGGAAGATACTTCAAGGTAAAAAAGGATCATGATAGCCTTAAATACCTTTTAGAACAAAGATGATCCTCTGAAGAGCAACAAAAGTGGGTCACAAAGATGTTGGGTTATGACTTTGAAATCATCTACAAAAAAGGGAAGCAAAATGTGGTGGCAGATGCACTCCCAAGGAAGGATGAGGATGTGGAAGCATTGTTGTGCGCTATTTATATCATCCAACCAGATTGGATAAATGAAGCAAGGGAGGATGGAAGAATGATGAAGAAGTGTGGGCACTTATTCGAAAGCTACAACAAGATTCCAGTACAACTGATACATTTAGCTGGAAAAATGATTCGTTATGGTACAAAGATCGCTTATACCTCTGTAATAATTCCCAGCTAAAACAAAAGATTCTTATGGAATTGCACACTTCTCCCTTAGGAGGGCACTCAGGATTTTTAAAAACTTACCACAGGGTAAGAAGGAATTTTTTTGGGATGGCCTTAAATCAGATATTCAAAAGTTTGTGGCAGAATGTTTGGTTTGCCAACAAAATAAAGTTGAAACAATTAAGACACCGAGTCTATTACAACCTTTACCCATTCCAAGCCAACGTTGGGAGGAGGTATCAATGGATTTTATCACAGGTTTACCCAAGTCTGAGGGAAAGAGTGCCATCATGGTGGTAGTTGACAGACTTACCAAGTATGCACACTTTTGTGCATTATCACATCCATTTAAAGCCAGTACAGTTTCTACTGCATTTATGGAAACAATTCAAAAGCTACATGGAAACCCAAAGATTATTGTAAGTGACAGAGATCCCATTTTCACTGGCAATTTTTGGACACAATTATTTTCTTGTCTTGGTACTCAGTTAGCTCATAGCTCATCTTATCATCCTCAATCTGATGGGCAAACTGAGATAGTAAACAAATGTTTGGAAGGATATCTTCGTTGCTTTGTATCTGATAAACAGACACAATGGGTCAAATGGTTGCCTCTGGCTGAATGGTGGTATAACACTTCCTTTCATACAGCAACAAAAATGACCCCATTTATGGCACTTTATGGGTATCAACCACCATCCATCACATCATATTTAAGAGAAGATTATAAGGTTCAGGCAGTGGAACATCACATCGAACATCAACAACAAGTCCTCCAACAATTAAAGGATAACCACGTGTTGGCACATAATAGAATGAAACAACAGGCAGATCAACATTGCAGAGAAAGAAGTTTTGATGTAGGTGATTGGGTATTCCTACGGCTACAACCATATAAGAAAATGTCCCTCAAGCAAGCTAAGAAGGATAATAAATTATCACCAAAGTATTATGGTCCGTACAAGGTGTTGCAAAATATTGGTACTATGGCATACAAATTGGAGCTTCCTGCAGCTTCTCGATTGCATCCAGTTTTCCATGTTTCATGCTTAAATAAGGTTATAGGCGACAAGCTCCCAGTTCAAACAATATTACCAGAACTTGACGAGGAAGGAAAAATTATATTGGAACCGGAAGGAGTGATAGAAACAAGAACTCGACAGCTACGAAATCGATCAATTTCATAGTACCTTATCAAGTGGAAGAACTTATCCGCTGAAGATTCCACATGGGAGGATAATAATTTTATGCAGAAGTATCCTGAACTACTCAAGCCTTGAGGACAACACTTTTTTGAAGGAGAGGGGCATGTTGGGTCCCTATAATACTAGTGATTACCCCATTACTATTGTAGTTATACCCCTTATTTATATTGTTGTGCCCCCATTACCCCCATATTGTTATTAATGTGCCCATAGAATCCCTCTATTGTTATTTTTGTGGCTTATATTATTATTGTTAGGTCGGCTAGATTATATTGTGACTCCATAGACTCCTATATATAGAAAGGAGGTTTTGTCATTTGAATCATCCAAGAATTGTTCATTTATGTAATGTAAAGGAGGTTGCCCCCTCGAAGAGGCTGAATTCTAAGGCATTGATCTATCTTTTCTATCTTTTCTTGAGCTGGTTTCATAACACAACCCATAGAGGATTAGGTGTCCAACATGCTGGCTTAACCAATTTTCAATCATGTGAGATGTAAATTGACTGCTTTGATCAGTGACCAACTCTCAAGGGTATCCAAACTTATAAAATACATTTTCCCTCAAGAATTCAACCACATTTTCTTCTGTTGCTACCTTGATAGCTTTGGCTTCAGCCCACTTTGTTAAATAGTTGGTGCACACAATGATATACTTCTTCTGTCTAGATGGAGGTTTAGTGGGTTCGATGAAATCCATGCCCCACTTGTCAAATGGCCCGAAAGTCACTTGAGGTTGTAGTGGAATTTCATCCCTTGGGGTAGGCTTCACCATCCTTTGGCACCACACTGGCTGGTATATCTTTTTACATCTTGGTGAAGAGTGGGCTAGTAATATCGAGCTTGTAGTACCTTGAATGTTTTTCTTTTGGCTGCAAAGTGGCCTCCACAAGGCCCATCATGACAGGCTAGAAGGATGTCGAAGACTTCCTCCTCCCTGACTGATGAGCCTCATCATTGGGTAACTATATGGACCTTAATACACCTCCAAGCTTACTAAATTAACCTCTTCTCATAATTCCTTACATGTTTTAATTATATTTTTCTTAATGAGATGAGTAAAAGTAAGATGTTATGTCTTTTGGTCTAATGTGCATTGATTACAAGATTTTGGTAGCAAATCATGGAAATTTTGACTAATTAAGGGGAGAAACTAGAATGAGACGAGGAGGAGAGATTATAGGAGATATATCCTCCTCATTAAATCCTCACTCATTCGAATATTATTAATCAAATCACACTAGCTCGGAGTTGCAAGCAGTCGAGTCATGGAGATCATGGGCAACCGAGCCAATCATAGTTAAGAGTCAGTTCATCTTGAGTTTGGGAGCCAAGCCTCCCTAGATTTAAGGAAGTTGTTGGAGACTTTAGTTGTATAAATAAGAAGGCCTCGAGCCTTATTAGGATTCAGATTTTTTATGTAAGAGAACTAAGCATTTTCGAGTAAAAATTTTGTGGCAAAACATTGTTATGTAATTTTTTTTTATATGATAGTGAGAATGAGCATTTCCTTGATCAAGCACTGAGTTAACTCAGAGGGTTGAAGATCTTGGGTTAGGGCCCAACCCTAGCAGTAAAGGCTCCTGTTCTTATACTTGTATGCTTAGGTTATCTCATAGATTAAATGTTGAATTGATTTTAACATTGTCTCATTGCAAGTAGTGGTAAGTTGGATTAGCTTGCTTCCATTTGTGCATAGATTTAGCAATAGTTTTAGAGAGCTAAAGGAATATCAAAAAGGATTATAGCATGTGCTTTTGGCCTCAATCCTCCCTTTGGGGACCATGGTTTGAGGAAAAACTCCTATTCAGCCCCAAAAAGACAGAATTCTATTTTCTTATGGAATTTAGGGTTTTCTACTACTTAGGCCAACATCTTTTTAGTTTTCAAGAATAGGTTCCAGGTGTTATTTCTGATATCTCCAGCTTTGTATTAGATCACGTGGTTTTTCACAATATTCTGCAAGTATTTCCATTCATGAACTAGGCAACTAAATAATGGAATTTTGTTTTTTATGTTGATTAGAAATCTTCCTTGTTTGACATGATTCATGGGTAAATGTGAGTGATGTATGTATTGCAGGAGCTTTCAATAGTGCAGGAATATCTCATGTCAGTAGCCCCAGCCTAACCTCATCCATCCATGATCACCAAAAGCCACTAAGTCCATCAACCAATTCATCATTCCATAAGAACAACTTCCTAGGTTTGTTGAGAAAATCCAACCATCTCACAAACTTTAGTTTCAGCTCTGAGGAAGTACTAGCCACTCCCTTGACTTTTTTCTTCCATCATTCATATTCCCTAATCCCTATACCACCTTCCAAATCACTTCTATTTCTCTCGGCTAGATCCTGTAGGAATATAAGGGATCCTGTAGGAAGCATTAGGACATCCTGTAGGATGACTTGTAGTTGCCTGTTTTGAGGTTGATTTGTGGAAAAAGCATACAGGAAGATAGGAGAAGACCCCCACTTACCTCTAAAGCCATCTGACCTTTCACAACCATCTCTAACCCACCTACCACATCACCCAGAAGATTCAGCATTCACATTTTTATAAAAAAGGACAAAAAGGAAAAAGAGTTAGTGTGCTCATTCATATGCACAACAATAAAGTGTTTGGTTATCTTAGATTGCATGCCTAGGATAGTTAGGATTACACACATGTTAGCTTAGAATTCTTCTGAAGCAAGATCTCTTAACAAATAGTTAGATGAGTGGTGTGTTTAAAGAATTTATTTCAGTCTTTCATTACTGCAATAGACAATCTTTCCATTCTTCCAATTGGGGTAAAATTCCCCTTTCTTCATTGGTAATCAAAATTATTCTAAATCAATAGAAGGTTGGTTTCAGAAACCTTATTGTTCTATCGCCAGGTCGTCAGTGACAAAGAGCGGACCCATTTCATATGCTTGTGTATACAGCACTATCACCTCCAAGTTATTATGAACCCTCGGTCTATAAAGTAACCCTGGGTTCTAATCAACAAACCGTTTAGGGTTACCTTGGAGAAAAGAAGATAAGGGTAACAACACCCTTGCAAAGAAAAAATTATTTTTGGAAGGGGAGGAGCCAATGGAAGAAAAAAATGGGGTCAAAAGAGGAATCATTCCATACCCTTGGAATGAAGTTAGTTACCACCTCATTAAATACATATCATGTGAAGGGAGATATAGTGTGGTGTATGGATACCACTTTAGACTCCTCCAAGAACTGAGATTTGGAGCAGACACACCTCCTCAAAACAGATTAAGTATACCCTACTTTCTTCTTCAATCAATGATAGATATGAGCATCAAAGTGCAAGAGGGAAAACATCAACAACTAGCCCATCATGGGTTGATCAAACTTATCCTAGAAGATGCTCTACAAAACCTAAGACTCCCTATTACATGGACAACTTTTAGAGACATGCAAGCAGAGGGAGCAATTCAAGCTCTTGAATATGACAAAAGCCCCACTGCTAGTGAGAGGGATGAAGAAACAGAAGGAGAAAATGAAGAGGAAACAGAGGAGGAAAAAGAGGAAGAAAAGGAGGAGGAAAATGAAGAAGAGACAGAAGAAGAAACAAAAGAAGAGACAGATGAGCAGAGTGAGGAACTAGAGGAAGAAGAGAAAGAGAAATAAAAGGATGAGAAGGAGAATGGAAAAGAGGAAACATAATAGAAGGAAGAACAGAGGTCTATAGTTCAAGGCAGAGAAGGGGAAGAATCACTAAGGGTATCTCTAGAACCCACAGAGAAAGAGGTAGCAGCTGCTCTTACTACCCTAAGTACACCTATCAAGTCAAAAGGGAAGAGACAAAGACAAACACCATTGTACTTTAGGACAAGAAAGAGCACAAGGATTAGGCAAGGAAGACCTCAAATACCCACCAAAACTCCTATCATCATTGAAGACTCACCAAAGCAAAAAAAAAAAAGATAGCTCCTCTAGAGAAAAATCAAGGAGAAGGATCATTAGGACAAGCCTCTCCCAAATCTCCCATCACTTGTGTTAGGAGGCTCGTCACAAGGTCTTGCTCGTCAAAGGGAAAAGGTCTCCTACAAGAGACATAGAAATACCTACAGGAAGCAAAGGCCATCCTACAGGAAACTCTGTTAAACCTACAGGAAACTCAGAAAATGGACCAAGAAGGTATCACTCAGCAAGAAATGAAGAAGGAAGACCTAGAACTAAGAGAACCTAGTCCACAACCCAACCTCAACTCTTACTACAGGTTCATTGAAGGGGGTAGGGTCATCCCACATAATTTTTCCATCCCCTTATTCTTTGAACTTGAAAAAGAAAGGGCAAGAACACACAGGTGGATGAAAATTTCCAAATCAAAAGGAGTGGAGGATATAGGCCACATGGAGGAGAAATTGAAGGAGATGGGCAGAGAACTAAGTAGCATAACGGACAGAGAGGTAATGATGAAATCTCAGTTAGAAGTAGAGAATGCATGGCTAAGGGGACATGTACAAGAAACATAAATCCAGTTGGAAACTATGGCCAGTTTATCCTTAGAGGCAACCCAATGTAGGATTCTAGCAAAGTCTTATGCCTTTTCTCTCAAGGAACAATGGCTACAATTTAAAATTAATACTTTAGCATAGAGAGGCAATATGCCCTTCCAAAACTATAAAAAATTCATTGATCTTTGTGATCAAAGTGCCTTGGAAGATAGAGAAAAAATGTCTGAGTTTTAACTACACAACTTGGCCTTGATAGATTTGAATGTGTGGGACCTAAATTCAAAACTAGGGGACTTGCAATTGATGGCCTTAGCATCATGGATGAATCATGAGGAGGCAAGAACTACAAAGATGAAAAATATAATGGAAAGAGAAGAGACAGAACCCCTTATGATCAGAGCTGAGCAATCTAATCCAATGGCTATCATCAACACCCACAACCTAATTGCAAATGATCCTAAGCTTTCACCTAGGTACCTTGCTGCCCTAGAACAAGCAGTCACACACTTTGAAGACATGTTCATATTTCTACGAGATGACAACATGCAAGCTTTCCAAAGGAGGTGGAACACCTTTCCTTGCAGCCTGAAAATCAGATAATACCATTCTCCTCAGATAATGAGAGAGGCACTAAATAGAACACCCATGTACAAGCAAGCTCTACAAAGACTCAAAGTCAATTAGATTGGCTTAAGACTCAGTACACCACTGCGTTTAGGAATGTTGGAAGGAAGGAAAGAAGAAGAAAGAAAGCAGTGGGAAGAGATAGAGAGGAAGGCGAGATTTTATTCATAGGAAGAAGAAACTACAGCAGAAGCATGGGATGTCAGGGAGGCCACCAGAGCAATGAAGGACATGGATATAGATTAAGTTGCTCAGAGGATGAACAACACTTTCAGTAGGGGGGTGATGATGAGCCTCATCATTGGGTAACTATATGGACCTTAATACACCTCCAAGCTTACTAAAATCAACTCTTCTCATAATTCCTTACATGTTTTAATTATATTTTGCTTAATGAGATGAGTAAAAGTAAGATGTTATGTCTTGTGTTCTAATCTACATTGATTGGAGGTTTTTGGGAGCAAATCACGGAAATTTTGGCTAATTAAGGGCAGGAAATCGGACGAGAGAAGGAGGAGACATTATAGGAGATAGATCCTCCTCATTAAATCCTCATTCATTCGAATATTTCTTAATCAAATCACACTAGCTCGATGTTGCAAGCAGCCGAGTCATGGAGATCATGGGCAGTTGACCCAGTGATAGTTAAGAACCAGTTCATATTGAGTTTGGGAGCCAAGCCTCCCTAGATTTAAGGAAGTTGTTGGATACTTCAATTGTATAAATAAGAAGGCCTAGAGCTTCATTAGGATTCAGATCTTTTATGTAAGAGCACTAAGCATTTTCGAGTAAAAGTTTTGTGCCAAAACATTGTTATGTAATTTTTTCTGATATGATAATGAGAATGAGAATTTCCTTGATCTGAGACTAAGTTGACTTAGAGGGCTGAAGCTCTTCAGTTAGGGCCTAATCCTAGTAAAAAAGTGTCCTCTTTTTGTACTTGTATACTTAGGTTATTTCATAGATTAAATGTTGAATTGATTTTAGCATTCTCTCATTGCAAGTAGTGGTAAGATGGATTAGTTTGCTTCCATTTGTGCATAGATTTAGAAATAGTTTTAGAGATCTAAAGGAATACCAAAAAGGCTGATAATATGTGGGTTTTGCCTCACTCCTCCATTTAGGGACCATGGTTTGAGGAAAAACTCCTATTCAGCCCCGAAAAGACAGAATTCTAATTTCTTATGGAATTTAGGGTTTTCTGCTACTTAGGCTAGCATCTTTTCAGTTTTCAAGAATAGGTTTCAGTTGTTATTTCTGATATCTCTAGCTTTGTATTATATCTCGTGCTATTTCACAATATTCTACAAGTATTTCTATGCATGAACTAGACAACTAAATAATGGAACTATGTTTCTTATGTTGATTAGAAATCTTCCTTGTTTGACATGATTCATGGGTAAATTCCAATGATGTATGTATTGCAGGAGCATTCAATAGTGTAGGGAGATCTTATGTCAGTAGCCCCAACCTAACCTCATCCATCCATGATCACCAAAAGCCACTAAGTCCATCAACCAATTCATCATTCCATAAGAACAAGTTCTCAGGTTTATTGAGAAAATCCACCATCTCACAAACTTTAGTTTGAGCTATGAGGAAGTCCTAGCCACTCCCTTGCCTTATTTCTTCCATCATTCACCTTCTCTAATCCCTATACCACCTTCAAAATCACTCCTATTTCTCTCGATTGAATCCTGTAGGAATACAGGGGATCCTGTATGAGCATTACGACATCCTATAGGAAGCAATAGGACATCTTGTAGGACGATCTATAATGGCCTAAATTGAGGCTGATTTGTGGAAAAATAATACAAGAAGATATGAGAAGACCCCCACTTGCCTCCCAAGCCATCTAACCTTTCACAACCACCTCTAACCCACCTGCCACATCACCAGGAAGATTTAGCATTCACATTTTCACAAAAAGGGACAAAAAGGAAAAAGAGTTATTGTGCTCATTCATATGCACAGTAGTAAAGTGTTTGGTTATCTTAGATTGCATGCCTAGGATAGTTAGGATTACACACATGTTAGCTTAGGATTCTTCTGAAGTAAGATCTATTAACAAATAGTTAGATGAGTGGTATGTTTAAAGCATTTATTTCAGCCTTTCATTACTGCAGTGGGCAATCTTTCCATTCTTCCAATTAGGGTAAAATTCCCCTTTCTTCATTGGTAATCAAACTTATTATGAATCAATAGAAGGCTGGTTTGAGAAACCATAGTGGTCTATCACTAGTTTAGCAGTGACAAAGAGTGGACCCATTACATCTGCTTATGTATACAACACTGTCACCTCCACGCTTATATGAAACTCGGGTTGATAAAGTAAAGTTGGTAGCCCCAGGAGTTGCAGTATTATTGCTGCAATATTGGTGCTCATCACTCACACATCTTCTCATAATTTGGTCCAGACCTATCTTGAAGATATTGCCCCCAATCCAAGTGAATGGGGCACTTTTTCTTATGATTCTGTTATTCTCGTTGGAGGAAAATTTTGAAGGGAACTGCACAGATACCAAGTAGTTTGCTATGTCAGCAAGCCATGGAGAGAGAATTGAAATGTTGAATAAATGTTCATATGGTATCTCATCTTCAACCATTCCTTCCTCCCCTGCAGGAAAAGTCAATCTAGATAAAAAAACTGCAACTACATTCTCCTTGCCAGGCTTATCAATAATAGTTAAATCAAATTGTTGCAATAAAAGTAACCATCTAATAATCTGGGCATTTACATTAGGGTTTCTCATCAAGTATTTAATTGCATCATGGTCGGTATGTACAAATGTCTTGTAACCAGTACTGTAATGTCTAAATTTATTCAATGAATATAAAATAGCTAGGAGCTCTTTTTTAGTTACTATGTATTTTAACTTGGCTTTTGACAGATTCTTACTGATGAAGTAAATGGAATAAGGTAGCTTGTCATCTATCTGGCGTAGGGCTACTCCTATAGATTCGTGAGAGGAATCGGCATGAATATGAAAAGGAAGAGCCCAATTTAGACCTCGGAGAATAGGTGTAGTAGTCAACTTGTCTTTCAAGGTGTCCAGGGCTTCTTGGTAGCTTTCTGACCATAAAAATTCAGAGTCTTTGGCTAGTAATCCAAATAAGGGAGAAGCTAACTTGCTGAAATATTTTATAAATATCCTATAGTATCTAGCTAACCCTAAGAAACTTTTGACATCCCTCTGCCTCTGTGGAGTTGGGACCCTTTTGATGATGGCTATCTTGTTTGGGTCCACTTGTAGTCCTTCCTGAGATATTCAGTGACCTAGAACAGTCCTTGCAGTCATCAGAAATTCACATTTTTTGGGACTAAGGGATAAGTTCATTTCAATGCATTTGTTTAACACCTTTCCCAGGTTAGAGAGAACCTCTTGGAAATCACACCCATAGGGTGTGAAATCATCAATATAAATTTCTACTGCATCATGGACTAGCTCTGCAAAGATACTTAGGATTTCTCTTTGGAAAGTGGCAGGGGCATTGCATAGACCGAAAGGAAGGACCCTATAAGAAAAAGTACCCCAAGGACAGGTGAAGGTGGTTTTATCCTGGTCATTTGGCCTGATTTGGATTTTATTGTATCCGCTAAATCCATCCAGGAAAGAGAATAACTTCTTTCCTGCCAGACCATCTAACACTTGGTCAATGAAAGGTAGAGGAAAATGGTTCTTCTTTGTGTCTTTGTTTATCTCTCAGTAATCGACAGAAATCATCCACTTTCCATTTTTTTTTGGAACCAGTAGCAGAGGAGACACCCACTCACTGTTCAAGATAGGGTAAATGAATCCTACATCCAGAAGCTTCTGCAACTCTTCTTTGACTATATCCTTAAGAACTAGATTCATTCTCCTTTGGGGTTGTTGCAATGGTTTGCCACCTTCCTTGATGTAAATTTGGTGATTACACACCGAGGGGTGCACTCCCTTCATTTCTCTATAATTCCAAGCAAATCAATCCAAATTCTCTCTTAGCGTGATACATAACTCTTCTTCTTGGTGTACAGAGAGAGGGGTTGACTTTCAGAGAGAGGGGTTGACTTTCAATGCTCTTTCACGGCTGAATTCTATTATCTTGACACTATTAGGGTTTGATTCAGCTAAGCATAGATTAATCTGATGCTTTTCCCTAGTTTCCTTCACTACTTCCTCCAGAGACATGGTGTTGGGAGTTTGATTTTGGAGGATTTGTTAAATAAAATCATATTCATCAATTTTTCCTCCTCCTATGGCAGTTTCTAGGGTATAGATCTAGGAGGAGTAGACTTCATCTTCTTCCTCTTATTCTAGCCATAAAGGTAACTCATGTTCTAGAGATTACTGAGCAGGAGGGTACACGACCAAATGCTTAGATAGATGCTCATTTTTTATAATCATATTTCCAGCCCTGCAGTTTATGTAGCCATCAGAAGTGGCTAAACAAGGCATCCCAAGGATGAGAGGATAACCATTGAATTTGGTCTTCAGCTGGAGAACTAAGAAGTACACAGGGTATTCCTAGGAATTAATGGAGACCATCACATCCTCAACAATCCCTTGAGGGGCTACTGTGGATCAATCTGCAAGATGCAAGACTGTCATGGTCTTCCTTAATGATCCCTGTAGATTCAGCTTGAGCATAGAGTCCTTAGTCATTACATTGATGGCAGCCCCAAGATCAATCAAGGTATGGTGGACAATGGTGCCATCAATGTGTACATCTACTAGAGGGCTCCCAGGATCTAAATACTTCGGCCAAATTACCCACCCTACCATTAAGTCAAACAATTGTCCAATGCCATTAATGGTAGGGGTGTCTCTTTTTCACCTCCCTAGATGTTTGAAACACTTCTCTTTGATCAGCTTGTTGTAAATGGGGACATCCTTAATAGCTTGAAGAAGTGAGCTTTTAACACAGATTTTTCAAATCACCTAGAAGTTCAGTTTCCTCTGGGGTGTGCTGGACTGGATGGGTTAAACTTTCAGGAAAGGGAGCTGGATTCATTCTAGGCACACTTTCCTCACTTTCCTCCTCACTCTACCTAGGTGGAGATGGAGGTTGGTCATCTGGGAGCACTCTTCCAGATCTAATGTTAATTTCATGAATTTCTATAGCATAGGCAGGGCTGGATGCTTCTCCACTGTAAACATGTTGTGCTTGTCTATTGTTCGGGTTCAGGTTTGGTTGGGCAGGCATTTGAGGTTTTTTAGGTGGAGTAGGTTGTAGGAGTTATGGTTGAGATGGAGGTGAAGGCAATAAAGCTAGAGCTTGGTTGCATGGGGGCCTCTACCCCTGGGGTTGTGCATTCCATTGAGCTTGTGGAGGAATATATGGCTGAAATGGTTGGTGGGCTGATTGGGAATGGTATTGAGGTGCAAAAGACCAGGGAGAAGGTGTAGACTAAGAAGGATGATCTGGGGGCCACGAAGGGGGAATGGATGTGTTCTGATTAGGTTTGTAATATGAATAGGATGACCCTTTCATACCCTGCTGATAAGGGTGAGGTCCATGAGGCCTCCTTTGATTAATGTAGCAGAGTTGTTCAGTCACCCCTTCAGTTCCATAATACACAAATTTTAATCCAAGCAGAGAAGGGAACTTGTCTATGGAGTGGTTTTCCTCACAGACCGAGCAAATTTATATAAGGTTCAATGGACATTCATTCCTAGGGTTCCTCCTTATGCATCTAGGGTGGAAGATGGTTAATGCTCTCTCTGCTTTCTCCTGATTCCATTTGATTTGTATAGTGTCTATTTGCAGAGTGAGGGTTTGAACCATTTCTCTCTTAAATTCTTCCAACATGTTCCCAATTTCAATTTTTGTGGATGTGTTGGAAGAGGATGAACTAACCACTACTTGGTTAGCCCTACCCTTCTTTCTAGCTACCCTAGAATGATTCTTGAAAATTGTCTTGATATCATCATAGGGTAATTGGTAGATGTCCTCTCCTGACAATAGGTTGAGGGTTTCTAGGAGGTCTTCCCTGATCTCCCTGAGAAGGACTAACTTAAGTGGCTCAAGATCAAGTGTGCACCTGGCCCTTTTATAGCTGAGCTGGAATCTTTCCTCATAATCCTCTAAGGACTCATCATGTCCCAAGGTCATTCTAAAAATTTCCTCTTTGGTATCTTTGGAACTGCACTAGTCCCTTTACTTGTTGAAAGCTTGCTGCATCTAAGCCCAAGTGGTGATACTATCCCTAGGTAAACCCATGAACTAGCATAGGGCTACATCCTTGAGAGTGTATGGGAATAATTTCATCTTATGATCATCAGAGGTGTAATCATAGGTTCTACATATGACAACAAATTCAAACAAAAAAGTATCTGGATCTTCTGAGGTTAGGCCATTGAAGTGAGGAAGAGCAAAGGGGCTTATGTTTTTCATCTTGGCATCCCCAATAGTTTCTCTTATGGAATAATCACCCTCAAATATTTCCCTAAGTCCCCTTTCATTTCTTTTTTCATCCATTGTGTCGGTTCGAATGGTTTCTTCTTCTTCCCCTATAGGCTCTTCAAAAATCTCTGGTTGTTCGCCTAAGGGGTCCTCTAACTCATAGCCACCGAAGAAGAGGGAAGGTTGGCTATTTGAAGTGGTGGGAGTATTTGGTAGAAATTTTCCTAAGTTATCCCTATTCCTACGAGCCATGAAAGGAGTGTTTTTCTTTTTTCTTTTTGAGTTTTAAGCTACTTTCAGAATTGAAAAAAAGCAAAACTGAATTGCAACTATTTACCAAATGAACTAATTATGGAATGAAAGAGATAAGAAAAGGAAGAAAGAGAGAAGAAATCACATCTACTCAGACACCTCCCCAGAAATGCCGCCAAAAAGTGATGGACACCAGTATTACAGCAAGGATGTTGCAACTCCTAGGGCTACCGACTTTACTTCATTAACATGGGGTTCATACAAATTTGGAGGTGACAGTGTTGTATACACAAATAAATGTAATTGGTATACTCTTTTTCACTGCCGAGCTGAGGTGATAAACCACTAGGGTTTCTCAAACCAACCTTCTATTGACTAGAAGAAGTCTGATTACCAATTTGGAGAAGGGAAATTTACCCTAATTTGGAAGAAAATAAATGTTGTCGATTGCATGAAGGAAAGACTAAAAGAAATGATTGCAAAACATCATCAAATCCTTGATCTACTTTCTAACCTACTTTTCTTGTAGAAGAACCCTATTTTAACACATGTGAGGTTTTAACTAGTCTAAGCATGAAATCTGATCTAAAGAGTGCTAACTGGAGAACAATTTTTCTTGTTATCTTTTTTCTTGAAAAATGTAAATGCTAATCTTGCTTGGTTCTTTGGCAGGGGAGACAGGTGTGAAGGAAAAGGAGGACAATGGTTCAGATGACTTGGAGGGAAAGTAGGGACCTAATTCAGGCTTTTAGTGATGTTTTTTCACAATTCAGGTTCAAAACATGCCACTATATGTTTTCCTACACGATGTCTATAGGAAGTACTAATTCACCTACAGGATCCCCTATTTTACTACAAGAACATGACAAAATGTTAGGGAGTGTTCGAGAAGGTGGGTGGAGCTTGGAAAAGGTGAATAAGGATGGAATAAGACATGGGAGTGATAGGAACTGTACTTAGAACTCAAGCCAAATCTTTAAGATGGTTGGATTTTCTCAACGGCGATGGCTAGTTTTCCTCAAAAGGAAAGAATTTGAATTGAGACCTTTGTGACTTTTAGAAAGCATGTGTGGATATGGCTTAGTTGAGGCTAATGAGATGAGATCTCCCTGCAATTTAGAAACTCTACAATCAGTAAACATCATTCTTGGCATTCATATATAAACTCATCGAAAACAAGAAAGGTGTATTTGAGTAAAAGAAAATGGAGTTATCACCATTTAGTTTTCTAAGCTCATGCATGGAAATTCTTGGAACCAATATGAAAGCAAGATGATACCAGTGCAAAAATTGAGAGATCATAAAATACCAACTGCAACTTATCTTCGAAACTGCAAGATAATGACCTAATTAGCGAGAAAACCCTAAATTACACAAAAAACAAGAATTCTGTCTTTTTGGTTGCATGAGAAGTGTTCCTCAAACCATAATCCCTGAAAGGGAGAAATGAAGTGAACCCCTTGATGTCAACCTTTTTGGAATATATTCTTATCTTTACACTTCTACTATCAGAATTATTCACAAATGGAAGAAAACTAATCAAGTCTACCAATACTTGCAAATTAACAATACCAAAATCAGTTTAACAACTAACTATGAGATAACCTAAGCATACATATACAATAATAGGAACCTCTGCTGCTAGGGTTGGGCCCTAACCCAAGAGCTTCAGCCCTCTGAGTCAACTCAGTGCTGGATCAAGGGAATGTTGCTCATTTTCATTAAAGAAATCAGAAATACATAAGAGTGCTTGGTTACAATACTTCAACTCAAAAACTGCTTAGCTCTCTTGAAAAAACAATCCCCATCCTAATGAGGCCCTATGCCTCTTGATTTATATAACCGAAGTTACCAACAACTTCCTTAAATTTAGGGAGGCTTGGCTCCAATCTCAAGATCAACTAGTCTTCAACTGTCACTGGCTTGGCTGCCAATGAACTTCATGACTTGGTTGCTTGCAACTCTGAGCTGATGAGATTTGATAGAGGAATCTTCGAGTGAGTGAGGAGTTAAGGAGGGAGATCATGTCTCCTAGAATCCCTCTTTCTTGTCTTCATTCGAGTTCCTCCACTTTAATTTAGCCAAAATTTTCTCCAAAACCTGCAATCAATGTACATTAGACCACTAGACATGACATGCCATCTTTACTCTCCTCATTAAGAAAAACATAATTAAAACATGTAAAAAACGATGAGAAAAGTTGATTTTAGTAAGCTGGAGGTGCATTAAGGTCCATATAATTTACCCATTAATGAGCCTCATCATCACCCCCTACTGAAAATGTTTCTCATCCTCTAAGAAACTCAATCTATATCCATGTCTTTCATTTCTTTGATGGCCTCCCTAACATTCCAGGCTTCTATTGTAGTCTCCTCCTCTTGTGGATACCCTGCATTCCTCTCTATTTCTTCCCACTTGTTTCTTTCTTCTTCTTCCTTTCTCCCCTCTAACATACCTAAAAGCAATGGTGGGCTGAGTTTTAATCCAATCCAGTTGACCTTGAGTCTTTGTAATGTTTTCTTATACATTGGGACTCTCTCTAGTGCATCCCTCATTCTATTAGGAGAATGATATCCTTTGATCTTTAGGCTGTAGGGTAAGGTGTTCCATCTCCTTTGGCAGGCTTGTTGGCTTTCATCTCCTAGAAATCTTAGCATGTCTTCAAAATGAGTGACTGCCTGTTCTTGTACAGTAAGGTATCTTGGTTAAAGCTTGGGATCATTTGCAATGAGGTTGTGAGTGTTGATGACAACCATTGGGTTAGAATGTTATGCTCTGATGAAAAGGGGTTTTACTTCTTCTCTTTCCAATACCCTTTTCATTTCCGGAGCTTTGGCCTCCTCATGACTCATCCAAGATGCCAAGGCCATTAGTTGTAAGTCCCCTAACTTTGGATTTGGGTCCCACACATTTAAATCTTTCAAAGCTAAATTGTGTAGGTAGAACTCAGATACCTTTTATCTATCATCTAGGGTGCTTTGATCATAGAGGTCAATGAATTGCCTGTAGTCTTAGAAAGGCATAGTTCCTCTTTCTGCTAGGGTTTCTATCTGAAACTGCAGCCAATGTTCTTTGAGGTATAAGGCATATGACTTTGTTGGCATCCTGCATTGAAGTGCCTCCATGGGTAAACTTGCCATAGTTTCCAATTGGCCTTCCTTTTCCTGTAGCTAATTTCTTAGCCATGTGTTCTCAACCTCTAACTGAGATTTCATTATTGTTTCCTTGTCTCTTATTGTGAGCTTGAAAACAATTGTAAGTTAGTCGATCTTTACATTTGGAGTAAAAAAAGGTTCCTCTTTGAGACTCTTGTCACCCTTGTTATCTTATACAGATGTGAAGTTTCAGGTTGCAGTGTATCTAGGGAGTTGTGGAGAAATATTGAGATGATCCAAAAGCAATTCATAACCTATAAGATTAAGATAAAGGGAAATACTCCCTATCCTATCCTCTTGATCGAAACTGGCTTGCCCCCCATTGAAAGTGCATCTATGTTTAGATATCTGATGTATAAGAAGAAGCTTTACAATATGGAATCTAAGAGGCTCCCAAAAATTTCTTCTAACTTTAGTAAAAACCCCCACCCGCGCCTCAAGCGTGGGTGGAATCAGGATGCTCAATCTTGGCTCAACCTTTGGGGGATTAAGGAAGAGATCATCATGGGAAGTAAGGACAATTTCAAAGCTACTATTACCTCTAGTTTTAAGGACAATATGTGGGATGCTACGGAGCTGGAGGGTAAAAGGAAGCTAAGGTACTATAAGGAGATGATCAACCCAAACTTTGATAACCAGAATTATCTCTCTATGTTTACTAGCACTAAGAAGAAAATGAACATCGCTAGTATTAGAACTAACTCTCATGAGCTTCGGAGTGAGACCAGGCAGTGGTCTACTCCCAAGACTCCCTAGGATGATAGAATCTGTCAGATTTGTGATACTAAGAAGGTGGAAGATGAAAAGCACTTTCTTTTAGACTACCTGACCCTTGCCCACATCCCCTCACAATTCCCTATCATCAGCCACACCTCCAATCTCCTTGACTTATTAAGTCAGCCCAACTATAGTGATCTTGGAATGCTTCTTTCCGGCTCCTTGATCATAGAAACAAGATTTTGAAGAATGAAAATTAGACTCTCTTTTCTTGAGGTATGATAGACCAATTTGGTCTTAGTAGATGTTAATCATCATCATCATCATCATCATCAATAAGATAAAGTTAAAACAATATTTCATATATTAAATAATTACAATTAAAATTTATTAAAATATATACTAATATATTTTATTAAATAATTTATTTTGATTTTATTAATAATAAAATTAATCCAATCAAATCATTATTATATATAACCATACAAATTATTTCATCGCTCTTAACAATGAGTAACAATAAAAATAAATAAATAGATAGTCATGGGAGGGACAAATTATTAACGTGAATTCCTCATCGTCACACATATCTAAAAAGCATATTTTGCCACATACATTGCAACCATTATTAGAACCATTATATGATTATAATTAAGTTAATAATGAACAAGATATTGCAGAGTGTTTAATATTTACCTTCAATTGGAATGATAAAGTATTCTCTCAATGCCGAAGTACTTCATGCTGCTTTGCTTTTCGTGTGAAGTAGCATGTCTTCATCTGTGTGGCTAGTCCACCACTCCAACGGTGAACACTGTAATTTCGGACACATAGAGATGTCAAGTGTGTCCAACCATGTAATATGTTTAACGTCCTCTAACTATTTTAACTCACGACACCCACAAGCATTTAGCTCTCTAAGCTTTCTCAGCTTTAGAAGTCTGATTGCCACCAACTTTTCCAGAGATACCAATGTCTCCATACTTGGCAGCTCTTCTAGCTTAGAGAAATATGAGATAATTAGGTATCTAAACTTTTTCCCCATCGCCAACCCCCTTACTCTATTCAACTTCAGACAATATCTTTCCCATAACTCCTCCAAAGATACCAATGTTTCCATTCTAGGCAACTCTTGTAACTCCAAGTAATGTGTAAGAAAAAGCTTTAGAGGCTTTGTACAATTTGTTAACTCTTGTATGTTTTTCAACACCACACATCCATTTACCCACAAGGACTTCAAAAATACTAATTTCTCCATACTTGGAAGCCATGGTAACTCAGAATACCTCGTAGCACTTAGGAGTCTAAGCTCTATGCATTGTGCCAACCCCCCTATCCTCTTCAACTTAACACATGTCTGCCAGGTACTTCTCTAAAGATATCAATGTTTCCATACCTGGCAGCTCTTCTAACTCAGAGATGTTAGAAAAATTTAGGTATCTAAGCTTTGTCACCTGCTCCAACCCCAATGCTCTTCAACTTCAAACATTTTTTACACGCAACTCCTCCAAAGACACCATTGTTTCCATGCTTGGCAGTTTTTCTAACTCAGCGCAACCTCTAAGATCTTGCTTTTAGAGATTTGCACACTACTCCAACCCCCTTATCCTCTTCAACTTCACACATTCGTTTGTCAACAACTTCTCCAGAGATACCATGTGACCAGGGGTTATGAACAAAAGTATATATAACAAGATATCAATAAAATCAAAGAGCATACCCTACAAAAGTTCCAATATGCCAAGGGTTTTGGTAAACATACGGAAACTGACAACAATTTCTATATTTGTTAACTAATGGAGGTGGTCTGAAATAATGTGATTTGCAAGCTATTTCACATTATAAATAAATTTGAATTTTTCAATAAAACAACAAATTACCTTTCATAGACTTCTCTAATTGTTCACTTAGACTACAATTGGTTAATTGTTACCTCAAGCTTTAAACATCTTCTTACCCTATCCCTTCATCTTATAATCATAGATTCTCTTCTGCTTCTTTGCCTTAAATCTTCCTTAATGTTATGATTGTCCAACTATGCTCCTCGCCTTTTCTCCTGGCCTCTAATCACATTGCTAATTCAACTCAGTCACATTGATGCACTCAAATATTATGTGATGCACTCAATTATTATGTGATTGTATGATTATAAAGAATCACACCTATGTGCACGGTGACTTATCTTGACTTATCTTGTGCTTAATCTGTGATATTCTTCATCATAAAATGTATTGGTTATAGTAATACTTAAATTCTAAGTGAGTTGTTTGTTTAGAATGTTGTTAGTTAGTTGACTAGATGTGATTGTCTCAACTAAATAGATTATATGGCTAAGATACATAGCTAATCAATCTTTAAACCAAATTTAATGTATTACTAGTACAACCACATTAAAAATATTAATGTGGTTGATATAACCTAACACTTTATAAATATAACAAAAAAAACTATTGTAACAAAAAAACTATTGCAACAGGAAGAATATCTTACCAATGTACACATTTATCTAACTAACCATGTATAAAAAGGTTATGGGTCAACTTTAACTTGGAGAAAAAAAAGTGAAATACACATTTTGTTGTAAAATGGACTATTTTGCTAAATAAAATTTTCTTATATATTACATTACCCATCTCATTAGAATATGAACTTATTAGAATTGGAATAATCTCAAATCCCTAGGAAATTGGTGGGCGGGGATCCATGTGGCACGTATCTAATTTAATTTGAGAAAAAGAAGAAATTACACCTCTTATTGTAAAATGGACCATTTTGCTAAATAAAATTTGTTTATATATTAATTTCCCCATCTAATTAAAATATGAACTTATTAGAATTGGAATAATGAAATCCCTAGGAAATTGGGGGGCAGGGAGCCACATGGCACAAATCTAATTTTTTAAATTTATTAAAAGTCAATGCAATCTAACAAACTCTGTAACACACTACAACCATTGATAAGCATTAAGACTAACCATATTCCCTTGAGAATCAATCGAAGTTCTCAATTAAAAAATAAATAAAAAATCAACAGATTCTCATCCACTTTAAGTTAAAATAAAAAGCCTTTAGCAAATATACAATATTATAATGATAATAATACATACAAATATGTATATCATTATTTACTATACAACACATATTTATATAAAATTTAAAACCAATTTTAATATATAAATTTGCAATATTGTGAAGATTTTTTTCAATAAGCAATCTTGTAAAGATAATAACGTCCAAAGAGTATTTTTTACATTATCATTAGTATAAAAAAAACTATTTTATGTGTATTATTGTC
This sequence comes from Pinus tabuliformis, assembly GCA_031772625.1. NCBI lineage: Eukaryota > Viridiplantae > Streptophyta > Pinopsida > Pinales > Pinaceae > Pinus > Pinus tabuliformis. The sequence continues at coordinate 377,212,297 of CM062818.1, read as the reverse complement.
TACTGTGCAACGCATGTTTACAAGGGATTTAGAATTTCATGGTAGAAAACATCCTGCCTAACCATGGAACGAAAACACCCGTGACTATCTACATATATTTGAACATAGTAACACCTATGGGATTTTCATGGCTATAAAACAGCCTTCTTAAACCATTAAAAAGAAAGCATTTTTTTTGGTTTGTAGATAATATGAGCCTTGCAGGGAAATTTGTGGTTTGTGTACAGCTAGATCGCTCCAGGCCAGACTTGCCTTTAGAATGGCTACATTTTTACTTGAAAATGAACACCCTATCCCCAACTACTCTTCCAATAGGTCATAGGCAAAACAAAAGCATAATTGAGTGGCGAGTTATATTTGAATATAGTACGAGCTATGCTAATTTACTCGGGGACTTTGAGTGAAGCTTGCTACGTTTCTGCTGCTGAGGTAGGCTGACTGTATACTTTACACCTCACCTCTTGCGCGTCGTTTTTAAGGGCTTCTGGCTCATTGCCTGTGGCTGTAAACTCAGTGCGAACTCCAGGCCCGTTGGTAAAATTAGAAGAAGTCGAAAGAGGAGATGCATGTGCCGCCACTAAAATTGCAATAAAGACCGCCATTAGAGCATGACTCATGCGTTCTTCCCCGTGAACCCTTGTAGACAAAATTCTCCATCGTCCATAACAAATGTGTGTTAGGACGGAATCCATAATCCATTACTAGTCTGAAAGGGTGAAAAGGGAATAATGCGTCTGCGTGGGAACAGAGATGGGAACCTATTGTTGTCATTCTTTCTCAGATATTGTATTGAGATTATCTTTTTCAATTCCTCACTTTGATTTACTATTTGCAATATATCTGTTTTCTGAGATTTTGTATTGAGATTATCTTCTTGGATTCCTTAGCAGTAAAAAAAATATTGTATTGAGATTATTTTCTTAAATTCCTCCACCGGACAAGCAAAAGAAAAGAGAGATTTTTTATTAAATAATAATAACAAAAATAATGCTGAAAATAGAAAGTTAATCTAGTGTATAATGAAAAATGTTACTTCTTGGACCGGGATAAACGGTTAAAAGAGCAATCGGTTAAAAGTGCAATCAATTGTGCGTTTAACAGGATAAAGGAATTTTATTTATTTTTGTTAAGTTAATGTGGATAGACTTATCATTATTAAAAAATAAAAATTACACATTATTAATAAAAAATAAAATTGCCTTTGAAAAATTAAATAATTTAAATTAAAAATGATTAAAATATATATTAATATTATTAAATAATTTATTTTAATTTTATTAGTAATAAAATTAATTCATTCAAATCATTTTTATACATAACCATAGATTTTTTTCAATCTTTGCATGGGTCGAATTATTAATGCCAATTCTTTTGCCACATACATTGTAACGGTGATAATTAAATTATTCTGTCGATATTAATGTGGAAATGTAAACTTTTTTTCCCAATCTAAATAAACATTAAACACCATATATTAAGTTAATTTAATAATGAACCAGATATGAATGTAATAAATAAATTATTTCATTACTGCAGAGTAATTAATATTTACCTCTTGCTTTACTGCATAGTGTTATATTTCAATCGACTGCATAGTGTTTAACATTTCAATAGACACCTCTTGGAATGATTAATTATCCTCTCAATGCAGAACTACTTCTTGTTGCTTTGCTTTTCCTGTAAATCAGCATGCTTTCGTCCGCCCAACTGGTTCACATTAGACACTGTAATTTCGGACACATAGAGAGATTAGGTTCCTTCAACCATGTAATATGTTCAACATCTTCTACCTCTTCTAAATCAGGGCACCCACAAACATTTAACTCCCTGAGCTTTGTCAATTGCAATAACCCTCGTATACTCTTCAGTTTCAGACATCCGACTGCCACCAACTTTTCCAGAGATACCAATGTCTCCATACTTGGCAGCTCTTCTAGCTCAGAGCAGTATGACACAATTAGATATCTAAGCTTTGTGGCCCTGGCCAACCCCTTTATCCTTTTCAACTTCACACAATTTTTTGCCCATAACTCCTCCAAAGATACCAATGCTTTCAAACTCGGCAGCTCTTGTAACTCACAGCAATCTGTAAGAACTAGCTTCAGAAGTCTTGTACAGTGTGCTAATCCTGGTATGTTTATCAGCTTCACACATCCATCTACCCACAACCACTTCAAAAATTCTAGTTTTTCCATATTTGGCAGCTGTTGTAACTCAGAGCACCCAGTAACACTTATGAGTCTAAGCTCTGTGCAGTGTGCCAAGCCCTCTATACTCTTCAGCTTCACGCATCTGTCTGCAATGAACTTCTCCAAGTATATCAATGTTTCCATACTTGGCAGCTCTTCTAACTCGGAGATGTCAGAAAAATTTAGGTATCTAAGCTCTGTTGCGTGCTCCAATCCCCCTATGTTCTTCAACTTCACACATCTGTCTACCACCAACTCTTCCAAAGACACCATTGTTTGCATACTTGGCAGCTTTTCTAACTGAGCGCAACCACTAAGATGTAGCTTTCGAAGCTTTGTACACTGCTCCATCCCCTGTATTCTCTTCAGCTTCACACATTCCTCTGCCACCAACTTCTCCAGAGATACCAATGTCCCCATGGTTTGCAGTTCTTCTAATTCAAAGCACCCAGAAACAATTAGGTATCTAAGCTTTGTCATCTGGGCCAGCCCCATTATGCTCTTCAGTTTTACACATCTATCAGCCCACAACTCCTCCAAAGATACCAGTGAGTCCATACTTGGCAGCTCTTCTAACTGGGAACACCCACTAATAACTAGCAGTCGAAGCTGTGTCAACCGCTCCACCCCGCTGATGTTCTTCAACTGCACAGATTCATCTGTCCACAACTCCTTCAAACATACCGGCAGCTGCATAAGTGCCTGCAAAAGCAAAAAGTTTAAGCGTTTCAACCATAAGAAAGATATTTATATGTTGATTGTGATCCTTAACTGCATAGTCTTTCGAAATCCTCACACAGAAATGCTGTGCGAGTAAAATAGATGACAGCTATTAAGCATACAACTCTAACATAAAATATCCATATACCTGTGATTCGCCCTTCCTGTGCCACAATGTGGTTAATACACTATTAGAGACTCGTAGAACCCTTAAATTTTTCATGGGAAGCCAGGAAGGCAGGGAAGCGTGGGGATATCTTTTCCAAGTAAGCCATAGGAGATTTGGTTTCTCCACCCTCCTCAAAATGCGTTCCATGTGAATATCTTCAGTGTGTAGAATTTGCAATCTCCTGAGAGTGCGTCCGCAAAGAGCATTTTCAGCATCATCATATTTATCATCAACCATCCGAATTCCCCGGATGGTTATGTCCTGTCCATTGTTGAAAAACGATCGTTATTACTAGTGCATTCAAGAATTAATCACAGACTTTTATTGAATAATGTATGAAGTATTGAATCACTTACAGAAGATTGATCTAACAAATCATCATTGACCTTCTCTGTCCAACGCCAAAGACGACGCGGAGACGATTTTTTCTCGGCTAGATATCTTCCCAAGTCCCTTAAGTGGTCATGCATATATATCACATTACTCGGACTGTCCGCTTCCACAAGACATTTGTCCTGTAAATTTTGAAACCCCCGCCTTCCATTCCAACCTGATTCATCCCATATGCTGATCGCTGTATCTCTGTTGTGTCCTACCAGAAAACATGCAATGTCTAAGAATATACTCTGTTCCTCTTCATTGAGGGAATCATAACTAATTTTAAGCTTTTCCTCTATCTTTTGGGGAAGCACTTGTTGAAGACAGTCCAATTCCTCTTTCCACTCAATTATATCTTTTCGATAAAGATGTGCCCCAATTACTTTCAGAGATAAGGGCAATCCTTCACAAGATTCTAAGAACTTATCGACCAGAGATTCAAAGTCTGGAAGCGGATAAGGCTGGTTGAAGGCATGGAAGCAGAAGAGTTTTCGAGAGTGTTGTATGTTAAGCCCAGTGAGTGTATAAATTGCTGATTTTTCAACTCTTGATTTTCTGAGAACATCCTTATCTCTAGATGTAATCAATATTAAGCTACCTAAATGGAGATCACGAATTTGAACAGGTAAAAGTGCTTGGACCTGATCCTCATCATCTACATCATCTAGGATGATTAAGGCGTGAGTGGATTTGAGAGGCTTTATGAGCATGCCTTTACCTTCATCAACACTGTTTATCTGCTCACCCAATCCAGTCAAGCTCTTATAAAGTTGAGTCTGTAGCAAATTTAAAGAGTTTTTAGGTGATTTATCTTTGACGTCGGATAAAAAGCAGGCTCTACGATAATCGGATTTCTTCTCATTAAAGAAGTGTTTGGCCAAAGTTGTCTTTCCTATGCCACCGAACCCCACGATGGCCAAGATCCGAGGTTCCTGGCTTTGCCGTTGGGGAAACAGTACTGTCTCCTCAAAATCTTTTATCTTGTAATCTAAACCTGTTGGGTGTTCTGCTACGTGCAAATTTGGGCGCGAGTATTTCACCCTTTCCAACAGACATTTAACCACCTTATCCAGCAGCTCCGTGTTCAATTCCTCTCTAAAATAAAGAGAACTAGTGAGAAACAAACGTCTATGTCTATTTATCAAACATAGAATAATTACCCTTTCAGAAGGAAAAAGGGTTGAGTTCTTACCCATTGCGCACCTCCAGCTCGAACCCTTTGTTGTTCGCCACCTGATGAAGAGCCTTTTTCCATTTTTCAGTGGTGTTGGAGTCGTCTCTGCTTTTGTTGGCCAGATCTCGACCATAATTTCCACGCGTCCATCGTACATCAGCAGGAGTCACACGGTAAAACACCGGAACAATGGGAGCCTTTGTCTCCAACATCCAGAGGAGCTCATTTAGGCACCAACTTGATTCGACATATGTAGGTGAAAAGATAGCCACATGGATGGACGTACTTTTAATGGCATTTTTTATTTGATCAGAAAAATTGTATCCCGGTTGCAACTCCTCTTCATCCAGAAAGGCGGTCAATCCATTTGAAATAAGGCGATGGTAAAGAGATTTGGCGAAGGTTTTCTTCACATCAGGCCCACGGTGATTGATGAAAATATCGTACCACCGATAGCTGTTGGAATGAGCGGCGGAGGATGAGGATGTAGCCATTGCCAATTGAAAAGAAAAAAATAGAAATGGTAGCGGTGGTAGACGCTATCGACGCAACTTGCAGAGGAAATGAGTGAGGTGTTTAAAAATTAAGGGGAAGATTGGTGTGCATCGGTATAATTATATACACATTATACCTTCGCCTCTGGTTTCAGCGCGGCTGTCTGTCTTTTACAATTCAGAACCCTCCTGTGGGCTTTCTGCGGTAATTTCTACGCACTGTCTTTTTTCTCTTTTTTAAAAAGTTAAGAACCCTACTCTGCGCTTTCGCCTGTGGTTTCCGCGCGCTTAGATTCTCTTTTGTTTTTGTTTTCAATTGAAAACCCTTGTAGCTTCTGTGCGCTTGTCTATTTTATTTTTAATTATGAACCCTGCTGTCACAGTCGACCAATTTGGATAGGAAATGAGTTAGGTTTCTCACTTATTTAGAAATTGAGGAGAAAATTTTACCTTCACCTTAGCCTGTAGCTTCTGTGCGCTTGTCTATTTTATTTTTAATTATGAACCCTACTGTCACAGTCGGAAGAGTGAGGTTTCTCACGTATTTAGAAATTGTGGAGAAAATTCTAGCTTCGCCTTAGCCTTAACCTGTAGCTTCTGTGCGCTTGTCTATTTAATTTTTAATTATGAACCCTACCGTCACAGTCGACCAATTTGCATAGGAAATGAGTTAGGTTTCTCACGTATTTAGAAATTCTGGAGAAAATTCTACCTTCGCCTCTAGTTTATGCGCTGTTTTTCTTTTTAATTAAGAATCCTGCTGTACCATAGTCGACCACTAGAAATTTAACGTGTTATTCAAGAGAGAGGCTGACGATCTCGCATCAACCACGTCAAGCATATTTTTTTTGACAACGCTAACTCCACGTGACTCGGAGTAAACTGGTTCAGTCAAGGTAGGCTAATTCCATGTGCAATACGGTGAACGGGTTTCCCGTCTTCATACGTCTCCACGACTAACTCCACGTGCTTCCGAGTAAACTGGTTCCCTATCATAATACGACTCCGGGAATCCGATCTCTTTTAGTGTGTTCGGTCAAGGTAGGCTAACGCCACGTGCAATACGGTGAACGGGTTTACGGTCTTAATACGCGTCCACGACTAACCAATGGACGACACTTGTGCATATTGTACCCTTGAAAATAAAAACTCTGATAAAAGTTTAAAAAATTAAATCTCGGTGAAATAAAAATTCTGAAATATTTTGAAATATGGATGTATACCATGTATCATTTTGATTATTAATAAAATTGATAGTCTTGGTTTTTGGGAAAAGTCTTTCGTACGATATATTTTTCATCCATTTTTAATAGTGAAAATTAAAGGTTGAAATTTATTTTAAAAATATTTATATTTTTATTTGCGTTTGAATTGAATTAATTAATTAAAAAAATATCATATTAATATAATATTTTTATTTGCTTTTGAATTGAATTAATTAATTAAAAAAATATCATATTAATATAATATTTTTATTTGCGTTTGAATTGAATTAATTAATTAAAAATATATTATATTAATATATGTCATATGAATATGAGTTATAGTATTAGTAAACCATGATATTGGTTATGGTATTGTAACAAAGTTTATTTTCAGCTTAAGAATTTTCATGATAAAGTATGGGTGAATCTCTATGGTTAAAGGCATATCCAATATATTTTCTTACTTTCATGTAAATCATTATTAAGTATATTTGGATGAATATGTATATGTTGATCTCTCGTGCCCCTTTCTGTAATTCGCTCTGAGCGCTCCATTGTGGAAAGAAAAGGGAGAGAACTTGTCAACCCCTCCAACCATAATGTGGTCTTCAGAGGTGTTATTGGTTGAGGCAAGAGGGCCTCCACACTAGCACCTCATCAATGAGCACCATGCCCAAATGTTGCTAACACTGAAGCCTCGGCCCAACAAGCGAACTATCTGTCAATGGGAGCCACCTAGAAAAGTTACAGCAAGGTTGTGAAAAAACCTAAATACAAAGCCTGCTCCAACAAGATCACAGGATTTATCCAACACATGCAGGATCGCATGTTGATGTGTAAATTCATAGGTGTTTGGCCTACAAAACATGACTTGGTCACTTGGATAAAAAACAAATGGAAACCCAAGGGCCACATAGATCTTGAACTATGGGAAAAGTGATTTTTCAATGTGATTCTCAACAATATGGAGAACGTAACAAAGGGCTTTGAAAACAAACCCTATTTCAATAATAATGCAAACCTTTTCATGTGGTTTTAGACTCCAAGATATAACCTTGACAATGAGACGTTCTTGGAATCCTTTGTCTAGATATGGTTGTATTATCTCCCAAAGGTATACCTGGAGGAGGAGATCTTAGAGGGCATTGGAAACGCCATTGGACCATTCACCAAAACCTTAAAGGTCACAAAGAGGGAAGACATATAGCTTACACAAGAATTTGTATTTACTTGAATATATCTAAGCCCCTCCCAGAATCCATAGAGATTTCATATTTGAATGAAGAAATCATCCAAACCCTGGATTATGAGCACGTTCCTTTTCGATGTAGATGATGCCACAAATATGGGCATCTATTTAAAGATTGTTCGCTGACCTAGATGGAAAATCCTCCAAAGCCACCCCAAAAACAAATAATGATGGTTTCCAAAGAGTTAAATCCCAAAGAAGGAATCATAGAACCCCTTCACCCTTGGCAAGGGGGGCCATTTAGTCCAAAAGTATCTTTGAGGCATTGAACCTAAGATTTTTTTATTTTTTTTTTAACTAGCGTAGAAAGCCAAAACATTGTCCTTGCAACAAGACCACAAGAAGATGGTGCATTTAGGACCCACAAGAATTTAGAGCATCAACGCAATATTCCATAAAAAGGAAACAAGAATGCAGGATGCTCAACCTACACCATAGAAGGATAGTCTTGAAGTCATGCATATGGATGAGATAACACTAGAATCAATGATGGAGGAATGTAAAGATAAAGACCCCCATGCCATACCAGACGCACAATTGCACCAACTTCATTAGACATACATCAAGGTAAAATTGGAAATCCCATATGTCAATAGGATCAAGTCTCTAAAACACAACATTCCTTTAGAGAAAATCCAAGTATGACCATGGAAAGAAAAAAGTGAAGAAGGAAAATCAAAAAGCAACTCATCCATGAAGCAGGAGACCTAATGGAAAAGTCAGGTAAAGTAACACTAATTTCAGAGGCATTTCCCGCCTCCCACTCCCTTTCCCAATGAAAATCATCTCTTGGAATATTTGAGGCCTCAAATAGAGAGGAAAGAAAAGACTCTTAAAAGACCACATCAAGAAGGTGATGCCTAGTGTTTTAATTCTTCAAGAGAACAAATGCACCAGTGATAAGCTAGATGCAATTTTTTTAGAAATGCTAGAAAGGTTGTGGCTCCATAGCCTTGGATGCCACAGGTCAAGTCAAGGGGCTAGTTGTAATCTGGATTCTGACAGACATTGAATCTCGAATTGGCTCGCAACACCCTAAATCCTTGCTGGTTGCTTCAAACCTCTCGGATCCAAGCAATCATGATGCCTCTTTGTTGTCTATGGTCCTCATTTACCTGCAAAGAAAACATATTTTTTAAAATCTAAAACATATGATCATTTTTTAAACTCTAATAACTAAAACATATGATCAATTTTATTATTAAAGTTCGTTTATTATTTCTACCCAAAAAAGCGTACTAAATATAATAATTTGCAAATCATATTTATAACATATTTATAAATACATAAATTTATTGCAAATATAAAATGCAGGAGGAGTTTATAAATTTGGTGAAGACTCATTGGAATAGTTTTTGTCCAAGGGACAGTAGGTTAGCAGCTAAGCAGTTTGAATCAAACCTAAGAAACTTAAAAGAGCATATAAAGGCTTGGGAAAAAAAATAAGCGGGAAAAAAGGAACCGGATCTATTAAGGATAAAGGAGGAGTTCAAGGCTCTATCTGAGACAAGCCAAGAAGGATTTTCCAACACAACTTCAAAGGAGAAGGGATATTTTGGCCTCAAGAGAAGTAGCTTGAATCTCAAGAGCAGAGCGGTTTAGCTAGACTGTGGGGATGAAAACATAAGCTTTTTTTAGGCATATGGAAAAGGATAAAAGATGAAAAACACAATTTGGAGTATGAAGGGTCACGATGATAAACAAGTGTCCTCTTTTTAGGGGCTCACAATGATAGGTAACTCACACTTTCAATCACTCTTCAAGGAAATCCACAAAACAATATTATGGACATATTAGGAGTAGCTCAATTGTTCCCAAGTTATGTAAGGGAGGAAGATCATTAGAGAAATTTTGAGGTCTAAAATGGACCTCCTAAGGAGTATTATAAAATAATAGTGGAAATAATAAAATAATATTGGATTACCGCATCAAATTTTGGAGGAGAAAAGAAAAAAAATTAACTTGTATTTTCAACTTATCTCCCCACAATTTAACTCGAATTTTGAGTAGGAGAACCCACTCGATGCGGAATTTAATTTCTCATCCAAGAAGTACTCATGTTGCATACTTTTTATAGACACTACTACATGAGAAATCAGAAATACATGAAAAACGTGATTGCATTAGATTCCACATCCAACGAGTGCTCCCACTTGAAATTTGAGTAAAACTCTTGGGAGATAAGTTGAAAAAGTAGTTTTTTTATTTTTATTTTATTTTATATTTTTACCTTTTTACTCCAAAAATGGTAAATCACTGCCCATGATTGACATCCTCATCTTGAATCCTATTGGTTCTTATAAAGTTGATTTTGATTGTACATTTTTGTTTTGAGACCCATTTTTAACCTCAAAATTTCACTAATGATAGATGCCTTGCAAGATGAAGTTACTGCATAGGAGTTGAAGGAATATTGGTTAGTTTTTGTAAAGAAAAAATCCTAGGGTCAGATGGGTGGGCAATCAAAGCCTTCTCAGAAATGATTGAGGTGATTGGTCAAGACATGTTAAGTGTGGTAAATGAGTCGAAAGAACAAGGGAAGGTCTTGGCAACATTCAACTCCAAGTTAATTTCTCTTATTCTGAAGCACAATAATCATCCGTTTTTTGAAGAATTTAGACCAATCTTCCTGTTCAACAACATATATATAGTCATATGAAAAAATCATTGCTTGAAGGATAAAACCAATTATGACTAGGTCGATTTCTAAGGAACAATTCATATTCATGGAGGGAAGAAAAATACATGAAGCCCTAGGGGTAACTCAAGAAGGATTGCACAACATGAAAATTCATCAACTAAAAGGTGTAGTTCTCAAAATTGATCTCTCAAAATCCTATGACAAAGTGAGTTGGGTCTATATCAGGCACCTTCTCACTCGGACAAGTTTCCCTCCTTTCATTAATTGGATCATGGGTTTCATCCATTATGTTTCCTTTGCAATCCTTATCAGTGGATCAACTTCACATTTCTTTCACACATCTCATGGAATAAGGCAAGGATGAACTTTAGGCCCCCTCTTCTTCCTTTTAGCAACTGAAGGACATAGTCTCTTGTTAGATGAGGTAAAAAAACAAGGTAACTTCCAAGGTTGAACATAGCTCAAGGTACAAATATCTCACATCTACTTTTCGTAGATGATATAATAATTTTTTTTCAATGGTTCCATGTGTGAAGCTAAAAATTTCTTTGAAGTTCTAACTCTATTTGGGAAAGAAACCATAATGCAAATCAAAGCTAGGAAAGTCATTTATTTCATGTGTAAATTTGAAGTATGAAGAAAGCATGTATCTCTCTAAGAAGATTTCTTATGAACAACAAGGTTTTGAAGATGGTTTAAAATACCTTAGATTTCACCTGAAACCAAAAAATTACTCAAAAACAAACTAGGCATGGCTATTAGCAAAACTCGAAAAGAGACTCAAAGGTTGGAGTTATATATTCATGTCGATTAGATGTCCCTCTCTTGGGTTTCTAAGGGAGTGCTTGGAAAGGCCAAAAAAATATGTTTTTCATTCCTATGGGCTAGAAAAAAGACCATTTTGTGGCTCTTTGGGTAAGATGGCAAAAGATAGCATTGTTGAAAGCCTTAGGAAGCCGGGGACTTAAAAACAACTTTCATTTATCATCAACATAACTGTAAAATTTGGATCGAGATTAATCACTAATGAAAACCTATGAAATCAGGTAGTTTAAGGAAAATATATAGCTCCCTTATCTCTAGAAGATTGGTTGTGCAATCCATTCAAGTCAAGGGTAAACATTTCTATAGTATGGAGAGTGGTCTTGAACTCCTTTGATATTGTTAACAATGGATTTGTGTGGAGAGTAGGTGATGAAAGACACATTATAATAGATATTGATCCATGGGAAGGCAGTGGGGACATATTTAGATTATCTAAACAAGTGGTCAATTGGCTCAAGGATGGAGAAGTTTTGAGATTATCTCAGGTAGCAGATCCTCATCACGGAACTCTATGGCAACAAAATTGGAGATCAGGTAGAGGCCTCCACATGATTGGAAAACATCAGATTGAATGGATGAGATATGTGATAAATTTGCAAGAATCAATTTTATATTAATATATTAGGACGATGAGTTAATTTGGTCTTTCTCACCCTCGGGGAAATACACTCCAAAACTAGGATAACGGCCACATCAACAAAGGGGTTCAACCAATCAAGCATGGTTGGTGGTGGAGAACGATATGGAAAATGAAATTCCCTATGAAGTCTCAGATCTTCATGTGGTCTCTCCTTACAAGTAAGGTGCTTACGTGGGACGTGATGCAAAAGTGTTTAAAAATAGGACCTGAGTGGTGTTGTCTATGCAGATCAGTAGCAGAATCTATAAGTCACCTTTTTCATTGACTACCCCTTCTCGGATGCAATTTGGGCAGTACTCAATTCCTCTTTGGGACCACCAAGTGTTTGGGAGGGCTAGAGTGTGGAATAATTTTGAAGCTCTTGGCATCAAAACATGACCACATAATACATAAAAGATTTGTCCCTTATAGCTACATGGGGCATTTTGCTAGCTCGTAACAAATGCATATTCCAAGAAAGTGAACATTTCCAAAGAAGATAGTAGTTGAGGGAATTGCAATTCTCTCTCATTTCCCTTTTCCTTTAGTCAAATCTCATCCATGTCAAATTAGAGCGAAGAATTTGGACATATCGATTCCATGGGGTTTTCTTTATGGATCCTCCAAGGATGAAAATCATAGAAGTGGGTGGGGGGATTCATCCTCTTCCTCACAAAGGTGAATAACTTTCATGCAAAAATGGGTTCTAGCAGGCGTACCGAAAACTTAGAGAAGATTCTAGACCTCTTAGTATTTTCAAATGGTAATAGATGTGATTGGATTCAAGTTTTTGATGATTTTCTACATGTTTTTAATTTGGCCAACAATCATTATCAATGTCAAAATTTTATTCTTTTGCTTGCGCTACAAGATATTATGAGGATGAAAAGATATTTTGCTCCTTTTTATTATGCTCATATATTCAGGGAAAGGAACCACACAATGAATATCCTTTCTAAATAGGGTCTGGAAATGGATAGGGGTCCCTAGTACATTACATAGCATATAGGATCAAAACACTATGATTTATTTCACTGGTCATATATGGATGAGGCAGCTCAGAATCTTGTAGCAGAAGAATAAAGACACATATCACAATCTGCCCTTCATTTTTTTCATTTTTCTTTATATCTAGTTTACTGGACTACATATATGCGTTGTTATTTCAGTTGGCATTAAGGAATAGTCTATTATTCCTGAACTATATTATGGACTTTTTCATTTTTTGGTTGGTTATGAGATCTATATCTCGCTCTGGTTTAAAGTGATGTTAATGGTTTTGAGGCACATCTTAGAGGTATTTTGGTACAATATCTATTAGTTTTTGTGAGGCTTTATAAAGCCTCAAGAATACACTCTTGAACTGTATAAACATAATGTAATTTTGATTCAAAGGAATAAAATTATGACTTTTTCCTGAGGAAAGAAATTGAAAATACGAAATGAAATTTATAACATACTATATATTTTGGTTTCATGTTTGAAATAAGAGTGGGGGAGTTTCAATGAATTTTAAACCTAAAAAGCTTTGAAATAATATAAAAGTTTATGATAATTTATTACACAATATTTATGAAGCCTCCTCACACATTTTCAAATAATTTATTCTAGAATTTCCCTCACATATTTTCAAATAAATCATTCTTTTAATGATGAATAAAAAAACATAAACTCTTAAAACATGTTAAAATATTTGTTCTTGTTATAAATAAAAATACAATAACAAATCATATAAATTAAATATTATTATTTTTTTATAATTAATGGATAATTTAAATAATAGTTAGAAGTTTATTATCATTAATATATTTATGTTTTTTTGACTATTTGAAAATTATAAATCTTATGATTTTGGAGGAAAATCTAAAACAACTTCAAAGGATTACAAACTTGTATCTACCTTGGAAAGAGTTGTGATGGTTGGAAGAGACTCAAGTATAATTAGAAGTTTGATGGGCTTAATAAATTTTTTAAAAGATTGCAAACTTGCATCTATTTTGGAAAAATCTTATTGTAAAACTTATATTTTTCAAAAGCTTTCCTTCTTCTAGGTTTTGTAAGAAATTAACAAACAAGTGAATTCTATAAAAAATGAGACCATAATGTTGAAAGTAGGGAAGATATGTATCGATGGTATTTTAATCCAAATTATTTTGTAAATGAGACCATAACTTTAAAAGTAGGGAGATATGTAGCAATTGTATTTTAAGCCAATTTCTCTAGTGAAAGAAATTCTTTAAACTATTGCAAAATTCCCTTTATTTTAGAAAGAGTTTAGTATGAAACTCACTACTTTCAAAGCTTTCCTTCTTCTAGGTTTTGTGGGAAATAAAAAATAGGAAAATTCTATAGAAAATGAGACCATGACTTTGAAGGTATGGGAGATAAGTATCAATACTATTCTAAGACAAATTCTCTACCAAATGAGACAAAAAATTTAAAAATAGGGGAGATATGTATCAATGACATTTAAAGCCAAATTTTATAGCAAACCAAACAATAGTTTTATGATCCATATTGTGTCATTATATTGTTTATTATCCATCTCGATGCTTGTAGAGTGGAAAAAGTGGAGGAATCAACTTATAGGACTGCTTGTACTAGCGGGGCATAGTTTGGCAAAATAGGGTCTGAAACCTTTTGAGAGTGTTTTGAGGCATCAAGCAATGATTTTTGGGGGTAAAACTGTGTTGTTTAGTGCCACACACGTTTTTTCTAATCCACTCATAGATACCTTTCCAACAGCAAAAGATTTGCATCAATCAGAGTCAATATGCGAAGGTTATTCTACTCAGATTTTGAACTTCTTATTTTCACCACCATAATTCGAGAGGATGTCACATCAGCCCCCATTATTCATGGAAAAAGGGCTAGCCACATGATGATGATGCACAAGCCTCTAGAAGAGTTTGAATTATAACTCTGGTTAAGAGTTGAGGTAGTCAAACCTAACCACAAGTAGGCTATTGGGTTGTATTATAACCAGGTCACTAAGAGGAAAAGGGATTCCCTCCTTTCAAGTGTATTTGTTCCATAACTGAGAAAAAATAGCTAAGAGGGATAGAGGTAGAGCACACAGAGAAGATTTATGCACTATAGCACTGCAAGTCACAAGACATACTTGTTTGTACTTGCAACAATATTTCCATTCAGAGAAAGAGAGTGGAGCGACCCCACCTTCCAGTTAGGTTTTTTCTCGAGAAAGGGTTTCCCAAAGCATATCTTATGTTAAATGTGCGTGTGAGTTTTTATTTTTGTGGTATCTTTTTTTATGCATAATTTTAATTCACATGCATGCACTATTAATAGTAAATATATAGATAGAGAAATCTAATAAATTTGTAATAGCGTAGAATTTCATATTTTAAATATAATTTTATCAGATATGTTGTGATGAATTGTTCAGTGGAATAACCATGGTAGTTTACAAATAAATTTAAAAGTAAGAGAGTTATGTATCAATGGTGTTTTAAAGTTCTAAGCTATACCTTAATTTCATAACCTTGATCATTGTAGGTATTATCTAATTAACAACTCACATGTCATATGTATGCAAGGCCCGTTTACAATGCAAATCCTTTGACTCAATGAAACTGGAGCCTCCCTTCACATGCTCTAATTCATGGAAAATGTAATATTCATAATGAAAATTTTGTAGTGATAACAAAGACGTAATAAATTTCAAAATAAAAAATGTACTCAACAATTAACACATAGACATAAATTTCTCATCAAACACCCAACTGACTCATTTTCATTAATAAATATGCTAGAGTACAATAGAACATGGATGAGGTGCACTAGGTCTTGTACAACGCAAGCTAGAAGCCTCAGGTGATCAACACAAAAGTGCCTGACTACTATAGAATTGCAACTCTTCGGGAAGCTTTGTTGTCCCTCTAAATCTACATTGTTGGTTGACTTCAAACTCTATTTCCACCACTCAAAACAACTCAGAAATTTCTGCAAATTTAGGAGTGTACTCCTTTCCAAAAACTCAAAAAAACCCAAAAATGGTTTTCCCTGGTTTTGACCCACCAATTTCAACCTCCTAGAGCTTGGCCCTCCTCTAACACTAGAATTTTGCACCTGTGGCTATAAGTGTTGTCTTCTACTCCCAAAATTCCAAGAATCCTCTGAAATCACCCTCCCAACAATTTCCCCACAACCCATCTCCTCAATCCTCTAGGTAGGACTCCCTCCACACAACCTACTCTAATGATTGTGCAGTCATGGGTGATGATGGTATAGTCCCTTCAACCAGAGACTCATCCTGAGTGCTTGACTCCTCCTCCCGCTGTGATATCAATCCTTTGTAATGAAAACTCGATGAGAATGCCTCTAGCAACACTTCACCTCCAAATCCTGACTCTACAGCTCCACCCAAACACGTAGTCTCTCCCACTGCATCCCGGTTGCTCCCACTGCATCCTTGTTGAACCAAGGCAATGTAATTCTTTGAAAGGGGTCTCACTCTTGGTATCCAACTACAAAGGAAAGCCCTCATAGGGTATCACTCGAGGTCCAATAAAGGAAAGGGATGAGCTTCACTCCTTTGGAAGCTCTGGTGCTAAAACACATGATGTAGCTTAGTTGAATAGCCAAAGCAACAATGAATCCTCAAATTGACAAAAGGCCCCAAATGTTGCTCCTATCCTTCTATTTATGTTTGCTCCCTTGGGCCCCACGTGGGTCCTATCCAATATTTCGACCCCCAACTTAGGAAAATTGAGTTGCCTCCAAGGGGCGCTTATTTTTGGTGGGTGAGTGGCCCCCACAATCCACTAAAGGCATATCAGCCCCCATTTCTCCTAAGTTCTTCCATCAAAAATGTGTTAATTAAAAAATAACAAAATTATCAAAATTGTTTTTCGTCTCCTTGGGAGAACAATTAGGAATGGAAATTACAGTCCTCCCCTCCCGAATGTTTCTTATCCCCAAGAAACTACAAAATTGCATGCTGCAATATTTGATCACCCTCCCATGTGGCATCCTCTTCCGATAAATCCTTCCATTTGATCAGGTATTCCCTGATCAACCTGTTTCTCAATCTCCTCTCTCGGGTCTCCAATATGCTCTCAGGTTTCAAAATTAAGTGCCCCTCATCATCCAAAGGAGGAAACTCAGTTGTTGTTGTAACATGTTGCCCCAATGCCTTCTTCAAGCATGAGATGTGGAACACATTGTGAATTTGACTCTCCATAGGTAGCTCTAGCTCGTAGGCCACCTCTCCAACCTTCTAAACCACCTTTATATGGCCCATAAAATCGAGGTCGAAGCTTCTCTACTCCCTTATTCTTGAGTGAAGATTTCTTGTAGGACTGCAAGCATAGGTAGACCATGTCTCCTACCTCAAAATGTCTCTCCACCCTGTGCTTATCAACATATACCTTATGTTGATTCTGGGCCACCTATAAGTTGTTCTTGAGAGCTTCGAGAATCTCCTGGATCTTTTGAACCCAATCCTTTGCTCCCGGGGCTCTGCTATCTCCAAAAACCATGTCAGAAAATGAAAGTGCATCATACTCATAGAGTGCTTGGAAAGGAGACATACCAATGGACACATGATAAGTTGTGAGGTTGCATAACTCCTCAAGGTGTAACCACTTGAACCACACGCTCTGCTTCCCATCCACATAGTTGCACAGGTACCCTCCTAGCCATTTGCTCATAATCTTTGTCTACCCATTAATTTGGGGATCATAGCTAGTGCTGGGCGTAAGCACTATCCCCACTAGCTGGAAGAACTCCTGCCAAAAAGGACCAATAAATCTGATGTCCCTGTCACTCACAATGGTCTTGGGGAGATCATGTAACTAGAAAACATCCGGAATGAATAACTCGACCACCTGGGAAGCTGAAGATCTAGATGAAATAGTGAAGAAGTGGGGGAGCTTAGTCTGTTTTTCGACCACCACATAGATGCAATCTCACCCCTGCATAGTTGGTAGCCCAATGATGAAGTCCATGGATACACTCTCCCACTTCCTCTTCGGAATGGAAAGTGGTTGTAGCAAACTGGTTGAGTGGGTTAGCTCCGCCCTGTTCCTATGGTAGTCCACTCACTCCCCCATGCACCTCAACACATCTCCCTTAAACCCTGATAGCATGGTATGTCTTGAGGAAGCATACGTGCCCTACTAGGGGGGAATCATGGGTTGCCCACATGATCCTCTCCTTCAGCTGAGATCCTGGTACCAAATATATTCGTTCCTTATAGTAAATTACATCATCCATCCCACTGAATCGGTCATCCCTATGTGTGCCATCAATAATATCACAATACTTCTTGTCCTTAAAGTTCTCGACCAATAGTTGAGCCTTCCAACCCTGTGTGACATCCATCAAAGACAGCATTGCTGGTCTCCTAGAGAGGGCATTGACTACCACATTGTGTTTATCATTCACATACTCAATCTCAAAATTGTAAGCCAGGAGATTACTCACCCATTTCTTCTGCCTCTCCTCTAATGACTACTGCTCAAGGAGGAATCAAGGATTGTTGTGATCAATCTTTACTTTGAACTGGTTTCCCACTAGATACAAAGTAAATTTGTCTAGTGCATGCATCCCTACCAACATCTCCTTGTCATGCAAGGAGTACAACCGCTCATGAGGCAACAATTTCTTGCTCTCAAATGCAATAGGATGCCCCCCCTATTTCAAAATGGCTCCAACCCCTTCACCGGAGGCATCACACTCTAGCACAAAGGGCCACGTGAAATCTGGCAATCCACTCAAAAGTTTCCATCTGCATCCACTCAAAATCTCCCCTCATCGTCAGATCAGTGAGAGGTTCTACAAGCTATGAAAACCCTTGATGAGCCTCATTATTGCAGAAAGACTGCTGCAACTCCTAGGACTACCATATTTACTTTATCAACCTAGGGTTTCGTACAAACTTGGAGGCGATATGCTATATACACATCAGATGCATCATTCTACTCATGTCACTTCCCAGCAAGGGCACTTGACCATTAGGGTTCCAGACCATTCCTTTATTGAAGTAGAGGAAGTCTAACTACTTACAATGGAATGTAAAGCTATTTCTAGTGTAGGGAAGGTAAATGCTTGTAAAATTAGGAAATGAAAGTTGTCAACTTGTAAATGCTATGAAATGACATAAATCACTTGCAGAAATGAAACTATGTTAATCTTCTACTTGATCACCTAGCTATCAGGGTTGCTTGAAAATGGAATATTGCTCTATCATTTCATGAGTCAAACATGCATGCATTAACTATCTCATTCACACTTGCAAAATAGATAAAGTTCTAATTGCTAAACTTAGAAATAAAAGAGCTAATCCTATCTAATCTTCTAGGAAGGAAAGGAGTGAAAGGAATGGTCTAAGTGGTACTTTTGGTCATGGAGTTCAAACCAAGGAGTTAAACTACTCCTAAACTATGCTAGACTATCATTGTAGGTCCAACAAGGTCAAAATAGGCTGTTATAGGTTTACTACAGGAAACTACTATAGGAAGTTAGCTAAGAGGTTTTGGAGTACAAGAATGGTGAGATGAGGTGTTGGAAAGGTGCATGAAAATTGTGGAAGGTGTAGGTGATCTAGGTGGCTCCAGCAACACACACAGGACAAAGAGGGCTCATGAAGGCTTGAAAATCAAAGTGATCAGAATGATTTCTAACTAGGACCAGATTGAAGATCTCGTCGTCTTGAATGCGGTGATGTGAACAGTTCATTAAATCGAGTTCATATGCGAAAGTTAGAAGTAGTCAAATTTCGGTAGACTTTTGCTGACTGGGCAGGCTTAAGGAGGCCACAATTTGGACAGAACCCAACCACCAGATTCCGGCCAACCTGGGCTAGATTTTGGACAAATTTGTGGCTTGGTTAATTTGCCTCCTTTGGCCTAAAATCCGAATAATTTTAAAAGGCCCTATTTTTTAAAATAAAAATTTAAAATAAAATAAAATATGTGATGGCAGGCCACCACCCCCACCACTGCTCATACCCATAAAACAAAATATATATAATAATGGAGTGGGCAGCCATGATGCCTCTGCCCCAGAACTGGCCAACCAAAAACCATGTACGGTGGGCGGCCATAACCCCGCCACCCTGGGAACCACGACCCACCTTTAACCATATGCAATGTTATGTGAGGCTAGCGGGGATAGAACCTGCCCGGCCCACGTGGGCCGGCCCCCATCAGGTGGCCCCGTATGGCATACCACCTCCGCACCATATCCATTAACATGTGATACGACCCAACTTACAACGTACAACGATACTCCAAAAATGCAAACACACCAACAAAGGGTAATAAGCCACCGATACGAGGTCTGTGGGGGTTAAGGGGCGGGCCGCCCAATGCGAAACCAACCCCTCATAAATATATATACATATGTTTTTCAACATATAAAAAAGATTGGCAGGGTTGACCACCCGAACCCTCAACAAACTACCAACTTTACCAACACACCAAATTGAACCTTTGTTAAATCCGCCCAAGATTTTATATAAACATTAATTTTCACCAGTGCACCCAGGCAGATGGAGGAGGCCAGGAGTGTGCACGTGAATCAATGCAAGTGGAACCAGGAATGTTGTAGAAATAGGGAGCGGAACCATGATCCTTGACATTTTCCTGAGGAGGTAATTTTTCTCCATGGTAGAATATAGTCAAGTTTACGGCGTTTTTCACGGTTTTTTGTAGGGATCACAATGGCAAGTTCGGATTCCCCTTTTGACAGTACGGCTACCTTGTTACGACTTCACTCCAGTCACTAGCCCAGCCTTCGGCATCCCCCTCCTTGCGGTTAAGGTAACGACTTGGGGCATGGCCAGCTCCCATAGTGTGACGGGCGGTGTGTACAAGGCCCGGGAATGGATTCACCGCCGTATGGCTGACCGGCGATTACTAGCGATTCCGGATTCATGCAGGCGAGTTGCAGCCTGCAATCTGAACTGAGGCCGGGTTTTTGAGGCAATGAACGCTCGACCACTGCCATCAAAATCTTGAAAAACCTCTGCGCTATATAAATAAGGGGTGAGCCTGCCCAGAAAGGGCTCTTGACTAAAGGAGAGGCCCGGTAGGACCCGTTAGGGGGCTCACTATTCATATGGTGAGCCAGATTTCTAGTCCACCCCTGGAGTAGAATCTTTGAGGAATCTAGGGGAATCTAAAATATTCCTTGAGCACCAGATACTCAATTTCTAAGAATTCAGAAATTTAACAGTTGATTTTGCATTATTCGATGCCACAAATCTGATGGTGCGTTTATATTTTTCATTTGGTCATTTTATTTTCTAGCCACTTTTCTAAGTGGAGTGCAGGTGTCAACATTCAGCGTGCGAGAAGTCATTCCATGAGATTCGATGCAGCGAGGTTGATGGTATGACCAGCTTCAGCAGTTTTACATCCACTTCTTCAAATGGCCCCTAGTTGTGAGGTATATGTAGTGTGTTCATGTACTTCTTTTGCCATGCATTGTGCTGCATAGATCCCTGTTTGATGTCTGATGTGGGATCTTGTTTCTTACTTGTTTTCATGATTCTTTCTTGATGTGATGTGGAATCATATGTCTGATGTACTTGTTGTCATGATTCGTCATGTTGTGTTTTGAGATCCCTTTGTTGTATGTTGATGGGATACTCATGTTGTCGTCATGCATGTTTGCATTGAGATCCCTTTTATGCCATGTTGATGGGATGCTCATGATCGTCATGCATGAGTTTATGTCATACTGATAGGAGTCCTGTTTGACTAAGAGTTCTGGTAATGGAATATCTCTTGGAGCTACTCCTACGTGAGGGAAATTTCCTTGTGATGGTAGCGACATCACCTCTTATGTACATCATCACTATTGACAACACTTCATGTAGTAGCCTACACCATCTTAACACTGAGGCCTAGAGACGTAGTCCCTCCTGGATGAACTCCGTTATCAACAACTTATGTTTTCATGTGCTGATGATTGTCATGTTCCTCTTCCTTGCAGCATGCAGATATATTCATGCATGTTCTTTTAAAAATGCAATTTAACACATCATGGAAGTAAAATGTCTTGGAAGGGTCCTTTGTCACACCCGGACCTGGATCAAGTGGTATTAGAGCAGTCTTTGTGTGGATGTGAATTGCAAGCATGAATAATGGAACATGCAGCAACAGAGGATGAAGAAGCGATGTAGGAGACCATGCTCAAAATTTCCAAAAGGGTGGAAATAATGTATGAAACTCTACAGAAAGAGACAGAGGAAAAGGAGTGATTGCAGCTTCAGTTGTAAGCCACGGAAGAGGCCCTAGAAGAACTGAAGCACAACAACCAGAATCTTCAAACAGAGAACGCTGAATTGAAGATGCATCTACATGAAGAGAAAGAGGAGAAACATAGTTTGCTACGACAACTGTAAGCAAAGGACGAGGCCTTGGAAAAGCTGCAGTGTGACCCATGTGAGGTAAAAAGTAGTTCTCTGAATTCATGTATGTTTCCTGATGATGATTTCGCTATTTTTGAAAATCATACCATATGAATTGGCTCCAAACTATTGAAGAGAATGGGGTATGAAGGGAAAGGCTTGGGCATTAATGGCCAAGGCATCTTCAACCCCATCAAAGTAAAATAATTTCCCTGTCAAACAGGACTTGGATATGTCGGGAATGAAGTTGGGGAATGTGTCGAGAGAGCTAGTGAACCACCAACAATAGATGATGAGAAGCCCTCACTAGTTCTTTCCAAATCGACAGAGGAGGTAAAAGATGTTGATTTCCTTTCGATTTCATCTTCACAA
The DNA here is from genome assembly GCA_031772625.1 of Pinus tabuliformis. NCBI lineage: Eukaryota > Viridiplantae > Streptophyta > Pinopsida > Pinales > Pinaceae > Pinus > Pinus tabuliformis. The sequence goes on along the minus strand of CM062818.1, from coordinate 377,189,881 downwards.
AGTATGATTTTTGTTGGATATGTGAAAATCCCCATTACAGGGACAAACATGAGGCTCCTTACTACGACAAGGCATGAGGAGAAAAAAGAACTTGGTGTTAATAACCAAGGCATAGCTCAACCATTGGAGGTTGTGTAGAGACCTAAATTTGCAGGTTTGAGATACACCAAGGGAGAATGCTCAAAGGTGTCATATGCTTCCGAGACATCGTCAAAATCGTCGAGAAAAGATAATGATGGGAACACATCTCCATCATCCCATGGCAGTGGCCATCAAAGGGAAAGCGCTGAGTCGAGCTCTCATCGCCATACTTACACTACAGTTGGAAAGGAATGGTATAACCACTCTTGACATTCGAATGTTCGTTTCGATTTTGATCATGTTGTTAATGATGAACGTAAAACATGGAATCAAAAAACATGTACCCTTTGTGGATTACATAACCATACATTTTCTAAGTGTTGGAAAAGAATGGCAGCACACAAAAGGATGAGGCGTGAAAGACCCCCTTAACAGTAGGTAAAGAAACATGTTAAGAAAATCTGGAGAAAGAAGATGTATTGTAGTCATTGCGATAGAAGTGGCCATTAAAGGGCCACTTGTTGGAGGCTCCATCTAGAATAGCGTCTTAAAGACAAAGTGTCAGTGCATGAACCAGATGAAACAATTATTCGACAGGAAAAATCACCACAAGGAGGTGACCCATTCACCTTGATAAGTGAAAAATGATTTCTAGATATGTTAGTGCTTTCATGGTTGTGCTTTGTAAATCATTTGTTTCATTTTAAAATGTAAAAGTGATTACGTGTTTCCATCACTTGTTAGGCAACAATGATGTGTAGTCTTATTTTGTGTTGCATGATAAACTATGAAAGTCATGTTGTGTTTCCATCACTTGTCAAAGAAAATATTGTTTGGCCTTATCTTTGTAAATCATGTGTTGTAGTGATGATGAGTTTTCCATCACTTGTTGAAGCAACAATGATATGTAGGCCTTGTTTTCGTAGCTGGGATATTGCATCCATCTTGTTATAAACTTGACCACCGAGTATGTGCTATAAACTCGTGGCAAGTGTGGGACGCTTGGGTCGTTAGTTGGTCAATTAAGACAAGAATGTAATTTGAAAAACAATGTACTATAGATTGCAGGTGTCAGGTGATCTCTTAAGGCTCCGAAGAACAAAGGTGAAGGAGATGGAAGCGAGACCTTTCAGGACGCTTGTGGTGCAGACAAGGTACAAAGAAGTTGCAGATTATTTTTGATGCTTTTGGAGGACCAAAATCTCTTTAGTGGGGAGGATTGATCCAGGTGGCTCCAGAAACACACACATGACAAAGAGGGCTCATGAAAGCTCAAAAATCAAAGTGATCAGAATGATTTCAAACAAGGCCCAGAGCAATCAAAGTTCGGTTGACTTTTGCTAACTTGGCAGGCTTAAGGAGGCTACAATTTGGATAGAACCTAGCCACCAGATTCTGGCCAACTTGGGCCAGATTTCGGGTGAATTTGTGGCCCGATTAATTTGTCTCCTTCGGCCTAAAAGCCAAATAATTTTAAAGGGCCCTATTTATTAAAATGAAAAAAAAAAAAAAATACATGGTGGCGGGCCACTACCACCACCACCCCTCATACCCATATAAAAAAATATATATAATAATTGGGCAGGCGACCATGACCCCACCACCCCCGGAACCAGCCATCCAAAAACCACGTGGGGTGGGCAGCTATAACCCTGCCACCCTGGGAACCACGCCCCACCTTTAACCATATGTAATGTTATGTGAGGCCAACAGGGATCAAACCCGCCTGGCCCACGTGGTCTAGCCCCCACCGGCCGGCCCAATATGGTGTACCACCTCTACACCATATCCATTAACATGTGATATGAGCCAACTTACAATGTAAAATGGTACTCCAAAAATGCAAACATGCCAACAAAGGGTAATACACTGCCGATACGAGGTCTGCGGGGGTTAAGGGTCGGGTGACCCAATGTGGACATAACCCATCCTAAATATATATGCATATGGCTTTCAACATATAAAAAAAGAGGGCCGGTGTCTGACCACCCAACCCCTCCTCAACAAACTACCAACTTTACCAACACACCAAACTGACTCCTTGTTAAATCCACCGGGGATTTTATATAAACATTCATTTTCACCGGTGCACCCAGGCAGATGGAGGAGGCCAGGAGCATGCATATGAATTGATGCAGGTGGAACCATGACTGTTGTAGAAACAGGGAGCGAAACAATGATCCTTGAAATTTTCCTAAGGAGGTAACTTTTCTCCATGTCAGAATATAGTCAAGTTTACAGTCGTTTTTCATGGTTTTCCATAGGGAACGCAATGGTGAGCTTAGATTCACCTTCTGATTTGAATATTTCCAGTCCACCCATGGAGCAGAATCTTTGACGAATCTAGGTGGAGTATAAAAGATTCCTTGAGCCCCACATTCTCAATTTCTCAGACTTTAGAAATTTGATAGTCAATTTTGCACTATTCGATGCCAAAAATCTGATGGTGCATTCATATTTTTCATTTGCTCATTTTATTTTCTAGCCACTTTTCTGAGTGGAGTGCAGGTGTTAGCATTCAGCATGTGAGCAGTGATTCCATGAGATTCAATGCAGCAAGGTTGATGGTACGACCACCTTCAGCAGTTTGACATTTGCTTATTTAGGTGGCCCCTAGTTGTGAGGTATATGCAGTGTGTTAATGTACTTCTTTGCCATGCATTGTGCTGCATAGATCCTTGTTTGATGTCTGATGTGGGATCTTGTTTCTTACTTTTTTTCATAATTCCTGCTTGATGTGATGCGGAATCATATGTGCGATGTACTTGTTGTCATGATTTGTCATGTTGTGTTTTGAGATCCCTTTGTTGTATGTTGATGGGATACTCATGTTGTCGTCATGCATGTTTGCATTGAGATCCCTTTTATGCCATGTTGGTAGGATGCTCATGATCATCATGCATGAGTTTATGTCATACTGATAGGAGCCTTGCTTGACTGAGAGTTCTGGTAGTGGAACATCTATTGGAGCCACTACTGCGTGAGGGAAGTTTCCTTGTCATGATAGCGACATCACCTCTTATGTACATCATCAGAATTGACAACACTTAATGCAGCAACCTACACCATCTTGACACCGGGGCCCAGAGACGTACTCCCTCCTAGATGGACTCCGATATCAACGACTTATGTTTTCATGAGCTGATCAATGTCATGTTCCTCTTCTTTACAACATGCAGATATATTCATTTATGTTCTTTTAAAAATGCGATTTAACACATCACGAAAGTAAAAGGTCTTGGAAGGGTCCTTTGTCAGGCCCGGACCTGGATCAGTAGGGGAGGTGAGCATCACACAAGGCCAAGCCCAACACTCCAAGAAATCGAAATTTTCCTAAGGCAACTTGCTCACGGTGGCTTGAAAATAGAGGTTACGAATATGGGATGGTATGCATCAACAGAAGGTCGAGAAGACCTAGGTGGAGTTGGTTGGAGGAATCCATTCCTGCATATCAACAATCCCTGCAATAAAACATGTCTCTCTTTTCATTTACAAATCATTTCATGTCAACATGGAAAATATGAGTTGAATTTAGAAAATATGATATAACTATTGTTAAGGACTAGATCTATGAAATGAGCTACCTTCTAAACTACATCACTTTTAAGAAGCATGATAACCACAGTAAATATTTCCAGGAAATCATAAACAATTATCTAGCTAAGAATGAAACATAATCTATGCAATGAACAAAAGACAAACTTTGTTTTTGGGCTATGAGAGTGGGCTCCCCTAATCATGATCCCATAAGGGAGATGGGATAGGGTCACTGTCACAAGTTTTTCTAGTATTTTTTCCTTCACTAAATTGCAACACTACTATACTCTTTAAGATAATGAAAGCATGGATACACAACAAATTGATGATCTTTCTACGCTAAACAAAAAACATAAATAAATTCAACAGTTATTCAACATTCTAAGTTAAGGATACATAACTTTTGTTGCTAGGGTTGGGCCATAACCCAAGAGCTTCAACCGTCTGAGTCAACTCAATGCTGGATCAGAACAAAATTTCTCATTATCATAAAAATGTCAAATACATCATAACAATAACAGTCAAATGTGATTAATCTTAATGGCCTCTTAGCCACAATAAAAGTTTGAATCCTAATGAGTCCCTTAGCTTTCTTATTTATAAAAAATTGGAGCTACCAACAACTCCCTAGAAAATACAGATACTGGGCTCCCAAACTCAATAGTAGTGTTTCCTTGATAGACACTAGCTTAGCTACCAATGAACTCCGCTTGCTTGGTTGCCAGTGACACCAAGCTGATGAGATAGAGGGGGAGTATGTTCGACGGATTTGAAGAGTTAAGGAGTGATACCACTTCCTAGAATCTCCCTTTCTTTCCTACTCTGATTCCCTACAGTCAAGTCACCCACCTCAAAACTTCACCAATTTCTTACATTTAACACACATTAGGCCCCATGACATAGTAACTCACTTTTACTCTTCTCACTAAGCAAAATATAAAAAAATTTGTGAAGAAATGTGAGAAAAGACAATTTAATAAGTTGGAGAGTGGCATCGTGACCCATATAGTTTACCTATTTAGGAGCCTCATCAACACCCCCCTACTGAAATTATTTCTCATCCTATGAGAAACCTATTCATCTATATCGATATCCTTCATAGCCCTAGTGGCCTCTCTCACATCCCAAGCTTTTGTGGATGGTGTCTCTTCCTGAGGATAGAACCCTCCATTTTTCTCTATCTCTTCCCACTTCTTTATTTCGTCTTCTTCCTTCCTACTTTCTAGCAAACACAACAACAAAGTTGGACTAAGCTGAAGTCTAATCCAATTGATCTTTAGTCTTTGCAGGACCTGTTCATACGAGGCTGTTCTCTCCAATGAATTCCCCACTCTCTCAGGAGAGTGGTACTCCTTGATCCGGAGACTGTGTGGCAGGTTATTCCATCTTGTTGGGCATGATTTTTGGCTCTCAGACTCCAACAGTCTAAGAGTGTCCTCAAAGTGGGAGATGGTCTGTTCTTGGGTATCTAGGTATCTTGGTGCAAGTTGAGCATCATTGGAAATGATGTTGTGGTTACTGATTACAGCCATTGAATTTATTTTCTCTGCCCTGATGTAGAGGGTTTCTTTTTCCTCTTTTTTTTTCTATTCTCTTCACCTCCTTATGCCTAGCCTCCTCATGAATCATCCATGATGCAAGGGCCATCAACTGCAAGTATCCAAACTTTGTATTGGGGTCCCAAACATTCAAGTTTGTTAAGACAAGCTTGTGCAGGTACAATTCAGATAATTTGGCTTTGTCTTCAAGGGTACTCTTGTCACACAAGTCGATGAATTACCCATAATCCTAGAATGGCATGGTCCCAGGTTGTGGTAATGTCTTAATTTGGGGCTTCATCCATTGGACCTTGAGGTGAAGTGCATAATATTTGGATGGAAATCTGCATTGAGGTGCGTCCATGGAGAGGCTACCCATGGTGGCCAATTGGATCTCCTTTTCTTGCAATTTCCTCCTCTGCCATGTGTTTTCTACCTACAGTTTTGTTTTCATGGTGTATTCTCTATCTCTCCATTCACTTAACTCCTTGCCCATCTATAGGAGATTTTCTTCCATAAGGCCCACATCTTCCACATTCTTTGATTTAGTAATCTGCATCCATCAATGTGTCCTTGCTATTTCTTTTTCAAGTTCAAAGAAGAGAGGGATTGCAAATTTCAGTGGGATCACTCTACCTCCTTCAATGAATTTGTAGTAGGAGCTCAAGTTGGGTTGTGGGATAGGCTCCTGTAGCTCTATACAATCTCCCTCAACTGTCTTTGGAGAAGTTTCCCCTCCTGTACTTGTGGTGATTCTTAATGGATTCTTTTATGCCTTTCTTGCTCTTCCTGTAGCACTTTCTGCCATTTCTATAGCACTGCTAGAGTTTCCTGTATCACTGTTTTGTGATTATACAACAAGCCTTTTCCCTTTTGTTGGAGTGTTACAGGTTCCTGGGGTTTTTTAGATGAGGCTAACCTGCTGACAGGATTTTTGACATAGGTAATGGTAGGCTTTGGGGTTTCTCCTGGTGATGTGACTTTACCAACCTTCATTCCCATGTATTCTAGATCCTATTATTTATTTGGTGATTCTTCAATTATAATAGGGGTTTTTGTGGGGTTTTGTGGCTTCCCCTGCTTAATCCTATTGCTTCTTCTTGTTTTGAAATAGAGGGGAGTTTGTCTTTTCCTTTTCTTTGTGTATTTAATGGGTGTGCCCAAAGTAGCCATGGAAGCAATTGCCTCCTTTTTAGTGGGTTCAGGAGACAACCTTCCCTGATCTGGGTATATCTCCTCCCCTTCAAGTGTAGTGATCTTCTCAATGTTGGTCTCTTTCTATGCTTCTCCTCTTCTTCTTTCTATTCTTCTTCCTTTGTTTTGTTTATCTATGCCTCTTCTCCTCCTTCTACTCCTTCTTCTTCTCCTTCTTCTTCTCCTTCCTCTTCTTCTCCTTCTTCTTCTCCTTCCTCTTCTTCTCCTTCTTCTTATTTTTCTTATTCTCCTTCTTCTTCTTCATCACTTGGGGTTGGGTTCTCATCAAGTGCAAGGACTTGGGTATCAAAGAATGCTTCTCTCTCCATATCTATGAATGTCGACCAGAGGACAGGAGCTCTTGATCTACTCAAAGCATCCTCTACTATTAGCTTGATGAAACCATGGTGTGCTAACTTTTGTTGCGTTCCCTCTTTCACCTTTTGGATCATGTCTATGATTGACTGTAGGAGAACATAGGGTAGACTTAGTGTTTTGGATATGGGCAACTTGGCTTGAAATCTCAATTCATGGAGCAACTTGAACTAGTAGCCATAGACTACACTTAGTCTCCCTTCACAAGAAATTACTTTAAGGATGTGGTAGGCTACCTCATCCCATGGATAGGGAAGATTCTCCCTTATGACCCCACTTTTGTCTTCAATTAGTCTGTTATCATTGGTGAATAAATTTTTCCTAGAAAAGGTGTTGTTGGCATTTTCTTCCTTTCTCCATTTTAGCCCTAGAGGAAGTGTTGTCACTCTACTGATTACCTCAGGATTGATGGTAATGGACAACCCTCTCACCATAGTGGTAGAAATTGTTCTTCCTTGAGGGTTTAGTTCCATGGAAAGCTCATAAGTTATATCATCATCATATCCCTTAAGCAACTCAAAGAAGCCTAACCAGTGATGCCTCCTGAAGATGTCTACCAAAAGGGGATGAAGGTGAGTTCTCAATGTATCTGTGGGATCTCCCTTATTGAATTCCCCTCCCATTTTATTCTTTGGTTTTAGCTAAGTGTAGGAGGTTTTCTAGGATAGCTTCAATATGAATTTATGGGTAGCTAAGAGCTAAACGTTTAATTGATGACTGCAATTACTACAACTCGTTATAGCCACAATTTGTTTTTCTTTTATATCCCCAAACTATTTTTAATTCACTGGCTTACTATAATTACTAAAATAGTTCAGAGTGTATCAGTGATGGAAACCATGGATAGAAGAGATATATACCACTTATTTCTCATTGTAATTCATGGTATTATGAAAATTGAGGACCGAGTTGAACCTAGGCACACCCTTGTAGACTTCCTATGGAATTTCAATGTTTCCTATAGCTTCATGTAGCGTTCTGTGCTTCATGTAGCTATTTCTTGTAGCTACCTTCTGTAGGATTTCTAGAGAAGGGTTTGAATTTTTTGATTGCTTCCGAAGTTGGTCCCTAGCTCCTTGATTTAGAAATGAGAAAAAAATTCATGAAAGTTTGGGATTTTATGCTATTTATGGTCAAGGCTCGGAGCACTATGTTGGCTGGAAATGGTACACATTTTCCTAATTTGGACCGTTAGTGATCATTTACTTTCTCCTCGTAATCATCACCGACTCCCTCTTAACTAATTCAACTAGCCTTTCAACTTAGTCTCACCAATGTGACATCCTTACATGGCATGCTGAATGAAAGATCACTTTTTGATCATGAGATGAGGGTGGCCAAGTTAACTGGCCACCCCCGGCTTATAAAAAATACCTTTCTTTGACATTTATGAATTCTTCATCATAACATACCTAGGGAAGAGCTAAGTAAGTTACCATAGTTGTTCCTACCTTTTGTTGATTGCTGCATGATGTAGTATTTGAATTCTACGTTGCTACTAAGGGAAGTGCCTCCTTGCTCTATTTCTCTGTATTTCTTTTTGCTCCTGTATGGTTGTGTTGGGTCCCTATAATACTAGTGATTACCCCATTAATATTGTAGTTATACCCCTTATTTATATTGTTGTGCCCCTGTTACCCCCATATTGTTATTTCTGTGCCCCATAGAATCCCTCTATTGTTATTTTTGTGGCTTTATATTATTATTGTTAGGTCGGCTGGATTATATTATGACTCCTATATATAGAAAGGAGGTTTTGTCATTTGTATCATCCAAGAATTGTTCATTTATGTAATGTAAAGGAGGTTGCCCCCTCGAAGAGGCTGAATTCTAAGGCGTTGATCTATCTTTTCTATCTTTTCTTGAGCTGGTTTCATAACATTTGGTATCAGAGCTTTGGATTCTAGGGTTTCGCTGCTCCAAACAGGTCATCGTGGCATTTTCACTATAACTTTTTTCTGTGACGTTTCAGAAGTCGCAAAAAAACCCATTTGAGAAGAAATCGCGCTGAACCTTGGGTCCAAATTTCAGATCTTTTCGCGTGATATTTGTGGAGATATGCTCTGAGGAAGTTGGTCTTTTTGCAGACTCCTGAATTACATTCAAAACAAGTGACCTGGGGAAAATCGTCATAACTTTCTCTCTGGAGATCAGATTGAAATTTCGTAAGAAGGTACAGAAAGAGGACGGACTGTAATTTCTTGTATGTATGTTTTAGATTCAAAGGTTGAAACAGTGACTCGTGGCACGTCGTACAAGTTTTCTCTACTGAACCAGTCTAAAAGCAAGTCACTGTGGGAGATTTCACATAACTCTTACTTGGAGAATCCAATTTGGCTCAGACTTGTGGCATTGGAAAGAGGATGCAGAAGGCTACTACAGGTAGCAATTTTAGAACTGGATGATCCGAAATTACAGAGATACATCAGATTCAATATCAGGCTTCTATAAAGTGAAAAAAGGTGTGTAGTTTTTTTTTAAATTTTTATGTAAGCTTGGTTTAACGGAATTCAAAGGGCATAGTAAAGCATTATTATCAGTAACTGATGCCCCGAGGAAAGAAAATGCAAACACCTAGTAAGGAACCTGAAAGCTCTAGCATGACTCATGAAGAAGAGGAAGAAATGCTACATGATATATCAAAATTACAAGAACAAGTGCAACAAATGTCACGCTCACAAAAGCTAACAGAAGCTAATATAAGTGGCGTGGAATCTAAGATAAATGGCGTGGAATCTAAGATAAATGGCGTGGAATCTAAGATAAAGGGCATGGAAGCTAAGATGGAGGATTCGATGGTAAATTTGAAGATAGATTTGAAGACAGACATGGAAGAATTGAAGAACTTGCTACAAGAAAGGGTCACTAATGGTGAAAAGGTAGTAAAGGAAACTCATGATGAGAACAAAAGAAATGTTAATCATGATTCCATAGAATCTAATGTTGGATCGAAGACTCACCATGTTCCAAAAATCGATATGAGGAAGTTTGATGGCAAGGATCCCGCCACATGGATATTACAGATGGAGCAATTCTTCGATCTCAATAATGTGCAAAACACACAAAAGGTACGTATGGCAACTTTATATTTGGAACCAAATCAGTTTGTATGGTATCAATGGCTTTTTTCTCGTAAACAATTTATCACTTGGGCAATTTTTACGAAAGAATTGATAGCACATTATGAGGATACAAAAAGCAACACTTTTTTTAGCCAATTGATAAGTCTCAAACAAAAGGGTTCAATAATGGAGCACATTGAGGAGTTCCAAAAATTGAACATAAGGGTAAAAGATATTCCAAAGGAGCATAGGATTGATGTGTTCATAGGGTCTTTAAAGGATAATATCCAACATGATGTGCGCCTTTGGGAACCTGATTCATTAGAGAAGGCATTCAGGTTAGCAAGAAAAATGGAAAGCAAAATTATGGCAACTAGGAAGCATACCATTCACAACTATAAAGATGGAAGTGTTGTTGCCCATAGTCTTCCACAACCTACAAGGTTGACACCACAACAATTGGAAGAAAAAAGAGCAAAAGGGCTTTGTTACAATTGTGATAGCAAATACACAAAAGGTCATAAGTGTGCTGAGAAGAAATTATTCTACATAGATTGTGAAGAGGAAGAAGAAAAGGAGCAAGAAAGGTCAAAAGAAGAGGATATATTCCAGGAACAAAGCCTAGATGAAGAACAAATAAATCCGACCATATCTTGTAATGCATTGGCGGGAATTACCACTCCTCAAACCATCAAGATAGAAGGACAAATCAAGAAGAAAAAGGTAATAGTGTTGATTGATTCAGGAAGCACCCACAATTTTATTCATTGTAGGGTAGCAAAAGAATTGAATTGCTTCCTATATCCAGCACCAGAGTGTCAAGTGATGATTGCAAATGGAGGAACAATAAATTGTTCTGGAAAGTGCCATAATATCAAGCTATCCATGGGAGAATATGTATTGACTAGCCCAATGCTTTCCATTCCAATGGGAGGTGTTGATGTTGTACTAGGAGTCCAATGGCTACAATCCTTGGGTACAATAGCTTTTAATTTTCAAGAACTTTTCATGAAATTTTCTGTGGAAGGAAAGGAAGTTGAATTAAGGGGTATTGCAGGGAAACCAGGAAAGATAATCAGCTCTAATGGCATGACAAAGCTTCTAAAAAAGGAGCAAAGAGGTGTAATTGCACAATTATGTTCGCTAGATGTTTCCACATTGGAATCATCTATTTCTCCAGATCTCCAAAAAGTCCTGGACAATCATTCCAAGGTATTTGAGACTCCCAAAGGTCTCCCACCTATGCGTGATCATGATCATGCTATTCATCTGATTCCAGGAAGTGTTCCTCCAAACATCAGGCCGTACAGATATCCATATGTCCAAAAAAGTGAAATTGAACGTATGGTTGCAGAAATGCTAGAGGCTGGTATAATTCAACCGAGTCAAAGTTCTTTCTCAGCTCCAGTAGTATTGGTGCACAAGAAGGATGGATCATGGCGCATGTGTCCAGATTATAGGGAGCTCAACAAGCTCACTATTAAAGATAAGTTCCCCATTCCTGTCATTGATGAATTACTGGATGAATTGCATGGATCAATTTACTTCACCAAGTTGGATCTTCGTTCGGGATATCATCAAATCAGAATGAAGATTGAAGACATTCCGAAAACGGCATTTAGAACTCATGAGGGTCATTATGAATTTTTGGTCATGCCTTTTGGCCTTACCAATGCACCTTCAACATTTCAAGGTTTGATGAATTCAATTTTCAAACCATTCCTTAGAAAATTTGTGTTAGTATTTTTTGATGATATACTAATCTACAACAAGTCTTGGAAGGATCATGTTGAACATGTTGACAAGGTGCTACAACTATTGGAGGAGAAACAATTATATGCAAAAAGATCCAAATGTTTTTTGGAGTCCAGGAGGTGGAATATTTGGGTCATATTGTATCTCATGAAGGAGTTAAGGTAGACCCTAGCAAAATTAAAGCCATTAAGGAATGGAAAATCCCCACATCCATAAAGCATCTGCGAGGATTTCTTGGGTTGACAGGGTATTATCGCAAGTTTGTTAAGAATTATGGGAGAATAGCAGCACCTCTAACAACATTATTGAAGAAAGATTCATTTTCATGGACTCCGGAAGCAACAAAGGCCTTTAAACATCTTAAAGAGGCAATGTGCCAAGCACCGGTCTTAGCTACACCGGACTTCACAAAAACCTTTATTGTGGAATGTGATGCTTCAGGAAATGGAATTGGTGTTGTTCTAATGCAAGATGAAAGACCCATTGCTTTTGAAAGTCGTCCAATCAAGGGAAAGTTTTTAAGCAAAGCTATTTATGAGAAGGAAATGTTGGCAATACTCCATGCACTTAAGAAATGGCGACCCTACCTAATGGGAAGACACTTCAAGGTAAAAACGGATCATGATAGCCTTAAATACTTTTTAGAACAAAGATTATCCTCTGAAGAGCAACAAAAGTGGGTCACAAAGATGTTGGGTTATGACTTTGAAATCATCTACAAAAAAGGGAAGCAAAATGTGGTGGCAGATGCACTCTCAAGAAAGGATGAGGATATGGAAGCATTGTTGTGTGCCATTTCTATTATCCAACCAGATTGGATAAACGAAGCAAAGGAGGAATGGAAGAATGACGAAGAAGTGTGGGCACTTATTCGAAAGCTACAACAAGATTCCAGTACTTCTGATACATTTAGCTGGCAAAATGATTCATTATGGTACAAAGATCGCTTTTACCTCTGTAAGAATTCCCAGCTAAAACAAAAGATTCTTATGGAATTGCACACTTCTCCCTTAGGAGGGCACTCAGGATTTTTAAAAACTTACCACAGGGTTAAGAAGGAATTTTTTTGGGATGGCCTTAAATCAGATATTCAAAAGTTTGTGGCGGAATGTTTGGTTTGCCAACAAAATAAAGTTGAAAAAATTAAGACACCGGGTCTATTACAACCTTTATCCATTCCAAGCCAACATTGGGAGGAGGTTCCAATGGATTTTATCACAGGTTTACCCAAGTCTGAGGGAAAGAGTTTCATCATGGTGGTAGTTGATAGACTTACCAAGTATGCACACTTTTGTGCATTATCACATCCATTTAAAGCCAGTAGAATAGAGTTTCTACTGCATTTATGGAAACAGTTCAAAAGCTACATGGAAACCCAAAGATTATTGTAAGTGACAGAGATCCCATTTTCACTGGAAATTTTTGGACAGAATTATTTTCTTGTCTTGGTACTCAGTTAGCTCATAGCTCATCTTATCATCCTCAATCTGATGGGCAAACTGAGATAGTAAACAAATGTTTGGAAGGATATCTTCATTGCTTTGTATCTGATAAACAGACACAATGGGTCAAATGGTTGCCTCTGGCTGAAGCTCCTAGTTCAAACAATATTTCCAGAACTTGACGAAGAAGGAAAAATTATATTGGAACCGGAAGTAGTCACAGAAACAAGAACTCGACAGCTACGAAAACGATCAATTTCAGAGTATCTTATCAAGTGGAAGAACTTATCCGCTGAAGATTCCACATGGGAGGATGAGAATTTTATTCAGAAGTATCCAGAACGGCTCAAGCATTGAGGACAACACTTTTTTGAAGGAGAGGGGCATGTTGGGTCCCTATAATACTAGTGATTACCCCATTACTATTGTAGTTATACCCCTTATTTATATTGTTGTGCCCCTATTACCCCCATATTGTTATTTCTGTGCCCCATAGAATCCCTCCATTGTTATTTTTGTGGCTTTATATTATTATTGTTAGGTCGGCTGGATTATATTGTGACTCCTTAGACTCCTATATATAGAAAGGAGGTTTTGTCATTTGTATCATCCAAGAATTGTTCATTTATGTAATGTAAAAAAGGTTGCCCCCTCGAAGAGGCTGAATTCTAAGGCGTTGATCTATCATTTCTATCTTTTCTTGAGCTGGTTTCATAACAGGTTGACTGTTTGTTCTGTTCATGTGTGTAGGTGCTTGATATATATTTGTTGCTGCGGAGTCTTGCTAGGAAAAGCAAGGTATACATGGATGATGGTACTCCTTCTCACTCTGGTTAGGCAAACAAACTGAGCTTCAGGCTAGTTGCAGTAGTTCCACAAACTACTACAAGAGATTTCATAGCTGATACAAGAGATCTTGTAGCAACCCCTTTTTCTCCCTTTTAAAGGTTTTTTTCTTTAGAGGGATGTTCAGAAGTAGTGTAGGGTTGGAGGATGATAACAAAGCCTTGATGGAGTAGTGAATGCCTGTGGAAATGGAGGACATGTCCTCTGTTTTTTTTTTTTCCTGTATTTGTTTTAATGAGATAGGGCTAGGCATGGGTATGGTGAATTGAATAAGGAATGCATGGATTATGAAGTGTGGGGTCCCTAATCAACCTATATAAGGTATGTATTGATAATTTTTTTCATCGGGTCCCCTTTCCTGTAGTGTTCCAGCACATCCTATAGTGCTACAAGATCTTCCTATAGAAGCTACAGGACATCCTGCTGCAAACCAGAAAATGCTAAAAAATTTGATTTTTGGGGCCCAACAATGGATATGAGTGGTAGGGACATGGTTGAATTGGATGAGATGGAGTGTATGGAGGGAGAAATGGAATGAAAGTTGAGCATGTTGTCGTTATAGCTTTGCATTTTCCAATGTCTTCAAAAACCTACAAAATGACAAAATTTATTAATGTACATGTTGGAGTTCCTTGCGCATGTGTCGCTATAGCTCTACATTTGCCAATGTCTTCAAAAACTTTCAAAATGACAAAATTTATTATTGGACAGGTCGAAGTTCCTTGTCATGGTATTCTTTTTGTTTTTTCTTTCCTTTTTTTTTTTCTTCAGGGACACATATGCTGCCTCAACAGAGGTTTTCAACTTGCTTGCCTACCCTGGGTGCCTCAAGGGAGGTTTTCACCGAGGGATCTCTTTTATTTTTTCACTCTTGGGCTGCCTCAAGGAGGTTTTCAACCCAAGAGTTCACCTCAGATGCCTCATGGAGGATTCCATCTAGGCCTCTGATTGTTTTTTTTTCAAATACAAACAGTTTTCAAGAATATTGCGACTTGGAATCCAAGACACTTCTAATCAAATTTACCTCCTTGCTAATGGTGTTGATGAGCTCTTCCATAAATAGAGGTATTTTGTAAGCCTTCAATCTGTATCCATTGACAATCAAGGGAATACCTTCCTCATCAATGTTCTTGATTTGAATAGATGCATTATCATGGAACTTATTTATTAGGTATGGGCCGAACCACCTTGTCATCAATTCTCCTTTGAAGTCATGAACCTGAAGTCATATAGTAGAGCCCAATCCCCTTCTTGAAAAACCTCGTCCTTGATGTTCTTGTCATGTGAAACCTTCCTCTGTACTTGGATAACTTTAGTGTTTAGGAGGGCCTGCATCCTATTCATCCAGACCATTCCACTGGAGAAACCTCCTTTGTTGTGCCTTTGTAACATCCAAATCCAATTGTTCTACCATTATCAAGGTGTTGTACTCAAACTCAGTGGAGAGCAGAGCCTTCTTTCCATAGACCAAGTCATAAGGGGTGAAACCAGTGGTTGTCTTCCAAGTTGTATTATAGGCCCAAGTGGCCTCCACTAGCCTATCAACCCAATCTTTTATGCTGCTTCTCACAACCTTGGTGAAGATGCCTTCTAATGCTCTGTTGGTGACTCCTACTTGTCCACTAGCCTGAGGATGGTAGGAAGTAGATTTTTGGTGCTTTATCCCATGTTTCCTTAACAAATTTTTCAATCAGATGTGATGTGAATTGAGCTCCCTGGTCAATGACTAGTTCTCTAGAGTACCTAAATTTGTAGAATGCATTATCCCTTATGAACTCAGCCACTTTCTCCTCTATTTCTACATTGACAGTCTTGGTCTCAACCCACTTTGTCAAATAATCAATGCATACAATTATGAACCTCTTCTACCCTAATGGTGGATTAATTGGCCCAATGAAATCCATGCCCCACTTGTCAAATGGCTCTAAAGCCACCTGAGGTTGTAAGGGAATTTAATCCTTGGGAGTAGGTTTCCGCATCCTCTGGCAATGATCACATTGACTGGTGTACCATCTTGGTGGAGAGTGGGCCAGTAGTAGCAGCTTGTAGTACCTTGAAAGTTGTTCTCTTGGAAGCAAAGTGACCTCCACAAGGCCCATCATGATAGGCTTGGGAGAACAATTAGGAATGGAAATTACAGTCCTCCCCTCCCGAATCTTTCTCCTGCCCAAGAAACTGCAAAACTATATGCTGCAAGATTTGATCACTCTTCCATGTGGCATCCTCTTCCGGTAAATCCTTCCATTTGATCAGGTATTCCCTGATCACCCTATTTCTCAATCTCCTCTCTCAGGTCTCCAATATGGTCTCAGGTGTCAAAACTAAGTGCCCCTCATCATCCAAAGGAGGAAACGCAGTTGTTGTTGTAACATGTTGCCCAAATGCCTTCTTTAGGCATGAGATGTGGAACACATTGTGAATCTGACTCTCCATAGGTAGCTCTAGCTCGTAGGCCACCTCTCTAACCTTCTAAACCACCTTTATATGGCCCATAAAATCGAGTTTGAAGCTTCTCTACTCCATTATTCTTGATTGAAGATTTCTTGTAGGACTACAAGCATAGGTAGATCATGTCTCCTACCTCAAAATGTCTCTCCACCCTGTGCTTATCAACATATACCTTTTGTTGATTCTGGGCCACCTATAAGTTGTTCTTGTGAGCTTCGAGAATCTCTTGGATCTTTTGAACCCAATCCTTTGCTCCTGGGGCTCTGCTATCTCCAAAAAGCATGTTAGAAAATAAAAGTGCATCATACTCATAGAGTGCTTGGAAAGGAGACATACCAATGGACATGTGATAAGTTGTGTGGTAGCATAACTCCTCAAGGTGTAACCACTTGAACCACACTCTCTTCTTCCCATCCACATAGTTGCACAGGTACCCTTCTAGCCATTTCCTCATAATCTTTGTCTACCCATCAATTTGGGGGTCATAGCTAGTGCTAGGCATAAGCACTATCCCCATTAGCCGAAAGAATTCCTGCCAAAAAGGCCCAGTAAATCTGATGTCCCTCTCACTCACAATGGTCTTGGGGAGACCATGTAACTAGAAAACATCCTGAATGAATAACTCGACCACCTAGGAAGCTGAAGATCTAGATGAAATAGTGAAGAAGTGGGCGAACTTAGTCCGTTTGTCGACCACCACATAGATGAAATCTCACCCCTGCATAATTGGTAGCCTAGTGCTGAAGTCCATGGATACACTCTACACTTCCTCTTCGGAATGGAAAGCGGCTGTAGCAAACTAGCTGAGTGGGTTAGCTGCACCTAGTTCCTCTGGTAGTCCACGCACTCCCCCACGCAGCTCAACACATCTCCCTTAAGCCCTTATAGCACAGTATGTCTTGAGGAAGCATACGTGCCCTACTAGGGGGGAATCATGGGTTACCCACATGATCCTCTCCTTTAGCTGAGATCCTGGTACCAAATATATTCGTTCCTTATAGTAAATCACATCATCCATCCCACTGAATCGGTCATCCCTATGTGTGCCATCAATAATATCGCAAGACTTCTTGTCCTTAGAGTTCTCGACCAATAGTTGAGCCTTCCAACCCTGTGTGAAATCCATCAAAGATAGCATTACTGGTCTCCTAGAGAGGGCATTGACTACCACATTGTGTTTATCATTCACATACTCAATCTCAAAATTGTAAGCCAGGAGATTACTCACCCATTTCTTCTGCCTCTCCTCTAATGACTACTGCTCAAGGAGGAATCAAGGATTGTTGTGATTGACCTTTACTTTGAACTGGTTTCCCACTAGATACAATGTAAATTTGTCTAGTGCATGCATCCCTACCAACATCTCCTTGTCGTACAAGGAGTACAACCACTCATGAGGCAACAATTTCTTGCTCTCAAATGCAATAGGATGGCCCCCCTATGTCAAAATGGCTCAAACCACTTCATCGGGGGCATCACACTCTAGCACAAAGGGCCACGTGAAATCTGGAAATCCACTCAAAAGTTGCCATCTTCATCAACTCAAAATCTCCCCTCATCGTCAGATCAGTGAGAGGTTCTACAAGCTATGAAAACCCTTGATGAGCCTCATTATTGCAGAAAGACTGCTGTAACTCCTAGGACTACCATATTTACTTTATCAACCTAGGGTTTCATTCAAACTTGGAGGTGATATGCTATATACACATCAGATGCATCATTCTACTCATGTCACTTCCCAATAGGGGCACTTGACCATTAGGGTTACAGACCATTCCTGTATTGAAGTAGAGGAAGTCTAACTACTTACAGTGGAATGTAAAGCTATTTCTAGTGTAGGGAAGGTAAATGCTTGTAAAATTAGGAGATGAAAGTTGCCAACTTGTAAATGCTATGAAATGACATAAATCACTTGTAGAAATGAAACTATGTTAATCTTGTACTTGATCACCTAGCTATCAGGGTTTCTTGAAAATGGAATATTTCTCTATCATTTCATGAGTCAAACATGCATGCATTAACTATCTCATTCACACTTGCAGAATAGATAAAGTTCTAATTGCTAAACTTAGAAATAAAAGAGCTAATCCTATCTAATCTTCTAGGAAGGAAAGGAGTGAAAGGAATCGTCTAAGTGGTACTTTCGGTCATGGAGTCCAAGCCGAGGAGTTAAACTACTCCTAAACTATGCTAGACTATCATTGCAAGTCCAACAGGGTCAAAACAGGCTGTTATAGGTTTACTATAGGAAACTACTATAGGAAGTTAGCTAAGAGGTTTTGGAGTACAAGAATAGTGAGATGAGGTGTTGGAAAGGTGAATGAACATTGTGGAAGGTGTAGGTGATCCAGGTGGCTCCAACAACACACACAAGACAAAGAGGGCTCATGAAGGCTTGAAAATCAAAGTGATCAGAATGATTTCTAACTAGGACCATAGTGAAGATCTCGTCGTCTTGAATGCGATGATGTGAACGGTTCATTAAATCGAGTTCATATGCGAAAGTTAGAAGCAGTCAAAGTTCGGTAGACTTTTGCTAACTGGGCAGGCTTAAGGAGGCCACAATTTGGATAGAACCCAACCACCGGATTCCAGCCAACCTGGGCTAGATTTTGGACAAATTTGTGGCTTGGTTAATTTGTCTCCTTTGGCCTAAAATCCGAATAATTTTAAAAGGCCCTATTTTTTAAAATAAAAATTTAAAATAAAATAAAATATGTGATGGCAGGCCACCAACGCCCACCACTGCTCATACCCATATAACAAAATATATATAATAATGGAGTGGGCAGCCATGACCCCTCCACCCCCAGAACTAGCCAACCAAAAACCATGTAGGGTGGGCGGCCATAACCCCACCACCCCGGGAACCACGCCCCACCTTTAACCATATGCAATGTTATGTGAGGCCAGTGGGGATAGAACCTACCCGGCCCACGTGGGTCGGCCACCATCAAGAGGCCCCGTATGGCATACCAACTCCGCACCATATCCATTAAAATGTGATACGACCCAACTTATAATGTACAACTATACTTCAAAAATGAAAACACCCCTGCAAAGGGTAATAAGCCACCGATACGAGGTCCGTGGGGGTTAAGGGGCGGGCCGCCCAATGTGAAACCAACCCCTCCTAAATATATATGCATATGTTTCTCAACATATAAAAAAGATTGGCGGGGTTTGACCACCCGAACCATCCTCAACAAACTACTAACTTTACCAACACACCAAACTGACTCCTTGTTAAATCCACCCAGGATTTTATATAAACGTTAATTTTCACCAGTGCACCCAGGCAGATGGAGGAGGCCAGGAGCGTGCACGTAAATCGATGCAGGTGGAACCATGAATGTTGTAGAAATAGGGAGTGGAACCATGATCCTTGACATTTTCCTGAGGAGGTAATTTTTCTCCATGGTAGAATATAGTCAAGTTTACGGGCGTTTTTCATGGTTTTCTGTAGGGATCGCAATGGCGAGTTTAGATTCCCCTTTTAGTTGCAGATTTATAGTCCACCCCTGGAGTAGAATCTTTGAGGAATCTAAAAGATTCCTTGAGCCCCAAATTCTCAATTTCTAAGAAATTAGAAATTTGACAGTTGATTTTGCATTATTCGATGCCACAAATCTGATGGTGCGTTTAGATTTTTCATTTGGTCAATTTTATTTTCTAGCCACTTTTCTAAGTGGAGTACAGGTGTCAACATTCAGCATGTGAGAAGTCATTCCATGAGATTCGATGCAGCGAGGTTGATGGTATGACCAGCTTCAAAAATTTTACATCCACTTCTTCAGATGGCCCCTAGTTGTGAGGTATATGCAGTGTGTTCATGTACTCCTTTTGCCATGCATTGTGCTACATAGATCATTGTTTGATGTTTGATGTGGGATCTTGTTTCTTACTTGTTTTCATGATTATTGCTTGATGTGATGTGGAATCATAGGTGTGATGTACTTGTTGTCATGATTCGTCATATTGTGTTTTGAGATCCCTTTGTTGTATGTTGATGGGATACTCATGTTGTCGCCATGCATGTTTGCATTTAGATCCCTTTTATGCCATGTTGGTGGGATGCTCATGATCATCATGCATGAGTTTATTTCATACTGATAGGAGTCCTGTTTGACTAAGAGTTCTGGTAGTGGAACATCTCTTGGAGCCACTCCTGCGTGAGGGAAGTTTCCTTGTGATGGTAGCGACATCACCTCTTATGTACATCATCACTATTGACAACACTTCATGCAGTAGCCTACACCATCTTAACACCGGGGCCCAGAGACGTAGTCCCTCTTGGACGAACTCCGTTATCAGCAACTTATTTTTTCATGTGCTGATCATTGTCATGTTCCTCTTCCTTGCACCATGCAGATATATTCATTCATGTTCTTTTAAAAATTCAATTTAACACATCATGGAAGTAAAATGTCTTGGAAGGGTCCTTTGTCACACCCGGACCTGGATCAAGTGGTATTAGAGCAGTCTTTGTGTGGATGTGAATTGCAAGCATGAATAATGGAACATGCAGCATCAGAGGATGAAGAAGCGATGTAGGAGACACTATGCTCAAAATTTCCAAAGGGGTCGAAATAATGTATGAAATTCTACAGAAAGAGACAGAGGAAAAGGAGTGATTGCAGCTTCAGTTGTAAGCCACGGAAGAGGCCCTAGAAGAACTCAAGCACAACAACCAAAATCTTCAAACAAAGAACGCTGAATTGAAGATGTGTCTACATGAAGAGAAAGAGGAGAAACATAGTTTACTATGACAACTGCAAGCAAAGGACGAGGCCTTGGAAAAGCTGCAGTGTGACCCATGTGAGGTAAAAAGTAGTTCTTTGAATTCATGTATGTGTCCTGATGATGATTTCGCTATTTTTGAAAATCATACCATAGGAATTGGCTCCAAGCTATTGAAGAGAATGGGGTATGAAGGGAAAGGCTTGGGCGTTAATGGCCAATGCATTTTCAACCCCATAAAAGTAAAATAATTGCCTTGTCAAACAGGACTTGGCTATGACGGGAATGAAGTTGGGGAATGTGTCGAGAGAGCTAGCGAACCACCAACAACAGATGATGAGAAGCCCTCACCAGTTCTTTCCAAATCGACAGAGGAGGTAAAAGATGTTGATTTCATTTCGGTTTCGTCTTTACAAAGTATGATTTTTTTTGGATATGTGAAAATCCCAATTACAGGGACAAACATGAGGCTCCTTACTACGACAAGGCAAGAGGAGGAAAAAGAACTTGGTATTAATAACCAAGGCATAGCTCAACCATTGGAGGTTGTGTAGAGACCTAAATTTGCATGTTTGAGATACACCAAGGGAGAATGCTCAAAGGTGTCATATGCTTCCAAGACATCGTCAAAATCGTCGAGAAAAGAGAATGATGGGAACACATCCCCATCATCCCATGGTAGTGGCCATCCCAGGGAAAGCGCTGAGGCAAGCTCTCATCGCCATACATACACCAGAGATGGAAAGGAAAGGTATAACCACTCTCAACATTCGAATGTTCATTTCGATTTTGATCATGTTGTTAATGATGAACGTAAAACATGGAATCAACAAACATGTACCCTTTGTGGATTACATAACCATACATTTTCTAGGTGTTGGAAAAGAATGGCAGCACACAAAAGGATGAGGCGTGAAAGACCCCCTTAACAGCAGGTAAAGAAACATGTTAAGAAAATCTGGAGAAAGAAGATGTATTGTAGTCATTGCGATAGAAGTGGCCATCAAAGAGCCACTTGTTGGAGGCTCCATCTAGAACAACGCCTTAAAGACAAAGTGTCAGTGCATGAACCAGATGAAACAATTATTCGACAAGAAAAATCACCACAAGGAGGTGATCCATTCACCTTGATAAGTGAAAGATGATTTCTAGATATGTTAGTGTTTTCATGGTTGTGCTTTGTAAATCATTTTTTGCATTTTAAAATGTAAAAGTGATTACGTGTTTCCATCACTTGTTAGGCAACAATGATGTGTAGTCTTATTTTGTGTTGCATGATAAACTATGAAAGTGATGTTGTGTTTCCATCACTTGTCAAAGAAAATATTGTTTGGCCTTATCTTTGTAAATCATTTGTTGTAGTGATGATGAGTTTTCCATCACTTGTTGAAGCAACAATGATATGTTGGCCTTGTTGTCGTAGCTGGGGTATTGCGTCCATCTTGTTGTAAACTTGACCACCGAGTATGTGCTATAAACTCGTGGCCAGTGTGGGACGCTTGGGTCGTTAGTTGGTCAATTAAGACAAGCATGTAATTTGAGAAACAATGTACTATAGATTGCAAGTGTCAGCTGATCTCTTAAGGCTCCGAAGAACAAAGGTGAAGGAGATGGAAGCGAGACCTTTCAGGACGCTTGTGGTGCAGATAGAGTACAGAGAAGTTGCAGACTATTTTTAATGCTTTTAGAGGACCAAAATCTCCTCAGTGGGGAGGATTGATCTAGGTGGCTCCATAAAAACACATAGGACAAAGAGGGCTCATGAAGGCTCGAAAATCAAAGTGATCAGAATGATTTCGAACCAAGCCCAAAGCAAAGCACTGGTATATTTGCTTGGGAGCTGCTGCCACCGGTATTGGAAATGCTCCTAGTTCCTTGATCCATTTCAGATTTCTATTGGAAATCAGATGAAATCCGATCACTTCGATGAAATCCACTGAAATCCAAGAACTTCGATGAGATCTACTCTTACCCTCGCATCGCGCTTCCCTACTTCTGTTACTCAATTCATCATTCCTGATGTCCTCGTTCCTCAGGTACCGGTTCGAAGATATCCCCCTACCGTGGCAATACTATGAAGCGTTCCGAGCGATACTCAGTGGTTCTATGTACTGTTTGTGCCCGGGGCTGCTGAAGAGGGAAGAGGGCATGGGTTTTCAATGATTCTCTTATAGGGAGATGGGATCCTCGGCAGTTGAGGTGATGCTACCCTTTCCATCATAGGTCACTTTTCGTTGGACCACGTGATGGCTGCTGGGATGGAGTGTAATGTGAGTGGGATACGGGCCGACTTCCCATATTGGGCCGAAGGTGGTTCCCGCACCCCACCAGGTGTGTCTAACGCACCCAACCATTTTCTCCAGAACGCACTCTACGCCAGAGTCGACGCGATGGCCCATTATCGCGTTCGCGGGACTATGTCTTTGCTCTCCCACCCATGAAGCATGGCGTTGGAATGCCATTTAGGTTTCGGGGTTTCTT
The DNA here is from genome assembly GCA_031772625.1 of Pinus tabuliformis. Lineage (NCBI taxonomy): Eukaryota > Viridiplantae > Streptophyta > Pinopsida > Pinales > Pinaceae > Pinus > Pinus tabuliformis. The sequence continues at coordinate 377,166,382 of CM062818.1, read as the reverse complement.
TCCCTTCCCGACAAGTGGAGAAGCGCCATTCAGATTTCCTTATACGCTTACTTATGTCGCCGGGATGCCCCCGGACCTTTTTCGATGTCGAAGGGGATTGATTCTTCGATGCATCCGTTCCCTTCCAGAGAATGAGAGATATTGATAGCAGATATTATATATGTCATTATGGTTTTGGGTTTCACCCATATTTCTTTTTTCACACGGGGATTGGGGTGGGTGGGTAAATAGTTTCCCACCCTTCCCTTCCAGAGAAAATGAGAGAGATTGAGGGCAGATATTATATATGTCATTATGGTCGATCCCCCATACCATGCTCTTCGAGTCTCGCTTCCCTTTCAGGTAGATAGAATGCTAGGGGTAGGCTTTCAAGAGAGAATGACGGGCTTTTTGGTCCCCGCAGGGAATTAACACGCCCAGGCTATATAGTAGGGGGCCAGGGAGGCATCTTTCACACTTACGAAATGCCCGTGCCTACCATGAATCGATCAAGCTATTGTCGTCCTGATCTCGGTGATGTGAACGGTTCATCAAACCAAGTCCGTATGCGAATGTTAGAAGAAATCAAAGTTCGATTGACTTTTGCTAACTTGGCAGGCTTAAGGAGGCCACAATTTGGATAGAACCTGGCCACCAGATTGTGGCCAACTTGGGCCAGATTCCGGGTGAATTTGTGGCCCGATTAATTTGTCTCCTTCGGCCTAAAATCCGAATAATTTTAAAAGGCCCTATTTTTTAAAATGAAAATTAAAAGAAAAAAATACGTTGTGGCGGGCCACCACCACCACCACCCCTCATACCCATATAACAAAATATATATAATAATGGGGCGGGTGGCCATGACCCCGCCGCCCCCGGAACCGGCCAACCAAAAACCACGTGGGGTGGGCGGCTATAACCCTGCCACCCCGGGAACCACGCCCCACCTTTAACCATATGAAATGTTATGTGAGGCCAACGGGGATCGAACCCGCCTGGCCCACGTGGTTTGGTTCCCACTGGCCAACCCAATATGGCATACCACCTCCATACCATATCCATTAACATGTGATATGGCCCAAATTACAATGTAAAACGGTACTCCAAAAATGCAAACGTGCCAACAAAGGGTAATACGCTACCGATACGAAGTCTGCGGGGGTTAAGGGTCGAGTGACCCAATGCAAACCCAACCCCTCCTAAATATATATTCATATGGTTTTCAACATATAAAAAAAGAGGGGCAGCGTTTGACCACCCAACCCCTCCTCAACAAACTACCAACTTTACCAACACACCAAACTGACTCCTTGTTAAATCCATTGGGGATTTTATATAAACATTCATTTTCGCTGGTGCACCCAGGCAGATAGAGGAGGCCAGGAGCGTGCATACAAATCGATGCAGGTGGAACCATGACTGTTGTAGAAACAGGGAGCAAAACCATGATCCTTGAAATTTTCCCAAGGAGGTAACTTTTCTCCATGTCAGAATATAGTCAATTTTACAGTCGTTTTTCATGGTTTTCCATAGGGATTGCAATGGCAAGCTTAGATTCACCTTTTTATTTGAATATTTCCAGTCCACCCATGGAGCAGAATCTTTGAGGAATCTAGGGGGAATATAAAAGATTCCTTGAGCCCCACATTCTCAATTTCTTAGAATTCAGAAATTTGATAGTCGATTTTGCACTATTCGATGCAAAAAATCTGATGGTGCATTCAGATTTTTCATTTGCTCATTTTATTTTCTAGCCACTTTTCTAAGTGGAGCACAAGTGTTAGCATTCAGTGTGCTAGCAGTGATTCCATGAGATTCGATGCAGCAAAGTTGATGGTATGACCAGCTTCAGTAGTTTGACATCTGCTTCTTTAGGTGGCCCCTAGTTGTGAGGTATATGCAGTGTGTTCATTTACTTCTTTTGCCATGCATTGCGTTGCACAAATCCTTGTTTGATGTCTGATGTGGGATCTTGTTTCTTACTTGTTTTCATAATTCCTGCTTGATGTGATGCGGAATCATATGTGCGATGTACTTGTTGTCATGATTTGTCATGTTGTGTTTTGAGATCCCTTTGTTGTTGTATTCAACATTCTAAGCTAAAAATACAGAACTTTTGTTGCTAGGGTTGGGCCATAACCCAAGAGCTTCAACCATCTGAGTCAACTCAGTGCTAGATCAGAACAAAATTTCTCATTATCATAAAAATGTCAAATACATCATAACAATAACAGTGAAATGTGATTAATCTTAATGGCCTCTTAGCCACAATAAAACTTTGAATCCTAATGAGTCCCTTAGCTTTCTTATTTATAAAAAATTGGAGCTACCAACAACTCCCCAGAAAATAAAGATACTGGGCTCCCAAACTCAATAGTAGTGTTTCCTTGATAGACACTAGCTTAGCTACCAATGAACTCTACTTGCTTGGTTGCCAGTGACACCAAGCTGATGAGATAGAGGGGGAGTATGTTTGATGGATTTGAGGAGTTAAGGATTGATACCACTTCCTAGAATATCCCTTTCTTTCCTACTCTGAGTCCCTACACTCAAGTCACCCACCTCAAAACTTCACCAATTTCTTACATTTAACACACATTAGGCCCCATGACATAGTAACTCACTTTTACTCTTCTCACTAAGAAAAATATAACAAAATTTGTAAATAAATGTGAGAAAAGACAATTTAATAAGTTGGAGAGTGGAATTGTGACCCATATAGTTTACCTATTTAGGAGCCTCATCAACACTCCCCTACTGAAATTGTTTCTCATCCTATGAGAAACCTATTAATCTATATCCATATCCTTCATAACCCTAGTGGCCTCTCTCACATCCCAAGCTTCTGTGGATGGTGTCTCTTCTTGAGGATAGAACCCTCCATTTTTCTCTATCTCTTCCCACTGCTTTATTTTGTCTTCTTCCTTCCTACCTTCTAGCAAACAAAACAACAAAGTTGGACTAAGCTGAAGTCTAATCCAATTGATCTTTAGTCTTTGGATGACCTGTTTATACAAGGTTGTTCTCTCCAATGAATTCCTCACTCTCTTAGGAGAGTGATACTCCTTGATCTAGAGATTGTGTGGGAGGTTATTCCATCTTCTTGGGCATGCTTGTTGGCTCTCAGACCCCAACAGTCTAAGAGTGTCCTCAAAGTTGGAGATGGTATGTTCTTGGGTATCTAGGTATCTTGGTGCAAGTTGAGCATCATTGGAAATGATGTTGTGGTTACTGATTATAGCCATTGAATTTATTTTCTCTGCCCTGATGTAGAGGGGTTCTTTTTCCTCTTTTTCTGCTATTCTTTTCACCTCCTTATGCCTAGCCTCCTCATGAATCATCCATGATGCAAGGGCCATCAACTGCAAGTCTCCAAACTTTGTATTGGGGTCCCAAACATTCAAGTTTGTTAAGACAAGGTGGTGCAGGTACAATTCAGATAATTTGGCTTTGTCTTCAAGGCTACTCTTGTCACACAAGTCGATGAATTTCCCATAATCCTAGAATGGCATGGTACCACGTTGTGCTAATGTCTTAATTTGGGACTTCATCCATTGGATCTTGAGGTGCATAAGATTTGGATGGAAATCTGCATTGAGATGCATCCATGGAGAGGCTGCCCATGGTGGCCAATTGGATCTCCTTTTCTTGCAATTTCCTTCTCTGCCATGTGTTTTCTACCTACAGTTGTGTTTTCATGGTGTATTCTCTACCTCTCCATTCACTTAACTCCTTGCCCATCTCTAGGATTTTTTCTTCCATAAGGCCCACATCTTCCACTTTCTTTGATTTAGTAATCTGCATCTATCGATGTGTCCTTCCTCTTTCTTTTCCAAGTTCAAAGAAGAGAGGGATTGCAAATTTCAGTGGGATCACTCTACCTCCTTCAATGAATTTGTAGTAGAAGCTCAAGTTGGGTTGTGGGATAGGCTCCTGGAGCTCTATACAATCTCCCTCAACTATCTTTGGAGAAGTTTCCTCCTCCTATACTTGTGGTGTTTCTTAATGGATTCTTTTATGCCTCTCTTGCTCTTCCTGTAGCACTTTTTGCCTTTTCTGTAGCACTGCTAGTGTTTCTTATATCACTGTTTTGCGATTCTACAACAAGCCTTTTCTTTTTTGTTGGAGTGTTACAGGTGTTTGGGGTTGTTTAGATGAGGCTAACCTTCTGACAGTATTTCTGACATAGGTAATGGTAGGCTTTGGGGTTTCTCCTGCTGATGTGACTTTATCAACCTTCATTCCCATGTATTGTAGATCCTCCTGTTTATTTGGTGATTCTTCAATTATAATAGGTGTTTTTGTGGGGTTTTGTGGCTTCCCCTGCTTAATCCTATTTCTTCTTCTTGTTTTGAAATAGAGGGGAGTTTGTCTTTTCCTTTTCTTTGTGTATTTGATGGGTGTGCTCAAAGTAGCCATGGAAGCAATTGACTCCTTTTCAGTGGGTTCAGGAGAGAACCTTCCCTGATCTAGGTGTATCTCCTCCCCTACAAGTGTAGTGATCTTCTCAAGGTTGGTCTCTTTCTATGCTTCTCCTCTTCTTCTTTCTATTCTTCTTCCTTTGTTTTGTCTATCTATGCCTCTTCTTCTCCTTCTTCTCCTTCTTCTTCTCCTTCTTCTTCTCCTTCCTCTTCTTCTCCTTCTTCTTATTTTTCTTATTCTCCTTCTTCTTCTTCATCACTTGGGGTTGGGTTCTCATCAAGTGCAAGGACTTGGGTATCAAAGAATGCTTCTCTGTCCATATCTATGAATGTCGACCAGAGGACAGGGGCTATTGATCTACTCAAAGCATCCTCTACTATTAGCTTAATGAAACCATGGTGTGCTAACTTTTGTTGCGTTCCCTCTTTCACCTTTTGGCTCATGTCTATGATTGACTGCAGGAGAACATAGGGTAGACTTAGTGTTTGGGATATGGACAACTTGGCTTGAAATCTCAATTCATGGAGCAACTTGAACTGGTAGCCAGAGACTAAACTTAGTCTCCCTTCACAAGAAATTACTTTAAGGATGTGGTAGGCTACCTCGTCCCATGGATAGGGAAGACTCTCCCTTATGACCCCACTTTTGTCTTCAATTAGTCTCTTATCATTGGTGAATAAATTTTTCCTAGAAAAGGTGTTGTTGGCATTTTCTTCCTTTCTCCATTTGAGCCCTAGAGGAAGTGTTGTCACTCTACTGATTAGCTCAGGATTGATGGTAATGGACAACCCTCTCACCATAGTGGTAGAAATTGTTCTTGCTTGAGGGTTTAGTGCCATGGAAAACTCATAAGTTATATCATCATCATATCCCTTGAGCAACTCAAAGAAGCCTAACCAGTGATGCCTCCTGAAGATTTCTACCAAAAGGGGATGAAGGTGAATTCTCGATGTATCTGTGGGATCTCCCTTATTGAATTCCCCTCCCATTTTATTCTCTGGTTTTAGCTAAGTGCAGGAGGTTTTCTATGATAGATTCAATATGAATTAATGGGTAGCTGAGAGCTGAACTTTTAATTGATGACTGCAATTACTACAACTCCTTATAGCCACAATTTGTTTTGCTTTTATAGCCCCAAACTATTTTTAATTCACTGGACTACTGTAATTACTAAAATAGTTCAGAGTGTATCAGTGATGGAAACCATGGATAGAAGAGATATATACAACTTATTTCTCATTGTAATTCATGGGATTATGAAAATTGAGGACCGAGTTGAACCTAGGCACACCCTTGTAGACTTCCTATGGAATTTCAATGTTTCCTATAGCTTCATGTAGCCTTCTATGCTTCATGTAGCAGTTTCCTGTAGCTACCTCCTGTAGGATTTCTAGAGAAGGGTTTGACTTTTGTGATTTCTTCCGAAGTTGGTCCCTAGCTCCTTGATTTAGAAATGAGAAAAAATGCATGAAAGTTTGGGATTTTATGCTATTTATGGTAAAGGCTCAGAGCACTATGTTGGCTGGAAATGGTACACATTTTCCTAATTTGGACCGTTAGTGATCATTTACTTGCTCCTCGTAATCATCACTGACTCCATCTTAACTAATTCAATCAGCCTTTCAACTGAGTCTCGCCAATGTGACATCCTTACATGGCATGGTGAATGAAAGATCACTTTTTGATCATGAGATGAGGGTGGCCAAGTTAACTGGCCACCCCCAGCTTATAAAAAATACCTCTCTTTGAAATTTATGCATTCTTCATCATATCGTACCTAGGGAAGAGCTGGGTAAGTTACCATAGTTGTTCCTACCTTTTGTTGATTGTTGCATGATGTAGTATTTGAATTCTACATTTCTACTAAGGGAAGTGCCTCCTTGATCTATTTTTGTGTATTTCTTTTTGCTCTTGTATGGTTTATTGTTTGTTCTGTTCATGTGTCTAGGTGCTTGATATATATTTGTTGCTGCGGAGTCTTCCTAGGAAAAACAAGATGTACATGGATGATGGTACTCCTCACTCTGGTTGGGCAGACAAACTGAGTTTCAGGCTGGTTGCAGTAGTTCCACAAACTACTACAAGAGATCCCGTAGCTGATACAAGAGATCTTGCAGCAACCCCTTTTTCTCCCTTTTAAAGGTTTTCTTATTTAGAGGGATGTTGGGAAGTAGTGTAGGGTTGGAGGATGATAACAAAGCCTTGATGGAGTAGTGAAGGCCTGTGGAAATGGAGGACATGTCCTCTATTTTTTTTTTTCCTGTATTTGTTTTAATGAGATAGGGCTAGGCATGGGTATGGTGAATTGAATAAGGAATGCATGGATGATGGGTGAGTGGTTTTATGAAGTGTGGGGTCCCTAATCAACCTAGATAAGGTATGTATTGATAATTTTTTTCATCGGGTCCCCTTTCCTATAGCGTTTCAGGACATCCTATAGTGCTACAAGATCTTCCTATAGAAGCTATAGGACATCCTGCAGCAAACTAGAAAATGCTAAAAAAATTGATTTTTGAGGCCCAACAATGGATATGAGTGGTAGGGACATGGTTGAATTGGATGAGATGTAGTGTATGGAGGGAGAAATGGAATGAAACTTGAGCATGTTGTTGCTATAGCTTTTCATTTTCCAATGTCTTCAAAAACCTACAAAATGACAAAATTTATTAATGTACATGTTGGAGTTCCTTGAGCATGCGTCGCTATAGCTCTACATTTGCCAATGTCTTCAAAAACCTACAAAATGACAAAACTTATTAATGGATAGTTCGAAGTTCCTTGTCATGTTATTTCTTTTTTTTTCTTTCCTTTTTTTTCTTCAGGGACACATAGGCTGCCTCAACAGAGGTTTTCAACCTTCTTGCCTACCCTGGGTGCCTCAAGGGAGGTTTTCACTGAGGGATATTTTATTTTTCTTTATTTTTATTTTTTCACTCTTGGGCTACCTCAAGGAGGTTTTCAACCCAAGAGTTCACCTCAGATGCGTCATGGAGGATTCCATCCAGGCCTCTGATTGTTTTTTATTCAAATACAAACATTTTTCAAGAATTTTCTGACTTGGAATCCAGGAAACTTCTAATCAAATTTACCTCCTTGCTAATGGCGTTGATGAGCTCTTCCCTAGATAGAGGTATTTTGTAAGCCTTCAATCTGTATCCATTGACAATCAAGGGAATACCTTCCTCATCAATGTTCTTGATTTGAATAGATCCATTATCATGGAACTTATCTATTAGGTATGGGCCGAACCACCTTGTCATCAATTCTCCTTTGAAGTCGTGAACCTAGAGTCATATAGTAGAGCCCAATCCCCTTCTTGAAAAACCTCGTCCTTGATGTTCATTTCATGTGAAACCTTCCTCTGTACTTGGATAACTTTAGTGTTTAGGAGGGCCTACATCCTGTTCATCCAAACCATTCTGCTGGAGAAACCTCCTTTGTTGTGCCTTTGTAACATCCAAATCCAATTGTTCTACCATTATCAAGGTGTTTTACTAAAACTCAGTGGAGAGCAGAGCCTTCTTTCCATAGACCAAGTCATAAGGGGTGAAACCAGTGGTTGTCTTCCAAGTTGTATTATAGGCCCAAGTGGCCTCCACTAGTCTATCAACCCAATCTTTTATGCTACTTCTCACAACCTTGGTGAAGATGCCTTATAATGCTCTGTTGGTGACTCCTGCTTGTCCACTGGCCTGAGGATGGTAGGAAGTAGATTTTCTGTGCTTTATCCCTTGTCGCCTTAACAAATTTTTCAATCAGATGTGATGTGAATTGAGCTCCCTGGTCAGTGACTAGTTCTCTAGAGTACCTAAATTTGTAGAATGCATTATCCCTTAAGAACTCAGCCACTTTCTCCTCTATTTCTACCTTGAAAGTCTTGGTCTCAACCCACTTTGTCAAATAATCAATGCATACAATTATGAACCTCTTCTACCCTGATGGTGGATTAATTGGCCCAATGACATCCATGCCCCACTTGTCAAATGTCTCTAAAGCCACCTGAGGTTGCAAGGGAATTTAATCCTTGGGAGTAGGTTTCCCCATCCTCTGGCAATGATCACATTGACTGGTGTACCATCCTGGTGGAGAGTGGGCCAGTAGTAGCAGCTTGTAGTACCTTGAAAGTTGTTCTCTTGGTAGCAAAGTGACCTCCACAAGTCCCATAATGACAGGCCAAGAGGATGTAAAATAGTTCCTCTTCCCTAACCGACCTTCTCAATATTTGATCTGGGCCCATTATGAAGAGATTTCCCCAAATTCAAGCGAATGGAGCACTCTTCCTTATAATCCTGTTCTTCTCCCTGGATGATAGATTTGGACGGAAATTTGCAGCAACTGGGTAGTTTGGTATGTCAGAAAACCATGGAGAGAGAACTAAAATAGCAAATAAATGCTCATCTAGAAACTGATCATCAACCATCGCTTCCTCACCTGCGGGCAAAGCAAGTCTAGAGAAAAAATTTGTAACTACATTTTCTTTACTTGGATTATCGATGATGGTTAAATTAAACTACCACAATAAAAGAAACCATTTAATAATATAGCATTCACATTAGTCTTTTTCATTAAGTACTTGATAGAAACATGGTCGGTATGCACAAAGGTTTGATAACCAGTGATGTAGTGCCTAGATTTATTCAAGGAATGGACAATAACTATGAGTCACAGTGTAATTCAGTTTAGCCTTAGACATATTTTTGCTAATGAAGTAAATGGTGTAAGGCAACTTGTCATATATTTGTCCTAAAGATACTCCTATAGCTTTGTCAGATGCATAAGAATGGATGTGGACAGGGAGAGCCCAATTTGGGCCTCTAATTATGGGTGCAGTACTAAACTTTTCCTTCAAGATTTCTAGGGCCTCTTGGAAACTATCTGACTAACAAAATTCAGAGTCCTTGTCCAGCAATGCAAACAATCGTGAGGTTTCTTTTGCTAAAGTCCTTGATAAACCTCCTATAGTATCCATATCAGCCCAAGAAACTCCTAACATCCCTCTAATTTTGAGTAGGGACCCTCATTGTGATGGAAATTTTATTTGGGTCCACTTGTATTCCTTCCTGGGATATTGAATGACCCAAAACAGCCCCTGCATTCATCAAGAATTCACACTTATTAGGACTAAGTGATAGGTTCATTTCAATGCACTTATTTAGTACTTTCCCCAAGTTAGAGAGAGAATCCATAAAGTTGCACCCATAGGGAGTGAAATCATCCATATATATTTCTACAGAGTCATGGACTAGCTCAGCAAAGATGCTTAGAACTTCCCTTTGAAAAGTGGTAGGGACATTACATAATCTGAAAGGAAGGATCCTATAAGAAAAGGTACCCCAAGGATTAGTGAAGGTGGCTTTATCTTGGTTGTGTGGGCTGATCTAGATTTGATTATAACCACTAAATCCATCCAAGAAAGAGAATAACTTTTTTCTTGCAAGACCATCCAAGACTTGATCAATGAAAGGTAGAGGGAAATGGTATTTTTTAGTGGCTTTTATTAGCTCTCTGTAATCCACACAGATCCTCCACTTTCCATTCTTCTTTGGGACAAAAACAAGAGGGGACACCCTCTCACTATTTGAGATGGGGTAAATGAATCCTGCATCCAACAATTTCTGCAACTCTTCCTCGATTATGTCTTTGAGGGCTAGCTTCATTCTCCACTAAGGTTGGCACACTAGTTCACAACCTTTGTTGATGTAGATGTAGTGAGTACACACCAAAGGATGCACTCCCTTCATTTCCTTATATCTCCAAGAAAAGGAATCTAAGTGTTCTCTCAACATGTTGAACAACTTCTCTTCTTGGTTGGCTGAGAGATACGAGTTGATCTTCAAAGTCTTAGATGGACCAAATTATACCATTTTTACATATGCAGCACTTGGGTCCACTAGGCATAAATCAGTCCAAGGGTTAGCTTCAGATTCCTTCACCAATTCATCAAGAGGCATGGTGTTGGGGGCCTAGTTCTGGTGGATTTGATCAATGAGGTCATCTTCATCATGTTTCCTCCCTCTTACAATAGAATCTAGGGTACATACTAGATAAGATGTGGTATGCTATACTTCATCTTCCTCCTCCTCTAACAAACAAAAGGGTAAGTCATGCTCTAGGGATGGTTGAGTAGGAGGGTACAAGGCCAACTGTTTGGACAAATTCCCATTCTTAATTGTAATGTTCCCAGCTCTGGAACTTATGTAAGCATCAACAATGGCTAGCCATGGTCTTCCAAAGATGGAGGATAACCATTGAATTTGGTCTTGGGTTGGAGAACTTAGACGTCAGCAGGATACTCCCAAAAATCAATAGAGACCATTACATCCTCAACAACTCCCTTAGGAACTACCGTGGATCTGTCTGCAAGTTGCAATACTGTTGTGGTCTTTGTTAAATATCCTTGGAGGTTTATTTTGATCACGGTCTCCTTATTCATCACATTGATGGTAGCCGCAAGATCATTCAAGGTGTAAGGGACAATGATGCCATCAATGTGCACATCTACCATAGGACTTCAAGGGTCTAGATACTTTAGGAAAATCACTCTCCCTAACATTAGGTTAGACAACTGACCAATGGGATAAATGGTAGAGGTGTCTTTCTTTATCCTCCCAGGATGTTTGAAGGATTTCTCCTTGATTAGCTTGTTGTAGATGGGGACATCCTTGATGGATTAGAGGGGTGGGATTTTAACACACAAGTTTTTCATTTCTCTTGGAAGTTCAGTCTCTTCTGGGTTGTACTGACTATGATGGATCAATATTTCAGGAAAAGGAGGTGGGTTTTCTTTAGGAACACTCTCTTTCTTTTCTACTTCAAGCTCCTTAGGTTGAGATGGAGGTTGGTTATCTAGGAGCACTCATCCAGACCTGAGGTTGATTTCTTGAATTTCCACATCATAGGCAGGGTAAGATGTCTCCCCACTAGAGACCTCTTGTTCTTGCTTATTTTTCAGGTTTGAATTTGGTTGGGTAGGCATCTACGGTTGCTTGGGTGGAGCAGGATGAATTAGCTGTGGTTGAGATGGAGGTGGAGGTAGTAAAGTAGGAGGTTGGTTGAATTGAGTCCTCCAACCTTGTGACAGGGCATTCCACTGAAGATGTGGAGAAGCATATGGCTAAAATGGTTGATTGGTAGGTTGGGAAGGATATTGAGGTGCATAAGACCAAGGAGAAGGTGTATATCATGGACGATGAGCAGGAGAACACCAAGGGGGAAGGGGTGCATTCTGATTGGGATTGTAATAGGAATAGGGTGTACATTGCATGCCTTGCTGGTATGCTTGAGGCCCTTGAGACCTCCTTTGATTTATACAATAGAGTTTTTCGGCCCCACCTTCAGCACCTTGATATACAACCTTTAATGAAGGCAAGGAAGGGTACTTATCTCTAGAATGGTTTTCCTCATAAATTGAGCAAACCTATATAACATTTAGTGGACATTCATTTATGGGGTGCCTCCTAGTGAATTTAGGGAAAAAGATAGCTAAGGCTCTCTCTGCATCCTTTGTTTCCTCTTAATATGCATAGTGCCCATTTACAGAGAAAAGGAGTGCAACATTTCAATTTGAAATTCCTCCAACATGTTTCCAATTTCATTCTTGATAGATGTGTTGAAGGAAGAGGAACTGACCAAAACATGACTAGCTCTACCCTTCTTTCTAGTAGCCCTAGAATTGTTTTTGAACACGGTCTTGATATCATTATAGGGTAGATGATAATTGTCCCCTCTAGACGGCATGTTTATGGTTTCTAGGATGTCCTCCCTTATTCCTCTAAGAAAGAATAACTTAAGTGATTCATGATCAAGGGTGCATCTAGACCTTTTGTAATTGAGTTGAAACCTTTCCTCATAATATTCTAGAGATTCATTAGGTCCTAGGGTCATTCAAAATATTTCCTCTTTGGTGTCTTTGGACCTACAATAGTCCCTGTACTTGTTGTTAAAGGATTGTTGTATTTGAGCCCAGGTAATGATGCTATCCCCAGGTAGACCCATGAACCAGCGCAAGGCTGCATCCTTAAGGGTGGATGGGAACAACTTAAACTTCTGGTCATTAGAGGTATCATCATAATTTATGCAGATGACAACAAACTCAAACAAGAAGGTATCAGGGTCCTCTGAGGTTAAGCCGTGGAAGTGAGGAAGGGTAGAGGGACTTGTATTTTTCATCCTAGTATCTCCATTAGTCTCTTTAATGTGAAATGAAACCTAATTTCTGTTTTGAAGCTCATTTCTATTTTCATCCATGGTGTAAGTGTGTGGAATGGTCTCTTCTTCTTCTTACCCAATAGGTTCTTCAAAGATTTTAGGCTGTTCACCTAAGGGGTTCTCTGAATCTCCTAGAATAATAGAAAGAATATGGCAGTCCCCAAAGAAGAGGGAAGGTTGAATGTTTGATGGTGTGGGGGTATTTTGCAAGAATTTTCCTAAAGTGTCTCTACTCCTAATAGGCATGAAAGAAATGTATTTTTTTCTTTTATGAGTTTTTTTCAAAACCAAATGCAAGACAGAAAGGAAAGCAAGAGTAACATCTATATAGGAAATGTGAAATAGAAAGAAATAACAGAACATCTACCTAGACACGTGCACAAGAACGACGCCAAAAAGTAATGAGTCTTAGTATTGTAGCAAGACTATTGCAACTCCTATTGCTACCATCTTTACTTTATAAACCCGTGGTTTTGTACAAACTTGGAGGCGACAGTTCTATATACATAGTAGATGCATCATTCTAGTCATGTCACTTATCAAATGTGGTACTTGACCATTAGGGTTCCAGATGATTCCCCTATTGAACTAGAGGGAGTCTGACTACTGACAATGGAATGTAAAGCTATTTCTAGTGAAGAGAAGATAATGCTTGTAAAACCACAAAATGAAAGCTCCCAACTTGTAAATGCTACGGAATGACAAAAGTCACTTGTAGAAAGGAAGCTATGCTGATCCTGGCTATTAGGGTTGCTTGAAAATGGAATATTACTCTATCATTTCATGAGTCAAACATGCATGCATTAACTATCTGATTCACACTTGCAAAATAGATAAAGTTCTAATTGCTAAACTTAGAAATAAAAGAACTAATGCTATCTGATCTTGCGAGAAGGAAAGGAGTGGAAGGATAGGTCTAGGTGGCACTTTTGGTCATGGATTCCAAGCTGAGAGGTTAACCTACTCCTAAACTATGCTAGACTATCATTGTAGGTCAAACATGGTCAAAACAGGTTGCTATAGATTTGCTACAAGAAAATACTATAGGATGTCTTGAACTACTACAGGATGTCTTGAAGTACTATAGGAAGTTGGTTGAGAGCTTTTGGAGGACAAGAATGGTGAGATAAGGTGTTGGTAATGTGCATGAAAGTTGTGGAAGGTGTAGTGGAGGTGAGCATCACCCAATTCCAAGCCCAACACTACAAGAAGGCTAGATTTTCCTAAGACAACTTGCTCACGGTGGCTAGAAAACAAAGGTTAGGAATATGGGCTGGTATGCATCAACAAAAGGTGGAGAAGACCTAGGTGGAGTTGGTTGGAGGAGTCCCTTCCTACAGATCAATAATCCCTACAATAAAACTTGTCTCTCTTTTCATTTACAAATTATTGCATGTCAACATGGAAAATATGAGTTGAATTTAGGAAATCTGATCTAACTATTGTTAAGGACTAGATCTGTGAAATGAGCTAGCTTCTAAGATACAACACTCTTAAGAAGCGGGATAACCACTGCAAATATTTCAAAGAAATCATAAACATTTATCTAGATAAGAATGAAAGTTAATCTATGCAATGAACAAAAGACAAACTCTATTTTTGGGCTATGAGAGTGGGGTCCCCTAATCATGATCCCATAGAGGAGATGGGATAGGGGTGACCGTCACAAGTTTTTCTGGTATAGTTTCCTTCACTAGAATACAACACTAACCCACTCTTTAATCTAATAAAAGCATGGATAAGAAACAACTTGATCAACTTTCTAAGCTAAACAGAAAACATAAATAAAATTCAGTAGTTATTCAACATTCTAAGCTAAGAATACAGATACAAAAGAGAGGAAATTATGCTGCTAGGGTTAGGCCCTAACCCAATAGCTTCAGCCCTCTGAGTCAACTCAGTGCTGGATCAAAGAAAAATTTCTCATTATCATAAAAATGTCAAATACATCATAATAATAAGAGTCAAATGTGCTTCAGATTAATGGCCTCTTGGCTACAACAAATCTTCGAATCCTAATGAGTCCCTTAGCTTGCTTATTTATGCAAAACTAAAGCTACCACATCTCCCTTGAAAATAGGGATATTGGGCTTCCTAACTCGAGAAGAACTTTTCCTTGATTGGCACTAGCTTGGATGCCAATGAACTCGGCTTGCTTGGTTGCTAGTGACACCAAGCTAATGAGATAGAGGGGGAGAATATTCAACTGATTTGAGGAGTTAAGGATGAAGACCACTTCCTAGAATCTCTCTTGATTGCATACTCAGAGTCCCTACACTCAAATCAACTCAAAACTGCTCTGATTTTGCTGCATTTAACACACATTAGGCCACATGACATAATAACTCACTTTTGTCTTCTCACTAAGCAAAATATAACAAAATCTATAAAAATATATGAGGAAAGACAATTTAATAAGTTGAAGAGTGTAATTATGACCCATATAGTTTACCTATTGATGAGCCTCATCAAACCTCTCACAAATCCCCTGTAATACAAGAAAATTCCCAGGAACCCTCTAAACTCTGTCACGTTCCTAGGTGTGGGCCAATATAGAATAGTCTAAATCTTCACCTCATGTACCTTCACTCCATCTTCCCTGATCACATGCCCGAGGTAAAACATCTCTGTTAGTCCAAACTCACATTTGGAGAAATTTTGATATGACTGTTGCTCCTCAAGTATGCGAAGCACGTCTTCTAAGTGTTGAAGGTGCTCCTCCCATGTTCTGTTGAAAATGAGTATTTCATTAAAGAAAACCAAGACAAAGTGCCTTAGCTTCCCACAAAACACGTGGTTTATACAAGATTAGAAATTAGCTTGATCGTTGGTTAGCCCAAAGGGCATCACTAACAACTAAAAATGTCCATAGTGGAAGTGAAATGCAGTCTTCGGAATGTCCTGCTCCATCATGTGAATCTGGTGATACCCTGAACATAGATCTATCTTAGAGAAGTATTTAGCTCCCCTAAGCTCATCGATTAGTTCATCGATGCATGGAAGTGGATATATGTTCTTCAAGTTCTTCTTATTAAGAGCTCGATAGTCAATACACATGTGCAACATCCCATGTTTCTTCTTCACCAGCACCATGGAAGAAGAAAATGGGCTTGAGCTAGGTGTGATGTGTCACAATCTCAACAACTCCTGAATGTCCCGCTCTATCTCATCCATATAGGCCTTTGGGTGCCTATAAGGGGTAGTGATGACTGCGTTCTCATCGTCCTCTAGCTCAATGGTGTGCTCAAATCCATGGTCTGGTGGTCTACCTGGTGGAAGATACCCAAAAACCCCCAGGTGCCTCTCCAATAAGGCTAGTACATCTAGATGTGTGGTCTATTCCTGTGACCCCAAATAAAAATTTAGGAACTCAACTTCCCACTCCACATCTCGATTTCGTAAATATTCCTCCATCCAGTGTGATGAAACTATCTAAGGGGGATAAAAGTGCATTCCCCTTAGCACTATCATTTCCATTTAACCCCTTGAACTCCATCTCTAGCTTCTTCTAATCAGTCGCGACCTTCCCCAATGCATACAACCACTGGACACCCAACACCACATTAGCGTATGGGAATCAACCATGAAGAAATGGTCAGTAAGTGAGTAGTTCCCCATCCTCAAGGTCAGGCCGGGGACATACTTTGTACACTGCATGTTCTAGTCTCCAAGTACTAAAGCTGAGAACCCCTCAAATGTAGCTCTCTGGATTCCCCTACGCTCCACCATCTGGGCACCAATGAAATTGTGGGTGGCCCCAATATTGACTAGGACTGACACACGCTGACCCTATATAGTCCCCCTAATCCTGAGTTTCAAGTACTTCGGCACACTCCAAAGTGAAGCGAGGAACCCCCTAGTTTGGGAATGTTATGCTCTTAACCTGCAAAATGATACCAAAATATAGAATATGCGAAGAAAAGATACCCAGAACACAGAACATCAATGATTTTATTATTCAGAGAGTAATGTTCACTTGCCTATTTGAGGGGGCAACCTCCAATAGAGCAGAGCTAAATTACAAAATAAGACACGATGCTCCTCGCATGGAGTCTCTATCCTTTATATATGACTCATACATGCAATACCACAGATCAATACCGTGGGTTTTATTAATACCATCTATCTAATACTACGGCCCATTTGCAACTAACTGTGGTCCCGTCATTAATTGCGGGTTAACCACTTACAAATATTAATATGGGCTTTATTGACTCTTGACTATGACGTGATCCCATTACATAAATAAGGAGGTTAGGGTGGGACCCTAACATGCCCTTCCCCTTAAGACTAGCCTTGTCCTCAAGGCTGAAGCTACAGAAACTGCTGAAGAATAGTGGTTGGTTCCCAAGTTGCATCTTCCGGAGAGGTGTCTTTCCATTTGACGAGGACTTCCTTAATCATGCGGCCACGCAGGTGCTTGTCTCGTGTGTCTAGGACCTGTTCGGGTTGAATCCAGATTGACCCTTCTTCGTCCAATTTAGGTAGACTGGTCTGAGTTTTGCAATTGTTCCCAATCACTTTCTTGAGGCATGAGACATGGAAAACTGGATGGATTTTTGCAATAGGTGGCAAGGCCAACTTGTAAGCCACTTCTCCAATGCGCTGAAGTACTTGATATGGTCTGTAGAATTTGGGAGATAGTTTCTGACAACCCTTGTCTTTGAGTGATGTTTTCTTATATGGTTGCAGTCGTAAAAAGACCTGATCCCCTTCTTGAAATTGGTGCTCTGAGCGATGTGGGTCTACTTGTTGCTTCATGTAGTTTTGAGCTTGATGAAGATTCTCTCGAAGATGGGCGAGCATGGTGGCGCGGTGTTGTAGGAGTTGATCCATTGCTTGTACCTTCGAGCATCCCTTAATATAAGAAGTAGGGGAAGGAGGGAGTTGACCATAGACTGCTTCATAGGGAGTCATTTTGGTGGTGCCATGATAGTTGGTATTATACCACCATTCAGCTAGAGGTAACCATTGTACCCAAAGATGTTGCTTTTCTAAAGTGAAACACCTAAGGTAGGTTTCCAGACATTTGTTGACGGCTTCAGTTTGACCATCCGTTTGTGGATGACAGGAAGTACTGAGTTTCAGTTGAGTGCCTTGTAGCCTGAAGAGTTCCTGCCAAAAATTACTTGTGAAGATTGGGTCACGATCGGACACATTAGAAGTGGGCATGCCATGCAATTTGAAGATCTGATCCATGAAAGATTGAGCGACCAAAGTTGGTGTAAACGGGTGGGGTAGGGTGCAAAAATGAGCATACTTCGAAAGTCTGTCCACAACCACCATGATGAATAACTTGTTTCCTAACTTTGCAAGACCTGTAATGAAATCCATAGAAACCTATGTCCATATTGATGCTAGGATGGGCAACGGTTGTAATGTGCCTGGTGTATTGACTGTCTCCCCTTTGTGTCGTTGACAGACATCTCATTCAGCTACGAAAGTAAGGATGTTCTTTTTCATACATGTCCAAAAAAATGATCTTCTAGTGCGAGCATATGTCTTCTGAAAGCCTGAATGTCCTGAAATGGGGGACGAGTGCAATTCTGCCAAAATGTGACTTTTGAGGGTGGAGCTTGGTGATATGACGACTCTGTCCTTATAGTGAAGAATCTCATCTTGCCACGAGTAGCCGTTGTTTGAATTTGGATCCGTCTTCAATTGAGAAATGAGTTGGGAGAGCCTGGGATGTGAAAACCATTCCCAGCAAGCTTCTTCAATCCATTCTGGAATGGGAAGGGAAATTGCTAGCAGGGTACTTTCCTCCTCAAATTGGCGAGATAATGCATCTGCTACCCTATTGTCTTGCCCTTTCTTGTAAATGATCTCATAATCATATCCCAGCATTTGGGCTAGCCATTTATTTTGTTGTGGGGAGGATAGGCGTTGCTCCAAAAAATATTTAAGACTGTGATGGTCTGTGCGAATTTGGAAACGTCGCCCCAATAAGTAAGGTCGCCAGGTCTCTACTACATGTAAGATGGCCATCATTTCCTTCTCATAGGTAGATTGGCCCAGATTCTTCCCACTAAGTTGTTGGCTGGTGAAGGCCAAAGGTCGTCCTTCTTGTATTGAGACTGCCCTAATACCCATACCCGAAGCATCACATTCAATGACAAAAGATTTGTTGAAATCGGGTAGTGCTAAGACTGGAGTGGAACACATGGCATTTTTGAGAGATGTAAAGGCCTATTGTGCTTCCTCATTCCAGAAGAATGAATTTTTCTTCAGGAGTTGAGTGAGGGGCTTTGCTATGCGACCATAATTGCGGAAAAATTTGCGATAATAGCCTGTGAGACCCAAGAAGCCTCTCAGGCTTTTCAAGGTCCGAGGTTGAGGCCACTCCTGCATTGCCTGGATCTTTTTGGGGTCCACCTTGACACCTTCACGTCCCACAATGTGGCCCAAATACTCAACTTCTTCCATGCCAAATACACACTTGGACATTTTAACAAATAATTTATGCTTGTGGAGCAGTTGCAGGAGTAGATCTACATGTTGAAGATGTACGGCCCAAGTGCAACTATAGATGAGGATGTCATCGAAGAAGACAACGACAAATTTCCTGAGATATGGTTTGAGAAGGTGGTTCATAAGGCTCTGAAAAGTAGATGGGGCATTACAAAGACCGAATGGCATGACTAGGAACTCATAATGGCCTTCATGAGTGCGGAAAGCAGTCTTTGGAATGTCAAATTCCTTCATGCGAATTTGGTGGTAGCCCGAGCGCAGATCCAGCTTAGTGAAGAATTGAGCCCCATTGAGTTCATCCAGCAAATCATCAACCACTGGGATGGGAAATTTATCTTTGACTGTCAACTTATTGAGAGCCATAAAGTCTGGACACATCCACCACTCCCCATCTTTCTTGAGCACCATGACCACCAGTGATGAATAAGGACTAATGCTGGGACGAATGACACCTGCTTCCAAACGTTCCTTGATTATTTTTTCTAGTTCATTCTTTTGGGTGAACGGATATCTATATGGGCGCACACTTGGGGGTTGGGCCCCTGGAACGAAGGTGATGCTATGATCATGTTCCCCTCTCGAGGGTGGCAGTTCATGAGGCTTGTCAAAGACCGACAGATGGTTATTTAAAATCTGTTGCATCTCCAGATGAATTGGTAGAGACTTGGTTGCGACTGCCTGGATGGCATTAAATTGAGCTATAACTCCATGATGGCCCCTTTTTAGCAATTTTTCCATCCTATGCGAGCTGATGATAGAGGGAGCTCCCGCCTGGATTCCACGGAGGGTATGTGTGGAGTTGTTCTGCTTAAAACTCATATATAACTCCTGGAAATCCATTGTGATAGGCCCCAGAGTGCAGAGCCAGTCAGCGCCGAAGACAATGTCACATCCTCCCATGTGTATGGCAAACATGTGGTTCTTCAACTGATAATCCCCCATTTGAAGTTTGACATTTTCACAGCGGCCTTCACATTTCATTGTGCCCCCATCTGCGATTTGAACTTGGAAGTTAGAAACTGCTCGTACAAAACAATGCATTGCTTCCGCAACTTTTTGATGGATGAAATTATGTGTACTTCCACTATCAATCAAGACTACTACTAGGCGATGTTTAATAAAACCTCTGATTTTGAGAGTTTGAGGTGAAGAAATCCCTGCCAAAGCATGCAGCGAAATAACTGGTTCGTCAGGTACATTGTCCTTTTGGTTGTCCTCTTCTACCTCCTCATGTTTCTCCAATGGTGGATCTTCCTCCGATGAGCTATAGTCAATGGCATCAATTTGAAAAACTTTGGGCTCCTTGCATTTATGACCTGGGGAGTATTTTTCATCACAGTAGTAACACAATCCTTGCTTTCTTCTTTCGACCATTTCTACAGGTGACACCTTTTGGACCTTAAGTGTTTGAGTGGTGCTGTGAGCCTGTGGGGAGCGACCCTTAGTGGGGAAATTTGGGCGACTGTACTGGGCTGCTAACGCACGTTCCACGTTACGAGCTACCTTGCAAGCCACTGTCCATGTGGGAGGGTGGTGTAGTTGGACTTCGGCTTTTATGGCTTCTTTAAGACCACTGATAAAACATTCTGTGTAGAACGCATTTGAGAGATCCCAGGTGCGGAAGGCTAAGGCTTCGAAGGCTGTAATATATTCGTCCACTGTGCCAGTTTGTCGGAGCTTAGTAAGACGACCCAAAAAAGAAGATTCTTGGTCAAAGCGGTCTTGAAGAGCTTTTTTGAAGGTGGTCCAAGCCCGAAAAGGTCCACTGCAACATTGATGCCATTCCCACCATTGCCACCTTTCATTGTCCAAGTACATGCTCGCCACCATAAGCTGAGTATCATCATCTAAGATGTTATTCAAATTGAAATACTGCTCCATTTGTGCTATCCATGCTGTCGGCTGAGACCCATCAAATTTATGCATATCCAACTTGGGACGTCACTGACGAGATTGTTGGTGGGTGCCCCAGACATGAGGAGAGTGGCTAGACTCACCCTCACTGTGTCCCTTGCCATTATACGCCTCCTCGTGGGCTTCCTCCTTGCCCTTCAAGATTAGTTTCGATAGGCTTTCAATTTGAGTTTGGATGGATTGCAAGGTTGCTTCAAGGTTGTCCATCCTCTCATTGGCCATAGCTTGAGCTCTAGTTTCTACCATGCACCAATCAGATGTTCTTGAGATTTGGGACCGCCCAAAAAAATTTCAGTAAGAATTGAATGGTACCACCTTGCTCAGCTCATCGTCCTGATTCTGATGGGCTAGATCACCAATAAGCGCCCCGGGAGATCTGAGACTTTTTTATTTTTTATTTTTTTATTTATTTTTTATTTTTTTATTTATTTTTCTTTCTGAAAACTCCTAACGGAGTTTTACTCCTTCCTTATGAATACTGTAGTTGCCAAATCCTCAAAATGTCAATGCTGCAAAAAGTCCTGCGAAAATTATGCCTCGGTATAGGAACCCCACACACTACTCAGATCTGGTGGATCTGAGAGATCTAAATGGCGGATCTGATGGCTCTGCGGCTCTGATGGATCTAATAGATCAGAATGATTGATCTACGAACTCGAGACTGCAGGACTAATATCTGATGCTGCTACACCCCTTTGCACAAGCGGATCTGGAAGAGATGATGCGTGATCCCCCGACAGAAAAGGGAACCATGGTCTTGAGGAGTGTCAGGTGCTACAGATCGCAATATACATAAGGGTCTAGCAGTAGTACTTGGCCCAATGTTTCAGGGCTCTAACTAAGGAGGATCGACCGTACCCTTAGCCGTACAACCCGACTACCCTATCGTACGGGCGAGTAATCTCTCCGAGTGCTGTTCTCAGTGTACTGTAGCCGCAAAACGACCGACGGTTTACCTATGGCTAGGTTTCAAGGGAGCCTAGGGGGCTTTCGATATACCCAGAGGGTACGTGGAAGACATTCCGTGCGCGGTTCTGTCTAATGTGCTACTACTCGAAGGGGTACCCACAGGGGTTACAAGGGGGTCCAACAGACGTGACCGCCTCTTGTATTTCCTGCATGCATGCCTCCTCAAATCCATAGGTTTATGCGCTCAATGACAGATCCCGTGGTTTAAAGACGCCGGAACACGTCTCTAGCTAAAAAAATTTTTTTGCTAAGAAATGGAGACCCCACCAACCCTGGAAAGTGCTCTGATACCACTTGTTATGCTCTTAACCTGCAAAATGATACCCAAATACAGAATATGCGAAGAAAAGATACCCCTAACACATAAAAACAATGATTTTATTATTCAAAGAGTAATGTTCAGTTCCCTCTTCGAGGGGGCAACCTCCAATACAACAGAGCTCGATTACAAAATAAGACACGATGATCCTCGCAGGGAGTCTCCATCCTTTATATATGACTCATACATGCAATACCACGGATTTTATTAATACCATCTATCTAATACTACGGCCCATTTGCAACTAACTGTGGTCCCGTCATTAATTGCGGGTTAACCACTTACAAATATTAATATGGGCTTTATTGACTCTTGACTATGACGTGATCCCATTACATAAATAAGGAGGTTAGGGTGGGACCCTAACAGGGAAAACATACCTCCTCTAGATGGTGGTGGTGGTGACCCTCTTAATGATGGTCCTCCCTCATCTCCCAACTCCTCTACTTCCTCAGCCTCCTCCTCCTTTGGATCACTATCTGAGAATGCCTCAATGAAATGGCCCTTGCCCTTGGTGCACTTGTGCCCTAGTGCCCAAGTCTCCTGAAATGTGAAACACAACCTCCTCGTCCTGAGGTCCCTTTGGGTGTCATCATCCAACTGGATACGTCCTCCATATCTTTGTGGTGGCCTTGCATCTCTATTCCCCTTTGGGGTTGTGGGTCTCATGGGAATAAAGGCTTAGTTCTTGGGCACTACATCGATCATGGGTCCTATAAATAACATCTTGTAGTGATGTGGGCTTGTAAGCCCTAACCCAGACATGCAGAGGATCAACAAGCACCTCCATAAGTAACATGATCATTTGTGCGTTGAAATATCTGTCACCATCACTATGAGTCTCTCGAACTCTATGATTTAGGCCTTTGCACTAACATTTTGTCTCAAGTGCGCCAGCTCTCTGAAGTGTAGCTCTGGATCCTTCCTCTTAAATCTCTCCAACAATCTCATAGTGAACTTTGTATAAGTTGTGATGCGAAGGTGCCCGAAAGTGATGATCAATCCTTGGTACCACCACTCCTATGCATCCCTTTCCAAGTGAAGGGTGGAAAAATGTATGGCAACAACTTCCCTCATGGGGTTCAAGTGAAAATATGTATCAAGTGTTTGGATCAATGCCCTGACTGAGATCTTTGATGACCCATCAAAGTTCAGAAGTGTTACCTTCCCTATTAGCTTATGCACATCTTTGTTGGATTCTCCTCCCCTATAGGGGACTCCAACCCCAGTAGTTTGCCTCTCCTTGAGGTGGATGTACTTTCCAAAGGACATCACCCTCTTGATCCGGTCATCCAAACCCTCATACTCATCAATGCCAGATGCAATATAATGTACCAAGTTCGTAACTAGGTCTGACTCTCTCTCTGGCTCGACCTCCTCCAGAGGCATTGTGGGGCAGTTATATTGCGCATAGTGTGGAGTGTGTGTAAGTTGATAGGTATGACTACCTCCTCTGACTCTGGAATCCCCATCACCTTCAGGTTCTCCATCCAATCTTCCACCTATTTGCAGGCCCATCACCTGCTATGTCATGTCTATCATCAACTGCCCTTGCCTCATCATCTGTTGGTTTTTCCTTAGTAGCTCTTCTAAGACTTGGTTTGTGTTCCTCTGTCTCGGATTCTCATTCTCTTCTTGGTTTTTGATCCCGCCTCTGATATTTTCCACTTTAGTGTCTAAAAATGGGTCTAGGCCCTCTTCTCTACCTCAACCCCTACCTTTTCCTCTACTACGACCTCTTTGGAAAACCAGTCCTTGGTATCTCAGTGGGATCACCCATTCTTGTTTCCCACCTTGGACAAGAAAGTGCTCTGATACCACTATAATATTCCTAATGGAAAATTTGGAGTGATAACAAAGACATGTAATAAATTTCAAAAACAAAATGTACTCAACAATTAACACATAAAAAGAAATTTCTCATCAAACACCCAACTAGTTCATTTTCATTAATCAATGTGCTGGAGTACAATAGAATATGGATGAGGTGCACCTGGGCTTGCACAAAGTAAGCTAAAAGCCTTAGGTGATCAACGCAAAAGTTCCCAGTTGATGTAGAATTGTAGCACTTCAGGAAGCTACGATGTCCCTCCAAATCTATAATTCTAGCTGACTTCGAACTCTATTGCCCCCCCACAAAACAACCCATAAATTTCTACAAATTTAGGAGTGTACTCCTTGCCCAAAATCCCAAAAAACCCATAAAAGGTTTTTGCTAGTTTTGACCCACCAATTTCAACCACCTAGAGCTTGGCCTCCTCCAACACTGGAATTCTACACCAATAGTTGTAATTGTTGTCTTATCCTCCCAAATCAGCCTCCCAACAATTTCCCCATAATCCATCTCCTCAATCCTCTCGGTAAGACTCCCTCCACACAACCCACTCTAATTACTAAGCATTTGTGGGTGATATCCCTTCAACCAGAAACTTGTCCTAAGTTCTTGCCTCCTCATCCTAATGTGATATCACTCCTATGTGATGAAAACTTGATGGGAATGCCTCCAGTAACACTTCACCTCCAAATCCCAACTCTACAGCTCCACCCAAGAACATAGTCTCTCCCATTGCGTCCCTACTTCTCCCACTGCGCCCTTGCTGAACCAAGGCAACTTAATTCTCTGAAAGGAGTTTTTCTCTTGGTCTCCAACTGCAAAGGAAAGCCCTCCTAGTGTGGAATGCTAGGTCCATCGAAGGAAAGGGACGAGCTTCACGCCTTGGGAAGCTCTGTTGCTAAACAACACATTGTAGCTTAGTTGAACAACCAAAGCAACAATGAATTCTCAATTTGAAAAAAGACCCAAATGTTGTTCCTCTCCTTCTATTTATGCTTTCCCCCTTGGGCCCCACATGGGTCCCATCAAATATTTCGACCCCCAACTTAGGAAAATCAAGCTACCTCCAAGTGGTGTGTATTTTTGGTGGGTGATTGGCCCCCACAATCCACTAAAGGCATATCGACCCCATTTTCTCCTTAGTTCTTCCATAAAAAATGTGTTAAGCCAAAAATAACAAAATTACCAAAATTGTTTTCCCTCTCCTTGGGAGAACAATTAGGAAAGGACATTACAAAAACATGGGATTTTGAAGCACCATGAGGATTTTATTATAGGCAATGTGGGACTATGAAGATTCACAAATTAAACAAGAAGGAAGAATATTTGGATTTTTATAAATTGTAATGGAAATATATAAAAATACCAAACAATTACAGTACTATCCTATAATTAATACATAAACATAGGAATGTAAATGTGTAGAAGAGGAATAGAAAAATATATCCACTTTAAAATCTTTATTTGATAATATCTTATATCAAACTAAAATAAAAATAAAAAAATCCAAATTGGTTATAATTAATGGAAAAATTCTAACAATGTTATTGTTTATCTTCAATATTATTTTTGTTTGAGCTTTAATCTCAACATTTTGGATTCCATTTATGTTTATAATTAGGATAAATTTTATCATTTTTTGGCATATTCCACATGATAGTGATTTTCTGTGATTTTCTTGGTGGTTTTCTTGGTGGTTTTTAATTGTTTTTTATGTCGTGGTTTTCATTTCAAATTATTTAATTCTTTTATTTGCAAGAAAAAATTAAAATACTTACAGAATGGAAAAAAAGCTACCTCTTCTTCTATACATCCTGCAATATGTGCACTCCTCAATCAAGCTTGGGTGGCTGGGTTGAGCCTTTGGCTGCTTGCTCGAGCTATTGAGTGGCTGGGTTGAACCTTGAAAAAGCTCCTCGGTCAAGATCCTAAATACCCCGGTTGAGGGTTTTAATATGTGGCCTATGAAAAGTTACCTACGAAAACTACTCTCAAGGGTTTTATAGAAAAAAAAAGGGCTCAATCAAGCCTATAGATCATTTGAGCATTTTTTTACAAAGTCCATAGTGAAATTTTAAGTCTATTGGGTGAAATGTTGTATTTTTCTTTATTTTTGGTACTAATTTAGAAAGATCCTATATAACCATACCCTCTCAACTATGGAAGGAGAGGTGAGAGTTAGTATACTATGTTTTTATGTTGGAGTATTTTTACCAAGAGACCCTATCCCTTCTACATAGATGAGCCTAATCTGTGTGTGTAGTAAAGGAAGGAGGAAGATGAAGGACTCAAAGAGTTACACTGTGTTGCTAAGGTATAATATACTTGTTGTACCAATCATTTATATAGATTTCTAATCAATTTTCCATATGAGACCATGATATATATCTATGTAGAAATTCCTTGTAGATTCAATTTTCTAATTGTAATTTACTAAAACAATAGACTTGAATCTACTCTACTTATCAGCAGAAACAATTAATCGTTTGAGAAATCATGAAGAATACAAGATAAATATTTCAGTGAACACATTACACAATGATTTTCTGGGGAAAGCCACAGCTAAAAACCCCTACTATATGTATATTGCATTAATAAAAAAATATGAGAAGATTACAATGCTTTCCTTAAACTTGAGCAACCTCTGCGCTATCTCTATTTGTCTCACTACTTCCTAGACAAGCCCAGGCCAATACTTAGCCAATTCTACTGCCTGTGAAGCTCCTATTTTCTTGCACTTTTCCCTTGGGAATTATTATTAGGGAAATTCCTCAACTAGAATTGCACAATCCATCGTAGGCCTTCCTCTAACTGCATGCACTACCTATACAATTTGGATGATTATACAATTGATAATACACTTCCCTTGAACTCCAATCTCAATTGGGTAACCCTCAGATCTAACATGCATGAGTTATTTATGGATGAATTATCATTTAACTAGTTGAACACATGAAGAAGCACCCCACTATCAGACCTACTACTAATTCCTCCATCAGTTGGAACTAGTTTAACTCACATTAACTCATTTAAACTAAATTAATTAATTACAACTGAAAATAAAATCAACTTGGGCTCCTATAAAGTAGGAACCACCCTACATGTCTCAAGTTGACCCTCAACTCAAATTAATTGAACCAAATAACTGAAATTAACTTAGTTAACTCTTACAAGTTGTCTTGTGATGTGAAATTACAATTTTCTCCTAATTTAATTAAGGAAAAAATTAATCTAGGAATTTCTTGTTGCATTTTCAACACTCCCTCATGGTAAGAAATGGATTCACATCTAGCCTGATCCATCACCTTTGGAATGTATTGCATGCAACCCTTCTCACCATTGTTGTTGTTACTGTAACATCTGCAACTGAGAAACATCCCAAAAACAAACTGAACCAACTGTGTCTGCAACTATCTACCTGGAAAAATTTGTTGTTGTTGACTTTGCTACTTAGCCTTCTTGTTCTTCTTTCAACACCACACTGTACTCCTCAGTATCTGTTTGAAACTAATACTCTTGATACTGAATATTGTGGGTGCCTGTAGCAAGGGTAATGATCCATGATACAAACACATCTTAATGGATGCTGCCTTATTTTTTGCAACTCTCGGGACTCTTGTTTCACATTGCCCCACCTCACACATGGAAGTGGTTTCATGTGCTTCCTCTTCCCACTTAGCTCAAAATTCCCCCCTATTGGAGGTCTCTCCTTGAGTGGATGATTCCACTCTATCTCCTCTCTGCTTCTCCAATTGTGGCTTCTCCACAACTTGCTGAGGTTGCTTATCAGGCTCCATTTTGAGAGCTAAATTATGATCCCTCTCAACCACCAAGTCTCTAACCTTTGCCTTGCTCCTCAAGGCTTTGCATGCATATTCAACCTTAAGTTCATAAAGGTTCTTAACTCACACACTAATCCGGTTCACCCATCCTGTGGCGATGTGTCTAAGGAATACCATTCCTTTGCTAAATATCACTTCGTAGCCACAATCTTCCAATACTGCGATGAAAACCAGATTATTCTTTAGACTCGGTACATACATCACATCCTTAACTCTCAGAGGGGAGCCAAACTCTCTCTAAAATGTAACTGTACTGATACCAGTCACACTATACCTCTCATTATCTCCAAACTCAACGTTCTACTTGAGCTCTTTCTCCTCCAAGTCACTGAAAAGATCTCTATTCCCCATCATATGAAACGAGGCACCATTGTTGAGATACCACATGCTTCCCATTACCATGCTTTCCATGCATGAGATGACAGTAAAATCAATCTCGAATTTTGAAGATAGAGCTTCACCTGATGCTGCTACTACACACTCCTTCTTTCTCTCCTTTTTCTGTGGACATTTTGTGGCCTAGTGCCTAAATTCATGACACTGAAAGCACTTGATACTGGACAAGTATTTACTCTTGCCCTCCTTGCCTTGGGACTTGTTACCCCTGGATTTATTTCCTTTGCTGACTAATGCAAAGTCCTCTCCCACTTCTTTGGATGAGGTCCCATCTCGGTTGTCCCTCCTTATCTCTTCTTACACCAAGTTAGACCACAACTGGTCCCACATTGGTAGATGCTCCCTCCCATTTACCGAATCTTGGTAGTTGTGCCAGCTCTTGGTAAGGCCTAGAAGTGTTAGGCTAATCATATCATCTTCCGCAACTATAATACCACTCCTCCCAAGTTCATCCTAACATTGGGTGAGCCTTCTCAAGTACTATGGTATTGTGTCACCCTTCTCCAACATGATCTTCCAAATCTTGTCCTTCAGTTCTAGCTTCCTGTGGTTGCTTATGTTCTGAAACAAGTCTATTAAGGCTTGCCACATTACATATGGTGTATCCTTACCATGGAGATTCACGAAAATATGATCTTAAACTCCTTCTAGCATGATCCTCCTCACCTCTGCCACACATTTCTTCCACTCTGGCAGATCTTGAGAATTGGTTGTTGGAGGCTTAGGAATATCATTGTTTATAAATTCCTTTAGCCCATTGTCTTCCAAAACTTCCTCCATACTTCCCTTCCAAGAGATATATTTCAAACCACCCTCAAGGGCATATTCAAGTCTCAATCCATAGAACAACATCCTGCTGGCTTTCAAGAATGATCCTATAAATTCTATTTCACCTACAAAGACAAACTCGTATTATTCTCTTCTAGTGTCATCTCTACTCTTATACCATGTATAAATTCCTTGTAGATTCAATCTGCTAATTGTAATTTACTAAAATAATAGACTAGAATCTACTGTACTTATCAGCAGAAACAATTAATCGGTCGAGAAGTCACGAAACATGCAAGAGAAAGAATTCAGTCAACACATTACAAAATTATTTCCTGGGAAAATCCTCGGGTAAAACCCCCTGTTATCTGCATATGATTATTGCATTAGTCAGAGAATATGAGAAGATTACAATGCTTCTCTCAAGCCCAAGCAACCTTTGCACTATATATATCTGTCTCACAGCTTCCTAGACAAGCCTAGGCCAATTCTTAGCAAATTTTGCTACCTGCCAAGCTCCTATTTCATTGTGTTGTTTCCTTGGGAGGTAGCCCCTATTAGTTAGGGAAATTCCTCAATTTTAATTGCACAATCCATCATAGGCCTTTGTTTGACTGCATGCACCACCTGTACAATTTGGATGATTATACAACTGATAGTACACTTCCCTTTAACTCCAATCTCAGATTGGTAACTCTCAAATATGACATGCATGAGCTATTTATGGCTGAATTATCAGTTATCTGGTTGAAAACATGAAGAAACACCCCTGTATCAGAGCTCCAGTTCCTCCATCAGTTCGAACTAGTTTAACTTACATTAACTCAACTCAACTGAATTAATTGATTACAACTCAAAATAAACTCAACCAAGGCTCTTATCAAGTAGGAACCACTCTACATGACTCAAGTTAGACCCGAAAATTGAATTAACTGAAAAAACTAAGTGAAATTAACTTAGTTAACTCTTACAAGTTGTCTTGTGATGTGGTCACAATTTTCTCATAATTTAATTAAGGACAAAATTAATTTAGGAATTTCTTGTTGCATTTTCAACAATATATATGTTGTGATTTGATCTTCTTGTGTACACTAATTTTCCTTCCATTGGAGGCAAATATCATATTTGTTTGTTTGTGAATGTGTGTAGGTGATAGGTTCTAAGTGTTGGAGAAATATCTTTAGGTCAAAAGTAAAGTATTTCATTGTCGAATCAAGAGGACAATCTATACCGACATGCAAGGATAGCCAAGTGTATGTTTCACCCTCTGTATCTATATTTATATGGAAAAATTATGTGCATGTTGATCTTCGAGAACCTTATATATGTCATCTATCTATAGTCTAGTAGAGCCTAAGGCAAGATCTACAAGATAGTCATCCATTTGCTATAAAGTGGAATTTGTTCAAACAGATGAGAAGGATATTACTGCCATACAACAATTTTCTTCCTTTCGATTTCATTGAGGACATATACATTATTTGAGGTCTCAATCAGTTTCCCACATATCTTCCTGAACCTTCTTTCCTTATTTTATACTCTATAGAATGAAATTTCAAATCATATCCTTAATCACACATTGGACTTACACTTATTAAGAATATTGTATTTTGAACTTTCAACATACAAGACATTTTGATTTTTATTACGTCTATCATCAAGACTAATTATTGCCTCTCTAATTATATTTCTTAATGCATTATCTCCAAGAATGACATTGCCTCATTTTACTTCCTTTGGAGAGAAAAAATGGTTTCTTCACCTATCATATCTCTTGAATACCAAATATCGATATACCATTGAATTTATTTTACATTTTATCTTATAGAGCAAGACCACATTATTTTTTTTTCCATGATTCTTTTTACATGTCTAATAATATATTCTTCCTTTCCTCGCTTGAGAGGTGTTATTGATATTATTCTACAATTACATGGTTTGGGCCCATACTTATTTCACTAGTAACATTAAATGATCCAATAAAGGAGGAAATTACTTGTACCTTCTAACACCCCCTTCATAATTCCTTCTAGAATTTTTGTTTACATAGCCATTCATTGAGGTGTTATAATATCCTCTAATTCTATTTATAATGTATCCATCCTAATTCT
The DNA here is from genome assembly GCA_031772625.1 of Pinus tabuliformis. Taxonomy (NCBI): domain Eukaryota; kingdom Viridiplantae; phylum Streptophyta; class Pinopsida; order Pinales; family Pinaceae; genus Pinus; species Pinus tabuliformis. The sequence continues at coordinate 377,135,149 of CM062818.1, read as the reverse complement.
AGAATGCTTCTCAGACCCTCCTAGTCTCACAGGTGCGTAATAAATGAAATTGGAGCCAATCCTTCACTCACTTACCCTGCTTTCTTATTCAAGTCCAACTTTGCAAAGCACTCAGCCCATAGATTACTCAAGCTCATTATAAAATGAAAGGTCCACAGGTTCAATAGTGGTATTGGGGTTGGAACCCATTGAAAGGGTGAATTCTAAATTGATGGCATAGGTGGAAAGCGAGGGCAAGGGTATTGTTAGGGTTTGAAACCCCAACAAACCTAAAGGGATCAAGATTTGATGGTCATGACACATAAAAATGGACCAGTGGCTTCGAAAAATATGGTGGGTGAATCATTATGCTAATTTCAAGCTCTCAAATGGGCCTTCTAAGGAAGATAATAAACTAAGAGATATGAACTTTTAAAGAAAAATAAAGGAAAACAATTTTTTCATTTTATTTTGGGCTTATTTCCTTCTAGGCTTATTCAAATATCAAGTGTATGCACCCATTGGATTCCACATCCAATGAGTATGCACTCTTCATATTTCCGAGTACACCACATAACAATTTTTTTTTGAAAATACACAAGAAAAGTATCTTCAACATGTTTTTTTCATGTATTTTCATTTTTATACGTGTTAGTATACTTGAAAGTATGTAGAGTCGATGCTAATTGGATGTGGAATTTAATTCCACATCCAATGAGTGTACATTGTTGACATTTGAGCAAACCTACATAGCGATAAGCGAAAAATACAATTTAGAAAAGTAGTTTTTTTCTTTTGCCACCAAAATATTTTACCCTAGGAATGATATCATCATCTTGAATCTCATTGTTTCTTTTAAAATTAATTTTGTTAGTACATTTATTTTATTTTGAGGACCATTTTTTATCTCAAAATTACCCTAATGTAATGGCTAAAATTACAGAATCAAATCAACAATGGATATTAACCGCAAGGGGGGATGGGTGCGAAAACCCCAATTTTTGTTGGTTTCATGTTATCAAAACAAATATCCAAATACGAAGTCAAACCCGAATCTAATCCTTTGAATGAATGGTTGAGCAACTGAAGGATGGGATCAATAGTAATTTTTGAATGTAAACCTGATTCTGTGACATGCAAATATTGGGCATTGTGATTTTAAATGGATGAAGTGGATGCAGGGTCAATTCAACATAAATGGTGGATTGTGGACCCCTCGAGTGGTGAACCAATCCATACAAAGGGGAGAGCCATGATGAATTCCTTATAGAATTTCAACTTGTTGGAAATTCTAAGGGGGGGGGTGAATCAATATTTTCTTTCAATTGTTATTATTACCAGTTTAATTCTTCACAATTTAAATAGAGAAATGTATAAGTATAATTTTATTGAGTAAAATAATAAATACATTATAAATGTGTTCCAAGCTCCAACTTGGTTTTGATGAGGCTCCGACCTCTAGGGCTTCGACCCTATCTTGTCAAGGCACAGACCTTGTATTTAGGAGCACCAACTCCAAGGACACCTATCCTTCCAATTCTAAGGCATCAACCCCAAGGGCTTCGACCCTATATTTCAAGATGAATCAGGTCAAAAGATTGTCCTCCCGCTCTGCCTTCAGCTTCCTTCTTCGCTCGGCCTTTAGCTTCTACTGCACCTTATGCGTCTGCCAGACCTTCAACTTCTACTACACCTTCTGCATCTGCCAGACCTTCGGCTTCTTCTGTTTCTTCCAGTTCACAAGTTGTGAACTTTCCTTGTTCTCTGTGATAGATGCTTGATACGCCTCATCGAGGTGAAGCATTTCAACTTATATATATATCTATATATATATATATATATATATATATATATATATGTATGTATGTATGTATGTATGTATGTATGTATGCATGTATGTATGTATGTATGTATGTATGTATGTATGTATGTATGAGTTTTGCCAATGAATCAAAACGACTCGTTCAAAGGTGAAGGGGTTGAACACATCATCACCTTACCCTCGCAATTTCAACCTTCATGAAAATCAGAGTTATTCCTTTAATCCCGCAATCACAACTTTCAGAGGTTTGCACATAACATAGCCAATTCCCCCACTGCTGACGTAGCAGATGTGATATGATATTAAACAGTTGTCAATAAATTCGTCGAGTCCACAGCCTTATCACAATAGATGGTTTGACATCCTTAGAAACTAGCGATACTGCGGATGTGATATTGTATAAAGTCATGTTATAATGGTGTAGTGGGTTTGCAATATTATATCGCAATCAGAGGTTTTACCATGACAACCTTATAAGACTTGCGATATGGTAGATGTGATGTTGTATTAGGGCTATTACTATAACCCATTCAGGTCAGCATGTATTATTACAATCACAGTTTTAGTGTGACATTGACTTCCGACGAGGAAGGCGTGATATTACATTAGGGCGTGTTCTATTGGAGCATCGGGTCTACGTATTATATTGCAATCTATGGTTTGTGGCACTTCGACTAGCACAAGGATTAAAAGGGCCTTAACCCCCATAGTTAACTGTGATCTAAGAGTTGAATATGAGATCGATGGCTAGGATTGAGTGCGGGACTTCAGCCATGATCAAGTAAATCCATACTTTACTACCCTCGCAGTTGCTAATCACTGTCGATCTAACAGATCTGTTGATCTGACGATCCAAATCTATTCCTCCTCCATTCTTCTTCTGCAAGAACTTGGGTTTGATCTCTTGTGACTTCTCTTCACTCTTCCGCTCTTCCGATAGCTGTTTCTCCTATGGCTTATCTTCCTGTGACCTCCGATAACTCTGTTTATGATTCTCCGCTATTTTCTTCCTATCAGTTCTTCTTGGGCATATATTACATGCGATACTTTCGATATGTCTCCTTCGATGTTTTCTTCTTTACTCCTCTGATATTGTTGTTAACTCCTCTGATATTTCATTCGATATATCTGATATGGATCTTACTCTTGACTTGGTTTTCCTATGGCTTCTTTGTGATTTCCGATGGCTACTCTTTGATGGCTCTTATTCTTGTCTTCCAATGGCTTCCCTGATGGCTTTCCTCCTTGGTTCTATTGCTTTTATTATGTCTGTATATATATATTCATTGCATATGTTGTATTCTATCCTTGGGTCCTTCATGGGCAACATTATGATCACAATAATTTTCCATCACAAACACTACCATATTGACATCAATTACAACCTTGATTAACAATATCCCCCTTTTTCATTGATGGAAATATTCTTCTTCTCTCCCCCTTTGACATCAATGGAAAAAAGGTGCACAAGAACTCCCCTCATTGAACTGCTTCCCCTGTCATGCAACATATTTATGAATCAAATTAATGTGATGCTAGAGAAATAACCCCCATCTTTTGGAAAAGATGTTCAAATGCTTCTCGAGGAAGAGGTTTTGTGAAAATATCAGCTATCTGGTCCTTAGTATTGATATATTCCAAGTTGATGTTTTGTTCAGCTACTTGTTCACGAAGGAAATGATGCTTGATTGGTATATGTTTGGTCTTTGAGTGCATCACTGGATTTTTGCTGAGACTAATAGCACTTGTGTTATCACAATAGATGGTGATTGGGTGATTGGTACCTATGTTGACATCTTTCAGAGCTTCCTTCTCCATAATATTTGAGTACAACAATCTGCAGCAGCTATATACTTGGCTTTAGTTGTAGATAGTGATATGGATGTTTGTTTTTTGCTGAGCCAAGATACTAGACAATCTCCCAGGAAGAATGCATTTCCACTAGTACTTTTTTGATCATTGACACTTCCGGCCCAATTAGCATTGGTGTATGTAGTCACAGTAAGAGTTGAGCTCTTAGGGTACCAAAGACGAAAATCAAGAGTTCCTTTCAGGTATCTGAGAATTATTTTTACAGACAACAAATGGGATTGTTTAGGAGCTGACTGAAATCTTCCCACCATTCCTACTGCTTGCATAATGTCAGGTCTCATAGCAGTTAAGTACAGGAGGGCTCCAATTATTAGCCTGTAATGAGTTGCATCTACTGGAGGAGAGTCATCATCTTTGCTTAATTTGAAATCTGTGGTCATAGGTGTGCTCATGGGTGCACAATCTTACATTCCATATGTTTTAAGCATGTCTTTAAGATATTTTGCTTGCGATATGAACATGCATGCCCTGGTTTGAGATACTTGTAGTGTAAGGAAGTAAGATAACTCTCTTATCATCGACATTTCAAACTCTTTTGACATATTTTTAGCAAACTCATGGCTCATCTCACCATTATTACTAGCAAAAATCAGATCATCAACGTAGACAAGAGTGACTAGTAACTTATCCTCATCCATCTTTATGTAGAGATTACTTCCTGCCAACCCCCTTCTTGAAGCCTTGTTGTTGTATATAATGATGCAATCTTGCGTACCAAGCTCTAGGAGCTTGTTTTAACCCATATAATGTCATTTTCAACTTACAAACAAAGTCTTTTCCTTCTGCTAGATTAAACCCTTGTGGTTGCTACATGTAGACTTATTCCTTGAGTTCCCCATTCAGAAATGCTGATGTTATGTCTGTTTGATAGATTTTGAATCCTTTTGAGAAAGAAAATGGCAAGAACATCCTTATAGCTTCCACACGAGCTACTAGTGCAAAGGTTTCTTCAAAGTCGATTCCTTCAATTTGTGAATAACCTTTACAAAAATGCCTTGCCTTATTTATGATGATTTGTCCATCTTCATTCATTTTGTTTTTGAACACCCACTTGGTTCCAATTGTATTTTCATCCTTTAGATGAGGTACAAGCTCCCATGTTTCATTCTTCTCAATTTGTGACATTTCTTATTCCATGGATTTTACCCAATGAGGATCCTTACTTGCTTGAGTAAATGTTTCGGGTTCTACCATAGTAGGAGAGCAACATAATTTTTCTTTGGTGTACTTGTCATCCTTCTTCGCGTTTGCATCCCTTCATCTATATTGCCAATAATTTGCTCTTCCGGGTGATGTTTTTGGAGAAAATTCACCTTTGAAGGGGTTTGAGATGGTTCTTTTTCCTTGTCATTTTCTTGATCTTTTTCCTCTTTTTCATGTTCTTCTTTGTTTTCTTCAATGAGAGGGTCAACTTCATGATCTTCAATTTCTTTTTCTGGAAGGTATTCATCAATCTTCACATCAATTGTTTCCACTATTTTCTGTAGTCGATTATTATAGCACTTGTAGGCTTTGCTCCTTGTAGAATATCCAAGGAATATTCCTTCATCAACCCGAGAATCAAATTTTCTTGGTGAGTCATTATTGATTTTTATGAAGCACTTGGTTCCAAAAATATTGAAGTATTTTACTGAAGCAGGTCTTCCTTTCCATAATTCATAACAAATCTTCTCGTTATTTGGTCTTAGTTGATTTTGATTCAAGGTATAAACATCTGTCCCGATTGCCTCTCTCCGGAGTTTTGGCTGCAAGTCAGCTGCTATTAACATTGTTCTTGCCATTTCTTGAACTATTCAGTTTCTTCTTTCAACTACCCGATTTTGCTTGGGTGTTCTCACAATAGAGTGTTCTCTTTTGAGTCAATGTACTTTACAGAATTCATCAAATTCTTATGATGTGAATTCTCCCCCTCTATCCATTCTAATACATTTAATCTTAGAATCCTTTTCATTTTCTACAAGAGCTTTAAGATTCTTAAAACACTCAAATGCTTCGGATTTATATTTTATGAAATATACCCACATCATTCTAGTATAGTCATCAACAAATAAAGAAAAGTACCTTTCTCCTTGGAGTGTCGGAGTTCTAGTTGGTCCACATAAATCAACATCGATGATCTCCAAAGGTTTTGATGTAGAAAACTCCTTGGTCTTGTCGTTGGTTCTAGTTTGCTTTCCATGTTGACATGTACCACATACTCCTTGATTTGGCTTGAATAACTTTGGGATGTCCCGTACTGCATTAATATTGTTGATATTGATCAAGTTATCGAAACTTGTATGTCCAAGTCGCTTGTGCCATAGCCAACTTTCATCTTTTTGACTTAACATTTATCTTCTTGAATTTTGTTCAGAATGTAGATGTTATATGATGTTCTAACTCCTTTTGCCACAAGTTCCCCTGAGGAAGAGCTCCTTATTTCACAATATTTAGTGCTAATGAAAACATTATGTCCTTGATCATAGATTTGGCTGACACTCAAGAGATTGTGTTTCAGCTCGTCTACTAGCAAAGCATTTTGAGCCTTTCCTTTTCCATTAATAATGGTAACAGTTCCTTTTCCATCGATTTTGGCAGATCCACTTCCAAAGGATACATTTCCTTCCTTTTTGTTCAATGAGACAAACTTCCTTTTGTCACCTATCATATGTCTGGAAAAGATATACGAACGCCTTAGAAATCAACCTCTTCAAGGGGGCAACCTCTTTTACATTACACAAATGAACAATTCTTGATTTTAGGAGCTCCATCTTGAAACGACTGTAACTCTGTAATTTCAGATCTCCAATTTTTAAAATTTCTTCTTGTGGTGGCTCTTTGAGTTCTCTTTCTAAAACTTCTTATGAAATTTCAATCGGATGCTTAGAACAAAAGTTATGATGGTTTTCCCCTGGTCAACTGTTTGGAATGTAATTTGGGAGTTTGTAAAGTCTCTAACTTCCTTAGATCATATCTACGAAAATATAGTGAGACAAGATCTGAAATTCGAACCCGAGGTTCAGACCGATTTCTTCTCAAACGGTTTTTTTTTTTTTCTCGCTTCTGAAATGTTGCAAAAAAACAGTTATAGCAAAAATGTCACGACGAAATATTTTAGTTGAAATTTTTGAGCTTGCAAAAACACTAACTTCCTCAGCTATTATATCCAAAAATATAGTGAGACGAGATTTGAAATTCGTACCCGAGGTTTAGCACAATTTTTTCTCAAATGGGTTTTTTTTTTAGCTTCTAAAACGTCGCAGAAAAGAAGTTATAGCGAAAATTCTAGGATGACCTGTTTGTAGCAGCGAAACCCTTGAATCCAAAGCTCTGATACCAAATGTTATGAAACTATCTCACAAAAAGATAGAAAAGAAAGATAAACGCCTTTGAATTTAGCCTCTTTGAGGGGGCAACCTCCTTTACATTACACAAATGAATAATTCTTGGATGATAAAAATGACAAGACCTCCCTTCTATATATAGGAGTCTAAGAGGTCATAATATAATAACAACTAACATAACAATAATAATGTAAGGGCACAATAATAACAATATGGGGACTACATGGGTACAACAATATAATAAGGGTGTTGTACTAATAACAATAAGGGGTTACACTAGTAGTATAAGGGCCTAACATTTTACCGTGACAACCCTATAAAACTTGCGATATGGCGGATGTGATGTTATATTAGGGCTACTACTATAACCCGTTCGAGTTTGCATGTATTATCACAATCACAGTTTTAGTGTGACATTGACTTCCGACGAGGCGGACGAGATATTACATTAGGTCATGTTCTATTGGAGCATCAGGTCCACGTATTATATCACAATCTAGGGTTTGTGGGACTTCGACTGGCACACAGATTAAAACGACCTTAACCCCCATAGTTGACTATGATCTAAGAGTTGAATATGGGATTGAGAGCTAGGATTGAGTGCAGGACTTCAGCCACGATCAAGGAAATTTGTACTTTCCTACCCCCGCAGTTGTTAATCATCATTGATCTAATAGATCTGTCGATCCAAATCTATTCCTTTGCCATTCTTCTTTCGCAAGCACTTGGGTTTGATCTCCTGTGACTTATATTCACTCTTCCACTCTTCCGATAGTTGTTGCTCCCATGGCTTACCTTCCCATGACCTCTGATGACTTTGTTTATTCTCCTCTGTTATTTTCTTCCTATCGGTTCTTCTTGGGCATATATTACATATGATAATTCTGATAAGCCTCCTTCGATGTTTTCTTCATTACTCATCTGTTATCGCTGTTAACTCCTCTGTTATGTTAGCTCCTCTGATATTTCATGTGATATCTCTGATATGTCTCTCACTCTTGACTTGGATTTCCTATGGCTTCTTTGTGATTTCTGATGGCTACTCTTTGATGGCTCTTATTATTGTCTTCCAATGGCTTCCCTGATGGCTTTCCTCCTTGGGTCTATTGCTTCTATTATGTCTATATATATATATATATATCTATATATTCATTCCGTATGTTGTACTCAGTCCTTGGGTCCTTCATGGGCAACATTATGATCACAAGAATTTTCCATCACAAACACTGCCATATTGACATTAATGACAACCTTGATTAACACAACTTGACTCCGATATTCTAACAAGCCTCCCCTATACCTGTAATAAACTAAATTTTCAACCAAGCCCTTAGTCTCACTCGCTCAAATGTGTGGCTTACATAACTTCATAATAGTGTGATCTAGTGCAAAAATGACGAACCTCAAAAATATTAATAATTGATCATTATGATTGCATACTTATTTTCTCAAGCATAATGAAGAAATTAGTGCACTCCACGCATGGCATTAACACATTTTCAGGAAGAGAAATTGAACACATATAGGATAACTAGGCAAAACGTTAAATTATCTTATAAACTGTAACTATATATTTACCAAGGAATATTATCGTCTGCACTCATACTTTGTAAGGGCTCTTGTTCTCCTCCTTGAGCTCCTCTTTCCCAAATACTTTCGCTACCTAGCTATACATACATATAATTTCTTACAGGATAGAAAATATATTAACAAGATAATGGTTAATTGAACGTCTATCCCAACTACTAGAAAACTACCTAACACCTCAACCTATTATTTTCCACTCTTATTATTTCTAAATGGTTGAGTGCTAGCTCAACAGAATAACATAACTACCTAGATTCTCTGTATAATTTGGAAACTTGCATTTACATCAAAAGTTATCTATTTCTGGATTTTATACAAATTATTAGAGGGAATATCTCCCATTTTGGAAAATTTCACGACTCCTTTTGGGTCTAGGAAAAATGATTTCCTAGGGGGTTCATGCTTTTTCATCATACTCCTTTGGTAGAATTTTTAATGACCTCTTAGTCAAAGGACTTCGAATTGGTGTTGTCCTCCTTGATCCCACACTTTGTGTTGTTTCTATGTTGTTGTTTTCCTCGTCCTTCTAGGAACCCACAATCGAATATTTTTGTTTCCCTCCTTGTAATTCCTCACCCCACATTTACCCACTTTTACAAGTTATCTAGGGTAAACATGAGTTGGGTGTCACTATGATATGACCCAACCTCCAAGTTGCAGTGTTGGAGGTGGGGCCAACTAATCGAAAGAAAACTAACATCCATTAGAGACTACAGATCACTTAGGAGCCTAACAACCGTCCCAGGTGATCAATCCCTGAGTTGGAACTCATTTTCACCAACTTAAGACCCAACCCACACCCATAACACAACATCCATGCAATTGAAAGGCTATAACCACACCCATAATCTTGTCTCCATATGGTTATGACCCCAAATCCTTTGTTTTGTGCTAGTGGTTATGTTAGGTCCCTATACTACTAGTGTAGCCCCTTATTGTTATTAGTTCACCCCCCTTATGATATTGTTGTGCCCATGTAGTCCCCATGTTTTTACTATTATGCCCCATAGAAGCCCACTACTTTTATTGTTGTGCCCCTGCAATATTATTTTTATGTAGGCTCTGATTATATTGGGACGACTTAGACTCCTATATATAGAAATGAGGTATTGTCACTTGTATCATCCAAGAATTGTTCATTTGTGTAATGTAAAGGAGGTTACCCCCTCAAAGAGGCTGATTTTGAAGTCATTGTTCTATCTTTTCTATGTTTTTGTGAGCTAGTTTCATAAAATTTGGGATGAGAGCTTTGGATTCTAGGGTTTTGCTACTCCAAATAGGTCATCACGGAATTTTCGCTATAAATTTTTCTCTACAAAGTTTCAGAAGCTAAAACAAAACCCATTTGAGTTGGTATCATTCTAAACCACGAGTCAAAATTTGAGATTGTGTCTCGCTATATTTTCAGAGATATTATATGAGGAAGTTAGGGTTTTTGCAAGCTCCAAAATTCCATCTCAAACATGTCATCGTGGAATTTTTGCTATAATATTGTTTCTATGAAGGTTTAGACTCTGAAATTAAAACCCATTTGAGCCGAAATCTTGGTGAAGCTCGGTCCCAAATTTCAGATCTTGTTTCGCTATATTTTCGAAGATACGGTCCAAGACATTTAGGGTTTTGCAAACTCTTGAATTAAATCCCAAATAGGTGACCGTGGGAAAAAATTCCTAACTTTCTCTATGAGCATCATATTGAAATTTTGTAAGAAGTTCTTACACAACAATATCATCACCATGATTATTTGCAGTCAATATGGGTCTATCTTCACTTGTACTGTCCTCCTAAGCAAGTCTTAGACCTCAGCTCTTCAAATCAAGCTTTGAAAATGAGAGAGAGACATTAAAAATCAATGTAACTCTGGTTCTTCACTTTCTCTCATGGTCACCTGTGGTCCCGCACCTTATGTGTACAAAAGTTGCGGACCTTCCCGCTCTATCCCTAACGGTGTAGGTGCGGACCTGTTACACTAAAATTTGTCACCATGACTATCTACAGTTAGTATGGCTCTATCAACTGTCATACTATCCTCCTTGGCAAGTCTCATACCTCTGCTCATCATGTCAAACTCCAAGAAAGAGAGAAAGTCCTTTAAAAGTCAATTAACTCTAGTTACGCAGTTTCTCTTAGCCTTACCTGCGTGTACGCACCTCCAGTTCATAAATCCTGCGTACTTGTACGCTCTGTATGTAAAGGGATGGGTGCGTACTCCTGTAAAGGTCAAAAGGCGCGAGTTTCACTTCAAAAAAGTTACTTGTGGTCATTTCTAGAGCATTCTAGAAGATGGCTTGATGTGGATTGAGCGCCTCCAGATGGTTCATGCATCCCTATGTAAGAGGAACTTATCCCATGAAGAGGGGAGCTATCCCATTGAAAGAGGGGCTTATCCCATTCATGGTGGACCTGATTAACTTCCTCCAAAGCACTATAAATACAGGCATTGGGCTAGAGGGAGGGGAGGTTGAAAGCTGAACATTCCTAAGGGTAGATGTTGCTGAGATTAGGACTCCCTTATAGAGCTTGAGAGGAGAGATTCCCATCCTTTCTTACCTTCATTTGGAAGTGGGTGAGCTGATCAAAGTAAAGGAAAACTCTTGCTGGACCCTGGGAGGGACCTGCACAACACCAAGGCTCAGGTTGTAATGGTTTCTTTTGTTTCCACTTAATGCAAATAAACTCATTTTTCTCAACAAGTTGTTATACATGATTTGTTTCATATACTCCTTGGTCTGTATGATGAATATGTGTTATTTTATAAGTTATTCAGGTGCTATGTAATCTTTTGGCTTGTTAGTGAATGCAGGTTTCGAAGAGAAGGAGGAGCTCATCCGGATCGGCGAGGCTGGACTACTACAAAGCGTTGGACTAAAGGTATGTTATAAACACCTGATTACTTGTATTCTAAATGCATATTTAGAGAAAGGTAGTGTTTACTTGTCTTGTTTGTCATTAGAAAGCCTTAGCTTCTAGGGAGGTTGGTTTTGTCCGCAAAATTGACTCTTTCCGCATGACAAAATGGCGACTCTGCTGGGGAACTCCATTGATGTGAATGATTTTTCCTTTGTGTGAAACTTTGATTTGAGATAAGTCGTTTTCTTTCTGGTTTTTGGTTGTCTGACTGTGTATTTGGGTGGCTTAGCTTAGGGTTAAATTAGATTTTAGTTTTTCTTGGTTTTGCTAGAAGTACGCAGCCTCTGCGTTAAGCACAGTGCGTATCTGTACGCACTGCAGCTTTGTGCACATAGCATACACGCACTTGTGCAAACAGGTTACCTGCGTACCCTGTCAAAATTGATAAAATTTCAATTTTCTCCTTTTTTCCTCTTAGATTTTGTTTATAAGTTGTTTTTACCACCCAGATCCACTGGTTACCTGCCAGAGATCTTCATCTGAACTTGTTTCATCAGTGTCAAGAGTTTTAGTGAAATTCGTAGAGGTTCTAGCCTTAGGGTTTGATTTTTGCATTGGTCCTGTAGTGACTTTGGCTTTAGAAGTCGTAAAACCTTGGATATCCCTGGTCTTTGCAGTCTTCTTAGGAGTCGGACCTTTCATAGAATCCACCCTTGTGAGACACCTACCTTTGTTTTGTCTCTTTGCCGAATCTCGAAAAAGTTTGTTGATTGAACTGTGAATTTCATTTTAAGAAAAAGAACAAAAGATTTTGATGTTTGTTTTTGGCTAGTTTTTGATTCTGCATTGACTAGTCCTTAGTTAAATCATGACTGAGTAAAACATCCTAGGATCATACTTTGTAGGTTTTGGCCTCATTAGATTTGCTTATTAGGTGAATTTCGTTTTGATTTGCTTTTAAGTAGCTTTGATTTGATTGTCATAGATTTTTTAAAGATTTTATTTTTGATTTTTAAATGCTTTGTTAAGTAGGAAAAAATCAAAAAAATCTCTTTTGAAGGAAAGTTTGCTTTAGGTAGCATTTGAGTCTTTGAAAAGAAAAGGAATTTTCGCGAAATAATTAGTGGTCATGTGTTGTATGCTTTTGAAAAGATAAAGAGATTGTTTCTTTGATTTTCATTGCCAAGAAAGTTGTCTTTATATCAATTTTGCATTCTCCAACTCTCTTAGCTAGGGAATTCATTGAAAAAGAAAATTAGTATAAATCATCCTAAGTGCATCTTTTTAGTGGATTTGAGTCGAGTCTACACACCATCAGTTTCATCTTCGTTACCTTTTGTCTTAAAGAAAAGCCATAAAAATTAACGCTTAAATTAAAATCAACTTAGTAACTTTTTATTTACTAGGGCTCTGAAACACCAATATAGATCAGGCTAGTGTCTTGGAGTAGGAGAGTAATTAACTCTCCAAGACAGTAAAACCAAACAAGTAGCTTATCTTGTGGTAGGATAAATCCAACTATTTCATTTGTACTCTGGGAAAGCTCCTCTTAAAGGAGAAGCACGAGACCGTGTCCGAACCAGTGAGGGGATCAATCCTCATTCATCGGGAAAGACGCCAGATATGCACGTACTACAAACGGTAAACCTCGAATTATTGTCGAGGAGCCTGGGGTCACTTGTCGGTAAACCTTGGATTATTGTCAAGGAGCCGGCAAGGGGGTTGAGCTTGTTACTCTGCCCTTGCGTGCTATCAGGTCGTAGACTATTCCCCCAGGTATATTTGTTGCTGTTGGTAACCTTAGTGACCATTATCTTTAGGATTCTACCCGAGGTGACGGTGGAGGGAAGATCCCACTGTACCTAGAGCAGACGTCGGCTAGACTCACTTGGATTTTCCGGAGGGTTCACTTCACTCGAGACGGTTAAAGTGGAGGAACTTGTGCTGGTCTATTCATTAAGCAGGTTCCCGGGGTAACTGTTCCACCCACCACTTCTGTACTGAATCCGGCGATGTTGGGCTTCATCACCAACTAGTGTTTTCGGTCCGGAAGGCTACTGTTTGTGTATGGTTTGACGCCCTAGATTCTTCAGGCGTGTGATTCGAATTTGTTTGGTTCTGTAGAGACTTTAGGCGGTTTGTTTTGAGATTTTAATTTGTTTGCGTGTGCTGTAGTTAAAAGTTTTTAACTGTGGCTGAATTACCGAGACAGTCCCGTAGACTTCAGGGCAAGTCTCCTGAGATTGTTACCGTGGCCGATTTGTTGAGGAAGTCCCGTAGACTTCGGGGCGAACCTCCTGAAGACGTCCCGGGTCATTATGAAGGTTTGAAAGTCCTTGTAACTGCTCCTAGTGGCAGTAAAGTAGGTCCACCTGAAGAAGGAGAGTCTTCATTGGTAGTCCATCTAGATTACCAAAGTCTAGAAACAGGTTATAATCCTGAAGCTGTTGCAGTTTCCGAGCTTGCTGGTAGTTTTTCATCCACTAGTGATATAGGCGAAGAACCTGAAATATCTAAACCTGTTACTCCAACTTCTAGTGTTCCTGATTCACCTAGGGTAGAAAGAGTCATCACCGAAAATCTTCCTTCTGGTTTGTTAGCTATTGAAGAACTTGCTCCAGAAGAAGAAGTAGGCCTCCCTATCCCTGAAGATCAACCTACTATTGATCTAAGAGAGCGTGAATCCATTTTTTACAGTCCACCTAGAAGTACTACTTGGTATCTTTCGTTAACTAATTACTTGGACAACTCAGGGATAAGTTTTTCTCCACCTCGTACTCCTTATGCACCCGGAGGTATTTATACTCCTGTAAATATGTCTAGTCAGTCGTCCGTGTTTACTAAATCTCCTGAATCTTTCTTGTACGGCGGTCCTTCTGTTCCTGGTGGGTATCAGTCACTTTCTGGTACTTTTGCAGGAGCATCTCCTCAACCCATTGGACATGGGTCATTAACTGGAAACAATGGTAATAAACTGTTGGGCGTAGGAGACATTTACATGATGTCAGGTTCAATTCCCAGTTCTCAACCTCAAGGTGGCCAGTTACCGCCTTAGGGGCAGCCTCAATTAACGCCTGGGGGGCAACCTCAAGGTACACAACTTGCGTCTGGAGGGCAACCTCAAGGACAGTATGTGCCCATGGTACAGTACATTCCTCAAGGTCAACCCCAGCCTCAATATGTACCCCAGGGTCAACCTCAGTATCAATTTATGCCTCAAGGTCAACCCCAGTATCAGTACTTACCTCAAGGGTATCTACCCCAAGGTCAGTACTCGAGTCAAGGTTATCAACCACCCCAAGGTCAATCTTATGTTCAAGGTACGGGAAAGGTACCTTTCAATTATCAATCCTACCCTCAATCTGGTTATGGATCTCAATATCCTCAACCTGTCATGGGTCAATACCCCGGAATGAACATAGTGTGGGATCCATCGCAAGTTCAACAAGTGTTGCAGCCAAGCGTACAGTTGTCATCTCAAACTGGGCAACCTTTAGTTTCTGGTCCACCCCAGCAACCAGTCCAGTCTAATGTTCAAACTTCTGTACCTTCGGTAGTTACTCAGTCACCCATTGCACCTAGTACTCCATCTCAAACGATTACTGCAACTACCGCAACATCTGTTCCTTCCACCACACTTACTTCTGGAGTATCGACAGCTCCGCTTTCTACTGTCTCTGCCACTACTCCACAGACATCTTTACCATTGTCTGGATCCACGATTCAAACTATGGTTCAGATGCCTGTGGGGCAGCCTGGTTTAAGTACGGTTGTCACTACTCAACCACAATTCGTTTATCAACCGTACCAGGGACAGTACCAATACGGGCCTGCTGTCCAACAACCGGTTTACCAGTATCAACCGTATCTTGGGTACACTTATCAACAACCACAGCAACCCCAGTACGGTCCGGTTAATCCTGATTTTCCGGGAGGATACAATATCCCGAATGCGATTCCTATTCCAAGTTATCCTGGATATCCTCCTCCTGGGAATGGTCTTGTGACCCAGAATTTTAGGGATCCTAATCGGCAATTGCCGTTTATTGCAACTTTGGATTTACCAGACTTGACGCGCCTAACGAACGATCCAATAAATTATCTTCTGTTCTGGCCGCCAATGCCAAATAAGTTGCCCAGTGACATACCCAAGTTCGAAGGTAAGTCTGGAGAGGATCCGTCAAATCATGTGATGACTTACCACCTCTGGTGTGCCTCAAATTCCATCTCGGATGATTCGATCCGTTTACGTCTTTTTCAGCATACGCTCATTGGTCTCGCGGCCAAGTGGTACATTGAGTTACCAAGGGCCTCTTTTTATAATTTTAGTCAGTTAGCTACCTCGTTCTTAACACATTTTCAGTTGCCGGTCAGATATGATAATGGCACCGAGTTACTAACTTCATTAAAACAGTCGACGTCTACTTATATTTCCGACCATATTCATGAATGGAGACGTCGAAGGAGATTAGTGAAAGTTTTTAGCCCGGACCAAATCCTAGCTGAATGGTTTGTTAAATCATTATTACTGAAGATTACTGAAGACGTAGCTAAGGCCGGAGTAGTTACTAAGGAGCAAGTGATTGCTCAAGCACAGTACCTTGACTTAGTTTATACTCAGTCAAGTACGTTACACGAAAAGATCCCAGATCTTCCAAAGTCAAATCAAATCGCTGCTGCTCCTTCGGGATCTCATGCTGCTGATGGCATGATTGGTACAGTGAATACTAAAAGCAAGAAGAAGTCTTCAAAGAATTCTTCGCCCATTATAACCTTACCAGACTCCCCGACAGGAGAATCTTCTGCTGAAGTTTCCACTGATATTCACGCTGTAGAGTCATCTACGGGTAAATCAAAAAATGGTGAGAAAAAGAAAGGCAAGAAGAAGAATAAAGCAGACAAAACTCCGAAGGAGAAAATAGAAACGTCGGAAACCAATGAAGAAAAGCGCAAGCCCCGTTATCCTTGTCTTATTTGCGAAGAAGATCATTTTACAAGAGATTGCCCTCATCGGGCCGAGGTTGCGAAAATCGTCAAGGGTTCCCAAATTCCTGTTGTCTTGAAGGACCCATTTCCGAAAGATAGAAAAATGATAGGTTCTTCCTCGAGTGCCGCTGAAGAACCCATATTGATGATGTCTCATGTAAGGATTGCGACTCGGTCACACGATTATGGTAGTAAAAGTCTTGTTGATGGATCGAAAGAAGCATAATCTTCTCAGTCAAATCCATCAACCTCAGCTCCCGGTTCCGATCCACTACAGATCGAGAAACCTAACCCTGACTTAGTAATTAAACTGCCCGCCAAGGGTGTACTTCGAAGGTCTACTTTCAATCCACATGCGAGAGCGGCCCAGAATTACAACATTGTTGAGGATTTAGCTGTTTCACCCTCAGCAATGTCGTCTTTAGAAGTGCTGCAATCATGCCCAGCACAATGAAAATTACTTTTGTCGGCTATAGGAGCTGTTGATGTTCAGGACCCGAACCTAAAAATCTTTGATCTAGAAAATAGTACCCCACGTTTACCTCATCAGATGGCTTTCCAGATCCCAGTGATAGTCAAAAACAGGCCTATTCATTGGACTGTAATTGATGAGGGAGCTTCCACGTGTATTATGTCGATACAGTGCTGGAGATCACTTGGTTCTCCTTCACTAAATCAATCCCCGACAATTCTTAAGGCCTTTGATGGCCGTGGGTTCCATCCGTTTGGAATTCTACAGGATTTGCCTATAGGGGTTGAAGGAAAAACCGTTAGTCTGGATGTGGAGGTGGTTGATGCCCCTCTGGACTACAACCTTCTCTTGGGCCGAAGTTGGTCTTACGCTATGACAACGGTCGTCTCATCGGTCTTCAGAGTAATAAAATTTCCACATAATGGCAAGATCATGACCATAGACCAGCTGGCTTACTTTTCATCCGACCCAGCCTCTTCAGAGAGTATCCAGCATGTCGGTAAAACGACTATCCCTTATAAGGATGTTGGCGTAGGATTAGTTAAAGATGCCGGTTTACTGGGCACTTTTCCTTTTCCTCCAATCAACGCCGTGTCTTCATTCGCATCCATTCATATGATTACATCAGATACCATTGTTTACGACGATCCTTGGATCGTTCCTTCCGAATTTGAAATAGACTCATTTGGTGATGCTATGCCTTTGAGTCCGTATGAAATTGCTTATGAAGCCGTGCAGTCTTTTACCGACCTGCGTTCAACCAAAATCGACCAAATGAATGTGGTCCGTGAGGAATCACTTTTCACTTCAACCTCGGAGTTAATAGCGTTTCCCGAAGTTGTGTCATCTGACGAACAACTTTGTGAAGTCCTGTGTGTAGACGATTTACCATGGGAAGATCTCCATCATAGATCTTCATTTTTACCTGAGGATGATCGCTTTGAAAACGATTTCTCATCAGTTTTTATAGCTGAATATGTCAAGGAAGCTCAGAGTCCAATGAAACATCCTGATTCAGAGCTGAATTTGGGAAACATCTCTCGCACTGTTCCCATTGACATTTCAGTCAAGCTCGGAATCATTGAAAACATTCATATAGGTGCCTCGTGTTCAGATGACGAAATTCAGATATACAAGGCCCTATTTCAAGAATTCCGCGACGTGTTTGCCTGGTCCTATGAGGAAATGCCAGGAATTGATCCCGCAATTGTTTTCCATGAGATTAAGACTTACCCGGACGCTAAACCCGTCCGGCAATGTTTGCATCAGATTCACCCACGAAAAGCGGCTGCAATTAAAGCAGAAGTTGAGAAGTTGTTGAAAGCAGGTTTCATTTATCCGATCCCCTTAACGGATTGGGTATCGAATATTGTTCCGGTTAACAAAAAACAGGGAACAATAAGAATATGCATCGACTATAGGGATATCAATCGTGCTTGTCCCAAAGACAACTATCCCACACCCTATATCGATCAAATAATTGATGATTCTGCCAGCAGTGAAATATTTTCCTTTATGGACGGTTTTTCCGGTTACAATCAAATCAATATTCTACCTGCCGATCAACCAAAAATGGCTTTCATTTGTCCATGGGGGACATTTGCTTATTGCAAACTACTTTTTGGGCTTAAGAACGCCGGAGCCACTTTTCAAAGGGTGATGTCTTATGCGTTTCATGACATCAAACACATTGTGCAACCATATCTCGATGATTTTCCCGCTCATTCATTACATCGAGCTGATCACCTTGTCCATTTACGAGCAATCTTTATGAGGTGTAGGCATTATCGTATACGGTTGAACCCACACAAATGTGTCTTTTGTATAGAAGTGGGATGTTTGCTGGGATTTGTAGTTTCAAAAGCCGGCATTCGCGTCGATCCCTCGAAGGTAGAAGCTATCATCAAATTGCCTCCTCCGAGTCTTCACCAACTCCAAAGTTTGCAGGGGAAAGCAAACTTTTTACGCCGATTCATTCCTAACTACGCCGATGTTACAAAAGGTTTTACACGGTTGTTGAAACAGAACGCTCAATTCTCTTGGGATGAGATATCTCAGCAATCTTTTGATGCACTTAAACACGTGTTGACCCATGCACCGTTGTTGCATCCTCCCAACTACAACCAAGATTACTTTTTGTACCTCGCCGCCTCTCATTCCACTATTGGAATGGTGTTAGTTTAGGAAGACTAATTTGCAACGGAACATGTGATATATTATCTTAGTAGGGCGTTAAATCCCACTGAGCTAAAATATTCGCATGTGGAGAAATTGGCCCTGGCAGCCATTCAGGCTATCCAACGTTTTCGTCACTACATTCCTCTCCGTAAAACTACAGTAATTTCGGATTACAACCCTATGATTTACATTTTGACTAAACAATTGCTAGGGGGCAAGTACTCTAAATGGATCGTTATCCTGCAAGAGTTCGACTTAGAATTTGAAAAATCTAAGTCTAAGAAATCTTTAGTTTTTGCAGATTTGATGTGTGAATTCCCGCGTGCTGACACGGAAACTATGGCAGAGGAACCCATTGTGGACGAATCTTTGTTTCTCATCAGCACTTTAGATCCATGGTATGGGGATATAATCGTCTATCTCCAAACCCAATCCTTTCGGCCCGAAGCTTCAAAGTCGGAACGTCGGAAAATTCGATTCCAGTCCCAACAGTACAAAATTATTGGAGATACTCTTTATCGCCATGGGGCAGACTTGGTTTTCCGGCGTTGCTTAACTCACGAAGAGGCAGAAAGGGTTTTGAATGAATGTCACTCTGGGGCATGTGGCGGTCATATGTTTGGGTATGCCACAACTCAGAAGGTGTTGCGTGCTGGCTACTTTTGGCCGTCCATGTTTAAAGATTGTATCATTGCGGTCCGAAAATGCCACAACTGTCAAGTGTTTGATCGCAAGATGCACGCACCACCAGCTCCTCTCCACCCTATAATTGCCGTTGGTCCTTTTTCCAAATGGGGTATTGACTTTATTACATGTAACCCTCACTCGGCCGGGGGGCATGCATATATCATCCTTGCGGTTGATTATTTTACTAAGTGGGCCGAGGCGATGCCTACATTCGAGGCAGACGGCAAGAAAGCTGCGATTTTCGTATTCAATCACATTATTGCTAGGTTTGGTGTCCCACAAGCGATAATCACTGACCATGGGCACCATTTTCGAAACATTATGATGACAGAACTTATAGGCCAGCTTGGTTTGCGTCACGATAGCTCAACTCCTTATTATCCACAAGCCAACGGTCTGGTTGAGTCCATCAACAAAGTTTTAGTTATCATGATCCGACGAATCATTGGTATTCATCGGTCGAATTGGCACAACATGTTATTTTCCGTGCTTTGGGCATACCGAACCTCAGTGAAAACATCAACAGGGTTCACTCCTTTCCAACTAGTTTATGGTTTGGAAGCTGTGCTGCCCATTGAATGCGAAATCCCGTCACTTCAAATGGCTGTCGAATTACTTCCAGCTACTTCCGAAGAGGAGAAGCGTTTATTATACTTAGCTCAATTAGATGAGACTCGACGCGATGCTGCACTGGCAATCGAGACTCATGCAAAACGAATGAAAGCTCAGTATGATCGAAATGTGACCCCTCGAAATTTTTCGGAAGGAGACCTAGTGCTATTGTATGATCAAGCTAACGATAAATAAATTCGTTCCTATGTGGCATGGACCCTACACTGTTAAGCGAAAGCTAGCAAAAGGGGCCTATGAGCTCGTTGACTTTGACGGGGACTCTTTGGGTAAACCCAGAAATGGACTTTACCTAAAGAGGTATTATGCTTAAATGATGGGTGTGGAGATTTTAGTTAGGTTAGTTAGGTTAATTTTTCTTTCTAGCTGGTGTGTTTGTTAGTTTAGACAGTGTGCTTAGCTTAGAAAGTGTGTTTCTCATTGTTATTCTGCTTATCTTGGTTTTACCCTTGATGATTGCAGATGTCGATGTCTCTCCAAACATACATTGGATTTGCTGATGGTGCTTGTCGTAGTACACGGAATATCTCTTCCGAAGATTGGGTTATTTATTCGCCCTCTGACGAGTTAGTTTCTATGCATGGGGTGAGCCTCGGTCAAACAACAAACAACATTGCAGAATACAGTGCAGTGATTGAGTTATTGTCTGAATCTATTTCATTTGGGATTCGGAGTTTGATAGTAAGGTTAGATTCCAAACTCGTTGTATTACAGCTTAATAGAGTATATGCCATTAGAAATTCAGTGTTATTAAGGTTATTTTTGAGAGTGCGTCTCTTGGAATGTGAGTTTGATTACATTGAATATCAACATATTCCAAGGTCTTTAAATACATTAGCAGATGCAATTGCTTCTCGAATGTTAGACAGACATTTGCGATAATCATACATGTAAATTTAAAAACATTTAATCACACATGTTTAACAAGATAAGCCGGTAATAATGATATATATAGATAGGAGTGTGTCAAAAATACATCGTCTTCGATCATAGGTTGCAAAACACCTTATGATCGGCAAAAATGATAAGTACAAAAAACCAAAATGTCACATGTGTCTACAAAAAAGATCATCCAATCACTGGTGATGATATCTATACGACACCACTGCATGGGCTACCCTACACAAGAACCTCCTAAAAGGTCCTGGAACTCCGACTACATAGCGCTGAAGCCTGATACGAATATCATCTATAGTAGTCTCTGGTATATCTACCATCAGACGCTCTAGGTCTTGTTCCAACTCAGCTAAGGTCTTTGTAGCCTCGTTCTGTGGGACTGGTGCCGGTGCAATTGGTTGTCTCCTCTCGAAAGGCCGGAGATTGGCTGGACGCCGTGGGCCTACATCTGCATTTTGAAAATTGTCACTGTCAGTTTTGAGACGATATAAAAACAAAAAAAATAGATAATTTAAAAACTTGTGAAAATGAAGTACCTGTGTCATCCCACTGTTCTCCCGGTGGAAGAATCATGTCCGGATCGCCACAAAAATCGACTCCGGCATAAGGAAAATCTAGTATCGAGAAGACCTGGTCCTCTAACCAGTGAAAGTACTCCAGTCTAAATCGGACAACCTCCGTGCCCTCGTCAGGATGACGAGCCATCACCACAACCCATCACATCAACTTAGGCTCTCGGGGAAGCCCAGCCTCAACAGTAAGCTGTTGCGGGATCAGCATCGGAACCCTCTCGAGAGCAAAACTCACAACTAAAGGCCCATAACCAAAAGCCTTCAGTTGCCCATTTTTTGCCCTAGTCAGTTGGCCCTTTGAATTGGCCAACACAGCATCACACCAGTTGAAAATGGTGCCCTGATAGCAATCAATCGCCATCCGCATTTGGGACCCGGTGGCAATGTGCAAAGCGGTAGCGCCGCAAAGTCTGGTAACTGTAAAGGCAATTACCATAAGTTCAGGTCGGGATATCTTTTTAATTTCTATCCCCCTCTCCTGGTTTTGATTATTGCACCACTCTAGATGGAGACTAGCGATGGACTGGCCACCCGGCCTAGTCCCGGACAGAGTCAATTGTTCGCCCCTCTTGGGCAAACCAGTGAGAAAGTAAATGTTTGAGGGCTCTATCTCGAGCTGGTGCCCTCCAATGTAAAAGCACTGATCCTGGACGTTCCACCTTTCGACCAGCCACTCTAGAAATCTTACCTGGGCCCTCATGCTAGGTATGGCCCAGTATTTGTAAAGACCGCATGCCTTCAAAGCATCAATGGAAGGTTGGTGATTAATCGTGGCCAAATCAACATCTTCATGTTCTCTTTCACGCCAATCAAGCATGGTGGGCAATCTACACACCATGAAACATCTGTTAGAGTCCATAAAATTGAAAGTTTTTGGTTCATTTTGGAGAAATTGGAGTTTAAAAACCCACTCCGCGGTGTACGCAGCCCGCCTTTAGAGACAGAGCATGTGTACACAGGTTCTCTTAAGGCAAGCTGCGTACGCCCGGCATTTTCCCAACTGAGAAAATGTCGGGGTACGCAGGTCACCAGTGGAGCACCTGCGTACCCCAAAAAGCGGCCCTTGAAACCCCAAGGCCTCCAAAAAATGAAATTAAAGCTTATGTTATCACAAAATCATGCCCCTGATAGGCTGCTGATCAGGAAGACCTTATGTAACTCTTTCAAACCAACTTTTGGCTGAGGCTTAGCCTCCTTAGCCTGAGAGGGCTCTCTCAAAGGGTTAATGATATTGATTAAAGATATGGATAGATGGCTAACTCTATGGTTTGTGATTTTATATGTTTGTAGATTGGAAGATGGAGACTTGCTACCATTGGGCTATGGAGTCAGTGACAGAGATAAGGATAACAAATAGCTCTTCTTATAAAACTGAGGCTTGTATATACTTCAATGAAAGAGTGACACATTCAAGAAAGTCTCAATAACTTGAAGTTCATAGGAGTCAGAGCATGTGGGCATGAATTCTGAGTAATGATACATCAAGGTATTCAAAAGGAAAGAATTTAAAGTGATAGATCAGATTTTAATACCTAAAGGAAGTCAGAGCATGAGTAACCATGAATTCTGAGTAATAAGTATTAAAACATTGAAGAAAACATCCAAAGATAGGACCCAAGAACTCAATTCACCATAGTTTAACACTTAAAGGAAGTCAGAGCATGTTCCTCCATGAATTCTGAGTAATAAGCATTAAGACTATGGAAGTAAAGCATTTCAAAGATAAAAGATGAAGCTCACTGAAGTACACTAAGAATCTTAGCTTCAGAAAAGTCCAACTGCTTCTGTATATATCAATCCCTGCATAGCATTTACAAAAGTAGTCTTTTTCTCTAACATTTTCCAACCCCTAATACAATAGTTCTTCTCCCATATATAGATTTCATGTAGATTCCTTCCTCCAGCATGAGGGGAATTCGAATTCCTCCTAATTTGACACCTATTGACACTTAAAACTAACTATTTAATACAAAGGACAGCTAACTAGGAGTCCTAGAGACCTAATACAACTAGGAGTGTAACTCCTTATTATGATTACAACAAACTTATCTAAAAATTTAAAACATTATTTGACACCTAAAACTCCATGAAGTCGAATTTGATGGTGCTCATAACCTTCCAGCTGGCCCTTGATGACTCATCCTTTTGCTGTTCCTAGAAACTAGGAGACTGTCCCTTGCTCTGTTCTGGCTGAAAAATAGGTCTTGGGACAGAGCTCATAACTTCTCATAAAAACTGTATTTAGAAAACATGAAGGAGGCTTTTGTGAACCAATCTATTCTTAACAAAAACCTCTATTGCATTTTTGAAACACCTTCCCTACCGCCCAGAATGTGTCTTTGAAAAACAGATGTCAAACAGGAGATGAAAAACTGCATCTACAGCAGTTTCGTAGCGCAACTTTGATCATTCATTTCTCTCAAATAATAATGGATTTGAAGAAAGTGGAAGAGGTTTTTGTACTTCAGAATCTTAGGAATGAAAACCTCTTTCACTTTTTAGAGACGAGTTTTTAACTGCTTGGTAATCACCTTGGAAGTTGACTGCTCTTTTCATAACATAAAATTTTGGAGTTCATAAAAGTCTTTCCTTTCCTTGTTTTGCCTTTGCTTGATGTTTATCAAAGAACTCTGATGTATGCTGACCTTGAGTTTTCCAAGTGCTTCTTATGCATGAAAGGAGCATGAGAATAACCAAGACCAAATATTTCTTACCTTACCCTTTTCCTTTGAAATTTGTTTAGTGATAACAGCTTAAAAAACAAATTCTAAACGGATGAAAATGCAAGAGAGGATGTTGTAGAATACCTGATGAGATGGCGTTCGGTTTCGACGGTCGGATTCTCTGCAATGACCATGGGAATTTTCTTGCCAAAAGCCCTTTTTCTCTCCTCAACAGTAAAATGGTAAAAATGAAATGGTAAAACCCCTTTTTATAGGTTTTTTGAGTAAATAAATGTTAAATTTGTTTATTTTCCATCATGAAAAGGTATTTTGCAAAGTATTTTTATCTATCTTTAAACAGGTATGAGTAATGTGTGGGTTTTTGTGCAGGATAAAGGATTTTTAGGGAAATTGTCATTTTTCACAAACAAAAACATCAGAGTCATCTTTGAAGCCCTTTTCTGACTCCTAAAACATGAAAAGATCGCCGAGCGTTTCTTTTACACTCGTTAAAATGAAATTAAAAGACGGTCCCATTATAGCCCTTTTATGACCGTAAAAACAGGAAAAGATTGCCGGGTTTTTGTCGTTTCAAACTCGATACTGGAAATAAAACGACGGGTCTTTGATCGCTTTTTACTTTTCAGGTCAAAGACACTAACTATGAAAGTACTCCTTGGTCGTAAGAAACCAAGCGGTTCTCTCAAGTATTATTCTATACCTTTCCGGGCTTGGGAGACACAAATTTACGAAAAAGTTCAACCTTGGAGTCTTCTTAATTTTTTCAGACTCTCTAAAATTGAAAAACACCGAGTTTCTCCTATACTAGACTCGTTAAAATTTCACAGTAAAGGACCCGTTCGATTACAAACAGGAACGGACCACTCCTTCTTAGGGTTCGAATCTAAACTAAGTTGGACTCATCCGAAGGATGAGCTTATAATCAAGCATATGTTATCCTCCTCAAGCTTGTAAAAAATAAAGAGGTACTTGCCAGAAATGGTGGGGGAAAAGAGAGAAAAATGAGCCTATTTGTTATCCTTTGTCTCAGAAGAAACCTTATCACCACTCTTGAACACGACACTTTTCATTCACCTGGGTTGGGAAATCCTTCGCCTCACAGTTGATTGAACCACATTGAAAGTCTTCAGTCGGGTATTAACTTTGGGTCAAATATTACCAAGCCATCTATTGTGTCGTTATGTGTTCAAGAGGTCGCTACAAATAAGCCATTCATCTGCAAAATACCTGTCATCCATCTTGACCATCCCCGAGTCAGTCCTTACAGCTACATTTCTTCAACTTGATTTATGATTTCGTGTCGTGGGCTTGCCTACGATGGATCGCTTTCTATCGACATCAGCACATTATCTAGAAAGATGATCTAGAAATCGTCAGTACCTTGAGATCCGCATGAATTAATGGCAGATTTCTCACCTTCGACGACAGTTTACATCATTGACTTTCGATCGAAGGATTCCGTGACATGTTCGACATCAACACATTCATTCACATCTCATGGATTGTACTGGGTACTTTGAGAACCATTGACATCACTGGTGGTCTCTCTCACGCTTGTTAACAGTTTACATCGTTGACTGGTAATCAAGTGGTTTCTACCATGCTCGACATCGACTCATTTATTCGCATGGATAGAATCGTACTACTTCGGGACGTAGAAATGAAGACCCTGGATCTAGTTTCCACCATCCAAGATGCGAGGAGTTTTGTATTCATTGTATAGTAGACTAACTATAAACAGATGGCTGCGTCCATACTATGTCTACATGAGTCTATGATTATAATGTACTGCGAAATCATTCCTGTATCAGAGCAGTAGTTAGTTTGCTAGTTAAAATTTGATCTGAGTATGGGAATGCCTACCTCAGCGATGATATGATCTCATACATGTATTTTGTGTTGAATACTTGCAGGTTCCAACCAGACTCTCCACAAGATAATCCTTGAAATGATAAAGTACTTCACCCTTCCTAGATGATATGAAACCCTAAATCTACTACAGGCTTTGCACTTTAGGGGGCAATCTGTTACACTAAAATTTGTCACCATGACTATCTACAGTTAGTATGGCTCTATCAACTGTCATACTATCCTCCTTGGCAAGTCTCATACCTCTCCTCATCATGTCAAACTCCAAGAAAGAGAGAAAGTCCTTTAAAAGTCAATTAACTCTGGTTACGCAGTTTCTCTTAGCCTTACCTGCGTGTACACACCTCCAGTTCATAAATCCTGCGTACTTGTACGCTCTGTATGTAAAGGGCTGGGTGCGTACTCCTGTAAAGGTCAAAAGGCGCGAGTTTCACTTCAAAAAAGTTACTTGTGGTCATTTCTAGAGCATTCTAGAAGATGGTTTGACGTGGACTGAGCGCCTCCAGATGGTTCATGCATCCCTATGTAAGAGGAACTTATCCCATGAAGAGGGGAGCTATCCCACTGAAAGAGGGGCTTATCCCATTCATGGTGGACCTGATTAACTTCCTCCAAAGCACTATAAATACAGGCATTGGGCCAGAGGGAGGGGAGGTTGAAAGCTAAACATTCCTAAGGGTAGATGCTGCTGAGATTAGGACTCCCTTATAGAGCTTGAGAGGAGAGATTCCCATCCTTTCTTAGCTTCATTTGGAAGTGGGTGAGCTGATCAAAATAAAGGAAAACTCTTGCTGGACCCTGGGAGGGACCTGCACAACACCAAGGCTCAGGTTGTAATGGTTTCTTTTGTTTCCACTTAATGCAAATAAACTCATTTTTCTCAACAAGTTGTTATACATGATTTGTTTCATATACTCCTTGGTCTGTATGATGAATATGTGTTATTTTATAAGTTATTCAGGTGCTATGTAATCTTTTGGCTTGTTAGTGAATGCAGGTTTCGAAGAGAAGGAGGAGCTCATCCGGATCAGCGAGGCTGGACTACTACAAAGCGTTGGACTAAAGGTATGTTATAAACACCTGATTACTTGTATTCTAAATGCATATTTAGAGAAAGGTAGTGTTTACATGTCTTGTTTGTCACTAGAAAGCCTTAGCTTCTAGGGAGGTCGGCTTTGTCCGCAAAATTGACTCTTTCCGCATGACAGGACCCCTGTGAAAGTCGAAAGGCACAAGTTTTACCTTAAAAAAAACTCACTTTGGGTTAATTCTAGAGGTTTCTAGAACGAATTTTGATGTGGATTGTTCTCTCTAAGGTGGTTCATGCATCCCAAAAGATAAGGAGCTAATCCCTTGAGGAGAGAAGCTATCCCTTTGAAGGAGGACCTAGTAACTGGTGAGCTCCAGTATTGTAGCAATAATGCTACAACTCCTGGGGCTTCCTGTCTCTTAATTTTATCAACCCGGTAGTTCGTACAAACTTGGAAGCGACGATGCTATATGCACAAGTACTAGCTCTTGTCGCAGCTGTCACTTGGTCAGCTGGCACAAGTCTGCTAGGGCTCAAGCCAACTTCTATAGGCTCTCAGAAGAAGCTTGCTAACTGATGGACGAAAGCTATGCTCAAAGGAAAGCTACTCTACTTGACAAACTGAACTGAAAGCAAATCAAAGCATGTAAACCTAGGAAACCCTAATTTAACTAGTCTAACCTCTACAATGCAAAGAATGTGAATGAAACTTCAACCAAGGCTGCTGTTACCTCTAATAAGTGAAAATTCATGGATCTAAACTACTTGCATCATGAAAGACATGTTTTTGTATTTTTCCTTTAAGTGTGTGGAATGATTGTGATTTTGTGCTAACTAGGGTTTGGTGGTGCAGATGGGATGGAGAAGGAAGGAAAGCGTGGGACAGGTTGGGGAGGCTGGGAGAGGTCCCTAGGGATCCTTAGCATCCATCCACAGAGGTCCCTCACATTCAGAAGCTCGGAAACCAAGTGAGTGGCCTCCTACAGGAAGTTTGCAGGGGATCCTACAGGATACTCTGGTTTCTACAGGATGTCTACAAAGGGCTACAGGATGACCTACCGTGAGTGTTTGGCGTGATGGAGGAGTGTTGTATTGGGGCCTCCACCCCGACTGAGGAGCACTCCATTGAGGCTGTGACTGGGCATGTGAGTGATATGAATGAGAAGTAGGTTGAGTAGGGTACTGAGGTGGATAAGACCATGGAGGAGGCATGGACCAAGAAGGATGAGCAGGGGGACCCCAAGAAGGCATGGGAGTCGATTGGTTCGGGTTATAATAAGCTTGTGGTGCCCCGTGCATTCCCTGATGATAAGGTCTAGATCCTTAAGGCCTCCTTTGGTTGATGAAGTAGAGAGGTTCAGTGGGGGCTTCAGTTCCTTGGAACATGGCTTTAAACCCAGGTAAGGTTGGACACTGATTTGTTGGGTGGTCCTCCTCACAAACGAAACACACTTCAACCGAATGCAATGGACATTCGTTCTTAGGGTGTCTTCTGGTGCACCTAGGACAGAAGACAGCCAAGGCTCTCTCAGCTTCTTCTTTCTTCTACTGGATCCTGAATGTGTCCAGCTGCATGGCAATGGTCTGTCTCACCTCACTCTTAAGATCTTCTAATTGGTTTGTAAACTCATGTTTGGAGAAAGGGACACCAGTGGAGAGGAGATTTCCTCTACCTCGTTTTCTAGCTGCCCTGGAGTGATTTCTAAACACAGTCTTGATGTCCTCATAAGGCAGTTGGTAAATGTCCCCCCCAGCTAACATGTGAAGGGTGTCTAAGAGATCTTCAGGGACTCCTCGGAGTAGAACCAACTTGAGGGATTCAGGGTCAAGTGTGCACCTGGCCCGTTTATAGCTAAGTTGGAACCTCTCCTCATAATCCTCCAAAGACTCATCATTCCCCATGGTCATCCGAAAGATCTCTCCCTTGGTTTCCTTGGACCTACAGTAATCCCTATACTTGGTATTGAAGGCTTGCTGCATCTGAGCCCAAGTAGCGATGCTATTCCCAGGTAATCCCATGAACCAGCGTAGTGCTGCATCCTTAAGAGTGGAAGGGAAAAGCTTCAGCTTTTGCTCATCTTCAGTATAGTCATAGGTTCTACAAAGGACATCAAACTCAAACAAGAAGGTATCAGGATCCTCAGTGGTCAGTCCATGGAAGTGAGGCAAGGCGGAGGGGCTAATGTTTTTCATTTTCATATCTCCATTGGTCTCTCGGATGGGGAAAGCTCCTTCTATCCTCTCATCTTCTCTCCTATTATCAGCCATGGCTTCAGATGGAGTGGTTTCTAACTCTTCTTCTTCTATAGGGTCTTGGTATATCTCAGGATGTTCACCTATAGGTTCCTCTGGGTCACTGTCACCAAAGAAGAGAGAAGGGTGACTTAGTGATGTGGTGGGGGTGTTGGGTAGGAATTTGCCTGATTTATCTCGGTTCCTACGAGGCATGAAATGGAAAGGACTTTTCTTTTTTTGAGTGCTTTTGCTTTTTTTTCTTTGGTACCTGCAAAACTGGAACAAAGTGATCTACAACTAACTATATCACTCAAATGAAATTGCGGAATTGGAAAGTTAATCTAGGAAAGCAAGAAATATTAATCTATGAAGGCAAGAAATATTAATCTATGAAAGCAGGAAATGCTAATCTATGAAAGCAGGAAATGCTACTCTATGAAAGCAGGAAATGCTAAGCTACTTTTGCAGAATGGAAATGAAATAAACTACTGAGCAGAAGTAAGAGTACGAAAGTAGAAGAAAAGCAACAATTACTAATACTCTGACGCTTCCCCGGCAACGGCGCCAAAAAGCTGGTGAGCTCTAGTATTGTAGCAATAATGCTTCAACTCCTGGGGCTTCCTGTCTCTTAATTTTATCAACCCGGTAGTTCGTACAAACTTGGAAGCGACGGTGCTATATGCACAAGTACTAGCTCTTGTCGCAGCTGTCACTTGGTCAGCTGGCACAATTCCGCTAGGGCTCAAGCCAACTTCTATAGGCTCTCAGAAGAAGCTTGCTAACTGATGGACGAAAGCTATGCTCAAAGGAAAGCTACTCTACTTGACAAACTGAACTGAAAGCAAATCAAAGCATGTAAACCTAGGAAACCCTAATTTAACTAGTCTAACCTCTACAATGCAAAGAATGTGAATGAAACTTCAACCAAGGCTGTTGTTACCTCTAATAAGTGCAAATGCATGGATCTAAACTACTTGCATCATGAAAGACATGTTTTTGTATTTTTCCTTTAAGTGTGTGGAATGATTGTGATTTTGTGCTAACTAGGGTTTGGTGGTGCAGATGGGATGGAGAAGGAAGGAAAGCGTGGGACAGGTTGGGGAGGCTGGGAGAGGTCCCTAGGGATCCTTAGCATCCATCCATAGAGGTCCCTCACATTCAGAAGCTCGGCAACCGAGTGAGTGGCCTCCTACAGGAAGTCTGCAGGGGATCCTACAGGATACTCTGGTTTCTACAAGATGTCTACAAAAGGCTACAGGATGACCTACCGTGAGTGTTTGGCATGATGGAGGAGTGATGGAATGGTAGGGGGAGATGTGTAAGGTAGGAATGAGGCTGGTGATGGCTGTAGAAGTGGAGGAATGGGATAGGGAGTGAGTGTAGGGAGTAGGTTGGAAGATAGAGGGCTAGGTCACTAAAGGGCTAGAGGATGGAATTACGTGAGGAATGAAAGACTTTGGGAGATATCAGAGCGGAGCAGAGGTCAAAGACGTGTTTGCAGGTGTGATCAAGGTGGAGGACGAAGTGATGGAACGAGAGAAAGCAGTGTAGATGAAACAAATGCTTGTGACTGTTACCAAACCGAAAATGCATTAACCTAAACTACCTATGCTTGTAAATTCAATGAACAACAATCCAAAACGCGAAGGAGAAAGTGCATGAAGCTGTGGTAAAGGAATGTGGTGCAGGTGTGAATCATGTGGAAGCATCTAACATAACGTGACTGTGGTTGCAGCAATCATGAAATAAAGAAATGCGTATTTTTGGTGGTTAGTCATGGTCTGCACCCCAATCCCAAATGAGATGGCAGTGAGCCTTAACAACCCTTTTTGCTGGAGCTCCAATGGATTATATCTATTCTCTGCTAACCTAAACAACTGTAAGCAAATTCACCATAAGCAAATCCTATCTAAATTCATGAAGAACAACTAAATTAACAACCTGTAATTCGAATTGCATGTGGAAATGAAAACTCAGAGTGCTGGAATGAAATGCAAACAACACTACAGCAGAGGGGATCTATGGCTCTCAGGTTGGGCCCTAACCTGAGAGCTATAGTCTCCTTAAGAAAACTCAGAACTGAATCAAAATCTGTCTTCTTTATTCATAATCTCATGTTATGCCAAAACTGGCTTACAATAAGAACTAACACCGAGTTGTAGCTCATACACCAAATTACAAGCGTAATACCAAAAGTCAAAAAGCTCCTAATCAAGGCTATGGCCTTAGTATTTATGCAAAACCATCATCCAACAAGTTTCCTTGATTTTAGGCACTCGGCTGTCCAACTGAAGTTTAACTGGTGATCCTGTAGGACAGTTATGACTGCTGTTCCTGTAGAACAGTTGGCTGCCTTTATGCTCGGTGCTCTATGCTCGGTGGGGAGATTGATTTGAGCTCGGAGCTACGGTGGGAATCACGAGGAAGGTCCCCAAGACTGTGGACATTCTCTCCTAAAAACCAGCAGTGCCACCTCATTGTCTCCTTGTCTCCTTTTTCATGTCTTTTTCTCCCTTTAAATGCAAAAATCCTGAAAGCATCATGCATTAGTCACGTAGATAATATGTCTACCCTTCTTCCTACAAACAACACGAACAAACTAAGAAATGCATACATAAGCAATAAAAATGAATGGTTTGAGCAAGTAGAATAGGCCAAAATGAGCCCAAATTGTACCAAAATTGGGGCTCATCAGTAACCTCCCTCCATTGCACTATAAATACAGGCATTGGGCTGGTTGCTAGGGAGGTTAGAAGCTGAACATTTTTGAAGATAAATGCTGGTGAAATCAAGACTTCCTAGTTAAGCCTAAAGAGGAGAGATCACATACCTTTTTGGTTTCATTAGGGAGTGAGTGAAACTTGTCAAAGTAGAGGAGACTTCTTGCTGGACCCTGGGAGGAGCTTGTATAGCGTCAAGGCAAAGGTTGTAAGGTTCTTCTTCTTTTGAATTAATACAATCAAACTCATTTTTCTCAACAAGTATCTTATGTTATTTGTTTCATGGACTCCTTGACTTTCATGTTAAATATGTTTTGATGTAATTGGCTTTTCAGGTGCTATTTAATTTGTTTGCCTTGTTTGTGTTTGCAGATTCGCGAAAATGAGCTCATTTGGATCGAAGGAGCGAGGGCATCCACAAGCTAGCATTGGACCTAAGGTAGGCCCTAAAACACTTGTTTTCTATTGTTCATTAAAGCATATTTAGAGAAAGATAGTGTCTGGTTGGTTTGCTTGTCATTAGGTCTTCTTTAGATTCTAGGAAGGTCTATCTTGTCCACAAGATCGACTTATTCCATGTGACAAAATGGCGACTCCGCTGGGGAGATTGATTTTTTTCTTTGTTTATATTTTGACCTGAGAAACTCTATTTTTGTTTCCGTTTTTGGCTTGATAATTGTGGGATTGGGTGAATTTAGTTAATTTTGAGTTAGTTTTTATTTTTCATAGTTTTGGGAGAAGTACGCACCCTCTGAGTTAAGCACAGTGCATACCTGTACGCGCTTTTGCTTTGTGCACAAAGCATGAACGCACCTGTGTAAACAGGCTGCTTGCGTACCCTATCAATATTTTGAGAAATTTTAAAATTTTCTCTTTTTTATCAGTTTAGAATTTGTTTATAGGTTTTATCCATTGCCCAGACCTGCATGTGCCCTGTCAAAAACTTTCCTTGTTTTAATTTCACTAGTGTTAGGATTTTAGGTGAAATTTCTAGGAGTTTTGCTTGTTGGGTTTATTTTTTGTTTTGGTTGTGTAGTGGCTCTGAGCTTAGAGGCTGTAGGGACTTTAGATCACCTTAGTGTCTACCAGCCTTCTTATGAGTCTGACCGTTGATGAAATCTCCCCTTGTTTGAGGAATCCGCTTTGAGTTTTCTCTTTACAAAACTTCGAAAAACTTGTGTTTGAGAGTTTGGATTTTCATTTTCAAAAAGGAAACGAAATTGGTTGTTCTTGACTGATTTGTGATTCTTCATAAATCAGTCCTTAACTTGCATCTAGCTGAGTAAAACATCCTTAAAAAAGACTGTTAGTAGGCTTTGACTTCAAATAGGTTTTTATAGTTGTAGCTCTCAAAGTTAGTCATTTTCATTAGTTTTGAGTGTTTTATTTACAAAATATAAAAAAATCTCTCTTTTGAAAAGTTTGTTTTTCGTAGTGATTGAATGCTTTGAAACGAAAAGGGAATTTTTTGTGAAATAACTAGTTGTCTCGTTTTGAGTGCTTTGGAAAGGAAAAGCTCTTCTTTTAATTTGTTTAATTGAGAAAGATTGTGTTTACAGAGTATTTGCATTCTCAAACTCTTTCTTAGTTTAGAAGTTCATCGAAGAGAAAAATATTGTTTAGATCATCTTAGGTGAATTTTTAGTGATTTTGAGTTGAGTCTTCATACCATGAGTTTCATCTCCGCACCTTTGGACTTAAACAAAAACCACTAAAATTAACGCTTAAAGTAAAATTCACCTAGTAACATTTTTATTTCTAGGGCTCTGATACACCAACTTAGCTTAGGCTAGTGTCTTGGAGTAGGAGAGTAATTAACTCTCCAAGACAGTAAAAACAAACAAGTAGTTGTATCTTATGGTAGGGAAGAAATCCAATTGTTGCATTTATGCTCTAGGAAAGCTTCTCTTAAAGGAGAAGCATGAGATCGTGTCTGAACCAGTGTGGGAATCAATCCTTCCTCATTGGGAATGATGCCAGATATGCACGTATTAAAAATGGTAAACCTCAGATTAACCATTGTCGAGGAGCCTGGGGTCACTTGTTGGTAAACCTTGGATTATGTCAAGGAGCCTTCAAGGGGATTGAGCTTGCTACTCTGCCCTTGCGTGCGTATCGGATCGTAGAATGTTCCCCCAGGTGTATTTGTCTCAGTTGGTAACCTTAGTGGCCATATTCTTTAGGACTCTTCCTGAGGTGAAAGTGGTGGGAAGATCCCACTGTACCTGGAGCAGACGTCGGCTAGACTCACTTGAATTTTCTGGGGGGTTCACTTCACTCGAGACGGTTAAGTGGAGGAACTTGTGCCTATCTATTCACTAAGCAAGTTGCCGGGATAACTGTTCCAACCACCATTTCTGTACTGAACTCTGCGACGTTGGATTTCATCACCAACTAGTGTTTTCGGTCCGGAAAGTTACTGTTTGTGTGTGTTTGATCTCCTAGATTCTTTAGGCGTGTGATTCAAATTTGTTTGGTTCTTTAGAGACCTTAGGTGCTTTTCATTGAGTTTTTACTTTGTTTGCGTGTGAAGTAGTTAAAAGTCTTTAACTGTGGCTGAATTACCAAGATAGTCCCATAGACTTCGGGGCCAGTCTCCTGAGATTATAAACATGGCTGAGTTACTGAGGAAGTCCCGTAGACTTCGGGGCCAACCTCCTGAGGAAGTACCGAGCCAACTTGAAAGCTTAAAAGTCCTCGTAACTCCTAGAGACAGTAGAGTTGGGTCACCGGAAAAGGAGAATCTTCTTTGATAGTACATCCTGATTTTCAAACACCAGTAGCAGAATATAATCCACAGTCTGTGTCTGTCTCCGAAATCGCTGGTAGCTTTTCATCTACTAGTGATATAGCTGAAGAACCCGAAATATCTGAGCTGGAAAGTGAATTTGCTGCTACTCTGACATCGGGGTTTGTTTCTCCAACTTTTAGTGATCCTGATTCACCTAGGGTAGAAAGAGTAATCACTCAAGACCTTCCTTCTGGACTTATTTCTATTGAAGAACTTGCTCCGGAGGAAGAAGGAGTAGGCATCCCTATCCCTAAAAATCAACCTATCATTGAACTAAGGGAGCGAAAATCAATTTTTTACAGTCCACCTAGGAGTAGTTCTTGGTATCTTTCTTTGACTAATTATTTAGAAAACTCAGGGTTAAGTTTTTCACCACCTCGTGCTCCTTATCACTCAACACCTAGAGGTTTTTATACTCCCGTAAATATGTCTGGACAGTCGTCCATGTTTACTCAATCGCCCGAATCTTTTTTGTATGGCGGTCCATCTGTTCCCTCTGGGTATCAGTCTCTTTCTGGTACTTTTTTGGGAGCATCTCCTCAACCCATTGAGCAAGGGTTATTAACTGGAAGCAATGGTAATAAACCGTTGAGCGTAGAAGACATTCTTATGATGTCAGGTTCTATTCCCAATCCTCAACCTCAAGGTGGCCAGTTACCGCCTGGGGGACAACCTCAATTAACGCCTGGGGGGCAACCTCAAGGTACACAATTTGCATCTGGGGGGCAACCTCAAGGACAGTACATACCTATGGGACAGTACGTTCCTCAAGGTCAACCCCAGACTCAATATTTACCCCAAGGTCAACCCTAGTATCAATTTATACCTCAAGGTCAACACCAGTATCAGTATGTGCCTCAAGGGTATCAACCCCAAGGTCAATACTCAAACCAAGGTTTCCAACCACCGCAAGGTCAAACGTTTGTTCAAGGAACGGGAAATGTACCTTTCAATTATCAATCCTACCCTAAACCCGGTTATGGTCCTCAATATTCTCAACCAGTTATGCGTCAGTACCCCGGAATGAATATAGTGTGGGATCCATCGCAAACCCAATAGGTGTTGCAGCCAAGTGTACAGTTGTCATCTCAAACTGGACAACCCCTAGTTTCTGGTACACCCCAGCAACCAGTCCAGTCTAACAATCAAACTTCTATACCTTCGGTAGTTTCTCAGTCTGGGCCCAGTACACCTCGTACTCCACCTCAAACGACTGCTATAATTGTCGCTACATCTGTTCAATCTATCCCACCTACTTCTGGAGTATTGACAGCTCCAGTTTCTACTGTTCCTGTATCTACTCCTCAGACATCTTTACCACCGTCTGGATCTACGATTCAAACTTCGGTTCAGATGCCTGTAGGACAACCTGGTTTAAGTACGGTTGTCACAAGTCAACCACAATTCACCTATCAACCGTACCAGGGACAATATCAATTCGGTCCTGCTGTCCAGTAGCCAGTTTATCAGTATCAACCGTATCCTGGGTACACTTATCAACAACCTCAACAACCCCAGTACGGTTCAGTTAATCCTGGTTTTCCGGGGGGATACAATATCCCGAACGCGATTCCTATTCCTAGTTATCCTGGATATCCTCCTCCTGGGGCTGGTCTCATGACCCAGAATTTTAGGGATCCTAATCGGCAGTTACCGTTTATCGCAACTTTGGACTTGCCTGACTTGTCGCGCCTAATGAACGATCCCATTAATTATCTTCCATTTTGGCCACCAATGCCGAATAAGTTGCCCAGTGACATTCCCAATTTTGAAGGTAAATCGGGAGAGGACCCGTCGAACCATGTGATGACTTACCACCTCTGGTGTGTGTCTAACTCCATCACAGATGATTCAATCCATCTTGGACTTTTCCAACGCACTCTAATTGGTCTCGCGGCCAAGTGGTACATTGAGTTACCGCGAGGCACTTTTTATAATTTTAGTCAGTTAGCTACCTCGTTTTTAACTCATTTACAGTTGCCAGTCTGATATGACAATGGCACAGAATTGTTAACTTTGCTAAAACAATCAAAATCCATGTACATTTCAGATCATATTCATGAGTGGAGACGTCGACATCGTTTAGTGAAGGTATTTATTCTGTATCAGATTTTGGCTGAGTGGTTTGTAAAATCTTTGTTGCCAAAGATCACTGAATATGTTGCTAAAGCCGGAGTTGTTACTGAGGAGAAAGTCATTGCTCAAGCACAGTACCTTGACTTGGTCTATACTCAGTCAGGTACGTTACATGAAAAAATCCCCGATCTTCCCAAGCAAAATCAAATCGCTGCAGCTCCTTCGGGATCTCATGCCGCTGATGGTATGATTGGCATGGTTAACACTAAAATTAAGAAGAAGTCTTCCAAGAATTCTTCCCCTATCATAACTTTGCCTGATTCCCCAACAGGAGATTCTTCTGTAGAGATTTCCGCCGATATTCACGTTGTAGAGTCATCTACAGCCAAATCAAAATCCAGTGGGAAGAAGAAAGAAAGAAGAAGAATAAAATGGACAAAAGTTCAAAGGAGAAACCTGAAAAGGCAGAATCCAATGATGAAAAGCGCAAACCTCGTTATCCTTGTCTCATTTGTGACGATGAACATTTTACAAGAGACTGCCCTCATCGTGCAAAGGTTGTGAAGATCGTCAAGGGTTCCCAAACTCCTGCTGTTTTGAAGGATCCTTTTCCGGCTCAAGACAACAAGATGATAGGTTCATCCTCGAGTCCTAATGAAGAACCCATACTGATGATGTCCCATGTTAGGATTGCGACTTGATCGCAAGATTATGGTAGTAAAAGTCCTGTTGATGGTAAAGAAGCAGAATCTTCTCATTCTAATCCATCAACCTCAGCTCCTGGTTCTCATCCTCTATAGATCGAGAAACCTAATCCAGACTTGGTAATCAAACCACCCGCCAAGGGTATACTTCGAAAGTCAGCTTTCAATCCACATGCGAGAGCGGCTCAGAATTATAACATTGTTGAGGATTTAGCTGTTTCACCCTCAGCAATGTCGGCTTTGGAAGTGCTGCAATCATGCCCAGCGCAACGTAAATTACTTTTGTCAGCTATAGGAGCTGCTAATGTTCAGGACCCGAACCTAATAATTTTCGATCTAGAAAATAGTACACTGCATTTGCCTCATCAAATGGCTTTCCAGATTCCAGTGATAGTAAAAAACAGGCCTATTCATCGGACTGTAATTGATGAGGGAGCCTCAACGTGTATTATGTCGATACAGTGTTGGAGATCGCTTGGTTCTCCTTCACTAAATCAATCCCCTGACGATTCTAAAGGCCTTTGATGGCCGTGGGTTTCATCCTTTTGGCATTCTACAGGATTTTCCTATAGGGGTTGAAGGAAAAACCGTTAGTCTAGATGTGGAGGTGGTTGATGCCCCTCTAGACTACAACCTTCTCTTGGGTCGAAGTTGGTCTTACGCTATGACAGCGGTCGTTTCATTGGTCTTTCGAGTAATAAAATTTCCACACAATGGAAAGGTCGTAACAATAGACCAGCTGGCTTACTTTTCATCCGACCCAGCCTCTTCGGAGAGTATTCAGCATGTTGGTAAAATGACTATCCCATATAAGGATGTTGGAGTAGGATTAGTTAAAGATGTCGGTTTACTGGGAACTTTTCCTTTTCCTCCAATCAACGCATCATCTTCATTTGCAACCATTCATATGATTACATCAGACACCATTGTTTATGATGATCCTTGGATCATTCCTTCTGAATCTAAAATAGACTCACTTGGTAATTCCATGCCATTGAGTCCATATGAAATTGCCTATGAAGCCGTGCAGTCATTTTCCGACCTGTGTTCAACCAAAAATGACTTAATGAATGTGGTCCGTGAGGAATCACTTTTCGCATCAACCTCAGATTTAACTACGTTTTCTGAACTTGTTCACTCTGATGAGAAAATTCGTGAAATCCTATGTGTAGATGATTTACCATGGGAAGATCTCCATCACAGATCTTCGTTTTTACCTAAGGATGATCATTTTGAAAATGATTTCTCATCAATTTTTACAACCGAATATGTCAAGGAACCTCAAAATCCAATGAAACATCCTGATTCAGAGTTAAATTTGGGAAACATCTCTCGAACTATTCCTATTGACATTTCGGTTAAGCTCGGAATTGTTGAGAACATTCATATAGGTGCCTCGTGTACAGATAACGAAATTCAATTATATAAGGCCCTATTTCAAGAATTCCGAGAGGTGTTTGCCTGGTCCTATGAGGAAATGCCAGGAATTGATCCCGCGATTGTTGTTCATGCGATCAAAACTTACCCGGACGCTAAACCCGTCTGGCAACATTTGCGTCAGATTCATCCACGAAAAGTTGTTGCAATTAAAGCAGAAGTTGAAAAGCTATTGAAAGCAGGTTTCATTTATCCGATCCCGTTAACAGATTGGGTATCGAATATTGTTCCGGTTAACAAAAAGCATGGAACAATAAGAATATGCATCGACTATAGGGATATTAATCGAGCCTGTCCAAAGGACAATTACCCAACTCCCTATATCGATCAAATCATTGACGATTGTGCCGACAGCGAAATATTCTCCTTTATGGATAGTTTTTCCGGATACAATCAAATCAACATTCTACCTACTGATCAACCAAAAACGGCTTTCATTTGTCCATGGGGGACATTTTCTTATTGCAAATTACCTTTTGGGCTTAAGAATGCCGGAGCAACTTTTCAAAGGGCGATGTCTTATGTGTTTCATGACATCAAGCACATTGTGCAACCCTATCTCGATGATTTACCTGCTCATTCATTACATCGAGCTGATCACCTTGTCCATTTACAAGCAATCTTTATGAGGTGTAGGCATTATCGTATTCGGTTGAACCCACACAAATGTGTCTTCTGTATAGAAATGGGTCGATTGATGGGGTTTGTAGTTTCTAAAGCCGGCATTTGCGTTGATCCCTCGAAGGTCGAGGCTATCATCAAATTGCCTCCTCCTTCGAGTCTTCGCCAACTCCAAAGTTTGCAAGGGAAAGCAAACTTTTTACGACGATTCATTCCTAACTACGCCGAGGTTACAAAGGGTTTTACCTGGTTGTTGAAGCAAAACACTCAATTCTTTTGGGATGAGATAGCTCAGAAATCTTTTGATGCACTCAAACACGCGTTGACCCATGCACCATTGTTGCATCCTCCCAACTACAACTAGGATTACTTCTTGTATCTCGGCGCTTCTCATTCCACTATTGGAATGGTCTTAGTTTAGGAAGATGAATCAGGAACTAAACATGTGATATATTACCTTAGTCGCACGTTAAATCCGACTGAGCTAAAATACTCACATGTGGAGAAATTGGCATTGGCAGCTGTTGGATACCTATACCAATAGGTTTCATATTTCATGATTGGCCAAGGAAAGTCCAAATATGCTCTGCTTTGATATCACAAAGATCCCATATTTCCTAGAGAACAAGAGGTGTGTAAAGTGTTTCAAATATTGATGACCTTATTTCAAATTTTGATGGATGGTCCAAAAGTCTAATCTGGATCATGCCATGTTTAAATTTTCTGTTGTAGAATAGAGAAAGGAGTCTGTCCAAACTGCTTAATCTTGGCAGACAACTAGTTTAGGTAGAGAAGAAAAGGATCCCAACAGCCTAATCTGGGACCTTGGAAGAGATAAGGGTAGAAGTAGATAGAAAAGAATAAAGAAAAAGCCAAAGAAAAGAAAAGGCAAGTAAGGGTCTGCAAGTCCAAGTGCACCCTCCAATGGAGAAACAAAAAATGCTAGGAAAATAGCTGGGTAAGTAGTTGTGGTTGCAGAAAGGGCATTTTCACCATTGCACATATGTCAAAAGATGTATTGCCAAGGCAAAATCTATCAATGGACAAAGTGGTTAATTCCATCAAATTACAGCAAGGAGCATGACTAACCTCCCTTTCCCCCTTCACTCCATTATTAACATTCCCTTTTCAGCTGAGATTCATGGAGAAAGACCATGGTTTTATGGTGGTTCTTGTTCACACAAAGGCCACATTTCTTGTCTAAGATCTTTTCATTTTGATCTACTCTCAAAACTAAATCAATTTCAGATAAACTCAGTGAGATCCCCTTCATTTGCTCCCTCATTCATATTAACCTCTAATTCTACTATATAGCTCCCCTATCTTACCCTTCCCCTAATAATATTAACACTATGGTGTA
Organism: Pinus tabuliformis; assembly: GCA_031772625.1. Lineage (NCBI taxonomy): Eukaryota > Viridiplantae > Streptophyta > Pinopsida > Pinales > Pinaceae > Pinus > Pinus tabuliformis. The sequence goes on along the minus strand of CM062818.1, from coordinate 377,093,767 downwards.
TAAAGCCCCAAATTCTATAAATACTCCTCCCCTTGGCATTATAGCCATATGTTCTTCAAAAGGAACCAAAGTGACCTCTGGTCACCTTGGTGAACCTATCACGTCCCATTCCCCCTTGCTACAAGCCAACTTGCTCCTCAAACCACCATTTGCATTGAAAAAACCCTTATAAACCCTCTTTTACCCTTAAATCCTTTGCAAAAATTACCCAAAGTCTAAAAAGCCCGCCTCTGGCACATTTCCAAAAGGTTAGCGCGCAGTTTGTTTTAATGGAAAACATTGAAAAAACATCAAAAAACCCACAACCCAAAGTTTTCCACCTGCGCATATACTCCGAGCACGTTGTTGCTCCGCCCACCGTCGGATCAGGTCCCGAGGATCCGACGATCCACAGCAATATCGGAGCGGCCCCCATGGTGGTCCTTTACCGCCCGAGAAAGTGACGTTGCGTCACGTCACGGGCAGGCCACGCGTCAAACAATAAGGGCTCTCGGAGCCGGGCCTGACACTTTCAGCGCCGTACCCAGACCGCCCCGAGAGACCGTAGCGGCTAAGCCTTAACCGTAACCGCTACGGTCCTGACCGCCAGCTGCCCTCCTATGTCATATCGCCACGTCATTTCTGCTTATCCTTTTGCCGTTGATTGGTCCACCTCGCTGATGACATGGCTGCCACCTCATCGCCCCATGGACCAATAGCTTACCGCCACGTCACCCGATGACGTCAGCTGACGTCACTTGACCTTGACCCGCCAATGACGTCATGCTGACGTCATCACTAAAAAGCGCCAAAATGGTAAAAAGGTCCATATTAACCCAAAAAACCGTGTTTTTCTCACTTTTTACTCCTGTCGCTACTTCGGCTCTGCATGGCTGTTTACGTCCAAATTTTCGCCAACCTGCTCAGTTAACCAAGGCGACCTCCAGAGCTCCAACCGTGCACGCCTATGCGACCTCTGTTCGTCAATTAACAGGTATTTACCGTTTGCTGCCCTCCATACGCCTGTTATTGAAATTAAAGTTACTCAGAGGGCTAAGGAGACCTTAAAAATTATATTTTCACCGGCCATTTCCCTCTGCACATCCACATTTGCAACTGTGAAGTCCAAAAACATCAGCTGAGCCTTAATACTTGTAATTTCGCTCAAAAACAACATTCACTGCATATTCCCGGCAAATTTCTTGTTAAACTCAATTCACCCGCTAAAAGAGGACATAGTGAGACCATAGAGAAGCCCTGCTCCTGAAACAAACAGTATTTCAACTGCTGTTGTGTAAATTCCTCCTCTGGTATCTGAGATACAAACTGTTTTTACAGAAAATCACTTCTATTCTGTGTTGTTTCCATTAAACCATCCACCTACAATTGTTGAACTTTGAAGAAGATCATGGAGACTCCCATTGCTCTCAACATCAAGCCCCTCAATGCCCCTCACCAGGAATTGGAGTGGAAAGCCCTGGGAGATATGGATTACCAAATGCTGGACTGGTTTCTTATGGGCTCCAAGTATAATATCCAGATGCTGAATGAGTTGAAAGCCCAGCACCTGAGTGGAGCAGACATCTTGGGGATTTGGGACTCAAACCTGCCAATCTACAACCTCCCCCAGGTAAATCCTATGCCAGAGTTGATATACAGCTGCCAGGAATGCTATGACCCAAACCAAAGAGCTGTCATCAGCCCCACAGGCTCAGTCCTGTTCCAGATCACCCCAGAGAGTATTAATGAGATGCTGCACTTCCATACTGCCAAGCAATTGACCCCCCTCAATATGCAGAATTTGATAAAGAAAGGGAGCAAGCTGTCAATTGACCAAATCATTAAAATCAATCAGTTGTTTGTAAAACCAGGTTCTGAATCAGTCAGAACTCCTCCTATTGGATATCAGTACTTGAATGAATTGGGCAGGATGTTAGTGGATTTGATCAGCTATGCCCTAGGATTCAAGGGAATGGAAGATGTGGATGAAACCATAATAGCAATGCTGTCTCTATTCTCTCCTGGTAAGCCCCCAGCTGTGCATTATGATTATGCTACATACATTGTAGATAAAATCCATGACCAGTTTATGAACTTGAAGAGAGAAAGACTATTCAGGTATACCTCATACATATACCACCTCTTCTTGTTTTATCAACCAGCTACCTTCTCTTTTCCTTTGAAGCAACTCAATGCCCAAGGAAATCCAAGATCAGTGGTGTTCTGGACCTCTGTCTTTCACTATACATCTGTGTCACCTTACACATACAATGAGTTCATTGACTTATTCATTTATCCAGCCTTGACAGTATTGCATGGTGTTCCTCCTCCAAGGCTAACTGATGATATGAAGAGAGTTCTTCACCTAAACAAAACCTACAGCATTGGTAATTGGTACTTCTACCAAAACCACACAGTCATCAGAATATATGGCTATGAATTGACACCTTTTAGATTGCCAAGGTATGTCCCCATGAGGCTTTTTGCCTTGGAATATTTCAGACAGTTTGGCAACTCAGACTACCTGCATTTTCAGAGCAAGAACAAGAAGTCACAGCTAAAGGTGAGGAGCCAGCTGGGTCCTTTCCTATATAACAGAAAAGAGGAGGGATGGAAAGAGGCAAACACTATCCTGGAAGGCCTCAGACTGCAAACTAGTTTTGAATGGATACCCTATGACCCCAATCATTTTGTCTCCCTTAGGAGGATAAAATACAAATTGGGTAGTTATGCACACAAGAGACAACCTGAGATTGAACAGTATGCCAATGCATTAAGCTGGGAAGAGGGTACCTTAGAAGAAGAAATAACTGCTGAAGAGCTTCTAGAAAGAGAAGCTAGAAATATACAAAAGCAAGCTGACTTGGAAAATTGTGGACAGGTTCCTCATTCATACAGAAGACAGCTTGGAGCAGCTACTACATCATCAACAACACAGCAGCAAGCTGCCGGGAAAACACCACAAACAGCCAGTAAAGATAAAGGGAAACAGGTGGAACAACCACCTCCATTGACAGAAGAGCAAGTGGAAACATTGCTACAACAGCAAGAAGAGATGGAACAGCAGGAACAAGGGCAGCAGCAAGAAGAAGTGCCACTTAAGGAACAGCAACCCTTGCAGCAAGAAAGGGTGATTGACACTCCTAGTTCCACTGAGCAACAGGCTCAGAATATAGTGCCTCCTAGGGCAGAAACTACTTTTGATACATCGGTCCTCCAAACCCCACAAAAGGAGGAATTAACCAGGAAAAGAGATAGAGAGACTCCCCTGACTTCATCCATCAATCAGGGAGAGAAAAGGAAAAGGTTGAATGACTTCCCAGAAGATGATGAGGCAATAAGACAAGCATCGGGCATGGGCCCACCCATCCGAGAAGTATCAGCCAGTTCATTCCAGCATGATCATGATAGAGCTATGGGAGGGGAGGTCAGCTCCTCCAGCCAGCACAAAGAAGGACAGGTAAGCATCAAACAACAGTTTATCGACATTAAAAGGAGGAGTGATCCTATTAAAGTACAGCTGTACAATCATTTGCTGAACCTGGCTCCCACCAATCAGCAAAGACTCATGTCTGCCTTTGATGTAAGTGAAGGCAAAATGATCATGAGTCACTTCATGCCCACAACTCTGCACCCCCAATCTACCTCGGATTACCTAAGGACCAACATGGAGGTTCTGGCCAAAGATATACACCCTATGGATAAAATCGAACTGCATAAACAAACTGGTGAAATGGTGTATGCCTCCTTGGCAGATGAAACATTGGAAAACTACAAATTGAAGAGCAGCCTTGATAATACAGCCTCTCAGCTGGAATTGGAGAGAGCATCATCACAAGCCAAGGACAACAGAATCAAGTCCTTGGAGGATGTAATTATAGAAATAGGACATGATCCTAAAGATGTTAAAGGTATCCAAGAACTGTTGAAGATAAGGGATCAAGACATGGCTTCCTTAAGGAGGAAAATCAAGCTCCCAGCCACCATCCATCCTCAAACAGATGAAGTTGCTCAGCAAAGGCTAGAAAAGGATGCTACGGATTTGATGATATCCTTATACAAGGAGCTGGTTCGGACTCAAGACCAGCTAGGACAATCAGAAGCTGCAAAGGCAGCATTATAGACAGCATTAAAACAGAGAGAAGAGGGCCAAACTTCCCAGCCCCCTCCGGAAGTAATCAATCTTGAAGAAGCTCCTCCAACAACTACTCTTCCTCCTCAGCAGACAGGAACTACATCACCATCTACAACAACAACTACGCCAACAACAGAGCAGACTCCTAGTCTGGATATGCAGAAGCTGCAAGCTGAGATCCGAGTTCTTGAATCCCAAATGAAAGAGCTTGATGAAGTCAAAAGGTCTTTGACTAAGGTGAATGAAAGATTTGACAAAAGCAAGCAGAATGAGGCAGCAAAGGAAAGAGAAATAAAAGTTCTAAAAAAGAGAATAGCTGAACTGGAAAAGGAGCTTGCACTAGAAAAAGTAACAGCAGAATTAAAAGCAGTCCTCTGGGGCAACATTGGTCGATCCATCACCAATCAGTGGCAGTATATTGAGACTATGGATGAGCAAATAGTACTCATCACAAAGGCAAACAAGGAAATACACAGAGCAAGAGCAAGCCTTGGCCACATGCCAGATGCTGCCAGCAGAATGATCAATATTTTAAATAACAAGACAAGCTCTCAGCTGGCCACCATGGGAATTACTAACAGGACTGAAACAATCTCAGTAGTTAAAAGAGTCCTGACACTAAGAAGCCTAGTTGGAACACTGGAGAGGAGAACACAGGATATGCAGACCGAAATCAACAAATTCCTGGACAGATTCCTGGCATTACAGAACAGAGGCCTCCCCAGCATATTAAGCAGTGTAGGAAGACTGCTTACCCTGGAAAATTACATCAAAAGGGTTGATGCCCATGCTGCAGCACAAATTGTAAAACAGCCCAGTACCTCAGCAGAAACAGGGCCAGCATCAGGGCAGAATTTGTATGATAGGGTGGATAACCTGTTTTTTATCATGAATGAAATTGATCACCTGTTTGATACACCACCAAATTTCTTTAAGTATACAGAAGCAGATGAGACTATGGGGGCAATCATAAATCACCAATTGCCCACACATGAAGTATGGAGGAATTTGACACAGATAATCTTATCAGGCCCAAACCTGTAGCGTTAATTTTCTCCAGTTTACGAACAATCATGCACAGACAGAATTTTGGTGGATAAATCCACAAGGAAAGGACAGATGCTGAGCCAACTCAGCAGGGCTATTTACTCACCACAGCAGCAATCACAATCACAGGTGGCAGACCCAAAATACAGCGCACGAGCCATAAAGTCGGGTTCTCCAGCATTTGATCAAAGTATCCCAACCGACTTAGCAGCTCCCAAAGGCTAAAATATCTTCTGACAGAACATCAAGACGCCTTTAATTTGTATTCAATGCTGTAATAAATTTCTGATAATAATATCTCAAAAGTTGGTGAGAACATTAAGTCTGAGATAACTTAGAACTCAGATATTTTTGTAAAATCGTATGTATATATTCGCCCCTCACTGAAGCTTAAGGGGTTGTTGTTATTTTCATTTTGGAGATCTCACTTGCTGTAAAATTCTCAGAGAAATAATACAAAGGGTGAATGGAACTTCCAAAGCTTGGCGTACCTTGATGCATTGTGATGAATGGTGAATGTTGCAGGATTCCAGAGTGTTTCATAAAACGATAAGTCTTTCTTAAATCTCTCTGTTACATGTTTTCGAGTCTTTTGTTCTCTTTTATTGTTTAAATGTTTTACACTTAATAGCAAAGTAGAAGAATAGTTCCAGGATTTAATCACTGATTACCCTGAACTCGATCTGAGCTATTATCCATGTTTTCTTCAGATACAGTGAATGAAGTGTAATTCTTAACTGCTGCACTTTAAAACTATATCTTTTACAGTGATAGACATTCCCAGGAATTCAAGTTTGCTCCTGAGACATCTATCCGTTTCTCATATCTAGTTTGGTGGAAATACTTAAATACTTTAGCGAAAATTCTTAATTGCTTTCAATGGTTTTTTCACCTGTTTGTGTTATAAATCAAATATTTTGTTGTATGAATTATCCAAATGGCCCTGTAAGTTTCACCAATTCACCTCAAGGTTTCTAGACACCTGCAGCCATAGACTCCATTGCCCAATGATATTTGACTCTTTGAACGTTATATCACAAAACCTGAAAGAAAATCTTCAACCAAAACATAAACAAAACCTGTGCGTAATACCTAGCCTAAAACACTATCATAACAGATACAAATCATAAAGAGAGAGCCCTCTCTGATCACAGTTTGGCTAGAAGCAGTGATCCAAAGATTGGTTAGTGGTTACCCCGGCCGTATTCCCTTGGGAGTCATAGGGAACAACCTGGGTGTTAACAGCAGCCATTCAAGCTGTCCAGCGTTTTCGTCACTACATTCTACTACGTAAAACTACGGTAATTTCGGATTGCAACCCTATGATCTACATTTTGACCAAGAAATTGCTAGGGGGAAAGTACTCTAAATGGATCATTATCCTGCAAGAGTTCGACTTGGAATTTGAGAAATCTAAGTCTAAGAAATCTTTAGTTTTTGCGGAGTTAATGTGTGACTTCCCGCGTGCTGACACGGAAACTGTGGCGGAGGAGCCCATTGTGGACGAATCCTTGTTTCTAATCAGCACTTTAGATCCGTGGTATGCGGATATCATCGTTTATCTCCAGACCCAATCCTTTCGGCCAGAAATTTCAAGGTCAGAACGTCGAAAAATTCGATTCCAGTCCCAACAATTCAGAATTATTGGAGATAATCTTTATCGCCGTGGGACGAACTTTGTTTTTCGACATTGCTTAACTCACGAAGAAGCTGAAAGGGTTCTAAATGACTGCCACTCTGGAGCATGTGGCGGTCATATGTCTGGGTATGCCACAGCCTAAAAGATATTGCGCGCTGGCTACTTCTGGCTGTCTTTATTTAAAGATTGTATTACGGCGGTCCGAAAATGCCACAACTGCCAGATTTTTTATCGTAAGATGCGCGCTCCACCTGCTCCTTTCCCCCCTTTAATTTCCGTTGGTCCTTTTTCCAAATGGGGTATCGTTTTTATTACATGTAACCCTCACTTGGCCGAGGGGCATGCGTATATCATCCTTGCGGTAGATTATTTTACTAAGTGGGCCGAGGCGATGCCTACATTCGAGGCAGATGGCAAGACAGTTGTAATTTTCGTGTTCAATCATATAATTGCTAGGTTTGGTGTCCCGCAAGTGATAATCACTGATCATGGGTGTCATTTTCGAAATGTTATGATGACCGAACTTACAGGCCAGCTTGGTTTACGTCATGATAGTTCAACCCCTTATTATCCACAAGCGAATGGTCTAGTTGAGTCTATCAACAAAGTTTTAGTTATCAGTATCCCACGAATCATTGGGATTCATCGGTCGAATTGGCAGAACATGCTATTTTCAGTGCTTTGGGCATACTGAACTTCAGTAAAAACATCAACAGGGTTCACTCCTTTCCAACTAGTCTATGGTTTGGAAGTCGTGTTACCCATTGAATGCGAAATCCCGTCACTGCAAATGGCCATCGAATTACTTCTAGCCACTTCCGAAGAGGAAAAGCGTTTGTTATACTTGGCTCAATTAGATGAGAATCAACGTGATGCTGCATTGGCGATCGAGACTCACGCAAAATGAATGAAAGATCAGTATGATCGAAATGTGACCCCTCGAAATTTTTTGGAAGGAGATCTAGTCTTAGTGTATGATCAAGCTAATGATAAATTAGGCGCTGGAAAATTCGTTCCTATGTGGCATGGTCCCTATGTTGTCAAGCGAAAGCTAGCCAAAGGGGCTTATAAATTGGTAGACTTTGATGGGGACTCTTTGGGTAAATCCAGAAATGGCCTTTACTTGAAGAGGTATTATGCTTAAAAGAATGGGTATGGAGATTTTTAGTTAGGATAGTTTTTCTTTCTAGCTGGTGTGTTTTAGTTTAAACAGTGTGCTTAGCTTAGAGAGTGTTTTTTTGTCATTATTCCTGCTTATCTTGGTTTTACTCTTGATATTGCAGATGTCGATGCCTCTCCAAACATACATTGGTTTTGCTGATGGTGCTTGTCGTAAAACACGGAACATCTCTTCCGCAGCTTGGGTTATCTATTCGCCATCTGACGAGTTAGTATCTATGCATGGGGTAAGCCTTGGTCAAACAACGAACAACATTGCCGAGTACAGTGCAATGATTGAGTTATTGTCTGAATCTATTTCATTTGGGATTCAGAGTTTGATAGTGAGGTTAGATTCTGAACCCGTTGTATTACAGCTTAATAGAGTGTATGCCATTAGAAATCCAGTGTTATTAAGATTATTTTTGAGAGTGCGTCTCTTGGAACGTGAGTTTGATTACATTGAATATCAGCATATTCGAAGGTCTTTAAATACATTAGCAGATGCAATTGCTTCTCGAATGTTAAATAGACATTTGCAATAATCATACATGTGAATTTAAAATCATTCCATAACACGATTTACAAGATAAGTCGGTAATAGTGATATATATATATATAGGAGTGTGTCAAAAAATATATCGTCCTCGATCATAGGTTGAAAAACACCTTATGATTGGCAAAAATGATAAGTGCAAAAAACAAAAATGTCACATGTGCCCACAATAGGCGATCATCCTATCACTGGTGATGATCTCTATAAGAAACCACTGCACGGGCCACCTTGCAAAGGAATCTCCTAAAAGGTCCTGGGACCCCAATCACATAGCGCTGAAGTCGACGAGGAATGTCGTCTATAGTGGTCTCAGGAATATCTCCTGTCAAGCGCTCGAGATGACCCTCCAACTTGGCCAAAACCTCTGCTGATTCGTCCTGTGGGGCTTGCGCGGGTGCAACTGGTTGCCTCCTCTTGAAAGGCCAGAGAGCGGCTGGTCGTTGTGGACCCACATCTGCATTTGAAATTTTTACTATCAGTTTTGAGACGATGGAAAAACAAAAAAAAAATTAAAATAGGAAAATGTTGAAAAGGATTTTACCTGACTCATCCCACTACTCTCCTGGTGGAAGAACCATGTCTGGGTCACCACGAAAATCTATCCCAGCATAAGGAAAGTCCTGAATGGAAAAAACCTGGTTTTCCAGCCATTGGAAATACTCAGGTTTGAACTGAGCAACCTCCGTCCTCTCGTCTGGGTGACGGGCCATGACTGCGACCCATTGCATCAGTTTGGGCTCTTGAGGATGCCCAGCTCCAACAGTAAGGTGCTGTGGGATCAGCATAGGAACCCTCTCCAGGCCAAAACTCACGACCAAAGCCCCATAACCAAAGGTCTTTAGTCGTCCGTTCTTGGCCCTGGTCAGTTGGCCTTTCACATTGGCCAACACGGCATCACACCAGTTGAAGATGGTGCCTCGAAAGCAATCAACTTCCATACGCATCTGGGATCCAGTGGCAATATGTAATGCGGAAGCTCCACAAAGTCTGGTGACAGTAAATGCAATCACCATGAGTTCAGGACGGGATATGGTCTTTATGTATATCCCTTTGTCTCTAGCGTGGCTGTTGCAGTACTCTAGCTGGAGGCTATCGACAGACTGGCCACCTGGCCTAGTCCCGTGCAGAGTCAAGTCTTCGCCTCTCTTAGGCAAACCAGTCAAGAAATAAATGTACGCCCGCTCGATTTCGAGCTGGTGGCCACCAATGAAGAAGCACTGGTCCTGTATGCTCCATCTGTCAACTAGCCACTGTAAGAAATCCACCTGAGCCCTCATGCCAGGAATGGCCCAGAATTTGTATAATCCGCATGCCCTCAAAGCATCAAGTGAAGGCTGATGATTCCATGTGGCAACATCCACGTCCTCGTGCTCTTGGTCACGCCAATCTAGCATGATGTACTCTCTACATCAAGTATAAAGATTAATTAAATTGCTAGAAAATGTTTTGATTGGTCCATTTTTGAGAATTTTTGGGTTCAAAACCCTTGCGGCGGGGTACGCACCCTCCGGGTTGGACACAGTGCGTGGGTCCACACTTTGTCTACACGGAAGGTGCAGACCCCGAGCTTTTTCCCAATGGAGAAAAAGTCGGGGTCCGCAGGCCCGCAATGGTAAACCTACGGGCCCCTGCGCGCTGGTTTTGCGTCTAAAAACTCTCCCAAAAATGAAATGAAGGACTAAAACAAAAAACTAAACGATTGAAAATGAAGAGTAGGATGATGTGGATTACCTGGAGAAGACGGCGCTCGATTCTGACGGTTGGATTTTCCGCAATCTTCACGGGAAGTTTTCTGAGCAAAAGCACTATTTTCTCACCCAAACTCAAACGGTAAAAATGAATTGACAAAGGCCCTTTTTATAATTTTTTTGAGTAAATAAATCGCAAAATTGTTTATGTTTCACTTTGAAAAGGTATTTTGCGACATTTTTATTCATTTCAAACAGGTATGAGTAATGTTTGTGTTTTTGTGCAGAATAAAGGATTATTCAGGCGAAATCTACCATTTTCAACAAAAAAACATGTAGAGTCATCTTTAAGCTCTTTTCTGACTCCTAAAACATGAGAAGATTGCTGAGTTTTTCTTTTAAACTCATTAAAACGAAATTAAAAAGACGGTCCCCTTACAGCTCTTTTCCGACCGTAAAAACATGAAAAGATAGCCGGATTTTTGGCGTTTCAAATTCAATATTGGTTATGAAACGACGTGTCATCAATCGTTTTTTTACTTTTTCGGGTCAAAGGCACTAATGACGAAAAGTACTCCTTGGTCGTAAAAGATTAAGGAGTTCTCTCAAGTATTATTTTATACTTTTTCGGGCTTGGGAGACACAAGTTTACGAAAAAGGCCAACCCTGGAGTCTTCTTAAGTTTTTCAGACTCTCTAAAATTGAAAAATGCTGAGTTTCTCCTATACTGGACTCGTTAAAATTTCATAGTAAAGGACCTGTTCAATTACAAACAGGAACGAACCACTCCTTCTTAGGGTTCGAACTTAAACTAAGTTGGACTCATCCGAAGGATGAGCTTATAATCAAGCAAATGTTATCCTCCTCAAGCTTGTCAAAAATAAAGAGGTACTTGCTAGAAATGGTGGGGGAAAAGAGAGAAAAATGAGCCTGTTTGTCATACTTTGTAACCACTCTTGAACACGGCAATTTTATTCACCTGGGTTGGGAAATCCTTTGCCCAACAGTTGATCAAACCACATTGAAAGTCTTTAGCCGATTTCTGGGTATCAACATTGGGTCAATTGTCACCGAACCATCTGTCGTCTCGTTATGTGTTCAAGAGGTCAATGCCAATAAGCCATTCATCTGCAAAATATCTGTCATCCATCTTGTCCATCCCTGAGTCAATCCTTGCAACTAAAATTTCTTCAATTTGATCTATGATTTTGTGTTGTAGGCTTGCCTACGACGGATCGCTTTCTATCGACATCAGCTCATTATCTAGAAAGATGATCTAGGAATCGTCAGTACCTTGAGATCTGCATGCATCAATGGCAGATTTCTCGCCTTTGACGACAGTTTACATCATTGACTTTCGATCAAAGGATTCTGTGACATGCTCGACGTCAACACATTTATTCGCATCTCATGGATTGTACTGGGTACTTTGAGAGCCATTGACATCACTGGTGGTTTCTCTCACGCTTGTTAACGGTTTACATCATTGACTGGTAATCAAGTGGTTTCTACCATGTTCGACATCAACACATTCATTCGCATGGATAGAATCGTACTATTTCGGGAAGTAGAAATGAAGACCCTGGATCTAGTTTCTACAATCCAGGCTGCGAGGAATTTTGTATTCATTATATAATGAACTATTCATAAATAGATGGCTGCATCCATACTGTGTCCACACGAGTCTATACTTGTGATGTTTTACAAGATCATTCCTGTATCAGAGCAGTAGTTAGTTTTTCTAGTCAGTTTTGATCCGAGCATGGGAATGCCTACCTCAGCGATGATATGATCTCATATATATATTTTGCATTGAATGTTTTTATAGGTTCCAACCGGGTTCTCCACAAGATGATCCTCGAAATATTAAAGTACTTCACTCTTCCTAAATGATAAGAAATCCTCATCTACTACAGACTTCGCACTTTAGGGGGCAATCTGTTACACAAAAATATCGTCACCATGATTATTTGCAGTCAGTATGGGTCTATCATCACTTGTATTGTCCTCCTAAGCAAGTCTTAGACCTCAGGTCTTCAAATCAAGCTTTGAAAATGAGAGAGAGAGACATTAAAAATCAATGTAACTCTGGTTCCGCACTTTCTCTCATGGTCACCTGCGGTCCCGCACCTTATGTGTACAAAAGCTGCGGACTTGCCCACTCTGTCCCTAACAGTGTAGGTGTGGACCCCTGTGAAAGTCAAAAGGTGCAAGTTTTACCTTAAAAAAAATTCACTTTGGGTTAATTCTAGAGGTTTCTAGAAGGAATTTTGACGTGGATTGTTCGCTCGGAGGTGGTTCATGCATCCCAAAAGAGAAGGAGCTAATCCCTTGAGGATAGGAGCTATCCCATTGAAGGAGGGCTTTATCCCTTTGAAGGAGGACCTAGTAACCTCCCTCCATTGCACTATAAATATAGGCATTAGGCTGGTTGCTAGGGAGGTTAGAAGCTGAACATTTTTGAGGATAAATGCTGGTGAAATCAAGACTTCCTAGTTAAGCCTAAAGAGGAGAGATCACATACCTTTTTGGTTTCATTGGGGAGTGAGTGAAACTTGTCAAAGTAGAGGAGAATTCTTGCTGGACCCTGGGAGGAGCTTGTACAACGCCAAGGCAAAGGTTGTAAGGTTCTTCTTCTTTTGAATTAATACAATCAAACTCATTTTTCTCAACAAGTATCTTATGTTATTTGTTTCATGGACTCCTTGACTTTCATGTTAAATATGTTTTGATGCAATTGGCTTTTCAGGTGCTATTTAATTTGTTTGCCTTGTTTGTGTTTGCAGATTCGCAAAAAGGAGCTCATTTGGATCGAAGGAGCGAGGGCATCCACAAGCTAGCGTTGGACCTAAGGTAGGCCCTAAAAACACTTGTTTGCTATTGTTCATTAAAGCATATTTAGAGAAAGATAGTGTCTGGTTGGTTTGCTTGTCATTAGGTCTTCTTTAGATTCTAGGAAGGTCTATCTTGTCCGCAAGATCGACTTATTCCGTGTGACAGAAGTTATAGAAAGAAGAAAGATTTTAGTTTTCTGTGTATTGTTTCCATGTCCAGAGGTAGAAACAGTTACACATGGTAGGTCATACAAGTTCGCTCTATAAACCAGTCTATAATCTAGTCATCGTAGGTGATTTGACATAACTCTTTACTGAAGAATCCAATATTGATCAAACTGGTGGATTTAGAAAAATGAGCCAGAGGGCTACCATAGACCAATATATAAGAACTTGAATATTTGAAATTATAGCATTACAGTCATATAAATATGGACTCGAATCAAGAAAATAGAAACACCTAGTAAGAAAAAATGGATGGATCATTTGAAGAATGAGATCGAAGCTAAGATAAATAGTTTTATATGTGCCATGGAAGCTAATATCAATGGTATGGAAGAAAATATGAAGAAAGGAATGGAAGATTTGAAGAAAGACATGGAAAGTTTGAAGGAAGGTGGGACAAAGCTGCTACAAAAAAGGCCTCCAAATGACGAAAAGGTAGTAGAGGAAACTCATGATGAGAAAAAATAAATGTTAATCATGATTTCATAGAATCTAACATTGAATTGAAGGCTCACCATATTCCAAATATCGATATGAGGAAGATTGATGGCAGGGATTCCATAACATGGATACTACGGATGGAGAAATATTTTTATCTACATGATGTGCAACTGTTACAAAATGTACATATTGCATCTTTATATTTAGAACCAAATTGATTTTTATGGCATAAAGGGATTTTTTCTCATAAACCACTTGTCACTTGGTCAATTTTCACGTAGGAAATGATAACACATTATGAGGATACAAAGAGCAACACCTTATTTATCTAATTGATAAATCTCAAACAAAAGGGTTCAATGGTAGAGCACATTGAGGACTTCCAAACATTGAATATAAGGGTAAATGATATTCCAGAGAAGCAGAGGATTGATGTTTTCATAGGGACTTTACAGGATAACACTGAACATGAGGTTCATCTTTGGGAGCTTGATTCAATGGAGAAGGCATTCAGGCTTGAAAGAAAAATTGAAAGCAAAATTATGGCAACAAGAAATCCTACCACTCATAATTATAAAGATGTAATTGTTGTTACTCCTAGCCTTCCACAACCTACAAGGTTGAAACCACAAAAATTCGAATAAAAAGGAGAAAATGACCTTTGTGATAGTTTTGATTGAAAACACACTAAAGGTCATAAGTGTGCTGAGAAGAAATTATTTTACATTGATTGCGAAGAGGAGGAAGAAAAGGATCAAGAAACGTAAAAAGAAAAGGAGGAAGAAAAGTATCAAGAAACATCAAAAGAAGAGGATATACACCAGGAACCAACCCCCAAAAAAGAAGAAATGAATCCAACCATATATTATAATGCATTGGCAAGAAATACCACTCCTAAAACTCTCAAGATAGAAGGACATATCAAGAAGAAAAATAATAAGCTCACTTTCGCACAAAATCAAATGAAAGAATACGCAGATCAACATCGCAGTGAAAGAAGTTTTGACATAGGCAATTGGGTTTTTTACGACTACAACCATACAAACAAATGCCCCTCAAGCAAGCTAAGAAGGATAATAAATTATCATCAAAGTACTATGGTCCCTATAAAGTGCTGCAAAATATTGGTACTATGGAATACAAATTGGAGCTTCCTGCATCTTCCTGAGTGCTCCCATTTTTCCATGTTTCATTCTTAAAGAAGGTTATAGGTGACAAGGTCCCAATTCAAACAATATTTTTGGAACTTGACGAGGAAGGAAAAATCATATTTGGACCTGAAGAAATCACGGAAACAAGAACCTGACAGCTACAAAATCGATCAATTTCATAGTATCTCATCAAGTGGAAGAACTTACCTGTTGAAGATTCCACATGGGAGGACGGGAATTTTATATAGAAGTATCCAAAACTACTCTAGCATTGAGGAGAACACTTTTTGAAGGAGAGGGGCATGTTAGGTCCCTATTCTACTAGTGCAGCCCCTTATTGTTATTAGTGCAACCCGCTTATGGTATTGTTGTGCCCATGTAGTCCACATGTTGTTATTATTACGCCCCATAGAAACCCACTATTGTTATTTTTGTGCTCCTACAATATTATTATTATGTAGGCTCTGATTATATTTGTATCATCCAAGAATTGTTCATTTGTGTAATGTAAAGGAGGTTGCCCCCTCGAAGAGGTTTATTTTGAAGTCGTTAATCTATCTTTTCTATCTTTTGTGCACTGGTTTCTATCTTTTATATTTTTTTATTTCCCTCCTTGTAACGCCTCACCCTACATTTACCCATTTCTACAAGTTCTCTAGGGTAAACATGAGATGGATGTCACTATGATATGACCCAACCTCCAATTTCTAGTGTTGGAGGTGGGGCCAACTAACCAGAAGAAAATTAACATCCCTCAAAGACTATAAATCACTTAGGAGCCTAAAAGCCACCCTAGCTAATCAATCCCTCCGTTGGAACTCATTTTCACCAACTTAAGACCCAACCCACACCCATAACACAACATCCTTGCAATTGGAAGGCTATAACCACACACATAAGATTATGGCCCAAATCCTTAGTTTTGTGCTAGTGGTTACGATATTTGTGCCACCTTTTTAGGGATGACCTTGCTGCACATAAATTGTCACTTTGACATTCTGCAATTAGTGTGAGTCTATCATCACTCATACCTTCCTCCTTTGCAAGTCCTAAACCTCAGTGCTTCATATCAAGCCTTGAAAATAAGAGAAAGACCTTAAAAATCACTAAAACTATGGTTCTGCACTTTCTCTTAGTATTACCTGCGGTAACACACTTATTGGTCATGTTCCCTGCACATCTGACCGCTCTGTATTTGTGTTATAGGTGCAAACCCCTGTAAAAGTTAAAAAGGCGCAAGTACATTCTTAAAAACTCACTCTGAGTCATTTCTATAAGCTTCTAGAGAGAATATTGAGGTGGCAAGTTTGCTTCTTGAGGGTTCATGCATCCCATACCTTAAGGAGATAACCCCTTGATGTGAGGAGCTTATCCCTTTGAAGGAGCACTCTATCCCTTCAATGATGGACCTATAACCTCCTTCCTTTGCACTATAAAATGAAGCATTGGGCTAGTTACTTGGGAGGTTGAAAGCTAAATATTTTTTAGGGTAAATGCTGCTGGAACTTAGTCTTCCTAATTGAGTTTTTGAGAGGAGAGATTACATACCTTTTGATCTCATTTGGAAGAGACTGAGGCTTGTCAAAGTAGAGGAGATTCCTGTTTGGACCCTGGGAAGAGCTTGTACAGCATCAAGGCACCAAAGGTTGTAAAGTTCTTCTATTTCAAAGTTAATACAATCAAGTTTATTTTTCTCAATAAGCTGTGTTTTATGGTTTATTTCATGGATTCCTTGATGACCATGATGAACATGATTTATTATATTAGCTATGCAAGTGTTATTTGATGTGTGCTTGATTGTGATTATAGGATCTTAAAAGGAAACTCTTTTGGAGCTGTTGGAGCATGGCTGCCACAAACTAGAGTTGGACTTAAGGTAGGGTCTAAAACACCTCTTTAGTTTTATGTACCTTGTTTGGCATCATTATGCTGGGGGCATGCGAACTTATAACTGTAGAGCCTCTAATTTGCACCTAATTATCTATTATTACCTACAACTTTTCCTCACTTATCTCTCTCTTTTGCCCTATTTTCCTCATAAACCTATCCAGATCATTACATTTGATGTCTTTAAGCATGATTGGTTAACTTTGCTAATGTTTGACTGTTTGTCTAGATTTTTGACATATGCATAGAGATTCCGCAGCTGTCTGGCAATTCCGCAGCCATTCAGCAATTCCGCAGCTATCTAGTCATTCCGCAGCCTTTTCATTGATCTCTATGTTCCACGTGTCATTTTGAAAAACGAATCACATGGGCACGTGGGAATAAAGGTGTTAAAGGTTCCTATGCTATTGGTTCGGTCAGCAACGCCACGCACACCTCCGGTCAACGTGGATCAAACTTCGGTCAACAAAGCCAGCTCAAACGGTGCTGCGTGAGCTGATAGGTCACGTCACTCCAGATGGCGATTCCTCCACGCTATGCAGGTTATGGGAGACATGATCCAGCTTTGGATTCACCCTCCATGATGACAGAAGCCTCCAAGATAACGCACGGACCTATTGACGTGTTGTTGTACCTTTAATTAGCATGACTGTCAGTTAATTTCTAGTTTCATGTTTTACGTAGTAGGCAGTTGTTCATATGCCTATAAAATCCAGCGTCTGCGCACGCTTAAGAGTTAGTTTTTAGTTGCTTTGTTTATGTAATTGCTACAATTTTAGTGTATACAGAAACTCTGTTTTGAAGCTGCTGTTTCAGCACTTTTCACTGTAATTTCTGCATATGAGTTAATAGAAGATTGTCTTGTTTTGACTCCTTCAAGTAGCTGATCTTTCCTTGGGTTTTGTGGATGGAGGGCCCCCATTCATAACAGCCTTTGTACAGTAAATTTACCTTTATGTTCTTGCCATTTCCTTCTTTTGAATTCAGCAATTTTCCTTTTCTTTAAAACATGTACAGTTTGATTTACTTTCACTGTCATTTCATTTCCAGCGTTTACTTTAACTGATCAGGATTGTTTTCTGCAGGTGTTAGCCTGAGATTGTGTGTCTTTGTTGTATTTGCTTTATCTCTAATGGTATTTTCAGTTGTCATATTCATAGTTGCTGCCTTTACTCTGTTTTTCTAGCTTGATTCCTAGTTTAGTTTCTCAAGTTGTATGCTAACATATTGATGGTCTCCTTATCATAAGCTGTTCATCTTTAAGAGATCAGAATACTAATAAATCACAACTTGCTTTGAGTAGTTTTTGACTTATATCACTAACTCTTTCTTCACTTGTTACACATTACAATGTATGTTGGAAGCAGAATATTGGAGAGAGGCAAAGTGGTGTTATAATTTGTCACCTTAGAGCTTGATTACTTTTTAGACTTATATCTAACTACTTCTTAATCGTGTTTCACATAGTACTATATGTTGGAAGCAGAGTGTTAGGAAGAGATGAACATTATAATTGGTCTTTAAAGTGGTTTTTCTTACCTTTTTTATTGCAGCAGCATGAGTAGTGACTAGTGCCATTAGAAAGTGGTTTTTATGCTTTGCTTTCAGTTTCATTTCAAAGTTATTTCTTTCAAGCTCTTTCTTTGCAAGTTTAGAAGGTAGTTAGAAACCACCAGTAACACACACTCACTCATTTAGAAATCACCTTACACACACTATCACTCATCTATTTATAAAACCTCCATTCCATCTTAGGAAGATAAATTGACCACAAACAACACCCCCAAACGACAAAAAGCTCTAAGAAGTTGCTTAAGTACATATAGTACACCTTCACTTCATTAGCTTACGAGCCCCGGGTTGACAATTAATGACATCAATTTAGGAACACTAAATTGACTAAACATTTTGGCGCCGTTGCCGGGGAAGTGAAATTAAGTAGCCAAATTCTTAGAAAAAAGAAAAACATAAAATTTCAAGAAAAGAAGTTGATAACCTATCAAAGTATGCTCTCCTCTTGCACTGCAAAGTGATCTGGAGGATCAGAAAAGAGAAAGTTATTGATTTAGTAGTTTCTTGAGTATGCTCTCTTCTTGCACCTAGAGTGACCTGGAAGATCAGAAAAAGAACTATTAACTTGACTTGCAGAAAAATAATAAAAAAAATGACATGCATAGAGCTAGAGATTATAGGGGAAGGTTTTTAGCTAGAGCTCGAAGTTCAATTTTTACAAGTCCATCTGCTTCAAGGAATAGACAAGAGACACCTCCCTCATCTCCAACCGACACTCCTAGCCCTAGAATTCCTGGAATTCAAGAGCCAAGAATTGACTCTCCCACACCTTCTATTGAATTTGAACCAGAAGGAGACCCTTCTCTTTCTCCTACAGAAAGACCAATTGTAATTGAGGAAGTAGAATCATCTGAAGAAGAAGGAGAAATCTCTTCTCATTCACCCTTTGTAGAAGAACCTGAAGATCAAGATAAGACCACATTCACCTGTCCTTGGGGAACTTTTGCCTACCGAGTACTTCCTTTTGGATTATGCAATGCACCTGCTACTTTTCAAAGGGCTGTATTAGGTATCTTTTCAGATCTAATCCATGATTGTGTAGAGGTCTATATGGATGATTTTAGAGTCTATGGTAATACGTTTGAATAAGCTTTGGAAAATTTGGAAAAAGTACTGATAAGATGTAAGGAAACAAATCTTTCTTTAAGTCATGAAAAGTGTTTTATGATGTTTACTGAAGGGATTGTTTTAGGACATCATATTTCAGGAGATGGAATTAAGGTTGATAAATCCAAAGTTGAGGTCATCTCCAGGTTACCTATTCCAAACTGCCAAAAGGATGTTAGAAGTTTTCTTGGGTTTACTGGGTATTATAGAAGATTTATTGAAAACTTCACCAAGATAGCATCTCCTCTCTTCAAATTACTTACAAAGGACTGTGAATTCAAATGGGATCCTGAATGCCAATCTGCATTTGAAGCTTTAAAAACGAGAATATCTGAAGCACCTATTTTAAGAGGGCCAAATTGGAAACTTCCTTTCCATATTTCCACAGATGCTTCAGATACAGCTCTAGGAGCTGTTTTGGGACAAAAGGATTTGATCCCTTATGCCATTTATTACACCAGTAAAAATTTGACTCCCACTGAGTTAAATTATACTGTGACAGAAAAAGAGTTCTTAGCTGTGGTACATGCGATCAATAAGTTTAGACACTACATAACCGGCTATGAAACTTTTGTTCATACTGACCATTCTGCCATAAGATATTTAATGAACAAACCTGTTACTAATGGCAGGGTCACCAGATGGCTCTTACTTTTGCAAGAATTCAATATTACTGTGTTAGATAGACCAGGAAAACAAAATACAGTAGCTGATTTCTTGTCTAGAATCCAAAATGTTAACGAAGATTCTCCTGTAGAGGATAAGTTTCCTGATGAGTATTTGTTTGCAATAACTACTAAAACCCCTTGGTATGCAGATATTGCTAATTATTTGGTTACAGGGAAACTACCTCCACATCTTTTTCCTAATGAAAGGAGAAAGATTATTCAGCAGAGTTCAAGTTATTCATGGATTTCTAATGAATTGTTCAAAACAGGGCTAGACTGTGTGATTAGAAGATGTGTTCGGGAAGATGATATGCCTGACATCCTTAAGGCATGCCATGACGAGCCATGCGGTGGACACTTCGCTGACAAGAGAACAACTTATAAAATCCTTTCTTTGGGATATTATTGGCCTACTCTCTTCAAAGATGCAAAACAATATGTCAGAAGGTGTGACATCTGCTAAAGAATTGGGAGACCAACTCTTTCAAGTGAGATGCCATTGCAGCCACAGGTACTCATCGAACCTTTTGAAAAATGGGCTTTAGATTTCGTTGGACCCATTAATCCGCCATCTAAGCAAAAGAAGTAAATATTGGTTTGTACTGACTATGTTACTAAGTGGGTAGAAGCAAAAGCTTTGCCTTCTGCCACTGAAAATTCAGTTGTTCAATTTCTTTTTGAGGATATTTTCACTCGTTTTGGTGTCCCAAGAGAAATTGTAACAGATCAAGGAAGCCAATTTACATCTAATCTGATGGAGAAGCTAATGGAGGAATACAAGATCAAGCATAGAACATCTACTCCCTACCATCCGCAAGCAAATGGTCAAGTGGAATCTACAAATAAAGTCCTTGAGAATATCATCACCAAGACTGTTCATCTGCATAGAAGAGATTGGTCTGAAAGGCTACCTGAAGCTTTATGGGCCTATATAACTACATGGAGGAGTACCACAGGATATTCTCCCTATGAACTTGTTTATGGGAAAGAAGTCCTGCTCCCCATTGAGTTCCAAGTCAAAACTTTCAAGATGGCAGTCCAGTTGGGGATGAATCTTTCAGAAGCCCAGAAGCAAAGAATGGAGCAGTTAAATGAACTAGATGAGATAAGACAAGATGCCATTTTAAGAACCGATCTAGTTCAGCATCAAAGAACAAAATGGCATGATAGATACATCAAGGAGAAGAAGTTTCAGAAAGGAGA
Organism: Pinus tabuliformis; assembly: GCA_031772625.1. Taxonomy (NCBI): domain Eukaryota; kingdom Viridiplantae; phylum Streptophyta; class Pinopsida; order Pinales; family Pinaceae; genus Pinus; species Pinus tabuliformis. Next base: position 377,072,477 of record CM062818.1, on the reverse strand, counting down.
TTGGGCTCTATTGTTTGATTCAAAGTTTAAAGACTTCAAAGGAAAATTTCAAACTCATTGGCTTGGGCCATATGAGATTGATGAAGTCTTTAGCAATGGAGCAGTTCGAGTGAAAACTATTGATGAATTTCATACTCCTCTTATTGTGAATGGCCATCGCTTGAAGATCTACCAGAAGCCACTCTCAAAAGAGGAATTTGTCAAGTTGTTTAAAGAAGATTCTGCAATGAGGTTGGTGGAGAAGGATTCTTCTCCTCCATCAGCCTAATCTTTGGTTTTTTTTTGAAAAAAAAAAAAGAAAAAAAAAAAAGAGAAAAAAAAAAAGAAAAAAATATACAAATGTATAGGCTTGAAAACCAGTCTCTGATTGGCAGTCCTATGCAGAAAATCTAAGGTGAAAATCAGGGTCACCTGACACCTCACATTTTCCAAAAAAAAAAAAAAAATCTCTCTTTCTCCTCCTTGTTCCATCTCATTTCGCCATTTCATCCACTTCATTCACCATCTCATTCATCCAATCACTCTCACTCCACCTCATTTCTTTCCATCCATCCATTCATTACATTCCATCTCACCAATAAAGTCATTTGTCAGATTTATTTCACACAGCTAAAGTTGTTTTGTGCAGCCAGAGGGTATCACTGCAGTTTCCGCAGCTGAGGAGCAATTCCGCAACTAACATCCCAATTCCGCAGCCGATACACTTTCTGCACCTGCATAAAAAAACACAGTCTGTTTTAAGAAGGAATCTGCAGTCCAAAAGTCATCAACAATAATTGAAAAAAGGTCATGTAGCAGCAATAAACAATGAAAGGTTAGTGTCAGATGAGCAAAAGGAATCAAAGCGCGGATACATAAGGTATGATCTAATTTCTAAACCTACGGTTATAACATTTTGCATAGTTTCCGGATTGTGTTTTTAGCCATTTAATGTAATGATTACCAATCCTTCCCATTACTCGACTGGAAATCCACGTATCTCTCAGCCTTAACGGTCCCTATTCATCACGATTTTAAAACTCAAACACAGCTGCTCTTCCATTAAAACTTTTGTACTTGAGTGACGTAGACAATTGTACTACAGCTCTCTGCGTTATGATTCCGCAGCCAAATGTACACTCATGACCGATGTCTAAGGGACTTAACCGTTTCTTCCCATTATTCATAACCCTCCTACGCATGTATAATCTCATTCACATTGTTGATTCACTTCCGCATTTCCCTTGTTTTCCACTGCTCTGCCTTATTCACTACTCTGCCACCGTAACCATACTCTGTTTCATTTTTTTTCCTCCGCTAAACTTTGACCACTGTTGTGAATGCATTACGGCTGTTATGTTGAAGCCGTAAATCTATTGTGTTGAAGCCATTCTTGAAGCCGTATAACCCTTTCTCCAAAGTATTAAAATAGAGCTGTAAGACAAGCCAGAGAGCTGATGGGTAAACTTTTGAGGGCAGAGCCAGAGGGCTCCAAATTTCTGGAAGGATATCCCCAAATTAAAGACGCTTTGCAGAAGGCAAATTGGCTCCAGTGCATCCAAAAATTCAAGGGTTACCATAGAGAGGTCACAAAGGCTTTTGCACGTTCTTTCAAAGACAAAGACAACCAAGTGGAGATAGGAGATCTGAAATTTACAGTCACCGAAAGCAGTTTAGCACAGGCCACTTCACTACCACAAACTGGGGAGAGATGGTTCAAAAACCGATCAGTAAAAGACCAGCAATGGAAGCAAATTCTGAAGAATCCAGGTATGGACACTAGCATTTTTACAAAGGGAATCCCTGTTAATCTTGTCAAAGAAGAATGGACAGCTTTGCTTCTACTAATACAAAAATTCTTTACATGTGAGGGAAGGTTTGGAATTCTATATGTTTACCATGCCAAAATTATGATGCATTTCTTAGGAGAGCATGACATTAACCTTCCATATTTTTTATTCTCAAACCTTAGAAAAATGTGCTCAATAGTCCAAAGAAACCCAAGAAATATTGAGCCACATTTGTATCATCATGGGCTTGTCAAGATAATAGTTGAAGAACAGTTGAAAGCAAAAAGAGATACATGGGAAAGATTTCTTGTAAGGAATCATTTCCAAGAGATAGGGGAAGCCTCTGGTGGTTCACCTCAAGTGCCTAAAAAAAGTAGAAGGAGAAGAAGAGAGGAAATTACCCCAGAAATTGTTGTCCAAGTAGAAACTGTCCCTGAAATTGTTGTCCAAGAAGAAACTGTCCAAGACCTTGTTGAAGAAGAAATTGCTGCACATCATTCTGAAGAAGAAAATGACCCTGAGCTTGCTGCAGATACTGACCAAACAGCCCAAGAAATCATTACAGAAACCCTGCAAGAAATTGTCCAAGAGGCTGCTCAAAAGAAAAAGGAGAGTAGGAAGAGACAAAAGAAGGATAAAGGAAAAGCTATAGCCCAAGAAACCTACCTTACTCCTGAAAATTCCAGTGAAGAGGACACTCAGCCATTGGCACATAGATTGGCCCAACTTCATGAGGCTGCCCTTTCCAAGAAGATGCAAAAACAAAAGCAAAAGCAACAAAAGGAAAAACAGAGCATCACGACCGTGAGGAGGAGCAGAAGGCTACAAGACAAAGTGGGGGCCACAAAGGATAAAGAGTCACTCATTATTGACTTGAGCACACCTGAAAAGGTTGCTACAAGACTTGACTTTGAGAAAAGCCCTCCACATGTTGAGCATGTTGAGACTAGTCCTCCACGTGAGGAAAGTCCTTTTGAGCATGAACCCGAATTTGAGCACGAGCCTAGTCCAAAGAAGTCACCAGAGATTGACCCAGATCAGCAAAAAGTTTATAACTACCTGGAGACGTTAGAACAAGCTGCTGCTGGTCCAAGCACTGTTCTACCTCTTGAGCAGCAAGTTCACTCACTCAAACAGGAAATTTTTGAGCTTGAAGTTTTAAATCGCCACATCATACAAGAGAATGAAAAATTGAAGGAGCAAGCTAAAGTGGACAAGATGGTCCATGATAATACCATGCTTCATCTGAGCCTTTGGCAAAGGAAAAACAGAAAGCTAAAGAAGAAATGCAGGAAGCTAAGCAGAGCTTTGGTCAATTTAAAATTCAGATGCTTGGTGAGGAAACCAAGAGTCAATGTGGCCACACAGAGGAAGAGGAGAAGACTAGATGTCTTAGCAGAGGCATCTCAACAGGTGGATTAAACAGTGTTTTTGGTTGCATGAGGACATGCAACACCCTCGTAGTGGGGGTATGTAGAGCCTCTAATTTGCACCTAATTATCTATTATTACCCACAGCTTTTCCTCACTTATCTCTCTCTTTTGCCCTATTTTCCTCATAAACCTATACAGATCATTACATTTGATGTCTTTAAGCATGATTGTTTAACTTTGCTAATGTTTGACTGTTTGTCTAGATTTTTGACATATGCACAGAGATTCCGCAGCTGTCTGGCAATTCCGCAGCCATTCAGCAATTCCGCAGCTATCTAGTCATTCCGCAGCCTTTTCATTGATCTCTATGTTCCACGTGTCATTTTTAAAAACGAATCACATGGGCACGTGGGAATAAAGGTGTTAAAGGTTCCTATGCTATTGGTTCGGTCAGCAACGCCACGCACACCTCCGGTCAACGTGGATCAAACTTCGGTCAACAAAGCCAGCTCAAACGGTGCTGCGTGAGCTGATAGGTCACGTCACTCCAGATGGCGATTCCTCCACGCTATGCAGGTTATGGGAGACAGGATCCAGCTTTGGATTCACCCTCCATGACTACAGAAGCCTCCAAGATAATGCACGGACCTATTGACGTGTTGCTGTACCTTTAATTAGCATGACTGTCAGTTAATTTCTAGTTTCATGTTTTACGTAGTAGGCAGTTGTTCATACGCCTATAAAATCCAGCGTCTGCGCACGCTTAAGAGTTAGTTTTTAGTTGCTTTGTTTATGTAATTGCTACAATTTTAGTGTATACAGAAACTCTGTTTTGAAGCTGCTGTTTCAGCACTTTTTACTGTAATTTCTTCATATGAGTTAATAGAAGACTGTATTGTTTTGACTCCTTCAAGTACCTGATCTTTCCTTGGGTTTTGTGGATGGAGGGCCCCCGTTCATAACAGCCTTTGTACAGTAAATTTACCTTTATGTTCTTGCCATTTCCTTCTTTTGAATTCAGCAATTTTCCTTTTCTTTAAAACATGTACAGTTTGATTTACTTTCACTGTCATTTCATTTCCAGCGTTTACTTTAACTGATCAGGATTGTTTTCTGCAGGTGTTAGCCCGGGATTGTGTGTCTTTGTTGTATTTGCTTTATCTCTAATGGTATTTTCAGTTTTCATATTCATAGTTGTTGCCTTTACTCTGTTTTTCTAGCTTGATTCCTAGTTTAGTTTCTCAAGTTGTATGCTAACATATTGATGGTCTCCTTATCATAAGCTGTTCATCTTTAAGAGATCAGAATACTAATAAATCACAGCTTGCTTTGAGTAGTTTTTGACTTATATCACTAACTCTTTCTTCACTTGTTACACATTACAATGTATGTTGGAAGCAGAATGTTGGAGAGAGGCAAAGTGGTGTTATAATTTGTCACCTTAGAGCTTGATTACTTTTTAGACTTATATATAACTACTTCTTAATCGTGTTTCACATAGTACTATATGTTGGAAGCAGAGTGTTAGGAAGAGATGAACATTATAATTGGTCTTTAAAGTGGTTTTTCTTACCTTTTTTATTGCAGCAGCATGAGTAGTGACTAGTGCCATTAGAAAGTGGTTTTTATGCTTTGCTTTCAGTTTCATTTCAAAGTTATTTCTTTCAAGCTCTTTCTTTGCAAGTTTAGAAGGTAGTTAGAAACCACCAGTAACACACACTCACTCATTTAGAAATCACCTTACACACACTATCACTCATCTGTTTATAAAACCTCCATTCCATCTTAGGAAGATAAATTGACCACAAACAACACCCCCAAATGACAAAAATCTCTAAGAGGTTGCTTAAGTACATATAGTACACCTTCACTTCATCAGCTTACGAGCCCCGGGTTGACAATTAATGACATCAATTTAGGAACACTAAATTGACTAAACAATAACTAGCATAGTTTTTCGTTTCAAGCTTGTGTAAACGTGAAACTGAATCCAAGGATAGTTTTTCATTTCAAGCTCATGTAAACATGAAACCAAATCCAAGCAAAGTTCTCTTTGGTTCGAGCTTGTGTAAAAATGAATCCATACCCATTTTACATCTCATGATTGCCTTTTTATCCGCTAAATTCTGTTAGATGAGCCTTGGTTGTTGTCAACCCATCGCCACCATCTCTTTGGCCGATCATATGCTTTCACTTGGTTGTTTTACCTTTCCTGAGGGACCACAATTATGAGTGGTTTTGTTAGCTAGGCTCTTAACCATTACATGTTTTGAGCAGTTCCACCATTGTCGGAACCAGTTGCTACCCTTTATACCACTCGTTCCTCTAGGACGAGTCCTCTTTAAGCTCTTTTTTGACTCGTAAAATATGAAAAGATTGCCGAGTTTTTCTTTTAAACTCGTTCAAATGAAATTAAAAGGACGGTCCACTTACAACTCTTTTCTGACCATATAAACATGAAAATATTGTCGGACTTTTGTCATTTCAAGTTCGATATTGGTAATAAAGCGACATGTCTTTGATCGTTTTTTTACTTTTTCAGATTGGAGCCACTAACTATGAAAATTACTCCTTGATCCTAATGGTCAAGCGGTTCTCTCAAGTATTATTTTATACTTTTTCGGGCTTGGGAGACACAAATTTACGAAAAAGGACAACCATGGAGTTTTCTTAAGTTTTTCTTCTGACTCCCTAAAATTGAAAAACACAGAGATTCTCCTATACTGGACTCGTTAAAATTTAACAGTAAAGGACCTGTTCAATTTAAACAGGAACGTACCACTCCTTCTTAGGGCTCGAATTTTAAACTAAGTTGGACTCATCCGAAGGATGAGCTTATAACCAAGCAAATGTTATCCTCCTCAAGCTTGTCAAAAATAAAGAGGTACTTGCCAGAAATGGTGGGGAAAAAGAGAGAAAAATGAACCTGTTTGTTATACTTTGTGTTTAGAAAAGCCATCAACCACTCTTGAACACGACACTTTTTGTTCACCTGGGTTGGGAAATCCTTTGCCTAATAGTTATTCAAACCATATTGAAAGTCCTCTGCCAGTTTCTAGGTATTAGATTTTGGTCAATTGTCACCAAACCATCTGCAGTGTCGTTATGTGTTCAAGAGGTCAGTTCAAATAAACCATTCATTTGCAAAATATCTGTTATCCATCTTGACCATCCCTGAGTTAGTCCTTGCCAAATATATTTCTTCAAAACTTGATCTATGATTTCGTGTTGTGGGCTTGCCTACGACAGATCGCTTTCTATCGACTCCAACTCATTATCTAGAAAGATGATCTAGGAATCGTCAGTACCTTGGAATCTGCATGCCTCAATGCCAAGTTTCTCACCTTTGACGATAGGTTGCATCATTGACCTTCGATCAAAGGATTTTGTGACGTGTTCGACATCGACTCATTATTCACATTTCATGGATTGTACTGAGTACTTTGAAGGCCATTGACATTACTAGTGGTTTCTCTCACACTTGTTAACAATTTACATCATTGACTGGTAATCAAGTGGTTTCTACCATGTTCGACTGCGACACATTTATTCACATGGATAGAATCGTACTAGTTCGGGAAGTAGAAATCAAGACCCTGGATCTAGTTTCCACCATTTAGGCTGCGAGGAATTTTGTTATTCGTTATACAATGGACTATTCATAAACAAATGGCTGCGCCCATACTGTGTCTACATATGTCTATACTTGTGATGTATTACAAAATCATTCATGTATTAGGACAGTTTAGACAGTTTTCTAGTCAGTTTTGATCTGAATATGGGAATTCCTACCTCAGTGATGATATGTTCATATATATATATATATATTTTGCATTGAATTTTTTTACAAGTTCCGACCAGGGTATCCATAGGAAGATCCTTGAAATGATAAAGTACTTCACTCTTCTTATATGACAAAACCATCCTCATCTATTACAGACTTCGCACTTTAGGGGGCAATCTGTTGCACATAAATTGTCACTTTGACATTCTGCAATTAGTGTGAGTCTATCATCATTCATACTTTCCTCCTTTTCAAGTCTTAAACCTCAATTCTTCATATCAAGCCTTGAAAATAAGAGAAAGACCTTAAAAATCACTAAAACTCTGGTTCCGCACTTTCTCTTAGTATTACCTGCGGTACCGCACCTATTGGTAATGTCCCCTATGCATCTGACCACTCTATATCTGTGTTATAGGTGCGAACCCTTGTAAAAGTTAAAAAGGTGCAAGTACATTCTTAAAAACTCACTTTGAGTCATTTCTGGAAGCTTCTAGAGAGAATCTTGAGGTGGCAAGTTCGCTTCTTGAGGGTTCATGCATCCCATACCTTAAGGAGCTAACCCCTTGATGTGAGGAGCTTATCCCTTCGAAGGAGGAGCTAAAATGAAGCATTGGGCTGGTTACTTGGGAGGTTGAAAGCTAAATATTTTTTAGGGTAAATGCTACTGGAACTTAGTCTTCCTAATTGAGTTTTTTAGAGGAGAGATTACATATCTTTTGATCTCATTTGGAAGAGAGTGAGGCTTGTCAAAGTAGAGGAGATTCCTGTTTGGACCCTCGGAAGAGCTTGTACAACATTAAGGCACCAAAGGCTGTAAATTTCTTCTATTTCAAAGTTAATACAATCAAGTTTATTTTTCTCATTAAGTTGTGTTTTATGGTTTATTTCATGGATTCCTTGATCACCATGACGAACATTATTTATTATATTAGCTATGCAGGTGTTATTTGATGTGTGCTTGTTTGTGATTGCAGGATCTTAAAAGGAAACTCTTTTGGAGCTGTTGGAGCATGGCTACCACAAACTAGCGTTGGACTTAAGGTAGGGTCTAAAACACCTCTTTAGTTTTATGTACCTCGTTTGGCGTCATAATGCTGGGGGCATGCGAACTTATAACAAGCATAGTTTTTCGTTTCAAGCTTGTGTAAACATGAAACTAAATCCGAGCATAGTTTTTCATTTCAAGCTTGTGTAAACATGAAACCGAATCCAAGCAAAGTTCTCTTTGGTTCAAGCTTGTGTAAAAATGAACCCATACCCATTTTACATCTCGTGATTGCCTTTTTATCTGCTAAATTTTGGTAGATGAGCCTTGGTTGTTGTCATCCCATCGCCACCATCTCTTTGGCCGATCATATGCTTTCACTTGGTTGTTTTACCTTTCTTGAGGTACCGCAGTTATGAGTGGTTTTGTTAGCCAGCCTCTTAACCATTACATGTTTCGAGCAGTTCCACCATTGTCGGAACCAGTTGCTACCCTTTATACCACGCGCTCCTCTAGGACGAGTCCTCTTTAAGTTCTTTTCTGACTCGTAAAATATGAAAAGATTGCCGAGTTTTTTCTTTTAAACTCGTTAAAACGAAATTAAAAGGACGGTCCACTTACAGCTCTTTTCTGACCGTATAAACATGAAAATATTGTTGGACTTTTGTCGTTTCAAGTTCGATATTGGTAATAAAACGACATGTCTTTGATCATTTTTTTAATTTTTCAGATCGGAGCCACTAACTATGAAAAGTACTCCTTGATCATAATGGTCAAGCGGTTCTCTCAAGTATTATTTTATACTTTTTCGGGCTTGGGAGACACAAATTTACGAAAAAGGACAACCATGAAGTTTTCTTAAGTTTTTCTTCTGACTCCCTAAAATTGAAAAACACAGAGTTTCTCCTATACTGGAATCGTTAAAATTTAACATCAAAGGACTTGTTCAATTTAAACAGGAATGGACCACTCCTTCTTAGGGCTCGAATTTTAAACTAAGTTGGACTCATCCGGAGGATGAGCTTATAATCAAGAAAATGTTATCCTCCTCAAGCTTGTCAAAAATAAAGAGGTACTTGCCAGAAATGGTCGGAAAAAAGAGAGAAAAATGAACTTGTTTGTTATACTTTGTGTTTAGAAAAGCCGTCAACCTCTCTTGAACATGACACTTTTTGTTCACCTGGGTTGGGAAAGCATTTACCTAATAGTTAATCAAACCATATTGAAAGTCTTCAACCGGTTTTTGGGTATTAGCTTTGGGTCAATTGTCACCAAACCATCTACAGTGTCGTTATGTGTTCAAGAGGTCAGTTCAAATAAACCATTCATTTGCAAAATATCTGTCATCCATCTTGACCATCCCTGAGTTAGTCCTTGCCAAATATATTTCTTCAAAACTTGATCTATGATTTCGTGTTGTGGGCTTGCCTATGACGGATCGCTTTCTATCGACTCCAACTCATTACCTAGAAAGATGAATTAGGAATCTTTAGTACCTTGGAATCTGCATGCCTCAATGGCAGGTTTCTCGCCTTTGACGACAAGTTGCATCATTGACCTTCGATCAAAGGATTCTATGACATGTTCGACATCAACTCATTATTGACATTTGATGGATTGTACTGAGTACTTTGAGGGCCATTGACATTACTGGTGGTTTCTCTCACACTTGTTAACAGTTTACATCATTGACTGGTAATCAAGTGGTTTCTACCATGTTCGACTGTGACACATTTATTCACATGGATAGAATCGTACTTGTTCGGGAAGCAGAAATCAAGACCCTAGATCTAGTTTCCACCATCCAGGCTGTGAGGAATTTTGTTATTCAATATACAATGGACTATTCATAAACAGATGGCTGTGCCCATACTGTATCAACATATGTCTATACTGGTGATGTATTACAAAAACATTCCTATATTATAACAGTTTAGATAGTTTTCTAGTCAGTTTTGATCTGAGTATGGGAATGCCTACCTCAGTGATGATATGTTCATATATATATATATATATATATATATATATATATATATATATATATATATATATATATATATATATTTCATTGAATGTTTTTACAGGTTCCGACCGGGGTATCCACATGAAGATCCTTGAAATGATAAAGTACTTCACTCTTCTTAGATGACAAAACCATCCTCATCTATTATAGACTTCGCACTTTAGGGGGCAATCTGTTGCACATAAATTGTCACTTTGACATTCTGCAATTAGTGTGAGTCTATCATCACTCATAACTTCCCCCTTTGCAAGTCTTAAACCTTAGTTCTTCATATCAAGCCTTGAAAATAAGAGAAAGACCTTAAAAATCACTAAAACTCTGGTTCCGCACTTTCTCTTAGTATTACCTGCAGTACCACACCTATTTGTCGTGTCCCCTGCGCATCTAACCACTCTATATCTGTGTTATTGGTGTGAACCCCTATAGAAGTTAAAAAGGCGTGAGTACATTCTTAAAAACTCACTTTGAGTCATTTCTGGAAGCTTCTAGAGAGAATCTTGAGGTGGAAAGTTCGCTTCTTGAGGGTTTATGCATCCCATACCTTAAGGACCTAACCCCTTGATGTGAGGAGCTTATCCCTTTGAAGGAGGAGTCTATCCCTTCAATGATGGATCTGTAACCTCCTTCCTTTGCACTATAAAATGAAGCATTGGGCTGGTTACTTGGGAGGTTGAAAGCTAAATATTTTTGAGGGTAAATGCTGCTGGAACTTAGTCTTCCTAATTGAGTTTTTGAGAGAAGAGATTACATACCTTTTGATCTCATTTGGAAGAGAGTGAGGCTTGTCAAAGTAGAGGATTTTCCTATTTGGACCCTGGGAAGAGCTTGTGCAGCATCAAGGCACCAGAGGTTGTAAAGTTCTTTTATTTCAAAGTTAATACAATCAAGTTTATTTTTCTCAATAAGCTGTGTTTTATGGTTTATTTCATGGATTCCTTGATCACCATGATGAACATGATTTATTATATTAGCTATGCAGGTGTTATTTGATGTATGGTTGTTTGTGATTGCAGGATCTTAAAAGGAAACTCTTTTGGAGTTGTTGGGGCATGGCTGCCACAAACTAGCGTTGGAATTAAGGTAGGGTCTAAAACACCTCTTTAGCTTTTATCAATGAATCACAATATGTTTAGAGAAAGGTAGATTTGCTTGTCCTGCTTGTTGATAGATATATGTTGATAGATCGGCCTTATTCGCAAGAACAATTTATCTAGCCAACATATTGGCGACTCCACTGGGGAATTGAATTTTGTTTTTGATTTTCCTTTGTCTTTTACTTGAGAAAGTTGATTTCTGTTTCTGGTTTTTGCTTGATGTCTGTGGAATTGGGTAATTTTTAGGTCTTGGATTGTTTTTTCTTTTTTAGAAATGTTTACGAGGACCACACGTTCTGTTTGTATTATAGTGCGGACATCTCTGCACTGTTACTTACTGCATAGAGCGGTACCGCATCTGGTTTTACTGCAAGCCTGCGGACCCTGTCAAAATTTTTGAAAAACTTAAAATGTCTTCGTCCAGTTAAATTTTAGGTTTTGTTTACAGCTTTTAGTGTCTACCCAGATCTACATGTGTCCTATCAAAAGTCTCTTGTGAGTAAGTTCCATTGGTATTTTTGTTTTAGGTGATTTTCTAGAAGTTTTGCATGCCTGGATTGCTTTTCGCTTGGTCTTTGTAGTGACTCAGAGATTAGAAGCCTAAGAAACCTTAGATCACCCTGGTCTCTTTTGTCTTCTTGATGAGTCTGACCTATTTGTGAAATTTGTCCTTTGGGGGAAATAGATTTCATTGCTCTTTGCAAAACTTTGAACGAACTTGGTTATAAGTTTTGAAATTCATTTTTATAAAAGAAAACACATTTGGATGTTTTTTGATTGATTTGTCTTTCTGAACGAATTAATCCTTAGTTTACTGAATAGCTAAGTAAAACGTCCTAGAAAAGAATTGAAGCTTTTACTACAATTATGTTTTTAGAAGTTTTTAGATCTCAAGGTTAGTTTGTCATAGTTTTGAGTATTTTCTTAGAACTTCTAGAATCTCTTTTGAAAGAATTTTTTTCTGTAGTTTTGAATGTTGAAAACAAAAAGGGATTTTTTGTGAGCATAATTAGTAGTATCGTTTTGAGTTTATTGAAAAAGAAAAAAAGTTTTTCTTTTCAGTTATATGTTGAAGGAAACATTTGTTTTTCAAGTAATTGCATTCTCAACTCTTTCTTAGCTAGAGATTCATTGAAAGGAAAAAGAATTGTTTATCATTTTAGGTGCATTTTTTAGTGTTTTTGGAGTCGAGTCTTTACACCATCAAAGTTTCATCTCCATACCTATTGACTTAAGAAACAACCAATAAAAATAACGATTAATTAAAATTCATCTAGCAATATTTTTACTTCTAGGGCTCTTATCACCAACATAGCTTATGCTAGTATCTTGGAGTAGGGAGTAATTAACTCTCCAAGATAGTTAAAACAAACAAGTAGCTGTATCTTGCGGTAGAAAAAAAATCCAATTGTAATTGATATAATCTGGGAAGATCCTCTTAAAGGAGTAATCACGAGATCATGTCTGAACCTTTGAGATAATCAAGTCTGTCTCATTGGGAAAGATAACAGATTTGTGCGTATTAAAAACGGTAAACCTCGGATTAACCATTGTCGAGGAGCCTCGGGTCACTTGTTGGTAAATCACGCATTGATCATGTCGAGAAGCCTTCAAGGGGATTGAGCTTTGTTACTCTACCCTTGCACGTAGATCGGATCGTAGACTGTTCCCCCAGTTGTATTTGTTACTATTGGTAACCTTAGTGACCATAACCTTAAGATTCCTTCCTAAGGTGATGGTGAAGGACGAGTCTCACTGTACCTAGAGCAGACATCAACTAGACTCACTTGGACTCTCTGGGGGGTTCTCTTCACTCGAGATGGTTATGTGAAGAAACTTGTGCTAGTCTGTTTCATTAAGCAGGTTGTCGGGGTAACTGTTCCAACTGCCATTTCTGTATTGAATTCTGTGACGTTGGATTTCATCACCAACTAGTGTTTTCAGTACGGAAAGTTACCGTTTGTGTGTGGTTTGAACTCTTAGATTGTTAGGCGTGTGATTCAACTATTTGTTTCTTTAGAGACTTTAGGTGATTTTATTGAAATTTTCTTTGTTTGCGTGTGATTACTTTCATCATACACCCAGAGATTATTATTCTTGATCCATCATGTCGAGTCAGTCGTCCATGTTTTCCCAATCACTGGAAACATTTTTATATGGCGGTCCTACTGTTCCTTTGGGATACCAGTCACTTTCCGGTACTTTTTTAGGAGCAGCTCCTCGACCAAATGAATATCAGTTATCACCTGGTAATAATGGAACTAAAACGTTGAATGTAGAACAGATTTTTATGATGGCTGGTCAAAATCCACAACCTCAAGGTAGTCAGTTACTGCCTGGGGGGCAAGGTAGTCAGTTACCGCCTGGGGGGCAACCTCAAGGTAGTCAGTCATCTCCTGGGTGGCAACCCTAAGGTAGTCAGTTTCCTTTTGGAGGGCTACCTCAAGGTTTTCAACCTTCAGGACAATACATACCCCAAAGTCAACCCCATATTCCTTAGGATGCTTTCCAATCCTAGATTCAGTACATACCTCAAGGTTAGTACCCAACTCAAGGTTTCCAACCGCCTTCTGGTTAGTCATTTTTACAAGGAACTGGAAATGTACCTCCTAATTATCAATCCTATGTTCAACTCGGTTATGGTCCTCCTTATGTACAACCTTTTATGGGTTTCGGAATGAATATTGTGTGGGATCCATCTTTCACTCAACAGACTTTGCAATCTGATGTGCAATTATCTAATCAAGCTGGACAACCTTTGGTTTCTGGTCCAACCCAGCAACTTGTCTAGCCTATTGTTCAAACCTCTACACCTAGTGTAGTTCATTAGCCTGGGCCTACTTCACCTCGAACTCTGCCTCAATCTGCTGCTGCAACTACTGCAGCTTCTGTTCAATCTACCCCACCTACTTCTGGAGTATTCGTAGCTCCGGTTTCTACTATCCCTGCATTAGTGTCAACTCCTCAAGTCTCTGAACCCCAGCCGGGACCTACGGTTCAGACTTCGGTCCAAATGCCTGCAGGGCAAGCTGGTCCAATTATAATTGCCATGAGTCAACCGTACCAGGGATAGTACCAATCCGGACCTACTGTACAAAATTGAGCTTATCAGTATCAACCATAACCTGGCTATACTTATCAACAGCCTCAACAACCCCAGTTTGGTCCAGTTAATCTTGGTTTCCCGGGAGGTGTTGTGGCCAGCAACAACCCCCCCTTTTTTTATTTAGTATCAAACCATGATACTAAATTGAATGGGGACCCTTAGATAAAATTTTTAGGAAAAGCTAGACTTTCCTTTTTGAAGTTACAAATCATAATTTAGAAAAGGCGTCTTAGATATTTTAAAAAGCCTAAGTCTGTGGTAGATGATAGGTCTTTAAAAAGTCGCGCATGCAAAAAGATAGGAAACATCTCCGTTACTCTTCTAAAATCAAAATACGCGCCACCCTCATGATTAACAACGATATCGCATCGCACCATGATAATATCCATAGCGAAAAGCCAAGAAGTTCGCCGATCTGCGATATTGCGATCGCTAGATCGCATATCGCAGAAACAAAGCCAGACAAGGTTTGGCAAGCACTAAGTTTTGCGATTTGCGATGTTGCGATCGTGCGACATGCGAGAGTACGTCAGCAAATCATAAAATCACCTTAGTACGAATCCTTCGGGCACGCCTTTCAAAGGAAAAGCTACTTACCATATCATGACCTGAAATCATGCGCTTTTAATGTCAGTAAATGAATTGGTTGTCAGTCATTAAGAGGATTAAAGACGCGTGCCTTCTTGGATATTTGCTTCACGTAAGGTGGTGTAATTGGTTTATCTCTTGCATTAAAAACTCTCCCATCACCTTTCTGATCGGACATTCCATTTCACTTGTAATCTGCAGGAACAAAGTGCAAAGACGACTCAGAAAGAAACACAAAGTGAAAATGGGGAAGAAGAACAAAGCTCAAAGCTCCGAAGCAAGAGAGAAGACCAAGGAGATGGCGCCCCTATACACAGATACAGCCTGCAACCGAGATGCAGGAATTTCCACATGGGAAGGCATGTACAGGCTATTAGAAGAGGAGAAGCCGAGAATAATGAAAGTGACCGCCGTTGCAGGTGCACCACGCTCCTCTGAAGCATCCCTGGAAGACCTAGCATGTTCATTCCTTCACAGAATAGCGGCAAGGAATAAGATTCTACCATACACAGACATGATCAAGTGGATTCTGGATGACGCAGAGTTAAATAACAGACAATTCAAGATTCAGGGACATGGGCTCGTAGGATCTTTCGCCGCCCAAGATCTGAAGCTAATGTACCATCTGCCCGAACCGCAAGCGACCTATAATGCACAATTTGTTAAGAAGTTCGCAATCGAGAATCCAGATCTATCGGACACTACTAAAGAATGGTCTAGAAGAGATGAGCCGTTAAAGAAGGATAAGAACGGTATGTACAGCTATGGTTCCCTTACTTCTCCATATTGTTTTGTTGCAGCCATGCTATGTAGGTTGTTTGGTATGCCCGATATCAACAAGTTTTCATCTGAGTGGCTGCCATTAATTGACGCTATTACAAATGCTGAGATAGTAGATTGGGCTAAAATTCTTTCCGATACTCTATATACGACTGTGATTGGTTACAGGTCCAAAAGATCCTTTTCTCAAAGGGTCTATCCTCCTTTCTATTTGGCTGCCTATGTTATGGATTCTGTTTGCCTTGTATCTAATTTCCCCACTATGGGATGGAAATGGACTACCCAAGACCCGTCGCCTATCCACGTCTATCACAAAGTCTTGTGGGATTCCCAGTTTGCCCCTCATTTTTACCAGATTTGCCAT
Source organism: Pinus tabuliformis (assembly GCA_031772625.1). NCBI lineage: Eukaryota > Viridiplantae > Streptophyta > Pinopsida > Pinales > Pinaceae > Pinus > Pinus tabuliformis. Next base: position 377,056,611 of record CM062818.1, on the reverse strand, counting down.
GGGCTTATATTGCCCATATATAGAATGATATATGATAAGGACCCCCCAAGGTGCTCTCCCGAAGCCGAGGCAGACATCATCCCCATCGCAAGATGGTTTGGGGAAGAATGGTTTACTTACATTCGAGTTTATGGAAGCACTGTACCTCCACATGTCCTACCCTTGTATGTCCCTGATAAGCTTTTGGCTCGAGAAATCACTTATCAAACCTTCTCTGAAGGCGGCTTAACCAAAGAATTAAAAGATAAGAAAAAGGCCGTTTGGCCTCAATTTCCCATCAATTGTGGGGCCTTCTCTTTGTTCGATGTAGGACACGCTGGAGGTGAGGTGGAAAACGTGACGTGCCTTCAATTATATAAGTTCCCAGCGAGGCCATTCGACCCAAATAAAGTTGCCCAAGAGTTTACTACTAGCGTCAAGATAAGAGTGTTCTTTGGACACAAAGATTTGTTTGATGATCTCTTTCAGGGTAAGAGCTCACTCAAAGAAATTTTGCGGGAAGCTCAGTCGAAGTTATCTCCAGGTGACCTCCAGAAATTCAAGTCATACAGAGCTAGAAGGCTGGCCAGCATTCCACTAGAAAGGCTGCGAGTACCTACTAGAGAGCCAACTCCGAGCATCAGCCTCAGTGAGAACTCCAGCACTTCCAAATCTAAGTCCAACGCCGCGCAAGAAGTTTCCAAGCATCCTGAAGAGTCTGCGCATAACAAAGAAATTAACGAAGAAGCAGTCAAAGATACAGCTCAGTCAGGTGTAATGTCTCAGCAACAAGTTATCACCTCGCCACCAAGAAATGTTCCTCCTCCGGTTATCGAAACTCCTCTTGTCACAACAGAGCTAGACAAAGAGTGGGAGTCTTTCAATGAATTAATCAAACTCGAAGGGCAAGTACCAAATACGCCTGCGAGCGACACACAAGGCGTGCAAGAAGTTGCTCCGACCATAGTCAGCGTTACCACAGAAGCAGAAAGCCTCCCCATCACTCCGTCCTCAGAACTTCTACTTAACGTGGAAGAAATTCCCCCACTAGATGTGTTCTACAGCCCCCAGCACAAAGCAGTTGTGAGAAGACATAGAAAGAAAAGAAAGCTCGAAAATGCACTGTCTCAAGATGCTGAACATTTGGACGTCTTGTGGAAAGACCCAAATAATAATCCAACAGAAAATCTTACGAAGCTGTCTCAAATTGCCGGAGCGTATGCTTCTGCAACTATTGACAAGGCCTCTGAAGTTCAGCAACTCTTAAAGGAACAAGAAAATCACATACAACTGTTACAACAACAGTTGCAGCAAGCCAACGCAAACAATGAAGCTTCCAGGTAGCTTGAAAAACTCCAAGAAGACTTTCAACAGATGCAAATAGGCTACCAAAAGAGTCTTGAAGAAAAATAAAAACAACTACAGATGGAGCAAGAAATGCACAAAGATGAACCTAAGCTGGCAGAGTTTATTTCAGAGTCCATCCGCTTGAACGAGCAACTACTGCAGCGACAGGAAGAATTGTGGCATAAAATATGACAGTGGAGGCACTTCTGTGAGCTGAGCGACAAAATCACCAGTCAGGTGCTGGAGTTGCGAAGCGAATATGATCAAAACGACAAGAGGGTGACGGGATATCTGACTTGGAAAGACAATGAGGAGGGAAAAAGAGCATGAGCACCTAGAATTAATGAAAGTCATAAAGAAATGCTCTTTAGTAAATGGGACGAGCAAATCACGCATGCAGAGCAAGCGGCAGAGACAACAGCGACACAGGTGAGTATTCTTATCGACTGTTTAAATGAAAATTTACACAGGGCCAATTTGATTTCAGAGACCACCCCGGGATACCTACCAAACAAGTTGCAACTGGAGACAGAATGGGGGCAAAAGGCACAAGAAAAAGGGAAAGCTATCCAAGCACTGGCCAAACTGGATTGGGAAAGTTACTGGATGTACCTGGTTAAACCACACAGCCAAGAGATGACGGTAAAGTGTATCATGAACGCAGCCGAGAAGGTAGCGCCAGCTCTTATAGATGCCGTTTTCGCAGCCCAGCTCAGAACAGAAATTAGCCAGCCGACTCTTCTCAAGCCTATGTTAGACACATGCAACTTCAAAGACCAAGTACAAAAGTAGTTTTATTTAGAATGTTTTTTTTTTTGTTTTTGTTAGATTAGAAAAAGGACGGTCGTTTGAAAACTGAATCCTTAATTTTGTAATAATACTATTATTAGAATTAGGACATAGTATTTCAACCCTTCTCATTGCATTGGAGAAGGGTCCAGAAATTTGTCAAAAACTTGTCCTCAGAACATGCATTTCTGCACCTCAGAGGAGGTTTTGATGAATGGAAGGATCAGATTTATTTATATTTGCATCTTAAATGTCTGCTACTGATGTTGCATTTCTGTACTCTTGGTAGGCATTCAAAGTAAGTAGAAGTAAATCACTATTGCTTGAAGTTTGTGAGTAAAAATCAGTCATAAATGGTACTTCTATCTCTTGATGAATTTCTACTTATTTGCTTAGAGTGATATACAGCTGATATTATTTATATGTTAATGTATAAATGTGTGGTTACCATTTGGCACTTTTGTACGGTGGAGTCATTTGTTCATGCTTGACATATGAATGATTTATCATGCGATATGCAGTCCACAACTGTTCTGTTTAACTTCTTATGCAGAATGGTTTATCTTAAAATGGTTTATATTCTTATAATAGCTGAATAATCTTCATTACCAGTTATTATATGAAATCTTTTTAGATGGCATGATGGAAAAAATATACCCCAGGTTAGCATAGATTGTATATGTTGTTTTCATTAGATTTCAACATCTTATAGTCTAATTGATGAGTTAGATTTAGATTATTTCTCAAAATTTCTCAAAAAATAGCATAATCAAACCCTATACACACACACACACAACCCCTTAGATTGGGAAGCTGGTCCCGTTATCCCCAATTGGACCCGCTATACCAAACGGGCACGGAGCCGCCAACCAGGTTCCCGACCAAGTGGGTATCCCCCTTGTTGTTGACCCGATTTCAGGGTCCTCAACATATTTGGCGCTAGAAGGAGGGCCTGAGTGTAGTACCTGTTGGAATGTTTTTCGAATTATAAATCTTGAAACAGGATGGCTACTCATGAAATTCCTATTTGGAGTTGCATCTATGTTCATACCTCTTCCAACATTCTACCAGACGTGGTAAGGCTCTTGTCTCAGGTAAAGTTCAACGGTAAGAAAAACTCTTCCGCATTCAATCACGCCCTTCAGTTCATACAAAAAGTTTCAAGTTCTGATACTCAGAGGATTGATGAAGGCGTTTTGTGTAGAATTTTTACTCTTACCTTCATAGCAGAAGCTACAAAATGGTGCAGAACCCTCCCAGTTGCATCAATTCACAGCTGGGACCACTTCATTAAAATTTTCATCTTGGAATTTGATTGTTATGACTACAACCAGGTATATGATGAAATTGATTATCTCAGAAAATAAGATGAACCCGTAAGGGATTTCAATATGCGATTTCATCTTAAATTCCTACAGTATGATCTCGAGAATGAGCTCACAGACGAAGAATCTTCAGATTATGATGAGTATTTCCTACCTCCTGTGCCTGACCAATCAGAAATTAATTCTACCTTTGCTAGCTTTTCTTCTAATATGAATTACCATTTCAAGTCAAATACACAAAGCATCCATATTGAAGAAAATCTACAAAGCCTAGGAGTCATGCATGCTCTAATACTAGAAAAGAGAGATGAAGATGCTAAAAACAAAATTACCTTGCAACCAGAAGATGACTCTGACACAAATCCAGACAAAATCATTCCAAGTCAACCAATTCAGATGCCAAGGTTAGATCAAGCAACTATTTCTCTTTCAAAAAGTATCAGCGCAAAAAGGTATGATCTAAAGCCCGACATTTGTGATGAATCTGATGAACAAAGTTTTTTTTTTGATGTCTTTAAATGCATTGTTCCAGATTCGCATTTCTCTCTTTATCCTGATGTATTTAGTGGTGACAATCTTTCCCCTCTTAATATTCAAGATATCTCAAAAACTACAGAGGGTTATTTAAATGACTCATCATTGGGTTTTCAAGTTAGAGAGACCCCATTAACACAGCTTTCGATCAAAGACAAAAAAGAATTGCCTGATCTCCCTTGTCAGAAAACATACAATGAAAAGGAGGAACCTAGGGAAATCCGTAGAGTCTTTTGTGATAGTTACTTTGACAATGATGATGTTGTTGAGTTTTCTCAGATAACTCAACTAGGGTCAGAAGGTAGAGGGCATCTTAAATCAGAAATCATGTCAGTCCACCCTCATCTCGAAGTAGAAAATCACTCAAATGATTTTACTATCCCAGGTAATACCCCAATCTATGATTCATATCATGAGGAAAGCTCCATTCCTGTTTGTAGTCATGACCTAGTTCCCTATTCACAAAACCTGGCCAGTTTTTGTGAAAAGCAAGATGTTACAAATAAAACCCAGTCGTCCTGTAACACTATTTGTATAGATTCCCAATCATTCCTTTCTCACTCACACTCATTATGTACAAAATCGGATTTCTTTTCAAATTTTCAAAATTTTGATAGATTATGTTTTAGCGACTTACATATGGAAATTTTCTTTTCGAACAAAATCACAAAAAACTCCAAATTAACAAATAAAAGGTTACAAGTCATTGAAATCAAAAAATCTTGTCCACAATTTGACTTGTTATCCTTCCTATTGCGAGATCATCAATTCACGACTGAATTTCACTCTGATTTTTACGATCCAATAGGTACCCAGTTGGAAACAACTTTGCATAAGAAAGGAAAACCAGACAGAATTCCAGTTGAGGTTCTGTGTTTTTATTTCTTAGCCAACAATTATGATCCAAGAAGAGTTCGATTCTTTTTATTAAAGCTTGGAAGATTCATACGGCTAGAGACAAAAATGAATAGATGGATCCATTGGAAATATCATTTCACATAGTTATTTCTTGTATATGGTTAGAGTAGGAGTAGGAGTAGGAGTAATTTAGTTAGGTTTTTGTTTTTTTTAATAAGTGATAGGCAAAGCTATACACATTCTCTTCATAAACTCAGAAAATATTTGCCTATCATTCCATTTTTTTTAATTTCCTCCATAATAATGTTTGTTCTGGTTCAATGACATTTGACATTTACTAAAGATACCTTGTCTCTGTTGAAAATTTTGAACTTCTGCTATTATGAACAGTGAATCTTTTAAAAATTTGATCTTTATTATCATTAGAGCTTCAACCCATATATGGTGATAGTTTCAAACTCCAAAATTTTTAAAGAAAGCTATCTCAGTATAGGATTTGTTTTAAGTCAGCATAATGAAAGGTATCAATTTTAAGATAAATATTCTCTGTCCAAAACGGCCTTTGTTTAAAAAACAGCCCTGTCATTGTCGTCCAGAACTTTCTTAAGGAAAAACAATGACTTCCTCCCTGCTAAAAGGAAATTACAGCATGCAGAGAAACAACCCAAAGAAAACACTATATCTCAAAGAATAAGAGGTTTCATCACGAGCCGGCTTATCATGATCACAGATATTATAGCTTGCTGACTTTGCCAATACTGTCTATCAAAACAGGGCAACGACTTAAGATTGTTGAAATCAGAAGAAAAGAGGTCTCATCACGAGCCGACTTGTTCAGCAAAGGCATAAATCAAGTGAATAACTGTGTCATAATTTGGCCACCAAACCAAGACATTGTTCTTTAGAGAGTTAAAAAAGGAAAAGTGTGTCAAAAAGGATTTTTCTCTGGAATGTTGTGAGTAACCTCAAGCAGGATAAAGGATCATTGCTGGTTAATAGGTAACCCTGTCAAGGCTATGGACGCCTGCTGGCAGCAGAGGCTCTACCTGTGACTAAGGAGCATACTAAACGACTGATAAACAGGGAAGACTTTATTTTATGTTTTATAAAGACCAAGTAATAGCTGATTTAGATGCAAAGACGAACTGGGTGTGCAAGGAATTAAAACGGAAAGAGGTTGAAATGAAACATCATATAGAAGTTTGAAGTCTCATTTGTCTTATCTTTTTATAATAAAGTTCAAATTTTTTTTTAGAAGTTTTAAAAGCGCCAATTAAAAATGCAGAGATAACTGGTTCTCCCAAGTGAATCGCCAATTGTTGTGGCCAGCAACAACCCCCCCCTTTTTTTATTTAGTATCAAACCATGATACTAAATTGAATGGGGACCCTTAGATAATTTTTTTAGGAAAAGCTAGACTTTCCTTTTTGAAGTTACAAATCATAATTTAGAAAAGGCATCTTAGATATTTTAAAAAGCCTAAGTCTGTGGTAGATGATAGGTCTTTAAAAAGTCGCGTATGCAAAAAGATAGGAAACATCTCTGTTACTCTTCTAAAATCAAAATACGCGCCACCCTCATGATTAACAACGATATCACATCACACCATGATAATATCCATAGCGAAAAGCCAAGAAGTTCGCCGATCTGCGATATTGCGATCGCTAGATCGCATATCCCAGAAACAAGCCAGACAAGGTTTGGCAAGCACTAAGTCTTGCAATTTGTGATGTTGCGATCGTGCGACATGCGAGAGTACGTCAGCAAATCATAAAATCACCTTAGTACGAATCCTTCGGGCGCGCCTTTCAAAGGAAAAACAACTTACCATATCATGACCTGAAATCATGCGCTTTTAATGTCAGTAAATGAATTGGTTTTCAGTCATTAAGAGGATTAAAGACGCATGCCTTCTTGGATATTTGCTTCACGTAAGGTGGTGTAATTGGTTTATCTCTTGCATTAAAAACTCTCCCATCACCTTTCTGATCGGACATTCCATTTCACTTGTAAATCTGCAGGAACAAAGTGCAAAGACGACTCAGAAAGAAACACAAAGTGAAAATGGGGAAGAAGAACAAAGCTCAAAGCTCCGAAGCAAGAGAGAAGACCAAGGAGATGGCGCCCCTATACACAGATACAGCCTGCAACCGAGATGTAGGAATTTCCACATGGGAAGGCATGTACAGGCTATTAGAAGAGGAGAAGCCGATAATAATGAAAGTGACCGCCGTTGCAGGTGCACCACGCTCCTCTGAAGCATCCCTGGAAGACCTAGCATGTTCATTCCTTCACAGAATAGCGGCAAGGCCTAAGATTCTACCATACACAGACATGATCAAGTGGATTCTGGATGACGCAGAGTTAAATAACAGACAATTCAAGATTCAGGGACATGGGCTCGTGGGATCTTTCGCCGCCCAAGATCTGAAGCTAATGTACCATCTGCCCGAACCGCAAGCGACCTATAATGCACAGTTTGTTAAGAAGTTCGCAATCGAGAACCCAGATCTATCGGACACTACTAAAGAATGGTCTAGAAGAGATGAGCCGTTAAAGAAGGATAAGAACGGTATGTACAGCACTGGTTCCCTTACTTCTCCATATTGTTTTGCTGCAGCCATGCTATGTAGGTTGTTTGGTATGCCCGATATCAACAAGTTTTCATCTGAGTGGCTGCCATTAATTGACGCTGCCACAAATGCTGAGATAGTAGATTGGGCTAAAATTCTTTCCGATACTCTATATACAGCTGTGATTGGTTACAGGTCCAAAAGATCCTTTTCTCAAAGGGTCTATCCTCCTTTCTATTTGGCTACCTATGTTATGGATTCTGTTTGCCTTGTATCTAATTTCCCCACTATGGGATGGAAATGGACTACCCAAGACCCGTCGCCTATCCACGTCTATCACAAAGTCTTGTGGGATTCCCAGTTTGCCCCTCATTTTTACCAGATTTGCCATGGGCTTATATTGCCCATATATAGAATGATATATGATAAGGACCCCGCAAGGTGCTCTCCCGAAGCCGAGGTAGACATCATCCCCATCGCAAGATGGTTTGGGGAAGAATGGTTTACTTACATTCGAGTTTATGGAAGCACTGTACCTCCGCATGTCCTACCCTTGTATGTCCCCGATAAGCTTTTGGCTCGAGAAATCGCTTATCAAACCTGCTCTGAAGGCGGCTTAACCAAAGAATTAAAAGATAAGAAAAAGGCCATTTGGCCTCAATTTCCCGTCAATTGTGGGGCCTTCTCTTTGTTCGATGTAGGACATGCTGGTGGTGAGGTGGAAAATGTGACGTGCCTTCAATTATATAAGTTCCCAGCGAGGCCATTCGACCCAAATAAAGTTGCCCAAGAGTTTACTACTAGCGTCAAGATAAGAGTGTTCTTTGGACACAAAGATTTGTTTGATGATCTCTTTTAGGGTAAGAGCTCACTCAAAGAGATTTTGCGGGAAGCTCAGTCGAAGTTATCTCCAGGTGACCTCCAGAAATTCACGTCATACAGAGCTAGAAGGCTGGCCAGCATTCCACTAGAAAGGTTGCGAGTACCTACTAGAGAGCCAACTCCGAGCATCAGCCTCAGTGAGAACTCCAACACTTCCAAATCTAAGTCCAACGCTGCGCAAGAAGTTTCCGAGCATCCTGAAGAGTCTGCGCATAACAAAGAAATTAACGAAGAAGCAGTCAAAGATACAGCTCAGTGAGGTGTAATGTCTCAGCAACAAGTTATCACCTCGCCACCAAGAAATGTTCCTCCTCCGGTCATCGAAACTCCTCTTGTCACAACAGAGCTAGACAAAGAGTGGGAGTCTTTCAATGAATTAATCAACCTCGAAGGGCAAGTACCAAAGACGCCTGCGAGCGACACACAAGGGGTGCAAGAAGTTGCTCCGACCATAGTCAGCGTTACCACAGAAGCAGAAAGCCTCCCCATCACTCCGTCCTCAGAACTTCTACTTAACGTGGAAGAAATTCCCCCACTAGATGTGTTCTACAGCCCCCAGCACAAAGCAGTTGTGAGAAGACAGAGAAAGAAAAGAAAGCTCGAAAATGCACTGTCTCAAGACGCTGAACATTTGGACGTCTTGTGGAAAGACCCAAATAATAATCCAACAGAAAATCTTACGAAGCTGTCTCAAATTGCAGGAGCGTATGCTTCTGCAACTATTGACAAGGCCTCTGAAGTTCAGCAACTCTTAAAGGAACAAGAAAATCACATACAACTGTTACAACAACAATTGCAGCAAGCCAACGCAAACAATGAAGCTTCCAGGCAGCTTGAAAAACTCCAAGAAGACTTTCAATAGATGCAAATAGGCTACCAAAAGAGTCTTGAAGAAAAAGAAAAACAACTACAGACAGAGCAAGAAATGCACAAAGATGAACCTACGCTGGTGTTGTAGGGAAAAGTATCCAATACGGAATGCCCCTATCCCACTCTAAGGGTGATAGTACCTCAGCAACAATCGAAGCAAAGCTATCTAAGATTTCTTCTTTATGAAATGTAAGAAGTGGAGAAAGAGATCCACTAACCGATGTCTTCCGCTAATGATTAATCCAATCTCACTCCTTTGCTGCTTGCTCCTAGCTCCTTGCTCTTTTACTGGCCCAGCTACACCAAGATCCTACAAAATGACAAGAGAGGGAAACTACAAGAAGCATACATTCATAACTAGTTTAAGGATCAGGATAAACTAAATACACAAGTATAACAAGACATCATTGAGATACATGCGTATAGAAGAAACTCAAATGCTTTATTAATGGAAGAAGTAAAGTTCAGGAAGTGATACAACCATAAGAGGCCCAATCCAGCATCACCTTCCCAGCAGAAAGGAATATCCTCTTCACCTCCTTGAAAGCAAATCACCCAATAGCTCTAATCTCAAACCAACAGCAATTCTTTGCAAATACTAAATTCCAGCCTCCTTGATCTCATAGAGGAGAGATCTATATATAGGAGTTTTGGAGAGAGGATGAGTCAGCTTGAGGCTGGTATGAAGCTGACTAGTGTCCTATCCCACTTTTAGTTCTTGAGCCCACTTGGAGGTTCTTGCTTCCACTTGGACATTTGGAACCTCTTACTCATCACTAGGCGAAGTCCTTGATGCAAGTGTCATTTTGGAAGCTTCCTGGGCATTGACACTGTTATCACAAAATCGTGTACTAAGGGCTGCTACTTAGCAAGATCTCATGCAACTATTTCAAACCAGGCTTTAGACTAAGGCTTAGCCTCCTTAGTCAGAGAGGGCTCTCTCACAGATTTTTGATATGGATGAATAAAAAGAAAAGATGGCTAACTCTTCAAACAGTACATGAAAATAAGCTGGTTGGAACAACAAAATAACATTTCTTCCATTGGGCTCATGGAGTCAAACACCTCTACAGTAAACTATTAACTACTCAATCATGGAAGCCAAGGCATATAATGTTTAAACACTCAGAACATTTCTCAAAAAGAACCTCAACTCATAAATATACACAGGAAGTCTGAGCACTAGGTGAATTCAGAGTGATTGCATATTTAGTGAGCTGTAAAACATAAAGGATAATGACAAAATCACATATATTCTGAGCATTCAACACAAGATGAATCTTGGGAAGAAAAAGTAATCTTTCTATTACTGTCAAAAGTCTTTTACATAAGCTGATATAAGAACTCTGTTTTTTTCATAAATCTCCAACCCCACTTACATCAGAGTTTCTCCTATATATAGGAAAACAAAACTAAAAATACCTTGAGTCTCCTCCTCCAGCATGAGGGGAGCTCGATTCTGCCTATGATGACACCTACTTACTTTTAACTAACTATTAATTACAGCTGACTATTAATTGACAGCGCTGGACTCCTAAAACAATTAAAACTCTAATTCTACATCATGCTGGAAATGGCATTTATTACAACCAAGATGGTGCTCCTACGAGAAAAAGGAGAGAACAGGCTCATTCTTTGACAAGTGGCTTCTCTTAGTTTGGCTGTGATAGGTGTCGATAGTTGCTTGCTGGCCTTTAATATAACATGTTTCCAACACCCTGAAATATAGGAAACTGTTCCTGTTTGTCTGTCTTTGATTTGCCTCAACATATTTGAATCCAAAGGAGTATGCTTTATCCTTGCTTTTATCCTTTAACAAAAAGAGCGGGCTGCCACATCCTGGATGTGTTGTAGGCCGTATTGATGGACAGGTGTCTCTCTTTCAAATTTCTTGGTCATCTCACCAACATAGCTGTTCTGCGTTTAAAATCACCACCTACAGCAGTTTCGTAGCGCGCTACGAAACTGCTGTGTAATTTCAAAAACACAGTCTTCTTCCTTGCCTTTAAAAATTCACTATGCATAGTTGATGCTTTGGACAAGGTTATGAGAACAACCTGTAAATGAGCATGGTTAATAGCCTCAACCTTTCTTTAGGATTCATCTATTCTTCCTTTAGTGCAGTCTCACAGCCACACTCTGTACTGTCTTCATTTTCTGTCTTCATAGCTCTGTTCTTTGTAATCTCCTAATTTTAATTTACAAGCAGAATTATTCGTAAATATCTGCGACTTGGTCTTCCTTAAATGATTGCTCTTCTCTTCATCAATTTCTTCTTTCTCCCAGCAAATGTCAAGATAGCGCAATGCCTTTCTGTATTTTCTTAAAGCCATCTTATAATCCCCTTTCTTGTAATTTTCATTCCCAAAACATTTCGCAGAATCTATTGTATTCATCCACCATGAAATTTCTGCAGATTTCTCATCAAGATCAGCTGGCCAGTCTGGATACAAATCTCCATCTTTGAAGAAATTAACTATTCCATCATCTGATCCTTTTGGGATCTCCCCACAATCTGAAATTACAACATCTAGAGAAGGGCGGTCACTACCTTCTGTGGGAGTATGCTCAATGCCACGCACAACTCCCATGCCTTTAATTACCTTCCCAAAGACAACATGCTTTCCATCGAGATGGGAGATCCTTGTTGTTGTGATGAAAAATTGAGAGCCATTTGTATTAGGTCCAGAGTTTGCCATTGACAACATTCCTCTGCGCTCATTTTTCAGTTGAAAGATTTCATCATCAAACTTTAATCCATATATTGATTCACCCCCTGTACCATTTTGAGCTGAGATGTCTCCACCTTGTATCATAAAACCTCTGATAACTCTATGGAAAGGAAGCCCCTTGTAATGCAGGGGGGCGCCAGTATGAGGGCCAATTCCCTTTTCTCCTGTGCACAAAGCCTTGAAATTTGGTCATATCCTCGACAAGTTCCTCGAGACTCTGCTGATCTATGACATGCCCCTTCTCCTGCATCTGCTGCGATCACAACGAACAAAGAAATCGAATGCAGTGAAGAAAACTTCCAAACGAAGTGCTGGAAAGAATTCCAACTGATGCTCAAAACAATGATTCAAGCCCGTGAACGCTCTAGAGTCTCGGTTGAGCCCTAATTTCTTGATCTCTTCTGTGAAGTCTATTTTCAATTCCAGTTGGATTGTCGCAACATTGCGAGGATGGAAAGACCGCAGATTGGTATCAGTTTGATCCTAAGTTCCTTGCAGAGGTTTCTGCGTAGATTTGCAACAGTGTTCGTGGAGTAAATAGAATAGCTTATGTCATAACCTCGAAACCTCCATCAACTGTAGAGTGGGAGTGATATGCATGAAATGGATTGAGTGGCCTTGAACGCTCCTACTACAACATGACTGTGCAATGTTAACATCTGATATATGCAAATTCCATCCATTCAAAACGATTCTTACTGGATTTCAATTGGGATTGTCTTCGTCGATGACATTTGGACGGTGAAGACAATTAGAATCACAACAAAACAAGTTCTGTAGACTTATTGAAAGCCTAATTTCTCATATAGAAAAGAGTGTGATCTGCTAGATGTATTAGGATGTATGCTGCCATGTGTTCATTACCCTGCTCAGATGCGTGCCATGTCTGCACGTTGCTGTCGTTCAATCCTCAATGCAGAAACTTGACTCTCCACCCTCTTGTATTGGAGTTTGATCACTAGGAAACCCTTTATTTTCTTTTAGGAAATCGGATAAGTACTAGATGCAAAGTAAGAAATAAAAACGAGGCTATGCAGAACTTGCATTAGCACCGCTAATGATTTCAATCTACGTTCCAAAGTCAATATGACTAGCAAGCGCTCCAGCAAGCATGACATGATCCTTCTTTAGATCCAAGATCCCTCGCAACTTTTATACCCCTTTGCTAGCTTTGCAGAGAGTTGATATTGGAACTGTTGATAGGAATCTGGAAGGCTGCCAACAACTGTTGCCCGATATCGACCTGCGCTTTCAACTTCTTCTGCCCACTCTCTAATAGACAGGGTCTCAAACATTTGCAAGGCATCATCTCTTATTTGTCTTGAGGGATCAACTACTTTGTAAAGTATAAGGCTTAGCAACCTCTGTGTTTCACATTTTGAAAGTTCTTGCTGCATGTGAACAGTTATCAACAATTTTGCAAATGTCTCGTTCTAGCTTTACTGCATCTACCAGAATTGTAGGGTCAATCTCCTTGAGACTGAAGTAGAGGGCGTTCACTGAAGTATCAGGTAAAGCCTCACCAGGATTTACCACAATGCCATCAGCCACAAAAGAAGTAATTCTTAAACATGATTCCTTTTGAAGATTAATCTTAATGGGCTGCAACTGAACAACTGAATGTGATGGACCAAAAGGCTCTTGTATGGCTCTAAACACTGCAGTATCAATAGTAGTAAGCACCATTCAGGCAAGAACCTTATCATCATGTGAAAGTAAATTGGAAAATACCTCACAAATGATCCAGAGTGATGACCTGATTTATTGTTTGAACAAATCCCCAATTTCGTAGCACGCTACGAAATCACCCAAACAGGTAGCGCTGAGAAACTGCTAAAAGGGTTCATGCGCTGCGAAAACACTTTGCCCTTAAGCTAATCTGAGCAATTTTTGGTAACAGAAATTTCAGTGATAATAGTGGCTCCACTTGGGATAGTGTGCCCTTGTGGTACACTAAGAACCTGCAGTTCCAGTGCCTTATAAAACTTATTTGACAAACAGAAATTTGCTTGACCAGCATGACTGTAGGAGAAAGAAAGCTACATCTACTGAAAAAAGAAATGCTCAGTTAACCTTGAGCTTATTTGCATTTACCTCTACCTACCTACCCTAACCATTTCAACTTCTTTCTGCTCAATCAATATGAAATTTCCAATGTAGCCAATCCTCTGTTTTATCTGATATTTGATTTCTTTGACTGCATCGGAGTTCAGAGCCAATCTGATAGTGTGATGACCCCTGCCACTGAAATTGTCTCTGATCTTTATAGGAAAACTGAAAAACTTGAGAGTAAAACTCTTCCATGTAATCAGCTATAGGATCCCAGAATACATGATCAGCTTGTTTTTCCTTGTAACTTTCCAGCTGCGCAAACTGATCTTCAACAGCAGTGTTCAGTTCCTCAATCGTGAAAGAGAAAGGAACCAACATTCTCTCCTTGCGTTCTGCCATAGAAAACTTCTGAAAATAATGATCATGATTATGAAAACTATATGCCTGAATTTGTCCTTCTAAACCTTCAATTTCTTTTTCAAGGTCCTCAGCAAATTCATCCAAAAATCTCATCCTATCCTCTGCCTTGCAGTCAAAGGATTTTAGATATGAGGATAAGGACAAAGAAAAAGATTCATTTGTTTCTTCTTTACTATGATCATCATTCCATTGTTTGAAACCCTCAACTGAAGGAGAGTTCACCACCACCTCTAACCTATCTATCCATTCCTCCAAAAACATAAGCCAAAAGTCTTGAAATGACTTAATGGATTTGACAGGAAAGCTTTCAACCCATTGTTTGCATTTCCCTTGAAGTGAATCATAGAATAACCTTATGCAAACATCCTCATGTTTAACTCTAAGAAGCTCAGCAAAATGACAGAAATCTGAGATATGCTTCAGAGTCAAACTCAAATCTTCTCCATTAAATTTGGGACCATTCCTTAGAAAATATGCATCCTTGGGAAACTGATTTGGGAAACCATGAATTCCTGAAAAATCTATGCATGCATACCTTGAACTAAGAATGGTAGCTTCTGGGTCCTTCATAACTCCAGTGGAATCACCATGAATGTATGAAGTTTGAATTCTTCAACAATGGAGTCACCAAGGTAGGTTTGCAGCCTCGAAAACCACTTTGAACTCCTGCTACCTTCAGAAATTCAATCTTAAAACTTCGGGAATGAGTAATCATCAGGCTCTCGGCAGACGCACCAAAATGTTATCACAAAATCGTGTACTAAGGGCTGCTACTTAGCAAGAGCTCATGCAACTATTTCAAACCAGGCTTTAGACTAAGGCTTAGCCTCCTTAGTCAGAGAGGGCTCTCTCACAGATTTTTGATATGGATTAATAACAAGAAAAGATGGCTAACTCTTCAAATAGTACATGAAAATAAGCTGGTTGGAACAACAAAATAACATTTCTTCCATTGGGCTCATGGAGTCAAACACCTCTGCAGTAAACTATTAACTACTCAATCATGGAAGCCAAGGCATATAATGTTTAAACACTCAGAACATTTCTCAAAAAGAACCTCAACTCATAAATATACACAGGAAGTCTGAGCACTAGGTGAATTCAGAGTGATTGCATATTTAGTGAGCTGTAAAACATAAAGGATAATGACAAAATCACATATATTCTGAGCATTCAACACAAGATGAATCTTGGGAAGAAAAAGTAATCTTTCTATTACTGTCAAAAGTCTTTTACATAAGCTGATATAAGAACTCTGTTTTTTTCATAAATCTCCAACCCCACTTACATCAGAGTTTCTCCTATATATAGGAAAACAAAACTAAAACTACCTTGAGTCTCCTCCTCCAGCATGAGGGGAGCTCGATTCTGCCTATGATGACACCTACTTACTTTTAACTAACTATTAATTACAGCTGACTATTAATTGACAGCGCTGGACTCCTAAAACAATTAAAACTCTAGTTCTACATCATGCTGGAAATGGCATTTATTACAACCAAGATGGTGCTCCTACGAGAAAAAGGAGAGAACAGGCTCATTCTTTGACAAGTGGCTTCTCTTAGTTTGGCTGTGATAGGTGTCGATAGTTGCTTGCTGGCCTTTAATATAACATGTTTCCAACACCCTGAAATATAGGAAACTGTTCCTGTTTGTCTGTCTTTGATTTGCCTCAACATATTCGAATCCAAAGGAGTATGCTTTATCCTTGCTTTTATCCTTTAACAAAAAGAGCGGGCTGCCACATCCTGGATGTGCTGTAGGCCGTATTGATGGATAGGTGTCTCTCTTTCAAATTTCTCGGTCATCTCACCAACATAGCTGTTCTGCGTTTAAAATCACCACCTACAGCAGTTTCGTAGCGCGCTACGAAACTGCTGTGTAATTTCAAAAACACAGTCTTCTTCCTTGCCTTTAAAAATTCACTACGCATAGTTGATGCTTTGGACAAGGTTATGAGAACAACCTGTAAATGAGCTGTTGGCATTATGGTTCAAGTGTTGTCCTTGATGGCAACTCACTCAGTGGATGGTACAGGTGCTCAAAGGTTAGTACAGGTGATGGCAACTCAATCAGAAGACAGATCTCAGTACAGCATGGCAAGAAAGCTCATACACGCTCTTTCGTTAAGCCCAAGTCGCGTGTACACGCAAGTTAGATTCAGAAAAAGCGCGTGTATGTGGAAAGGTTCCTTTGGTTCATGGTGGTTAGACCTTGGAAGTTGTGCCTATGATTTCGGACCATTATGTCTCGACGGGCGTGTCGATCCCTAGTTTTAAAGTTGATGGTATTGTGTTACTATGGTTTTGGCTCTTGGTATTGAGAAAGGCCTAAGGCTATATAAGGAGAAGAAGATCATTAGGCAAAGATCATCTTTCGACAAGGCATGAATATCTAAGAGAGAAAGAGATCTGATATGCAGGTTCTGAGTTGGTTGATCTAAGCTAAGGAGAGATCTCATCGGTTGATGGAGAACTAGATCTAAGGAGAGATCGGGATCAAATGGTTTGAAATGCACTATCATGTTATGGTTGATTATGCGTATTTCTAGATCTGCATATTGTCGCAATGTTACGTTCTGAGTCTAACTAATATCTGGTACAGCTGCAAGTTGAGAAAGTTTATTTTTAGATCTGTACGCAGTTTGGCTTCGGTAAAAGCGCGTGTATACGCGGTTTCTGCTCATTAAAGTAGCGTATATCTTTTGAAGCTTGATTTGGGTTTACAGTGGGATCTGACTGTTATTACAGAGTTCTGTAGTCTGCTCTGTGTTCTGGTAACTGGTGATTGACAGGGTTCAGTGGTTCAGTGATTCAAAGTTGGTTGTTTTATGCTTCAATGATCTGTTGTGAAAATTGAATGAATTGTGGTCTTCAGATTGTAATGTTGTGCTTCAGGAATATCCAAGTCTGAAAATGTATGAAAAGTGATACCTGGAAGAAGGAAGATTGTAGGTCAGCACCTACGTACTAGTATCTTGGCTAGTACAAAAGCAAAAGGGGGTTGGAGCTCCCTTCCAAGGAAGTTTGGAGAACGAGAGAAGGTTGAAGCCTTCTGCAGGTTGTAGCCTGCGTACTGGTATAAGGCTGCACCAGTACAAAAGATTGTAAACTGAAGTTTCATATTAAGAAAGATAGAGACAACTTGCAGCAGGTGGTTTTCACCCACATTGGGTTTCCACCTTATATCTTGGTGTTCATGTGTGTGGCTTTTTATCTGTTCTGTTATACTGCACATGTTTACTGTTAATATGATGAATAATGTCCTGATGCACTTAATTGAAGAATAAGCCAACTAAATTGTGAGTTTTCTGCTTATACGCTGTTTTACTTCGTCACAGTAGCGTGTACACGCTGGTTCACTTAACTGAAGTAGCGTATATGTTTTGGGCATTTGAAAAGTTTGATTAATCTGATAATACTGATTCACCCCCCCTCTCAGTATTATTTCCAACAATTGGAATCAGAGCAGGTCCTTCAGAGAAGCTTGATCGCTTGAAGGAAGATCATTCATCATGAGCAACTACGAGAAAGAAGCATCAATCAGGCCACCGGTTTTTGATGGAACAAATTTCAATTATTGGAAGGTAAGAGTTACTGCATATCTTCAATCTCTTGGTACAGAAGTTTGGGACATTGTAGAAAAAGGCTATGCTTTTCCTTCAGCTACTCCTACAGATCCAGATGAAAAAAAGGCATATGAAACAAATGCAAAAGCAGTCGCTACCCTATTAGGAAGTATATCTCAAACAGAATTCATGAAGGTCATGCACTTCAAATCAGCAAAAGAAATATGGGACAAAATGATCACTAGCTATGAAGGAGATGAACAGGTAAAGGAAGCTAAACTTCAAACACTCAGGATTCAATATGAGACTCTCAGGATGTATAATGATGAAAGTGTGGCTAATTATTTTCTCCGGGTAGATGAGATTGTTAATTGTATGAAAAACTTGGGTGAAGAAATAAGAGAAACTATAGTAGTTCAAAAGGTTCTAAGATCTTTATCCCCCAAGTTTGAATCTAAAGTATCTGCAATAGAAGAAAAAGAAAATCTCCGTGTTCTCACTATGTCTCAGCTACATGGAATTCTAACCGCTTATGAAATGAGAAAGGGAGGTCCATCTGACAGAAGGGAAGCTGCTTTTAAGGCATCAGGAAAAGAAGATTACTATGAAGCAAGCCATGTTCCAGAAGAAGAGGAAGAAGAATCAAACTTTGTCAGAAATCTTCAAAGGGGTTCTGGAAGGTTCAGAGGTAAGCTACCTTTCAAATGTTTTGCTTGTGGGAAAGTAGGTCATTATGCTGCAAAATGCCCTTATAAGGATAAAGGAAAAGAACCTGCTAGATGGAACAAGAAACAAAGTGCAAATAGGAAAAGCTACTACACCCATGAAGATAGTGATGGCTTATCAAACAGTGATGAAGATGAACAAGGTAATAAATATAAGCTGTTAATGGCATTTGAAGATGATGATTATGAGGATGCTATAGATGTGGATAATCTCTATAATGAAATCACTAGACTCAAGAGAAGCATAGAAGAAAGGAATGTGATTATTGATACTTTGCAATTTCAAATTGATGAAAAGGAAAAACATCTTGAAAAACTAGAAGGTGAAATTGTTGGTCTCAGAAAAGAAATTGAGAAAACAAAAACTATTAATCTTAAATTTGTCAAAGGATCTGAAACCTTGGATGAGATTATTAGTGTGCAGCGGTCTCCTCTAAACAAAACAGGTTTGGGCTATAATGGAGAAACCTCTCAAGCATCCACCTCAAAAAGTTATCTTGATGCAGCAAGAGGAAATGAGCGGAAGAACAATGAAGATAATCAGGTAAAGCAAGGACGAGTTACAAACAGAAACTATCAGGGACAATCCTCCTTGAGGATGAACAAAAGCTACAACCAACCACAGGTAAAATCTTCTCAGTTTGGCTCAAGAATAGATGAAAATAGAAATTACAATCAGTTGGCTGGTAGATTCAATAACCGCAGAAGCTTCTTCAATGGACAATGCTTTTCTTGCCACAACTTTGGTCACAGAGCAGCTCAATGTGTTGCATATAAAACAATCATGACTAGGGAAGCTCAAAAACAAAGAAGTATGACAGAGATTACAAAAAGGACCTATAACAACTTTTCGGTGCTTGAAAATGAAGTTGAATGTTCTATTTGCAATAATTTTGGTCATAAAGACTCTGAATGCAGGAGCAGGTTTCAGGAGAAAAAGGAACAAGCCACAAGCACCAAAACATGGAGAATAAAGGAACCTCAAACAGAAAGATGTGGGATAGCATTTTATGCAGAAGGACAGGAAAATCTATGGTACATTGACAGTGGATGTTCGAAACATATGACAGGTGATAAAGAAAAACTTGAATCTTATTCTACTTTAGAAAAGGGAAAGAAAGTCTCTTTTGGAAATGATACTCCTGCTACTATAAAAGGAAAAGGTATTGCTCCTTTAAAAGAAAAGGTCAAGGCTGGAAATGTTTTGTATGTTGATGGATTGAAACATAATCTTCTAAGTGTCAGCCAGATGTGTGATCAAAAAACAGAGGTTATTTTCAGATCGAATGGATGTCTTGTTCGTGATCTTGATACAGGTAAAACAGTTCTCAAAGGCAAAAGAACTCCAAATAATCTGTACATATTTGAAGAAGAACAACAACAATGCTATCTTAGCAAGGATGAAGAGCACTGGTTATGGCATCGAAGGTTGGGACATCTAAGCTTCTCACAAATAAGGAAAGCATGCAAATATCAGGCAGTTCGCGATCTTCCAGATATCAAAATTCCAGACAACACCATATGCAAATCTTGTCAGTTTGGAAAGCAGACCAGAACTAACTTTCCAGAGAAGGAAGGATCAGCTAGCTTGCCTCTTGAGCTAGTCCATACAGATGTATGTGGTCCATTTAGAAAAAGGTCACCTCGAGGAGAAGAATATCTGATATTATTCATTGATGATTTCTCAAGGTTTGTTTGGTTAGGGCTTATGAAGCACAAAGATGAAGCATTCGAAAAATTCAAATCCTTCAAAGCATTGGCCGAAAATGAATCAGGACACAAAATCAAGTGCCTCAGATCTGACAGAGGTGGGGAGTTCACATCAAATGAATTTTTTGATTTCTGCGATGAACATGGGATAAGAAGAGAATTCTCTACAGCTAGAACTCCTCAGCAAAATGGGGTTGTGGAAAGAATGAACAGAACTATCCAACAAATGGCTCGTGCTATGCTCGATGAATCAGGTACTCCTGCAACCTTCTGGGGAGAAGCCGCACATGCTGCTGTTATCATTCTTAACAAAACAAATGTCCGAGTAAACAGCACTCAAACACCTCATGAGCTTTGGAGTGGTAAAACTCCTTCCGTAAAGCATTTCAAAATCTTTGGGAGCAAATGT
Organism: Pinus tabuliformis; assembly: GCA_031772625.1. Classification (NCBI taxonomy): domain Eukaryota; kingdom Viridiplantae; phylum Streptophyta; class Pinopsida; order Pinales; family Pinaceae; genus Pinus; species Pinus tabuliformis. The sequence goes on along the minus strand of CM062818.1, from coordinate 377,035,838 downwards.
TATATTAAGAACACTGATGAGCAACTTGGCAAACTTGAACCTAGAGCAGATGAGGGCATTCTTCTTGGTTATTCTCCACATAGCAAAGCATACAAGTGCTACAATAAAAGACTTGGCAGAATTGTTGACAGTATTGATATAGTGGTTGATGAGAAGGGATATATTCCTAGGCAAGTTCATCATGAAGAAGATGAAGGTTACTCTCAAAGGCGAAATGATGAAGAAGAAGAACCTCAAGAAAGAGAAGAATCTCAAGAAGAACCAGAGGAGCAGACAAGAATAGAAGAAAAGACTCCATCCAGATATGTCCAAAAGAATCATCCAGAAACTCAGATTGTGGGGCAGAAAGAAGCAGGAGTACAAACAAGAAGGACACTTGCAGAAGCTTCAAGCTACTTGGCTCTACTCTCCTCCATTGAACCACAAAATGTGAAAGAAGCATGCAAAGATGAATGTTGGGTCAAAGCAATGGATGAAGAACTTGAGCAAATCGAAAGGAACAACACTTGGGAATTGGTTCCTAGACCTAAAGATAAGAATGTAATAGGAACAAAATGGGTCTTCAAGAATAAGTTAAATGAAAATGGAGAAGTAATTAGAAACAAGGCCAGACTTGTTTGTAAAGGGTATGCACAGCAAGAAGGAATAGATTTTGAAGAGACCTTTGCTCCTGTGGCAAGACTAGAGGCCATCCGAATGTTCCTTGCTCTCTCAAGCTTTCAAAACTTCAAGGTATTTCAAATGGACGTGAAATCAGCCTTCCTGAATGGAGACTTAGAAGAAGAAGTATATATTGAGCAGCCAGATGGGTTCATTCTTGGGAATGATCCAAACCTTGTATGCAGATTGAAAAAGGCTCTCTATGGGCTCAAACAAGCTCCAAGGGCTTGGTACTATCGGTTGGACAAATATCTTCACCAAAAAGGCTTTTCAAAAGGATCAGCAGATAGCAATCTCTATATAAAAGTTGAAAATAACAAATTGCTAATTCTTGTTGTTTATGTAGATGATATTATTTTTGGCAGCAATGAAGAGACTATGAGTCAAAACTTTGCCTTGGTTATGCAGAAAGAATTCGAAATGTCACTTCTTGGAGAATTGACATATTTTCTTGGATTGCAAATCCAACAAAATGAAGGAGGTATCTTCTTGTCTCAAACCAAATACCTCAAGCAGATCTTGAAGAAGTATGGCATGGAAGAGTCAAAACCAGTATGTACACCCATGGTTACAGGATGCAGCCTCAGTGCAAATGATGAATCAGCAGCAGTCCACCAACCCACTTATAGATCCATGATTGGGAGTTTGCTTTATTTGACAGGTACTCGACCAGATATTACACATGCAGTAGGAATGGTTGGAAGATTTCAAGCCAACCCAAAGGAAACTCATCTTCAGGCAGTCAAAAGAATCTTCAAATATCTTCAAGGGACCCAAAACTATGGCTTATGGTATCCTAGAAATACTGATCTCACTCTTCATGCTTACACAGATGCAGATTGGGCTGGAAGTGTGGATGATAGGAAAAGCACAAGTGGAGGTGCTTTCTTCATGGGTTCCAGATTAGTATCTTGGTTCAGCAAGAAACAAAGTTCGATTGCCTTATCTACAGCTGAAGCAGAATATGTAGCTGCAGCATCTTGTTGTACACAACTTCTTTGGATGATGCAGACCTTGCAGGACTTTCAAATCACTTGCACTCCACCTGTCTCTATCTTATGTGATAATACAAGTGCAATCAGCATTTCAAAGAATCCAGTCATGCACTCAAAGACCAAGCACATACCAATCAAGTACCATTTTCTTCGGGAACAAGTGCTTGAACAGAAGGTCAAGTTGGAGTATGTTCCTTCTAAGGAGCAAGTTGCTGATATTCTCACAAAACCACTGCCCAGGGAAACTTTTGAATATCTCAGACAAAAGCTGGGAGTAGTTAATGCTTCATCCTGTTGTTGAAATTTGTTTGTTCTACAGAAAAGTTGGTATACGCAGGTTACGGAAGTAATATTAGCGTATACACGCGGATTCATGGTGGGAAAGTCGCGTGTATGCTGGACGCTTGTTGCAGAAAGAATATCCGCGTACATACGCTGTTTTATACAGGAGAAAACGCGTATATGAAGTTCTGAACAGCAAGGGAAAACTCTGAAGTTCTGAACAGCAATAGGAATGTCAGAATTATTCAGGCACAGTTTCAGGGAGTGCAACAGGCACAGGTTCAGGGGGAGCAGCTCAAAAGTCTCATAAAGCATTGTTGGCATTCAGATGTTTTTGGTTGTTGGTTTCAGGAGAAGGAGCTCAGAAAGAAATTCTAGTTGCTGATCTAACAAGATGTTTATCAGATACTGCTGATGTCTTTCCTAAGTCTTGGTCTAGATCTGTTGTCTCTATGTCATGTATCTCTCTTGTCTCTTTTATGGTGTCAAGGTCATGTAACGGCCTTTGTTGGTTTCCCCACTATGCCTGGGATGAATGATGAAATGTTCATGTATTATCATGGTTAGGTGGATGAGTCAATATTGATGTATCCCCACTTGGTTGGGTGGATGAGTCATTTTTTTGTATATCCTCACTTAGTTGAGAAATGGATGTATGTATGAGTCTTTGGTGGTAGGAAGGTCTTTTATGATGTATAGAGTCATGTTCTTCTTGAAGAACATCTTTTGCAGATCTTGCCTACAGTCAAGGGGAGCATGAACAGCACTTGGTGACCAGGATGGATAGATTGGTACTCTTTGGCATTCACAAAGGGGGAGCACACTTGGAGATTTCAGCATGTACTCAGGGGGAGTATGGACAGCAGTATGGACAGCAGAAGGATTACCAAGGAAGAGAATATCTTGGTCCTCCCTTTGCCCTTGATGTCAAAGGGGGAGAGTGACTTGGTGTGGTGGTTGCCATCAAGTCCAAAGGGGGAGATTGTTGGCATTATGGTTCAAGTGTTGTCCTTGATGGCAACTCACTCAGTGGATGGTACAGGTGCTCAAAGGTTAGTACAGGTGATGGCAACTCAATCAGAAGACAGATCTCAGTACAGCATGGCAAGAAAGCTCATACACGCTCTTTCGTTAAGCCCAAGTCGCGTGTACACGCAAGTTAGATTCAGAAAAAGCGCGTGTATGTGGAAAGGTTCCTTTGGTTCATGGTGGTTAGACCTTGGAAGTTGTGCCTATGATTTCGGACCATTATGTCTCGACGGGCGTGTCGATCCCTAGTTTTAAAGTTGATGGTATTGTGTTACTATGGTTTTGGCTCTTGGTATTGAGAAAGGCCTAAGGCTATATAAGGAGAAGAAGATCATTAGGCAAAGATCATCTTTCGACAAGGCATGAATATCTAAGAGAGAAAGAGATCTGATATGCAGGTTCTGAGTTGGTTGATCTAAGCTAAGGAGAGATCTCATCGGTTGATGGAGAACTAGATCTAAGGAGAGATCGGGATCAAATGGTTTGAAATGCACTATCATGTTATGGTTGATTATGCGTATTTCTAGATCTGCATATTGTCGCAATGTTACGTTCTGAGTCTAACTAATATCTGGTACAGCTGCAAGTTGAGAAAGTTTATTTTTAGATCTGTACGCAGTTTGGCTTCGGTAAAAGCGCGTGTATACGCGGTTTCTGCTCATTAAAGTAGCGTATATCTTTTGAAGCTTGATTTGGGTTTACAGTGGGATCTGACTGTTATTACAGAGTTCTGTAGTCTGCTCTGTGTTCTGGTAACTGGTGATTGACAGGGTTCAGTGGTTCAGTGATTCAAAGTTGGTTGTTTTATGCTTCAATGATCTGTTGTGAAAATTGAATGAATTGTGGTCTTCAGATTGTAATGTTGTGCTTCAGGAATATCCAAGTCTGAAAATGTATGAAAAGTGATACCTGGAAGAAGGAAGATTGTAGGTCAGCACCTACGTACTAGTATCTTGGCTAGTACAAAAGCAAAAGGGGGTTGGAGCTCCCTTCCAAGGAAGTTTGGAGAACGAGAGAAGGTTGAAGCCTTCTGCAGGTTGTAGCCTGCGTACTGGTATAAGGCTGCACCAGTACAAAAGATTGTAAACTGAAGTTTCATATTAAGAAAGATAGAGACAACTTGCAGCAGGTGGTTTTCACCCACATTGGGTTTCCACCTTATATCTTGGTGTTCATGTGTGTGGCTTTTTATCTGTTCTGTTATACTGCACATGTTTACTGTTAATATGATGAATAATGTCCTGATGCACTTAATTGAAGAATAAGCCAACTAAATTGTGAGTTTTCTGCTTATACGCTGTTTTACTTCGTCACAGTAGCGTGTACACGCTGGTTCACTTAACTGAAGTAGCGTATATGTTTTGGGCATTTGAAAAGTTTGATTAATCTGATAATACTGATTCACCCCCCCTCTCAGTATTATTTCCAACATGAGCATGGTTAATAGCCTCAACCTTTCTTTAGGATTCATCTATTCTTCCTTTAGTGCAGTCTCACAGCCACACTCTGTACTATCTTCATTTTCTGTCTTCATAGATCTGTTCTTTGTAATCTCCTAATTTTAATTTACAAGCAGAATTATTCGTAAATATCTGCGACTTGGTCTTCCTTAAATGATTGCTCTTCTCTTCATCAATTTCTTCTTTCTCCCAGCAAATGTCAAGATAGCGCAATGCCTTTCTGTATTTTCTTAAAGCCATCTTATAATCCCCTTTCTTGTAATTTTCATTCCCAAAACATTTCGCAGAATCTACTGTATTCATCCACCATGAAATTTCTGCAGATTTCTCATCAAGATCAGCTGGCCAGTCTGGATACAAATCTCCATCTTTGAAGAAATTAACTATTCCATCATCTGATCCTTTTGGGATCTCCCCACAATCTGAAATTACAACATCTAGAGAAGGGCGGTCACTACCTTCTGTGGGAGTATGCTCAATGCCACGCACAACTCCCATGCCTTTAATTACCTTCCCAAAGACAACATGCTTTCCATCGAGATGGGAGATCCTTGTTGTTGTGATGAAAAATTGAGAGCCATTTGTATTAGGTCCAGAGTTTGCCATTGACAACATTCCTCTGTGCTCATTTTTCAGTTGAAAGATTTCATCATCAAACTTTAATCCATATATTGATTCACCCCCTGTACCATTTTGAGCTGAGATGTCTCCACCTTGTATCATAAAACCTCTGATAACTCTATGGAAAGGAAGCCCCTTGTAATGCAGGGGGGCGCCAGTATGAGGGCCAATGCCCTTTTCTCCTGTGCACAAAGCCCTGAAATTTGGTCATATCCTCGACAAGTTCCTCGAGACTCTGCTGATCTATGACATGCCCCTTCTCCTGCATCTGCTGCGATCACAACGAACAAAGAAATCGAATGCAGTGAAGAAAACTTCCAAACGAAGTGCCGGAAAGAATTCCAACTGATGCTCAAAACAGTGATTCAAGCCCGTGAACGCTCTAGAGTCTCAGTTGAGCCCTAATTTCTTGATCTCTTCTGTGAAGTCTATTTTCAATTCCAGTTGGATTGTCGCAACATTGCGAGGATGGAAAGACCGCAGATTGGTATCAGTTTGATCCTAAGTTCCTTGCAGAGGTTTCTGCGTAGATTTGCAACAGTGTTCGTGGAGTAAATAGAATAGCTTATGTCATAACCTCGAAACCTCCATCAACTGTAGAGTGGGAGTGATATGCATGAAATGGATTGAGCGGCCTTGAACGCTCCTACTACAACAGGACTGTGCAATGTTAACATCTGATATATGCAAATTCCATCCATTCAAAACGATTCTTACTGGATTTCAATTGGGATTGTCTTCGTCGATGACATTTGGACGGTGAAGACAATTAGAATGACAACAAAACAAGTTCTGTAGACTTATTGAAAGCCTAATTTCTCATATAGAAAAGAGTGTGATCTACTAGATGTATTAGGATGTATGCTGCCATGTGTTCATTACCCTGCTCGGATGCGTGCCATGTGTGCACGTTGCTGTCGTTCAATCCTCAATGCAGAAACTTGACTCTCCACCCTCCTGTATTGGAGTTTGATCACTAGGAAACCCTTTATTTTCTTTTAGGAAATCGGATAAGTACTAGATGCAAAGTAAGAAATAAAAACGAGGCTGTGCAGAACTTGCATTAGCACCGCTAATGATTTCAATCTGCGTTCCAAAGTCAATATGACTAGCAAGCGCTCCAGCAAGCATGACATGATCCTTCTTTAGATCCAAGATCCCTCGCAACTTTTATACCCCTTTGCTAGCTTTTCAGAGAGTTGATATTGGAACTGTTGATAGGAATCTGGAAGACTGCCAACAACTGCTGCCCGATATCGACCTGCGCTTTCAACTTCTTCTGCCCACTCTTTAATAGACAGGGTCTCAAACATTTGCAAGGCATCATCTCTTATTTGTCTTGAGGGATCAACTACTTTGTAAAGTATAAGGCTTAGCAACCTCTGTGTTTCACATTTTGAAAGTTCTTGCTGCATGTGAACAGTTATCAACAATTTTGCAAATGTCTCGTTCTAGCTTTACTGCATCTACCGGAATTGTAGGGTCAATCTCCTTGAGACTGAAGTAGAGGGCGTTCACCGAAGTATCAGGTAAAGCCTCACCAGGATTTACCACAATGGCATCAGCCACAAAAGAAGTAATTCTTAAACATGATTCCTTTTGAAGATTAATCTTAATGGGCTGCAACTAAACAACTGAATGTGATGGACCAAAAGGCTCTTGTATGGCTCTAAACACTGCAGTATCAATAGTAGTAAGCACCATTCAGGCAAGAACCTTATCATCAGGTGAAAGTAAATTGGAAAATACCTCACAAATGATCCAGAGTGATGACCTGATTTATTGTTTGAACAAATCCCCAATTTCGTAGCACGCTACGAAATCACCCAAACAGGTAGCGCTGCGAAACTGCTAAAAGGGTTCATGCGCTGCGAAAACACTTTGCCCTTAAGCTAATCTGAGCAATTTTTGGTAACAGAATTTTCAGTGATAACAGACACCTTGAAGAATGAACTTGCCACTTGTCCAAACTCGCCCAGCACAAGTAGCCTTTGTTGGAGTTGACATTCAACGCAGGTAGACAGTGGAGCAGTTGACATTCAGCGCAGATGCTCAGTGGAGCAGTTGACATGATCCAGAATTAGCTTGTTTTTGAGTGTTTTCAGGTGGAGAACTTTTGTGAAATGTTGTGGTTAGTTGGCCTTGTTCCTCTAGGGGTAGGAACAACATGTTTAGGGACTTTGGATCCCTTGATTATGGACATTTCATGCTCAGTGATGCAAGGCACAAAAATGTCTATAACAGTTGCCCCCTAAAGTATGAGGCCGTTTATCGGGTGAAATGCTTTACCAGGAGGATCCGAAGTTCATCCAATCGCTGGGAGGAGACCTGTAATAAGATACAATACAATACATTATGATTCATACTGCTTTCATGATCTAGCTGAGGCGGGCATTCCCATGCTCAGCTTTATAAATTCATTTTTGTACATAGAACAGACGATCGTCTGATGGTAGACTGATAATTTTGGCGAAATTATCATCCTTTGAGTAGGATGATCATCTGCTGCAATGATGTACATGTCAAAATGTCTTTATCTTTCCTGAATATATATCGCAGCCCGGATGGATGAAACTAGATCCGGGGTCTTCAAACTCGTTCGATCTTCACTCTAAGTACAAGTCGATCCATGTGAGAATTGTTCTGAAGTCGAACATGGAAAGACATCGCTTGATTACCGGTCAATGATGAAAACCGTTAACAAGCACGAGAGGAATCACCAATAATGACAATGACCCTCAAGGTACTGCAGTACAATTCACGTGGTGTGAATAAAGGACTTGGCGTCGAACACCATGCAAAATCTCCTGGTCGAAGGTCATTGATGTATACCTGTCGCCGGAAGTGAGAAACTTGCCATTGAGGCATGCAAGCTTCAAAGTACTGAGGGGGGTGTTCCTAGATCAACTTCTTGGATAATGAGCTGATGTCGACAAGAAGCGATTCGTCAAAGGAGGGCCTTAATGAATCCCACATCAGTGACACGGAACGAAGCTAATGATTTTAATGGAGGTGAAAACGATCTGTGATGTATGATTCAGGGTGGCGGTCATGGAAGGATGAAGGATAATGTATGGCAGTGGATGGGACACGGTTGACTCTTTCTAAACAACATCTCTTGAACATATAACGACACTGATGTGATGGATCAGTAGCATTACCCCAATTATGGATGGTATGGCGAGACCATGGTGATGAGACCGGTGAATGAAACAACCCAACCCGATGTGGTACGGAGGAAAAGTGTCATGTTCAAGAGCGACTTGCTACCATCAAAGCTTTGAGTTCTCCCAATTTTTCCCCAGTCATTTCTGACCAGTACCTCTTTATTTTTGTCAAGCTTGAGGAGGATAACATATGCTTGTTCTATAACCTGCCCTTCGGGCAAGCCCATCGCTATGTTTTAACGAGCCTAGCGATAGGGAAACTCGTTCTCGTCTAAAGACAAGTTTGTCGCTATTTAGTGATTTTAACGAGTCTAACGACAAGGATAACTCGGTCCTTTTCATTTTTAGAGAGTCTGAAAAGGTACGTAAAGTCGACTCCAAGGTTCCTTTTTCGTCATCTAATCCCTTAAGTCCGAAAAAGTATAAAACAATACAGAAGGGATGAATTTTCGATAGTTTTAACGAGCCGAACTAAACAAGCACTCGATCTTTTTGTGCAATAATCCCTCAGGTCCAAAAAGATTAAAATCTAGAGGAGGGATAGCTTTTCCGGTCACTTTAATGAGCTGGAAGGCCAAAACTCGGCAAACTTTTCATATTTTACGAGTTAGATGAAAAGAGCTCAAAGAAGACTCGTATTTTGAGGAACGAGTGATAAACAGGGATAGCAGCAGATTCCAGGTACAGGTTGGAATTTTCCAATCTTGGCAGTGTCACAAGGATGGCTAGGTGAAATCACTCTTCGCAGCTATTCCTCAAAATAGGTAAACAATCAAACGGGGGTGAACGATCGGCCAAATGAAAAGTGGAGGTGACGGTGTAAACACAACCAAGGCTTTTATGGCTGATGAATTTTCGATCTCAAATGGTTATTTATCGGTTCATTTTTTCTGGATGAGCTTGAACTCTAAGGGGAAGCCTGCTCACAGCTTATGTTTATTTTTTAACGAGCATGAAGTCTGCGTTAAAACTACTCGGTCTTATGTTTATTTTTTAACGAGCATGAACTATGTGCTAAAACTGCTCGGTTATATACATGGTCAAATTTCGATTTTTACCATAACTAGCTTTTCTCTTTTCAAGGATAGTACTGCATCCTCAATTGTTGCATCAATCTTAGTTAGAAATAAACAACATTTTCTTGAAAATGAGATTAAAACCCTAATATTTTGCTTTGAACTACGTAAAAATCCATTAAAAGGTGTTTTTACCTCTCATTTTACCATTTCACTTGCACTTGGTTTGTTGGAGCTTTGGAGGTGCCTCTTCCCCTTTGATTTTCACCAGCTGATTCTGGGAGATTCTGTGGACGATTCTCGGCGCCATCTGGACCAGGTAGGAGCTAAACCCTAGCTTTTTCTTTTCATGGTTTGATTTTTCCATTCTGTGCTTGTTTTCCAGTTTTTCTGAGCCTCAGGGGTTTTGCCAGGGCGCCCTGACATCAGTGCAGGTTGTCCATTCGAAACCTGCGTTGAATGTCAAGCTGCCTTAAGGCAGCCTGACCTTCAACGCAGTTAGGACACTGTCCACCTGCGTTGAGCTCAGAAAACTGAGTTTTTAGCACAGTTTTTGATGAAATTTTGCCAGTTTCTCATCAAATCCAGGATCTTACTCATTCTCTTGTTTGTTTTGCAGGAACTTTTGAGCAAAATGTCCCTTACATGGCGATAACGAGAACATGAAGAAGAAGATATGATTGCTCTCCATGACCCTGTCACGGTAAACGCGTTGCGGAACTGTGGCCTGCTGAAGTTCTTCCGTATCTCTAGCATGATAGCACAGATTTCTTTACTGCAGTACATGCTTGATGCTTGGGATCCAATCAACCAAGTATTCCAGATTAGGGGAAAATCCATCCCCTTGACCATAGTAGACATTTACTTCTTGACTGGGTTGTCAAGGTAGGGTGCCCCCATTTCTTTGTCAGGTTCGGCCCGAGGGAATGACTCCGTGAGAGACTATGTCCGCCAGTACTGCAGGGAAGGTTCCCAGCCGAGCAAAGACGGCAAGGTTGTTATCCGTGAGATTACTGATAGGTCTCTCAGGTCCATTCTGTATACTATTGGTAGGATGGCCGGTAGCACATCTCTTCATGTTGCCAACAGGTCTTACGTGCAGCATGCCTTGGAGTGTCTCCAACCGAAAGTATTCAACTGGTGTGATGCAGTACTTGTTCAGATGAAAAGTCAATTGACCAAGGTGAAGGACAGGAAGCTGAAGAACTTTGGATTTGGTTCTATCTTGACTGCCTTCGCCTTGGAGAAAATACCACTGATGCAGCCTCAGTATATAACACTCGACTTGCTTTCTCTGACCGAGCCACGCATGCAGAGGTGGGTTGACCACATGTCTAGGCATGTTGGTCAATCTCATATCACTTTTACTGATACCTTCTTCAGGTGGTTCGAGCGTCAGGAGATGGTCTTTTCCGAGTATCCATATGTGGGCATGGATTTCCGAGGTGATCCGGATTTGGTGCTACTGGATGGCGAACAGTGGGGCGCTATTGGTAAAATTTCTGACCATATCACTGTTTACTGTTTTTATTCATAATGTTGCTGTGCTTTATTCTGTCAAGACTTTTAATCAAACTCTTGTGTGCATGCAGATGTTGGTCCTGTTCGTCCGGCCGTCCGTCCGAGACCGCCAGTCGCTGCCCCGGCAGGAGAGCCTGTTGGGAGAGTTATTCTTCGCGACCTTGATGTGGCCGAGACTCTTACAGTTGTATAGGAGCAGGCTGAGAGCCTTACTCTCGGCATTCCCGATGTGAGGATTGACAAGTTACCTTTACAGTTGCAGCGACATACTATTGGCGTGCCTAGACGATGGACTCGTCTTTTGCGCATGATTGCACAGGCCGTGACGTGCTATCATGAGCATCACTAGGCTAGGGTGCCCCCTAGCACTTTTTGAGTTTTTGGGTCATGTGACCAATTTTGTCTTGGTTACAGAACATTATATGTAAACGATAAACAGCTTATATATATATTTTTTGATTTTCAGGGTTTATTCTGGTTGAGTTATAAGGTCCATTTGTACAACATTGATGATGCATTTTCTTTTATAAATGTCGCAAATGTCTGCCTAACACATAGTTTGCTAATGAGTCGGTTAATGTGTTTAAGTTCCTGGAAATGTGTTGATATTGAATTAAATCAAACTGTCTTTCCAAAATATTAACCCTTAGAAACATGCGATAAATAGCTGGATTGCGGACGGAGTATATAGCATTGAGTTGTAGTATTACGAGCTGTGAGTCCAGCCTGACAATTAGTCGGCGTATACCATGGGTGATGGCATCAGAGAGTAGTTCTATCAACGCGCTATACTCAGCAAGATTATTCGTTGATTGTCCAATACATACACCTCTGAAACTTACTAACTCGCCGCTTGGATCAAAAATGGCCCAAGTTGCGGAGGATAGGTTCCGCGAACTGCGACTCGCTCCGTCGGCGTATCCAACCCATGTCTCCAACAGGTTCGACATCTGCCACAAATGTAAGAAAGATGGATTACTCGACCAAAACAACCACTTTAGCGAAAACAAAATACAACAAAAGCACATTGGTTACTATTTAAGCATAGTAACGCTTAAGGTACAACCCATTGCGGGGTTGCGCCAGCGGAATTCCGTCATAATCCATTAACTCGTAGGCTCATTTTGCTAACACTCGTTTAACAATATAGGGGCCCATCCATAAGGAATTAAATTTTCCTTCTCCCAATTTGTCGGATTCTTGGTCGTAAAGCAAGACCAAGTCACCTTCTGAGAAGACACGGGGTTTGACATTTTTGTCGAACTGCGCCTTGACTTGTTTCTTATGGGCTTCGTTAGCCAAAGCAGCGTCACGAAGGGTTTCATCCAATTGGATTAATTCCAAGAAACGAGCCTCTTCTTCTGAAGTTCCGGGGAGGAGGTCGATCGCGAGTTTAAGAGACGAAATTTCGCACTGGACTGGTAAGACTGCCTCCAGGCCATACACCAGTTGGAAAGGTGTGAACCCGGTCGCATTTCTTACTGATGTTCGGTAAGCCCACAAGGCTGAGTACAGGATTAGGTGCCACCTTCTTTTGTGAACCCTGATCATCCTCTGCAACATACGCTTCAGGACCTTGTTGATTGCTTCAACTTGTCCGTTGGCTTGTGGATAATACGGGGTAGAGCTGTCGTGAGATAGCCCTAGCTTGGCAGCTAATTCAACCATCATGTGATTGCGAAAATGCGATCCATGATCTGTAACTATAGCTTGTGGTACGCCGAACCTGGCGACTACATGATTGAAAAAGAAAAGGGCAACTGTTTCACCAATGTTATCCAATGTAGGCATCGCCTCGGCCCATTTGGTAAAATAGTCGATGGCTACTATAATATACCCATGCCCCCCGGTCGAGGTGGGGTTACATTGCATGAAATCGATGCCCCATTTGGCGAAAGGACCAACAGCAACTATTGGCTGTAAAGGTGCGGGTGGTCTTCTGGTTTTGCTATCAAAAATCTAACATGCATGGCAACTTCTGACTGCGATTATGCAATCTTTGAACATGGTTGGCCAGAAGTATCCTGCTCGTAAGATCTTTTGTGCTGTTGCATATCCAGATTGATGCCCCCCACACGCCCCTGAATGACACTCATTCAGGGCTTTTTTGGCCTCCTCATGGGTAAGGCACCTCCTCAGAACTGTATCGATACCGCGACGGTAAAGCGTATCACCGACGATCATGTAGCCTTTAGCTTGGTATCTTATACGTTTCTGTTCAGAGTGAGAGGTGTTAGGCCTGAATTTTTGGGTTTGGAGATAAACTATGATATCTCCATACCACTCATCGCCTGTAGATATCAGAAACAAATTCTCGTCCACGATTGATTCTTCGGATGTTTCATCGTTGGACGACGATGGGAGATTGCACAATAATTCTGCGAAAACTAGGGCTTTCTTTGATTTGGATTTTACAAATTCCAGATCAAACTCTTGAAGGATTGCTATCCATTTTGAATATTTGCCCCCCAGCAACTGTCCCAACAGTATATAAGTCATGGGGTTGCAATCTGACAAAATGGTAGTTTTCCTAAAGAGGACATAATGTCGAAACCTTTGAATCGCTTGAACAGCTGCAAGCGCTAGTTTTTCAACATAAGAATATTTACTCTCTGTATCATTTAAGTTTTTACTTAAATAATATTTAGGATGTTCAATTCCATCGACTTCTTGAACTAATACCATCGCAATGGTCGTATCCGCTGCAGCCAGATACAGGTTAAAATCTCTTAGGTAGTCCGGGGCATACATTAATGATGCTTTTACTAGAGAATCTTTCAGAGCGTCAAAGGAAGCTTGCGCCACCTGATCCCAGACAAAAGGTACATCCTTTTTCAAAAGACGAGTATAACCTTTAGCAAGTTCTGCGTAATTTGGAATGAACCTCCTCAGAAAGTTTGCTTTCCCTTGGAGTTTCTGAATCTGAAGCAAATTTGAAGGTGGAGGCAAATTAATGATTGCCTGAACCTTGCAAGGGTCGAGACGAATCCCATCCTTGGAGACTACAAAGCCAAGTAAACGACCAGAACCGACACAAAACACACATTTGTGTGGATTGAGTCTTATCTTGTAGTGTCGGCAACGTAGAAATATTGCTCTCAAATGCTGCGGATGATCAGTCTGCTTTCGTGAATGAGCCAGAAGGTCGTCGAGATATGGTTGAACGATGTTCTTGATGTCATGGAAGGCATAATTCATTGCCCTCTGGAACGTCGCCCCTGCGTTCTTTAAACCAAAGGGTAATTTTCGATAAGTGAATGTGCCCCATGGACAAATGAATGCAGTCTTTGACTGGTCTTGTGGGCGGATATTTATTTGATTATACCCGGAAAATCCATCCATAAATGAAAAGATTTCACATCCGGCGCATTCATCAATTATCTGGTCGATGAAGGGTGTAGGGTAGTTGTCCTTCGGACAAGCTTGGTTTACATCCCTATAGTCGACACACACTCTTATTGTCCCTTGTTTTTTCATAACAGGGACAATATTCGATACCCAATCGGTTAGAGGAACCGGGTAGATGAAACCAGCATGCAGAAGTTTCTCAACTTCTGCCTTAATGGTAGCGGCTTTCCTTGGGTGTACCTATCGAAGCCGTTGTCTTACTGGTTTGACATCAGGATACATTTTAATTTCATTTTCAAAAATACTCGAGTCAATGCTTGGCATTTCATCATATGACCAAGCAAAGACATCTCTGAACTCGCGAAAAAGAGCGTTATATATTTCCAGTTCTGAAGGGGAACAACCTTTGCCGACATAAATATTCTCTACAACATTTGTTTTAGTCAAGATATTTATGGCTATAGTCTCCTCAATATTGGATAGGTTTCGCTCTGAATCCACCGTGTTTACAGTATTTGATAGGAATTCAAAGACTGAAGGGTGGTAAAGGTCCCCTTGAGTATCTTCTTCACATTCTGGAAGAAGGGAACGATGGTGGCTATCATTCCATGGTGTCCCCTCACTCAACATTGATTGTCGGATTCCTTCGTTAGTCCCATGTACTTTTGACCAAGGATCTAAAGGGGTACCATATTCTCTGGACCTATCTACCCAAACACTTGACGAGCGTTGATTTGGGTTCGCCTCCCATGCCTGAAACATTGATTGCTACAATATTTATATTGGGCTTGGGGGAAAAACCATTGCATGATCCATGACGACTTCGTCTTTCGCGACCTTCGTGGAAGATATCATGTTGCATGTTGCTACAAACGGTATATTTCCTATGTAGATAGGAGGTGGTAGCGCGAGAGTTCCCATCATTGTGGGGTCTTTCAATAGGCCTACTCCAATATCTTGAATTGAATGGTCGCTCCCATGGATCATGGGAATGCTTCCTGTAACTTGTGAACCATTAGGTAGGAAATTCTGTTGGTCGACGATCGTAATCCTTCCTTCAAAAGGGAATGTGATCTTCCTAAAATAAGTCGACACCACAGCCACCATGGCATATATCCATGATCTTCCCAGTAGGATGTTATAGTCAAGATTGCCATCGATGACCTCAACATCAATTTCTACTGTTTTGCCTCCTAGTTCAACCTTCAAGTTATTTAGGATACCGTACGGGGTGTACGTCCTTCCGTCGAATGCTTTGAGTGTTGTTGAAGATCGCGACAAGGTTGGCGATCCTAAGGTTTTCCAGCAACTCATCGACATGATACATGTCGATGCCCCCTCATCAATAATTGTTCTGTGAACAGTTTTGTTGAGGGATTTCACTTGAATAAGGAAAGCTAGTTGAGCTGGTAACTGAGGATTGTATCCTTTGTGGTCAAAGGATACCAGATTGGAATCCTTAGGGTAAACCCCACCAATAGCTGATAAGAAAGCCTACCTTTGGGATGGACAATTTTGCAGTACTTCAAGAGTCGACATAGCGGATGGCGATTGGGCCAAATCTTCCACTATGTTATAATGTTGCACTGCTCTGGCGCGAGCATTAAATGTTGACTTGTGCACTACTCCCTTGGGCGGTTTTATAGTTAATTCATGAGTTATTGGTGGTACAACCTCTGTCGAAGTTGTCGTCGAACTACTTGGTTGATCTTTACCTTTGTCGTTCGACGGTTGTGGATTCCTGTAATCTTTGTTCCTTGTCGAAATCAAAGCATCATTCTGTTGCTTGGAGATCGACAACATCAGCACTTGCGACGGGGAAGCATTTCCACTATTAACCAGATTTTGTCCTTGATTGGGAAATGGATCAGTTAACACAGCTGAGGTGTGTGAACTTTTGAAGAACTTTTTAAGCTCAGCTTTGTATGGACAATCGGCTGTCCAATGATCCTCGTCACATATCATACATGGAATTTTCGGTTTCCCTTTCCTAGGAGGGTTCGAAGAAGTTTTTTCAGGGGATGACTCACCCTGTTTCTTCTTCTTCCCTTTGTTTTGCTTCTTCTTGCTTCCTGGTTGATTGGTTTCTCTGCCTTTATCTGCTGATATGGCATTTACTTCCGAAGCAAGAATGTCTTCTTTTGCATTTTGATTCGAATTCATACGGGCTTTCTTAGGTGAAGCCTTTGTCGATTTCGCGTTTGCTGTGCCAATCACACCATCACCGACATGAGAGTCACTAGTTGATTTAGGAGGAGGAGGAATTGAAAATTCCGGTCTAGGGGTGTCAGGTATCTTGTCGTAGAGCGTGCCAGACTGAGTATAGACTAAGTCTAGATATTGAGCACGAGCAATGACTTGCTCCTCTGTTATGACTCCCCCCTTGGCCACATCTTCCGTTATGGCCAGAAGTAAAGACTTTATAAACCATTCAGCTAATAGCTGATCGGGAATGTACGTTTTTACCATCCTACGATGACGACGCCACTCATGTATATGATCAGATATTTGAGTAGCGGTTGTCTGTTTGAAGTTGGTTAATATTTCAGTTCCCGTTTCATACCTTATTGGCAATTGAAAATGGGTTAAGAAAGTCGTGGCTAAGGAGCTGAAATTGTCGAAAGAGGCTCTAGGTAATTCAATATACCATTTTTCCGCTGGACCCGTTAACGTCCTCTGAAAAAGGCAAAGCCTTATCGAATCATCGTTTAGGGTGTTTGATGAACACCACAGATGAAAAGTCATCACGTGATTCGACGGGTCTTCACCTGGATTTTCGTTAAATTTAGGAATGTCCGATGGAAGTTTGTGAGGAATCGCTGGCCACCAAGGGGCGTAAGCAATCGGATCCTTTGTCAACCGGTGTAAATCGGGTAACTCTAAAGTTGCCACGAATGGTAACTGTTGACTCAAGTTAGGTGAAGCATACCCAGGATACGATGGAATCGCCTGAGCAGTTGGCCTTTGCATACCAGCATAATGTAATTGATGTTGGTATGACTGATACGGTTGGTGGACTTGACCACTATAAAGTGGTAGATTTTGACCGTTTTGAATATACGGTTGTCCACTGTTCACAAAGATCTGCTGCTCAGACCCTTGGTACACTTGCTGGAGTTGTGGTTGTTGGTATTGCACCAGCCACGGTTGCGAAGCCATGTTCTGTTGTGCTATACTAACCGGCGGACCAAGATGTGGGGTAATTGTACCCGTTTGGACCTGTGTCGCCCCACCAGTTGGCGATTGTGGTTGTGTCACAGGGTCAAGGGGCTGTTGCATTACAACCTGAGAAATCTGAGGTTGACATACAACAGGCATTGTTTGAACTTGTGACACTGTTACAATAGCTGGCGTTGTAGGGATGTTCGACATAGGTACACATTGTTGCATAGAATACACAACTCTTGGTTGCTGGGGTAACATAGGTACCCAACCACTTGTCATAACTCCAGTATAACCTGAATACTGTTGTGAACTCCAGTATGGGAAACCTCCCGGAGGGGGTAATGAAAGGGCATATTGCCCCCCATACGGTGGCGATCCTACACTGAAAGGGGTTGTTAACCCTTGAGAACTGGATTGCCCAAATTGACCTCCAAACGGATCAATTTGTTGAGCTCCAACATAAGAGTTGCCGGGTATTATTCCGGAAGAACAAACAGGAATGGACCATACTGTCGTCATGGCCCCTGAAGGGGCTCCTTCCAGCTGTTGAGAGCTAGTTGGGATGGATGGTATGCCGGCGAACATTGTCGAAGTGACGGCAGGAAGTTCTGCTATCGCTGTATCATTCGACACAGTCCTAGATGTCGACGGTTGTTCAGACATTTTGAGTCTATCCAATAGATTGCCTAGCGATTCTACAGGAACCTCCACTGGTGATAGACTAACTTCTGATGTCGAAGGAAATAGAGTGACCCCGAATCCAAAATGGGTTGGAGTATTTTCTTGCGGATCTTCTACAATTTCCTCTATCGCAATCAGACCAGGTGGAAGAGGAAGACCGTCAGGTCCGTAAAATATTTCTGGTGCCGAAGAAGGGGTTGTTTCGACAGCGACAGTTGTTAGAGGAACAATACTCTCTGGACCAGTTACAGATGGAACTGGTTCAGTAACGCAAGTACTTGCTCTCAGACTGGGATCAGTGCTACTGTCCTTCTGTGGCTGTTGAACTTCTTCAATAGAGGAAGGGTTTCCAGAAATGTTTGGAGTAACCGGAATCTCAGATGTTGTTGGAACAGTTGTTCTAACTTTGATATGAGATTTCGAACCGGTTAAACGAGTTCGCTTTGTCCGTACTGTTTTCGATTCCAGAGACAAAGACGGTTGACTCGTAAGCCTCCGCGAACGACGGGGTTTCAATTGACTTTCTTCCACGATTGCGGATTACTCGATCAACCAAAATACAAAAAGGGAAAATGTGTTTCCGAATTGAATGAATTTTATTAGACGCTTTTAGACACAACTTCCTTTTTCACTTTTAAAGAGTCGAGAAAAAGCTAAAGATGACTCTAGTCTCCTTCGATGTTTTAACGAGCCGAAGTGACAAATGCTCGGATGGACTTTTTTTGTTATAGAGTCTGAAAAAGGCCAAAAGAAACTGCTCTGGAGATCTAGGCAGAGGGTGTGCCAAACTTTTCGCAAAACCACAGAATACGTTTTACGGTACGAGTGGTCGATCTTCGTGAATGCTGTGTTCACTGCATTGCGATCAGTAGGGCGGCCGACATGGCTTCCTATGGATAAAGGCTTTATTCCTATAGGGGTCTCCCAATATATACGCGACGGTACGTGGGAGCACAAGTCCGTTTTGATACTTATCGCTTCACCGTGGAGGAATCACCCAACCACTCAACGGTAAGATATCACGTTTAACGACGCCGGAACACGTCTCTAGCTTAGACCTCTATGTGTTTGCGTTATGTTTCAAAGCATTGTTATGTTCATTCAATTTATTTTAGGTTGATCTTGTTTAGAATTTTGCCTTTATGGATCACCATGAGATGTATGGTACAACTCCCAAATGCATCCTAAAGATGATAAGCAAGCTTTTCTATCTTTTCAACTTATGAAAATCCTAACTACTGAGGGAAAAGAAAGACATCATCTTTTCACACAGATCATAGAGCACACACTAATGCACTTTTTCCTAAATCAACATGCAAGCTGTCAAAATGCAAAATGCACAATGCAGGTATTTCTTTTCTCTTTCTTAATGTTGATGTTCTACAAAAAGAAAGCTGTTGTATAATTTTGAATTCGATTTCAAGTGAACACAAACAAGCTTTTAGTCCAAAATCAAAAGACACCTTATGATTTACTTGTTTCGACACTAGAAATGCATCAATTCAAACCATATGACGAAAGAAAAAGCTCAATCAGCTATGAACAACAAACAACCTAACTCTCAAGATCAAAACGACACTTATGACAGGTCTAGATCTAAGAGGCCACAGCAAGACTAGTTCACTTTCGTAATGGGAAACTGCAAATGATGTAAGAAATACACAAAGAACAAATACAGTTTCTTTATACAACCGAGGTGGAATAGAGGCAAAGAAAGGTGGTTTCAGATAAGAACACTGACTGATAACAAGCTGCAAAAACAAGGATCAAAACAGGGCAACAAAAAGCAGAGAACCCCAGCTGCACAAGGCTAAACTGGTTCAGCGCAAGTCTAACACTGTCAGTTTGACATTCAGCGGAGGTAGCCTTCACGGGACCTGCGTTGAAATGCAGACTGCCTTCACAGCAGTTGCGCTGAAGGAGAAACTCTCGTCCCTCCTGGGTTCCGGGTTACAGATTGCTCAAAAATCAACAGTTTTTGGCCAAATCAAAGCTATCAATCAGGTATAAACTAAAAGATGATTCAAAGGAGGGTGAAGATCTATCACTAAGAGCTGTTAGAGCTTGTGGATCAGCTTTTAAAATCATAAACAAGTCCAGTGCATGGACAAGAGTAGCTGCTCTCTACTTTGCATTCGATAGAGACAAATGCAGTTCGATTCGACACTCTATAAGTTTAGGAAATGAATAGCAAAAACACAACTAAACCAACAAGATACGATCCCCAACGGAGTCGCCAGTTTGTTGTAGGGAAAATTATCCAATACGGAATGCCCCTATCCCACTCTAAGGGTGATAGTACCTCAGCAACAATCGAAGCAAAGCTATCTAAGATTTCTTCTTTATGAAATGTAAGAAGGGGAGAAAGAGATCCACTAACCAATGTCTTCCGCTAATGATTAATCCAATCTTACTCCTTTGCTACTTGCTCCCAGCTCCTTGCTCTTTTACTGGCCCAGCTACACCAAGATCCTGCAAAATGACAAGAGAGGGAAACTACAAGAAGCATACATTCATAACTAGTTTAAGGATTAGGATAAACTAAATACCCAAGTATAACAAGACATCATTGAGATACATGCGTATAGAAGAAACTCAAATGCTTTATTAATGGAAGAAGTAAAGTTCAGGAAGTGATACAACCATAAGAGGCCCAATCTAGCATCACCTTCCCAGCAGAAAGGAATCTCCTCTTCACCTCCTTGAAAGCAAATCACCCAATAGCTCTAATCTCAAACCAACAACAATTCTTTGCAAATACTAAATTCCAGCCTCCTTGATCTCATAGAGGAGAGATCTATATATAGGAGTTTTGGAGAGAGGATGATTCAGCTTGAGGCTGGTATGAAGCTGACTAGTGTCCTCTCCCACTTTTAGTTCTTGAGCCCACTTGGAGGTTCTTGCTTCCACTTGGAGATTTGGAACCTCTTACTCATCACTAGGCGAATTCCTTGATGCAAGTGTCATTTTGGAAGCTTCCTGGGCATTGACACCTTGAAGAATGAACTTGCCACTTGTCCAAACTCACCCAGCGCAGGTAGCCTTTGTTGGAGTTGACATTCAACGCAGGTAGACAGTGGAGCAGTTGACATTCAGCGCAGATGCTCAGTGGAGCAGTTGACATGATCCAGAATTAGCTTGTTTTTGAGTGTTTTCAGGTGGAGAACTTTTGTGAACTGCTGTGGTTAGTTGGCCTTGTTCCTCTAGGGGTAGGAACAACATGTTTAGGGACTTTGGATCCCTTGATTACGGACATTTCATGCTCAGTGATGCAAGGCACAAAAATGTCTATAACAGCTGGCAGAGTTTATTTTAGAGTCCATCCGCTTGAACGAGCAACTACTGCATTGTGGCATAAAATATCACAGTGGAGGCACTTCTGTGGGCTGAGCGACAAAATCACCAGTCAGGTGGTGGAGTTGCGAAGCGAATATGATCAAAACGACAAGAGGGTGACGGGATATCTGACTTGGCAAGACAATGAGGAGGGAAAAAGAGCAGGAGCACCTAGAATTAATGAAAGTCATAAAGAAATTCTCTTTAGTAAATGGGACGAGCAAATCACACAGGCAGAGCAAGCGGCAGAGACAGCAGTGACACAGGCGAGTATTCTTATCGACTGTGTAAATGAAAATTTACACAGGGCCAATTTGATTTCAGAGACCACCCCGGGATACCTACCAAACAAGTTGCAACTGGAGACAGAATGGGGGCAAAAGGCACAGGAAAAAGGGAAAGCTATCCAAGCACTGGCCAAATTGGATTGGGAAAGTTACTGGATGTACCTGGTTAAACCACACAGCCAAGAGATGACGGTAAAGTGTATCATGAACGCAGACGAAAAGGTAGCGCCAGCTCTTATAGATGCCGTCTTTGCAGCCCAGCTCAGAACAGAAATTAGCCAGCCGACTCTTCTCAAGCCTATGTTAGACACATGCAACTTCAAAGACCAAGTACACAAGTAGTTTTATTTAGAATGTTGTTTTTTTTTTTTTTGTTAGATTAGAAAAAGGACGGTCATTTGAAAACCGAATCCTTAATTTTGTAATAATACTATTATTAGAATTAGGACATAGTATTTCAACCCTTCTCATTGCATTGGAGAAGGGTCCAGAAATTTGTCAAAAACTTGTCCTCAGAACATGCATTTTTGCACCTCAGAGGAGGTTTTGATGAATGGAAGGATCGGATTTATTTATATTTGCATCTTAAATGTCTGCTACTGATGTTGCATTTCTATACTCTTGGTAGGCATTCAAAGTAAGTAGAAGTAAATCATTATTGCTTGAAGTTTGTGAGTAAAAATCAGTCATAAATGGTACTTCTATCTCTTGATGAATTTCTACTTATTTGCTTAGAGTGATATACAGCTGATATTATTTATATGTTAATGTATAAATGTGTGGTTACCATTTGGCACTTTTGTACGGTGGAGTCATTTGTTCATGCTTGACATATGAATGATTTATCATGCGATATGTAGTCCACAACTGTTCTGTTTAACTTCTTATGCAGAATGGTTTATCTTAAAATGGTTTATATTCTTATAATAGCTGAATAATCTTCATTACCAGTTATTATATGAAATCTTTTTAGATCGCATGATGGAAAAAATATACCCCGGGTTAGCATAGATTGTATATGTTGTTTTCATTAGATTTCAGCAGCTTATAGTCTAATTGATGAGTTAGATTTAGATTATTTCTCAAAAGTTCTCAAAAAATAGCATAATCAAACCCTATACACACACACACAACCCCTTAGATCAGGAAGCTGGTCCCGTTATCCCCAGTCGGACCCGCTATACCAAACGGGCACGGAGCTGCCAACCAGGTTCCCGACCGGGTGGGTATCCCCCTTGTTGTTGACCCGATTTCAGGGCCCTCAACATATTTGGCGCTAGAAGGAGGGCCTGAGCGTAGTACCTGTTGGAATGTTTTTCGAATTATAAATCTTGAAACAGGATGGCTACTCATGAAATTCCTATTTGGAGTTGCATCTATGTTCATACCTCTTCCAACATTCTACCATACGTGGTAAGGCTCTTGTCTCAGGTAAAGTTCAACGGTAAGAAAAACTCTTCCGCATTCAATCACGCCCTTCAGTTCATACAAAAAGTTTCAAGTTCTGATACTCAGAGGATTGATGAAGGCGTTTTGTGCAGGATTTTTACTCTTACCTTCACAGCAGAAGCTGCAAAATGGTGCAGAACCCTCCCAGTTGCATCAATTCACAGCTGGGACCACTTCATTAAAATTTTCATCTTGGAATTTGATTGTTATGACTACAACCAGGTATATGATGAAATTGATTATCTCAGAAAACAAGATGAACCCGTAAGGGATTTCAATATGCGATTTCATCTTAAATGCCTACAATATGATCTCGAGAATGAGCTCACAGACGAAGAATCTTCAGATTATGATGAGTATTTCCTACCTCCTATGCCTGACCAATCAGAAATTAATTCTACCTTTGCTAGATTTTCTTCTAATATGAATGACCATTTCAAGTCAAATACACAAAGCATCCATATTGAAGAAAATCTACAAAGCCTGGGAGTCATGCATGCTCTAATACCAGAAAAGAGAGATGAAGATGCTAAAAAGAAAATTACCTTGGAACCAGAAGATGACTCTGACACAAATCCAGACAAAATCATTCCAAGTCAACCAATTCAGATGCCAAGGTTAGATCAATCAACTATTTCTCTTTCAAAAAGTATCAGCGCAAAAAGGTATGATCTAAAGCCCGACATTTGTGATGAATCTGATGAACAAAGTTTTTTTTATGATGTCTTTAAATCCATTGTTCCAGATTCGCATTTCTCTCTTTATCCTGATGTATTTACTGGTGACAATCTTTCCCCTCTTAATATTCAAGATATCTCAAAAACTACAGAGGGTTATTTAAATGACTCATCATTGGGTTTTCAAGTTAGAGAGACCCCATTAACACAACTTTCGATCAAAGACAAAAAAGAATTGCCTGATCTCCCTTGTCAGAAAACATACAATGAAAAGGAGGAACCTAGGGAAAGCTGTAGAGTCTTTTGTGATAGTTACTTTGACAATGATGATGTTGTTGAGTTTTCTCAGATAACTCAACTAGGGTCAGAAGATAGAGGGCATCTTAAATCAGAAATCATGTCAGTCCACCCTCATCTCAAAGTAGAAAATCACTCAAATGATTTTACTATCCCAGGTAATACCCCAATCTATGATTCGTATCATGAGGAAAGATCCATTCCTGTTTGTAGTCATGACCTAGTTCCCTATTCACAAAACCTGGCCAGTTTTTGTGAAAAGCAAGACGTTACAAATAAAACCCAGTCGTCCTGTAACACTATTTGTATAGATTCCCAATCATTCCTTTCTCACTCACACTCATTATGTACAAAATCGGATTTCTTTTCAAATTTTCAAAATTTTGATAGATTATGTTTTAGCGACTTACATATGGAAATTTTCTTTTCGAACAAAATCACAAAAAACTCCAAATTAACAAATAAAAGGTTACAAGTCATTGAAATCAAAAAATCTTGTCCACAATTTCACTTGTTATCCTTCCTATTGCGAGATCATCAATTCACGACTGAATTTCACTCTGATTTTTACGATCCAATAGGTACCTAGTTGGAAACAACTTTGCATAAGAAAGGAAAACCAGACAGAATTCCAGTTGAGGTTCTGTGTTTTTATTTCTTAGCCAACAATTATGATCAAAGAAGAGTTCGATTCTTTTTATTAAAGCTTGGAAGATTCATACGGCTAGAGATAAAAATGAATAGATGGCTCCATTGGAAATATCATTTCACATAGTTATTTCCTGTATATGGTTAGAGTAGGAGTAGGAGTAGGAGTAATTTAGTTAGGTTTTTGTTTTTTTTAATAAATGATAGGCAAAGCTATACATATTCTCTTCATAACCTCAGAAAATATTTGCCTATCATTCCTTTTTTTTTAATTTCCTCCATAATAATGTTTGTTCTGGTTCAATGATATTTGACATTTACTAAAGATACCTTGTCTCTGTTGAAAATTTTGAACTTCTGCTATTATGAACAGCGAATCTTTTAAAAATTTGATCTTTATTATCATTAGAGCTTCAACCCATATATGATGATAGTTTCAAACTCCAAAATTTTTAAAGAAAGCTATCTCAGTATAGGATTTGTTTTAAGTCAGCATAATGAAAGGTATCAATTTTAAGATAAATATTCTCTGTCCAAAACGGCCTTTGTTTAAAAAACAGCCCTGTCATTGTCGTCCAGAACTTTCTTAAGGAAAAACAATGACTTCCTCCCTGCTAAAAGGAAATTACAGCATGTAGAGAAACAACCCAAAGAAAACACTATATCTCAAAGAATAAGAGGTCTCATCACGAGCTGGCTTATCATGATCACAGATATTATAGCTTGCTGACTTTGCCAATACTGTCTATCAAAACAGGGCAACGACTTAAGATTGTTGCAATCAGAAGACAAGAGGTCTCATCACGAGCCGGCTTGTTCAGCAAAGGTGTAAATCAAGTGAATGACTGTGTCATAATTTGGCCACCAAACCAAGACATTGTTCTTTAGAGAGTTAAA
This sequence comes from Pinus tabuliformis, assembly GCA_031772625.1. Lineage (NCBI taxonomy): Eukaryota > Viridiplantae > Streptophyta > Pinopsida > Pinales > Pinaceae > Pinus > Pinus tabuliformis. The sequence goes on along the minus strand of CM062818.1, from coordinate 377,010,302 downwards.
AAAGGAAAAGTGTGTCAAAAAGGATTTTTCTCTGGAATGTTGTGAGTAACCTCAAGCAGGATAAAGGATCATTGCTGGTTAATAGGTAACCCTGTCGAGGCTATGGACGCCTGCTGGCAGCAGAGGCTCTACCTGGGACTAAGGAGCATACTAAAGGACTGATAAACAGGGAAGACTTTATTTTATGTTTTATAAAGACCAAGTAATAGCTGATTTAGATGCAAAGACGAACTGGGTGTGCAAGTAATTAAAACGGAAAGAGGTTGAAATGAAACATCATATAGAAGTTTGAAGTCTCATTTGTCTTATCTTTTTAAAATAAAGTTCAATTTTTTTTTTAGAAGTTTTAAAAGCGCTAATTAAAAATTAGAGAGAACTGGTTCTCCCAAGTGAATCGCCAATTGTTGTGGCCAACAACAACCCCCCCCTTTTTTATTTAGTATCAAACCATGATACTAAATTGAATGGGGACCCTTAGATAAATTTTTTAGGAAAAGCTAGACTTTCATTTTTGAAGTTACAAATCATAATTTAGAAAAGGCGTCTTAGATATTTTAAAAAGCCTAAGTCTGTGGTAGATGATAGGTCTTTAAAAAGTTACGTATGCAAAAAGATAGGAAACATCTCTGTTACTCTTCTAAAATCAAAATACGCGCCACCCTCTTGATTAACAACGATATCGCATCGCACCATGATAATATCCATAGCGAAAAGCCAAGAAGTTCGCCGATCTGCGATATTGCGATCGCTAGATCGCATATCGCAGAAACAAAGCCAGACAAGGTTTGGCAAGCACTAAGTTTTGCGATTTGCGATGTTGCGATCATGCGACATGCGAGAGTACGTCAGCAAATCATAAAATCACCTTAGTACGAATCCTTCGGGCGCGCCTTTCAAAGGAAAAGCTACTTACCATATCATGACCTGAAATCATGTGCTTTTAATGTCAGTAAATGAATTGGTTGTCAGTCATTAAGAGGATTAAAGACGCATGCCTTCTTGGATATTTGCTTCACATAAGGTGGTGTAATTGGTTTATCTCTTGCATTAAAAACTCTCCCATCACCTTTCTGATCGGACATTCCATTTCACTTGTAATCTGCAGGAACAAAGTGCAAAGACGACTCAGAAAGAAACACAAAGTGAAAATGGGGAAGAAGAACAAAGCTCAAAGCTCCGAAGCAAGAGAGAAGACCAAGGAGATGGCGCCCCTATACACAGATACAGCCTGCAACCGAGATGCAGGAATTTCCACATGGGAAGGCATGTACAGGCTATTAGAAGAGGAGAAGCCGAGAATAATGAAAGTGACCACCGTTGCAGGTGCACCACGCTCCTCTAAAGCATCCTTGGAAGACCTAGCATGTTCATTCCTTCACGGAATAGCGGCAAGGCCTAAGATTCTACCATACACAGACATGATCAAGTGGATTCTGGATGACGTAGAGTTAAATAACAGACAATTCAAGATTCAGGGACATGGGCTCGTGGGATCTTTCGCCACCCAAGATCTGAAGCTAATGTACCATCTGCACGAACCGCAAGCGACCTATAATGCACAATTTGTTAAGAAGTTCGCAATCGAGAATCCAGATCTATCGGACACTACTAAAGAATGGTCTAGAAGAGATGAGCCGTTAAAGAAGGATAAGAACGGTATGTACAGCACTGGTTCCCTTACTTCTTCATATTGTTTTGCTGCAGCCATGCTATTTAGGTTGTTTGGTATGCCCGATATCAACAAGTTTTCATCTGAGTGGCTACCATTAATTGACGCTGCCACAAATGCTGAGATAGTAGATTGGGCTAAAATTCTTTCCGATACTCTATATACGGCTGTGATTGGTTATAGGTCCAAAAGATCCTTTTCTGAAAGGGTCTATCCTCCTTTCTATTTGGCTACCTATGTTATGGATTCTGTTTGCCTTGTATCTAATTTCCCCACTATGGGATGGAAATGGACTACCCAAGACCCGTCGCCTATCCACGTCTATCACAAAGTCTAGTGGGATTCCCAGTTTGCCCCTCATTTTTACCAGATTTGCCATGGGCTTATATTGCCCATATATAGAATGATATATGATAAGGACCCCCCAAGGTGGTCTCGCGAAGCCGAGGCAGACATCATCCCCATCGCAAGATGGTTTGGGGAAGAATGGTTTACTTACATTCGAGTTTATGGAAGCACTGTACCTCCACATGTCCTACCCTTGTATGTCCCCGATAAGCTTTTGGCTCGAGAAATCGCTTATCAAACCTGCTCTGAAGGCGGCTTAACCAAAGAATTAAAAGATAAGAAAAAGGCCATTTGGCCTCAATTTCCCGTCAATTGTGGGGCCTTCTCTTTGTTCGATGTAGGACACGCTGGTGGTCAGGTGGAAAAAGTGACGTGCCTTCAATTATATAAGTTCCCAGCCAGGCCATTCGACCCAAATAAAGTTGCCCAAGAGTTTACTACTAGCGTCAAGATAAGAGTGTTCTTTGGACACAAAGATTTGTTTGATGATCTCTTTCAGGGTAAGAGCTCACTCAAAGAGATTTTGCGGGAAGCTCAGTCGAAGTTATCTCCAGGTGACCTCCAGAAATTCACGTCATACAGAGCTAGAAGGCTGGCCAGCATTCCACTAGAAAGGCTGCGAGTACCTACTAGAGAGCCAACTCCGAGCATCAGCCTCAGTGAGAACTCCAGCACTTCCAAATCTAAGTCCAACGCCGCGCAAGAAGTTTCCGAGCATCCTGAAGAGTCTGTGCATAACAAAGAAATTAACGAAGAAGCAGTCAAAGATACAGCTCAGTGAGGTGTAATGTCTCAGCAACAAGTTATCACCTCGCCACCAAGAAATGTTCCTCCTCCGGTCATCGAAACTCCTCTTGTCACAACAGAGCTAGACAAAGAGTGGGAGTCTTTCAATGAATTATTCAACCTCGAAGGGCAAGTACCAAAGATGCCTGCGAGCGACACACAAGGGGTGCAAGAAGTTGCTCCGACCATAGTTAGCGTTACCACAGAAGCAGAAAGCCTCCCCATCACTCCATCCTCAGAACTTCTACCTAACGTGGAAGAAATTCCCCCACTAGATGTGTTCTACAGCCCCCAGCACAAAGCAGTTGTGAGAAGATGGAGAAAGAAAAGAATGCTCGAAAATGCACTGTCTCAAGACGCTGAACATTTGGACGTCTTGTGGAAAGACCCTAATAATAATCCAACAGAAAATCTTACGAAGCTGTCTCAAATTGCAGGAGCATATGCTTCTGCAACTATTGACAAGGCCTCTGAAGTTCAGCAACTCTTAAAGGAACAAGAAAATTACATACAACTGTTACAACAACAATTGCAGCAAGCCAACGCAAACAATGAAGCTTCCAGGCAGCTTGAAAAACTCCAAGAGGACTTTCAACAGATGCAAATAGGCTACCAAAAGAGTCTTGAAGAAAAAGAAAAACAACTACAGACGGAGCAAGAAATGCACAAAGATGAACCTAAGCTGGCAGAGTTTATTTCAGAGTCCATCCGCTTGAACGAGCAACTACTGCAGCAGCAGGAAGAATTGTGGCATAAAATATCACAGTGGAGGCACTTCTCTGAGCTGAGCGACAAAATCACCAGTCAGGTGGTGGAGTTGCGAAGCGAATATGATCAAAACGACAAGAGGGTGATGAGATATCTGACTTGGCAAGACAATGAGGAGGGAAAAAGAGCAGGAGCACCTAGAATTAATGAAAGTCATAAAGAAATGCTCTTTAGTAAATGGGACGAGCAAATCACGCAGGCAGAGCAAGCGGCAGAGACAGCAGCGACACAGGCGAGTATTCTTATCGACTGTGTAAATGAAAATTTACACAGAGCCAATTTGATTTCAGAGACCACCCCGGGATACCTACCAAACAAGTTGCAACTGGAGACAGAATGGGGGCAAAAGGCACAAGAAAAAGGGAAAGCTATCCAAGCACTAGCCAAACTAGATTGGGAATTTACTGGATGTACCTGGTTAAACCACACAGCCAAGAGATGACGGTAAAGTGTATCATGAACGCAGCCGAGAAGGTAGTGCCAGCTCTTATAGATGTCATTTTCGCAGCCCAGCTCAGAACAGAAATTATCCAGCCGACTCTTCTCAAGCCTATGTTAGACACATGCAACTTCAAAGACGAAGTACACAAGTAGTTTTATTTAGAATGTTGTTTTTTTTGTTTTTGTTAGATTAGAAAAAGGACGGTCGTTTGAAAACCGAATCCTTAATTTTGTAATAATACTATTATTAGAATGAGGACATAGTATTTCAACCCTTCTCATTGCATTGGAGAAGGGTCCAGAAATTTGTCAAAAACTTGTCCTCAGAACATGCATTTCTGCACCTCAGAGGAGGTTTTGATGAATGGAAGGATCGGATTTATTTATATTTGCATCTTAAATGTCTGCTACTGATGTTGCATTTCTGTACTCTTGGTAGGCATTCAAAGTAAGTAGAAGTAAATCATTATTGCTTGAAGTTTGTGAGTAAAAATCAGTCATAAATGGTACTTCTATCTCTTGATGAATTTATACTTATTTGCTTAGAGTGATATACAGCTGATATTATTTATATGTTAATGTATAAATGTGTGGTTACCATTTGGCACTTTTGTACGGTGGAGTCATTTGTTCATGCTTGACATATGAATGATTTATCATGCGATATGCAGTCCACAACTGTTCTGTTTAACTTCTTATGCAGAATGGTTTATCTTAAAATGGTTTATATTCTTATAGTAGCTGAATAATCTTCATTACCAGTTATTATATGAAATATTTTAGATCGCATGATGGAAAAAATATACCCCGGGTTAGCATAGATTGTATATGTTGTTTTCATTAGATTTCAGCAGCTTATAGTCTAATTGATGAGTTAGATTTAGATTATTTCTCAAAAGTTCTCAAAAAATAGCATAATCAAACCCTATACACACACACACAACCCCTTAGATCGGGAAGTTGGTCCCGTTATCCCCAGTCGGACCCGCTATACCAAACGGGCACGGAGCCGCCAACCAGGTTCCCGACCGGGTGGGTATCGCCCTTGTTGTTGACCCGATTTCAAGGCCCTGAACAGGAGGTTATAATATTCCTAATGGAAATCGAATTCCAGGTTACCCTGGATATCCTCCTCCTGGAATTGGTCTCATTATACAAGGTTTTTGTGAACCTAACCACCATTTACCATTTATTGCAACTTTGGATTTACCTGATTTGTCGCGCCTTACGAACGATCTGATTTATTATCTTTCGGATGGCTGCTAATGCCTAATAAGTTTCCCAATGATATCCCGAATTTTAAGGGTAAGTCAGGAGAGTATCCGTCAAATCATGTGATGACTTATCACCTCTGGTGTGCATCTAATTCCATTATTGATGATTCAATTCGCTTAGATCTTTTTCAAAGAACTCTAATTGGTCTCGCTACCAAATGGTACATTGAGTTACCACGAGGCTCTTTTTATAATTTTAGTCAGTTAGCCACTTCTTTCTTAACTCATTTTAAATTTCCTGTCAGATACAACAATGGCACAAAATTATTGACTTCATTAAAACAGTGAACGTCTACATATATTTCAGAACACATTCATGAATGGCGACGTTGACGACGTTTAGTGAAAGTTTTTATCCCAGATAAAATCTTAGCAAAATGGTTTGCTAAATCATTATTACCTAAAATCATTGAAGATGTAGCTAAGGCAGGAGTTGTTACTGAAGAGCAAGTCATTGCTCAAGCTTAGTACCTTGACCTCGTTTATACGTAGTCAGGCACTTTACACAAAAAATCCCTACTCTTCCGAAAACTACAACTCCTTCCAGGTCTCATGCCACTGATGGTATCATTGGTTCAGTTAGTACTAAGAGCAAGAAGAAATCTTCTCCTACAATAACTTTACTTGATTCCCAAAAAGGAGATTCTTCCGCTAAAGTTTCTGCCGATGTCCATGTCGTAGATTCCTCTACAACCAAATCCGGTAGTAAAGAGAAGGGGAAAAATAAAAACAATCAAAACTCAAAAGAGAAAACAAATAAAGATGAATGTATTGATGAAAAACAAAAACCTCGCTATCCTTGTTTCATCTGCGATGAGGATCATTTTACTAAAGAATGGCCATATCGAGCAGAGTTTTCGAAATTTGTTAAAGGTTCTCAAACAACTACTATCTTGAAGGATCCTTCTCCTACTCAAGATAGTAAGGTGGTTGCCTCTTCCTCGAATACCTCAGAATAACTAATCATGATGATGTCTCATGTCAGGATTGTGACGCAATCGCAAGATTATGGTAGTAACAATCCTGTTGGTGGTAAGGAAGCAGAATCTTCTAATTCAAACCCATCAAATTCAAATCCTCATGTTTCTGATCTATTATAGATTGAGAAATCCAACCCAGAATTAGTAACCAAACCACCTGCTAAAGGTAAATTTCGGAAATCACCTGCGCGAGCTACTCAGGATTATAACATTGTTGAAGACCTGGCCATTGCCCCTTCAACAATGTCGGTTTTGGATGTGCTACAATCATGCCTAGCACAACGTAAATTACTATTGTCAGCTTTAGGAGCTGTTGATATTCAGGATTCGAAACTTATAATCTTCAATTTAGAGAATAGTACACCTCGCCTACCTCATCAAATGGCTTTCTAGATTCCAGTGTTAGTAAAAAACAGACGATGCTTTAGGACTATGATTGATGAGGGAGCTTCTACGTGTATTATGTCGATCCAGTGTTGGAGATTGCTTGGTTCTCCTACACTCAATCAATCCCTGATGATTCTAAAGGCTTTTGATGACCGAGGGTTCCATCCTTTTTGTATTTTGGAAGATTTACCTAAAGGGGTCGAAGGCAAAACTGTAAATCTAGATGTGGAAGTGGTTGATGCCCCTCTAGATTACAACCTTCTCTTGGGCCGCAGTTGGTCTTATGCTATGGCTGCTATTGTTTCATCAGTCTTTCGGCTTGTTAAGTTTACTCATAATGGAAAGATCATTACGATAGACCAGCTGAGTTATTTCTCATCCAACCCAGCCTCTAATGATAGTGTTCAACATGTCGGTAAAATGACTATCCCTTACCAAGATGTTGGGGTAGGTTTGATTAAAGATTCTGGTTTACTATGAACTTTTTCCTTCCCTCCACCCAACATATCGCCTTCTGTTACAAATATTCATATGATTTCATCGAACACCATTGCTTTTGATGATCCTCAAATCATACCTTCCGATTCTAAGGTGGATTCATTTCATGGCGCGATGCCTATGAGTCCCTTTGAAATTGCATATCAGGCTGTACATTCGTTTTCTGATTCCTGACCTATCGCAAGGATAGTTTGTTCCCGTCTCAACCTCGTTAAAAAATGAAACTGGATGTTGTGAGGATAGTTTGTTCCTGTCTCAACCTCGTTAAAAAATGAAACTGGATGCTACGAGGATAGTTTGTTCATGTCTCAACCTCATTAAAAAATGAAACTAGATGTCTTGAGCATAGTTAATTGTCTTGTGTCAAGCTCGTTACAAATGAAACAAGGATTTTAGAGCATAGTTCTTTGTCTTGTGTCAAGCTCGTTAAAAAAAGAAACAAGGTTTTTGAGGATAGTTCTTTTCCTGTGTCAACCTCATTTAAAAAATGAAACAACTCCCTTTTCGAGTCGAGTCTTTTTAAGAACTTGAAAGTAAACCTTCATTTCATTCACCTGGTTGAATGAAATGAAGCTTGGGGGGCATGTACCTTGTTTGGCGTCATTATGCTGGGGGCATGCGAACTTATAACATGCATAGTTTTTCGTTTCAAGCTTGTGTAAACATGAAACTGAATCCAAGCATAGTTTTTCATTTCAAGCTTATGTAAACATGAAACCAAATCCAAGCAAAGTTCTCTTTGGTTCAAGCTTGTGTAAAAATGAACCCATACCCATTTTACATCTCGTGATTGCCTTTTTATCCGCTAAATTCTGTTAGATGAGCCTTGGTTGTTGTCATCCCATCGCCACCATCTCTTTGGCCGATCATATTCTTTCACTTGGTTGTTTTACCTTTCCTGAGGGACCGCAGTTATGAGTGGTTTTGTTAGCTAGCCTCTTAACCATTACATGTTTTGAGTAGTTCCACCATTTCTGGAACCAATTGCTACCCTTTATACCACTCGTTCCTCTAGGACAAGTCCTCTTTAAGCTGTTTTCTGACTCGTAAAATATGAAAATATTGCCGAGTTTCTTCTTTTAAACTCGTTAAAATAGAATTAAAAGGACGGTCCACTTACATCTCTTTTCTAACTGTATAAACATGAAAAGATTGCCGGACGTTTGTCGTTTCAAGTTCGATATTGGTAATAAAACGATGTGTCTTTGATCGCTTTTTTACTTTTTTAGATCGGAGCCACTAACTATGAAAAGTACTCCTTGATCGTAATGGTCAAGTAGTTCTCTCAAGTATTATTTTATACTTTTTCAGGCTTGGGAGACACAAATTTACGAAAAAGGACAACCATGGAGTTTTCTTAAGTTTTTCTTCTACCTCCCTAAAATTTAAAAACACCGAGTTTCTCCTATACTGGACTCGTTAAAATTTAACAGTAAAGGACCTGTTGAATTTAAACAGGAACGGACCACTCCTTCTTAGGGTTCGAATTTTAAACTAAGTTGGACTCATCCGAAGGATGAGCTTATAATCAAGCAAATGTTATCCTCCTCAAGCTTGTCAAAAATAAAGAGGTACTTGCCAGAAATGGTGGGGGAAAGAGAGAAAAATGAACCTGTTTGTTATACTTTGTGTTTAGAAAAGCCGTCAACCACTCTTGAACACTACACTTTTGTTCACCTGGGTTGGGAAATCCTTTGCCTAACAGTTAGTCAAACCATATTGAAAGTCTTCAGCCGGTTTCTGGGTATTAGCTTTGGGTCAATTGTCACCAAACCATCTACAATGTCGTTATGTGTTCAAGAGGCCAGTTCAAATAAACCATTCATTTGCAAAATATCTATCACCCATCTTGACCATCCCTGAGTTAGTCCTTTCCAAATATATTTCTTCAAAACTTTATCTATGATTTCGTGTTGTGGGCTTGCCTACGACAGATCACTTTCTATCGACTCCAACTCATTATCTAGAAAGATGATCTAGGAATCATCAGTACCTTGGAATCTGCATGCCTCAATGGCAGGTTTCTCACCTTTGATGACAGGTTGCATCATTAACCTTCGATCAAAGGATTCTTTGACGTGTTCGACATCGACTCATTATTCACATTTGATGGATTGTACTGAGTACTTTGAGGGCCATTAACATTACTGGTGGTTTCTCTCGCACTTGTTAACAGTTTACACCATTGACTGGTAATCAAGTGGTTTCTACCATGTTCGACTGTGACACATTTATTCACATGGATAGAATCGTACTAGTTCGGGAAGCAGAAATCAAGACCCTGGATCTAGTTTCCACCATCCAGGCTGCGAGGAATTTTGTTATTCGTTATACAATGGACTATTCATAAACAGATGGTTGTGCCCATACTGTGTCTACATATGTATATACTTGTGATGTATTACAAAATCATTCCTGTATCAGAACAGTTTAGATAGTTTTCTAGTCAATTTTGTTTTGAGTATGGGAATGCCTACCTCAGCGATGATATGTTCATATATATATATATATTTCATTGAATGTTTTTACAGGTTCTGACCGAGGTTTCCACAAGAAGATCCTTGAAATGATAAAGTACTTCACTCTTCTTAGATGACAAAACCATCCTCATCTATTACAGACTTCGCACTTTAGGGGGCAATCTGTTGCACATAAATTGTCACTTTGACATTTTGCAATTAGTGTGAGTCTATCATCACTCATACCTTCCTCCTTTGCAAGTATTAAACCTCAGTTCTTCATATCAAGCCTTGACAATAAGAGAAAGACCTTAAAAATCACTAAAACTCTAGTTCCGCACTTTCTCTTAGTATTCCCTGTGGTACTGCACCTATTGGTCATGTCCCTTGTGCATCTGACCACTCTGTATCTGTGTTATAGGTGCGAACCCCTGTAAAAGTTAAAAAGGCGCAAGTACATTCTTGAAAACTCACTTTGAGTCATTTCTGGAAGCTTCTAGAGAGAATCTTGAGGTGGCAAGTTTGCTTCTTGAGGGTTCATGCATCCCATACCTTAAGGAGCTAACCCCTTGATGTGAGGAGCTTATCCCTTTGAAGGAGGACTCTATCCCTTAAATGATGGACTTGTAACCTCCTTCCTTTGCACTATAAAATGAAGCATTGGGCTGGTTACTTGGGAGGTTGAAAGCTAAATATTTTTTAGGGTAAATGCTGCTGGAACTTAGTCTTCGTAATTGAGTTTTTGAGAGGAGAGATTACATACCTTTTGATCTCATTTGGAAGGGAGTGAGGCTTGTCAAAGTAGAGGAGATTCCTGTTTGGAGCCTCGGAAGAGCTTGTACAGCATCAAGGCACCAAAGGTTGTAAAGTTCTTCTATTTCAAAGTTAATACAATCAAGTTTATTTTTCTTAATAAGCTGTGTTTTATGGTTTATTTCATGGATTCCTTGATCACCATGATGAACATGATTTATTATATTAGCTATGCAGGTGTGATTTGAAGTGTGCTTGTTTGTGATTGCAGGATCTTAAAAGGAAACTTGTTTAGAGCTGTTGGAGCATGGCTGCCACAAACTAGCGTTGGAATTAAGGTAGGGTCTAAAACACCTCTTTAGCTTTTATCAATGAATCGAAATATGTTTAGAGAAAGGTAGATTTGCTTGTCTTGCTTGCTTCTAATCTATTGATACTAGGGAGATCGGCCTTGTCCGCAAGAACGATTTATCTGGCCAACAGACCTTTAGGTCAATGTCCAAGAGTGCCCAAAACTTTCTAAAAACATGATAATGATTACAATATGTCTAAGAAATCATAACTTAAGAAAAATATTGACCAAGACATGCCTAATGCATAATGGACATTTCATCAAACATAAGGTAAACGTGAAAGGTACAGGTTATGGATGCATATCCTTTTATAAAATTCTGAACTTCATATGAGAGCCACAAAAAAGGCTCAATTCCCTTCAAGCTAGTTGCAACAACACTAGTTATTCCATGCATTCATCAACCATTCAATAACTTCTCAAATCATGAACAAGAGCCATAATTAGAATACATCATAGGATCATGCCTATAACCAGAATAGAAACCATGAAAAAAATAATCCATAAGATCAACATAATAGGAAATACAAGTGCTCAGAGATCACACTAGGAAAATTACTCATATTATCATACTAAAATTCCAACCAAGTCAGGGACTTCCATGTACTAGCTGACTATATATTGGGTTGAACCAAATATCTCTTTAGTCAATCACCCCTGTGCTATATTCCACGCATGAATGTCAGATCATATGGGTTAAACCAAAATGGAACCAACTAGGGCTTGCAGAGGCCAAACCACCTCAACCTTGAATCATAGTTATTTCACCTAACCAATCTAGAAATCACTAACATCAACAATATTGGTACGTACCCAGGCTCTCTAGGGCTCTAGGGATTCTATCTCAACCCACTATCATAGGAAATTTGAGCTGTTATAGGGACCGAGAGAACTACCATCTTAGCCCACAACCTTCCAAGGAACCCAAGCTATTCTAGGTCTCTAGAAATTCTATCCCAACCCACATCCAAAAGGAACATAAAAGCCAATCGAAAATATAAAGTGAGAACCCACTACATCATGGATATCCAAGAAATGGCATGGAAAGGATGAAACCATAAACCACTCAGAAATAAAAAATGGGAGCCCACTACGTCATGGTTATCCAGGAAATAACAAGGAAAGGATAAAACCACTCTCAAACCAAACAAATATCCATGCTAATTAAAACACATAACCAAGCAACCACATGCATATATCATGCATCAAAAAACTAGCAAGGAAATCACACATGCAACTTGTTACCTATAAAGTATCCATATTGTGGTTGTTGATCCAACCTTGTTTTTCACTACCCACCAATTCCTTTCTTGTTTGTTGCTTGGTTTCTCCAATCCAAATGAATGCTAGAATTCTCCAAGAATTCTCTAAGTGTGCAAGTGTGTATGTGAGTCTAAGGAGAGAACCAAAACCAAACTGATAAAAGCTAGGAATTGTTACTCTCATGCCGTTTTATCATTGAGGTCCTAATTTTCTTTTCATTTTCTTTGATTTTCTCTCTAATTTCCCTTGCATGCATATTTGTGTCTCTTCATCTTCGTTTTCTCCTATTTTCCTTTATTTCTCATAATTAAATGCTAATTATTGCCTCTTTCCTTTCACAATGTCTTTAAAAATTTCCATAGCATTAATAAACCACAAGTGATGCCCACTATAATGTTTTCCCACCATTCAACTTGGAATACGTGTCCCATGACCTTGGTCTTATTTTATTTCCATGAAAAATCAACTAGGGGTTGTTAGAAACCCCTTCTCCTTGGGGGAACACCATCCTCAGTGTTTTATGATGCTTATAACTAACAAAACATGTTTCCCATGGAAATTTATAACACAGCTCAATGCATCATTTACAACATACCAAATTGCTAAAAACATGACCACCATATTTCTTATTGAGCTTTATAAACCTAGCACGATGTAGTATTTAGGATGATGAACACACATATACTTATACACATTTTCTTCAACCAAAAAATAAGCATATTTTTTATGGAGATTTATAAACACAACTTGATACCATATTCACAACAATACACACATATATGCATATGCACATTTTATCTTACCAACAAATAAAATGATACAATTCCCACATTAGAAACAAGGGAATCCAAAGGCTTACACCTCTACCCTCAGAAGTAGTACCAGGATTAACCTCCTTCCCACGAAGTCAAGAATCAATTTCCAAAATAAAATCCTACTTGCAATGTCTAGTGCTACAATCCTTGCACTACTTGGTCTCTCAAATAGCTAACAACTCATTGTTCCAGGGAACACTCCATTGTTCTCTCGATTCCATCTGGGAATTCTAATGGAAAAAACAAATTTATTCCCTAGCCTTCCCTTCTCTGATTCTTAGTTCGTCAGGAAATATGGTCACCCCCTTCCGTGTAGTCACTCACCTTCCAAGTTCTAAGGCATCCCCTTCTTGGGTGATCCATCCCTTGGAAATGTTTCCTCACATCAGAAGCTATAAAAACCAAGACATATAACTGCCTCAAACTATCATACTAGTAATAACATGCTTATGCCAATCAATGGACACTATTGGGTACTAGTTTCCCACAATGACCTTGCTCCTGAATCCTTTACCAACTTTTTTTTGTATGTTCTAATTCCTTTTATTGCTGCTATTAACACACTTAGAGCTAGTTCCAACCACCCAACCCAGGCATTTTCCATGCTTTCCTATACCAAGCACATAATTTCCATTAGACTAAAAGAGAATTGAAATAAATTCAAATAATACATCATTGATAACTCATCAATAAGGTAAACTTGCAATTATGTTTACTTCTTGTCGCAAGAAGTCAAATTAACTCTTTGATCAAATCGTCATATTTATAAGCATATCACATCCGGTTAACTCAAAACTCAACCACCATAAATCAATATTCTAAACTATGTGCATAATTAAAAACTGAAATAAAGTACTAATAATTATATTTTAAGTGGTTCTTTGCTTTTACCTTTATTCTTGTCCTTTCCGTACACACACGAAATCGGTTTCCAAACCTAGAAAGCACTCAGTGCCTTCTATTTTCTTTGACCACATATACACGCTGGATCGGCTGGCAAACCTGAAAAGCACACATTTCCTTTATTATATTCCATATGAATTATCATCAACAAGGGTGTACAAAGAACATACTGTCTCAACCCTTAATATCAGCAACTCAAGATTGGTGTGTTCCCAAGGTGTCTAGGGTTCCTGGGATACTATCCAACCACAACCTCCAGTGAATCCTAAGCTATTATAGGACTCCACCTACAACCTCTAGGGACCCAAGCTATTACAGGGCTCCAATCCATAGCGTCGAGGGCACCCAAGCTATTACAGGGCTTAAACCTACAACTTATGGGGAACCCAATATATTACAAGACTCTAGTCCACAGTCTCCAAGGATCCTGAGAACCAATCACTAACATGTAAACATACAATGTACAACATGTACACATACACATAGTGTACAACACGACACATACAACCACACATGGTGTAAAACACAACACATACACCTACACATGGTGTACAAATAACATATACACAATATACATGTACACAACACAACATTTGCAACACATACACAAAACAACATGTACAACATGTACACAACAAACCATGTACAATATGTACACAACAATAGTACTGCACATCCAGAGACCACACCATATCTACCAGACATTCTTGCCTCTAGTGCCTTTCCAATGCATTACTTCATGCATCGACAACCTATGGATCTTTCCATTATCCATGTTTGTCCAACACACCGCATATCACATTGCTTTCATTCCGTTGATGTATCCTTCAACATTTCATGCCATAACATAAACATAGGCATAGATATAAGCCCATAATATCAAAATCATATCCACATGATACTAACATCATAGGTTTTCTAGGGCTACCCTATCCACTTGATTCCTCATGACACCAAGAACCTTTCCATGTCATTCATCTGCATAAAGCAATCTTTCTTCCACAAGAATGATCCCTTATGACCCTATCAGACAACTGCATTCATATATATATATATATATATATATATATATATATATATATATATATATATATATATATATATATATATAAACATCAACGTAATTATGATCACAACACAATTACTAGTGTTCATAAGGTCAAGGTTAAGAGAACCTCCTTTATCCATGCAACACATGAACAACATTGAGAAAAACATTTCACGACATAGTCAAGGCATCTGATACCTCAATTCCTTTTACAATACCTTTCCTATTAACTTTCTCATGATTTTCTTGCCACTGTCCATCCATCCCCATGGACCCGATGAACCAAACTAATTGTCATATTCTTCCCTTCAATTTCCATGTATTCATGCATCAAATTCATCTAGGTCTTTCATTACCTGTTGGGTTTCACACATCTCTCCTTGAGCTCCATTAAATTTCCTCTTTCCCAACCAATTCCCAAGACCCTCAAAACATAAAAGGAAAGAACAAAAAGGAAAATAAGAAGAAAACCATGGAAAACCAACAACAATATAACAACACAAAAAAAGTGGCATGGCCATGCACCAAAAACAACAAAAACCACAATTACAACACAAACTAATAAAAAAAACCTAAAGAAAAATAGTTTTAACACACACCATGACTCAAACCCGATGGATTCCCAGTGCTTCCAAGGGTTCATGCGTGAAAGCTTAGCCCGGGCCTTCCTCAAGATCTATGGAAGTCTCTTTTTCCATGCAATTCCTACATCATACTACCATAAACACATAAATGTCAGTGCATAAATAAATATAACAATATACTAGTTACCTTATTCTGCTATACCAAGCATGCTTCCCTGCAACTTGACACTTGTACATACAATGTCCCAAGGGAATCTGGTTCCCTTGATGAATTCAGCTATAACTAGGAACCAACTATCATGCATGTATATGATCAACTGTCTTCCATGTATCTTCCTTAGACTCAAAGTGCTTCCATGCACTCTTCTTACTCTATTGCTTGCTCCCGGAGCATGAGCTCCTTCTGCTGCAAGATGCATTGAGGTTCTAACATGAACTCTCCCTCTAGTTCCATATTCCATCTTGATGATGGATAACTGATGATTTGCCTTCCCATTATCACTAGCTCATAAATCCAGGGAATGCTCTGACCTACATCCCTGACTATCTGTGCCTCTTGAGAATTATAGATATGAGGTCTGCCACACATCCATTGTGCCACTATGATACAAAGGACAAACTTTCCTATGATGATATCCATCACAAGTTCAACACCTCAATGGTTCCCTAGCATTGCCTTTATTATATTGCTCCATAGGCTGAGACCCCTTCCCTTTCTTGGCTACATTTAACTTCTTATAAGGTGCCACATTCTCCTTGTCACATACATCCTGAGGACTCCCTCACTTCTTAGTCCATTTTCCTTTAGTATTTTTATTTCCTTTCAAATCACGCTTAAGCTTAGACTTGCACTTTGACTGCTAATAACAATTCTTCAACTTTCTAATCGCTTCCACCAACAATTGAGGCTTATCAAACTCAATATTATTTTTAAATGGCACAAGCAACCCATTAATGAACCTTTGAGTCTTCACTTTTACATCCTTAAGATAAGGCACATACCTCAATAGATGCAGGAATCTTCTTGTGTGTTCATCATCCATCATAGAACCCATACTCATCTCATAGAATTCCTTGGCATTGTCATCATAGTATCTTTTAGATAGATACATCTTATTGAAAATTTTGTCAAACTCACTAAGATCAACACCTCTTATCTAATTCCTCTAACATTCTTCACATATTCCCATCAAATATTTTCTTTCTCTTTGAGTATGAAGGGATCTATCTTGGATTTCATGTTCTGTTAATATTCATGCAATATGAAGAACTTATTCATCCCAAGCAGCCACACTTTTGCATCTTCTGATCTCTTTATCTATCCATTGAATGTTGGATGCTTAGCTTTCATGAACTCTTCTAGAAAATTTCCCTCCTCACACCTCCCATAAGGATGATGGCAGTGATGGTGATGATTTCTCTTCGAACCAAAACTAGAGTGAAATCCATAAGTACTACTCATTATATTAGCTGTACCCAAATATTTACCACCTCTAACTGTATAGTTTCTAATATTTTATTTCCTGAAAACATACCAGGTTAGTTAAATAAAATAGAGACATAATCAAAATCATACCTCAGTATATCTTAGGGGAGGCTATCACATCTGCACAAATCGGTCCAGATCAGCATGATATAATATCTCAATCATACCAAATCATACATAAATATCATGACCATAACAACAAGTAACCTACATGCATGAAATATGAACACATAAAAAACTGCCATGCATACATAAAAATATTCATATAGCCCATCCAGTCCAAGTGTTTGAATCTAAAAGATCTGATACCACCCTATAGCGTCTCACACCAACATTACCTGCATTTACAATTTCTCCAAGGTAAACATGTGTTGAGTGTCACAATGATATGACTTGACCTAGAATTTCTATTTATGGAAGTGGGGCCAACTAACCAAAAGAAAACTAAAATCCCTTAGAGATCACATATCACTCAAGATTCTAAAAACAACTGTAGGTGATCAATCCCTGAGTTAGAACTCATTTTCCCCAACTTACCACCCCAACCGCACCCATAATAAAACATCCATGTAGTTGGAAGGTTATAAACACACCCATAACACAACATCCATGTAGTTGTACGGCTATAGCCACACCCATAAGCCTGTCTCCACAAGGTTATGACCCCAAATCCTTCATTTTGTGCCTGTGGTTGTGAGATCCGTGCCATGTTTTTAAGGATAGAATTAAGGCTAGTGCTCAAAAGTGCCTAGAACTTTCCAGAAACATGACAATGATGACAATAAGTCTAAGCAATCATAACTTAGACAATATCTTGACCAAGACATGCTTAACACATAATGGACATTTTGTCAAACATATGGTAAACATGAAAGATACATGTCATGGATGCATATCTAATCATAAATTTCTAAAATTCATCTGAGAATCACAAAGAAGGATCAATTCCCTCTCAAGTTAGCTACAACAACACTTGTTAGCCCATGCATTCATCAATTATTCAACAACTTATCAAATCATGAACAAGAGCCATAGCTTGAATAAATCATAGGACCATGCATATAATGAGAATAGAAAACATGACAAATCAATCATAATATCAATGTAATAACCAATCCAAGTGCTCATAGTTCACATTAGTAAAGTTAATCATATTATTGTTAGAAAATTATATATTACAGAGAATTGGGACAACAAAATATTGCAGAAATATAAACACAGAAAAAGCATAGAACAAGAGAGACACAGATATACGTGGTTCACCCAGTTTGCGCTACGTCCACCCTGAACAACCAATCCTTCCTTTCTATTATCTAGCAAAATGAAGAGACACAACCTACAGTAGATCCGCTGTAATATTCTCTGTTTTCTTTCACAGTCTCACCTCTCTGTTTCTCGCTTGGAGAATACACATCTATTACACAGTCTCAAATACAATGCCCTCATACAAAGAGAGGGGTTGCCTTCTAGGGAAAAAAACCCTAAACTAAACATAAGTTCTACCTTCAGATCATCCACCTAATGAATGGCCCAGATTGACTAGAAATTACTATACTTTTACAAGGAAATTTTACATCTGTTTTTAGCTTTGGGGGCATTGCCCCCAAGCCCCTTCCAGGGGATCACTGGCCCCAGACCCCCCAGCTGGGAGGGATCGCCCCCCCTAGACCCCTGCGGGGGGGACAAGTCCCCCCCACACCCCCCCGCGTGGAGGGGTGTACAAACTTCCTGGGGTATACATCCGGCTGAAACAAAGACCTCTGAACAATCATGCTCCACACACAACAATTATCATATGCAAATTCCAACAAAGTTAGGGAACTCCAAGTGCCACCTAACCATAGATTAGGCTTAACCAAATATTTCTTTCATCCTATCACCCCAGTGCCATATTCCAAGCATGAATGTGGGGTTATATTGGTTAAACGAAAATAAAACTAATCAGGGTTTCCAAAGGCCAAACCACCTCAACCCTCAACCACAATGATTTCACCTAATGGGTCCATAAATCACTAACATCAACTAGATTGGTCTCTACCGATGCTCCCCAAGGCTCTAGGGATTCTATCTCAACCCAAAATCATAGGAAACCCAAGCTCCAAGGAACTATCACCTCAGCCCATAGCCTTCTAGGGAACCCAAGTTGTTCCAGGGAACCAAAGATTCTATCCCAACCCACAGCCAAAGGGAACCTGAGAACCAATAAAAAATAAAAAATGGGAACCCACTGCATCATGGCGATATAGGAAATGGCAAGGCAAGGTTGAAACCATTGTCGATCCACGCAAATATCCATGCCAATTACAACACATAAGTAAGGAACCACATACATATATCATGCATCTAATAACCAACAAATAAATCACACATGCAACCTATTACTTGCAAAGTATCCCTATAGTGGTTGCTGATCGAACATTATTTTACATTGCCCACCAATTCCTTGCTTTTCCTTTGCTTCCTTTCTCCAATCCAAGCGAATGATATAGTTCTCCAAGAATTTTCTAAGCATGCAAGAGTGTATGAGAGTTTAAGGAGAAAACCAAAACGAAACTGACAAAATATGGGAATTGTTTCTCTAATGCCTTTTTATCATTGAGGTCCCATTTTTTTCATTTTCCTCCATTTTCTCTTTAGTTTCCCTTGCATGCATATTTGTGTCTCTAGATATTCATCTTATCCTATTTTCCTTTATTTCTCATAATCAAATGCCAAGTATTGCCTCTTTCCTTCACCAATGGATTTGCCAATTTCCATAGTCATTAATAAAGCACAAGGGATTCCCACTATAATGTTTGCCCACCCTTCAACTTGGAATACGTGTCCGATGACCTTGATATTATTTTATTTACATTGAAAATCAATGAGGACTTGTTGCATTCCTCTCTCTCTGTGTTGATGTAGTCTCTTGTAATCAAGCTTGTCATGTAGCTCACTATTTTCTCTTCTTCATGATACCATTTCTTCATCAACATCTGATATTTTCCAGTTTTTAATGTATTTAGCTTTCTCTCTATTTGGACCAAACTGCTAGTACCACTCTCTTGCAGAAATGTATATAAAACATTTATGGCATCAATGGCCACCTTATTCTTCCCATAACTCCCCTACTCCCATTCCTCATTATCAGATATCATTTCAAAGGATTTTGACAATCTTCCCCATAACTGCTCTATGGGAGACATATTTTGATTTCGTTCACATAAAATGAACATATTGCAACAATTCATTTGTCATTGATTGTGTGCTCTCTTTCATTGTTTCTATCAAGAAAATATGCAACTTCACTTTTCATAAGCTAATGGTTATTCTTCAAAACAAGTTCCTGCTCCATTTCCGTTCATTGAAATTGAAATAAGATTTCAAGTTCATGAGCCAAACTTCCCTCATCTTCCCCTTTATTTCCTTCTGACAACCTTTTTTTCCTTTTTTCTGCAATCATGGTAGTATTACATCATGAAATTTATCATAAAACTCATAAAAATATTTAGATGCTTTAAGCATGTCGACCTCTTCTTACTCATTTCCTTCATTCCTTGTATAATTTTCTTCAAATATTTGACTATCCAACTAGCCCTCTAAAAATTGAAATTTCTTTTTATGTTTTAACAACATGGATTTTGAATGTTTTCCCTTCTTTATGTAGTTTCTATCATCATCTTCACTTCTTTTTATAACAACTTTTAATAACTATCCTTCACCTTCCACATGGTTACAAGTCAATTTTGTCTTGTTTGTTGTCATGTCTACATTATTTAGTTATTTGTAGGGCTCTGTTTGACATTTTTCAAGACACCATCCCATTTCTTCTTTCTTCTACTTCTAATAAGCTATATTTTCACTTTTTCCCTCCTTTGGGACAATCTACTCGTTCTCATGACCTACAAAACTTACACACTAATTGTTAGTTTTAAAAACACTAGGCCTTCTAGCCTCTCCTGATGCCTCCATCATTAATTCCTCCAGTTGTGCATGAATTTCCCTGGTATTCCATTTATGAGATAGTGTTGTCTCATTTTATTTTATGAAAAATTTTAAATTATGTCTTTCTCTCATTCTTTGAAAAGGCACTCCATCCCCTTCCATCTTTATGACAAATTTAGGTTATTTTCCACTAGCATTCCTATGACCTACAACCATATATAAAATATTATTTTTTAAAATCATAAGGCTCCATAGCCTTGTTTTATTTCTCTAATTGCAAATCCTCACATTCATTTGAAGTTTTCATGAAGTCCATGAGATTCTAAATAAATGTGTCCACAACATCTTATACACCTTCCTCCTCAAGGAGTGCTCCTTCCCCTAGTTCACAATAGTGAATTCTCTCATCATCACATTGAAATGCTTTGAGTTTTTCATGTTTTAACCAAACAATGAGAATGTGCCCCACCTTCTTTTTCATCTTCTTAGCATACAACTTCCTAATAGGCCATTAGATATTTTTCTTTAGATCCAATCCACATCTCTAGTCTTCACTCTCTATTTCTTGTAGCAAGCCCACCACTACATTGAGCTTTTCCTTTAGCTCAACCCTCTCTCTAGAAAACTCTTCATCACTAATATTTTTCTAACTTCTCTCTAAATCCTCATTATGAATATTCACAATGATTTCTTCCTCCTTTTCTATGAGATTCTCCAGGCTCATTGTCAGCTGCAAGCAAGCCTCCATAAGACACCTCACTAAGCTTCTCTCCTTTGGGATTATTCTTGTGGTATCACAAACTCTCCTTATTTGGAACCTCTTGAGCCTCCTCTACTCTTATAGTATTTTGTACTTTCCTCACCTCTCTTGAGAACTTTTATTTTTTTCTTCATACTTATCTTGAAGACTTCCTTTGTCCTCTTCTCTTTCCAATTTCATTAGCTTCATTATTGTAAGGGCTATCTATCACAATCCTCTTCCTCCTACTGCTACCTGCAAGAAATTATTTCTTTGGGTAGAATAAAACTCAAAGAGCAGTTTTACCTACCATGTTTTCTCAAATTGAGATTTCCACCATCTTCTGCATTCCTTGTTTCAAATTTGTTGGACCAACATTCCTCCAATTCTGCTTCTTGGCTAGAATTTTATCTAATTACTTTGTACAAGTGCTTCTGTGTTATGGTTCCTTATCCAATATCTACTCTTGGAAGTTATGATCCCTTTCCTGAATTCTTTCCTACACTATTATGTGATTTCTACCTCCAAATTCCCTAGATCCTTTGTCGTACTATGTCTCTTCTCCTCCAATTTCTTCTTTGGTTTCTTCTATCGCTAGCTACAAATATCATGTACACAAACACTTTATTTACCTTTCAATTAAAAGAAATTACTTGTCTTTATTTCCATGTAATGCAACCAACCTAGGTCGAGATTTCTACTTGGCCCCTCTTATTATCACAAGTTCCTAACAAATGAAATTTGTGCTAAGCCTTTTTTTCACCTAGCTTGTTTTCTCATTTAAGCCCAACTTCGTAAATCTCTCAGAACACATGTTACCATGGTTCTTTATGGAATGATATGTCAACATTTTATCCTTTAAAATTAATAGTGGAAATGGAGTTGGAACCCTCCAAAAGGGTGAGTGGTGGATTGATGGCATAGGTAGAAAGCAAGGGCAACAGTGTCGTTGGAATTTGAAACCCTGACAGACCTATATAAATGGAACATGATGTTGGGCTCTAATGGTCATGACACATAAAATTGGGCCATCATATTGGATAGTGATGGTGGGTGAATCAAAAATTGAAATCATGGGATCAAATCGACAATGGGTAGTAACTATGCAGGGTGGGTTGAAAAAACCCAATTCGTGATAGTTCGACATTATCAAAACAAATTGTACTTTTGAAATCAAATCAAAATCCAATCCATTGATCGGATGGTAGAGTAAGCCGAGGATGGGATCCATAGTCATCATGGAATGTGAACACAATCTTATGTCGTTAAAATATTCCGCACTAAGATTTTAAATGGATGAAGAGGATGTGGGGTCAATCTAACATAGTTGGTGGATTTTGGACCCCCTTGGGTCACCAACTAATGTGTACAGAGGGGAGGGTCATGATGAAGCCTTATACAATTTCAATCAAACTCCAAATTCTAACAAGCCTCCCTTATAACTACAATAAACTCTAAATTTTCAACCAAGCCCTTGCCTAGTCTCCCTTGCTTGAATGTGTGGCTTGCATAGCTTTATAATTTAGTGTGACATAGCACAAAAATGGTAGAGTTCTAGAATATTAATAATATTGTTCATCACAATGACATACTGGTTATTCCAAGCATAATGGGGAAATTAGTGCAATCCACACAGGTCAATAACAAATGTTCGAGTAGAGAAATTAAACATACAAAGGATAACTGGAAAAAACCTCATTTTATTTTATAACTCATAACAATATATTAACAGAGGAATATTACATCATGCATTCATACTTTTTAGGCTCTCTCGTTCTCCTCCTCAAGCTTCCCTCTAATAATTGCTTTTCTACCCATCTATACATACATATATAATTTCTTATAGGCTCGAAAATATACTAATAGGAAAATGGTTAATTTGACATTTGTTCCAACTCCTAGAAAACTTCCTAACGCCTTAGCCAACCATTTATCACTCTAATTATGTTCCACATGTATAAGAGTACCAGCTCAAAAAAACAACCTAAGAACCTAGATTCTTTATAGAACATGGATAATTGTATTTACATCAAATAATTCTTATTTCTAGAGTTTATATAAATTATTAGAGGGGAACTTTCCCCTTTTGGAAAATTTGATGACCCCCTTTGGGTCGAGGAAAAATAATTTCTTAGGGGAATTATTCTCCTAAATAAATTTCTTACATAGTCATTTCTTTCATAAGGTCTACAATTCATTTCCTTGTGACCAATTTTATTACAAGAAAAGAAATAGCCAAACAAGAAGTTTTGATACCTGGATGTGATGGAACAAATTATGCTTTTTGGATCAAAATGTAGAGGGAGCCCCTTTGAGATATCCCTTCCATTAGTTGGATTTATCCCAAAGGAATTTGTTTTGATATCAATTATTTGATTCACATTTATACTGAGTCTGGGAGGAGGTGAATTAGTATATACAATTTCTTAGTTATTTAAATGTTCAAGTACCATAAAATATCAGTGTTATAAGTATAACATGAAACGCAAAAGATATGTTGGAATATTTTAGCATAAAACCACAACATGTCTTTATACAAATCTTTGTAGGCACTAAAATCACCAACCTACTTTTACAAACTTTTTGGGCACCAACCTACAAAAGACAACAATTTGCTGCAAGATTTGTAACAACCAATCTGCAAGATACTTAGTCCCCTTTGTTTCTTTGTAGGCACTGTTGTAGGGAAAACCCAACACTCCCCATCTTTGAATTATGAACTCAAATAATGGGGACCCTTTCCATTAATTTTTGGCTAAGCATATTTTATGATTTTCATCTTAAGTTAATTGTCTTACACTTTTGTCATTTTTTCATTTTCATCGGATTTATGTTTTAATTGTTTCATTGAATTCTACTCTTCACTAGCTTCCATCGATACTTGTTTCGCCTTATTTGGTCAACTGGTTTGTAAATGACACTCTTTTGAAGTTTGATCATTTTCTTGACTCGGCTAAGAAATATAAATAAATGTATAATATTTCAATTTTTTGTAACTAATTAAGTTCAATAGTCATTCATAGTAAATATTAACTTTTAGTTAGTTTTTACTAATTTTTTTCATTTTTCACTAACAATCCTACAAAATGACCCAGCGAAATTGTATGCTAGTTGAAAAACATTTTGGGATCTTGGTAATTTACTCCAATTTGTTATTTTAAAACAAATTACCAAACCCAAAACCCCAAAATTGCAAAGTGGCTGAAGTCCAATTTGTAGGATTGTTAATTCATATGGGCCTCACTTCTCATCAAATCCTCCCTTTCAAAAATCCCGAAATTAAATAACTGATTTAAAAAATCACCAAAATAAAAAGTGTGATGTGATATTGTGATATCACATATCACATATCGCAAAAATCTAAAGCACCTCAATTAAAATATTCTGATTTTTTTTTTATTCGATGGCTATTTTTATTTAACATATAGTTTAGGTTGACCTCCTTATGACTCCCGCTTCACCTTATTCCTTCGCCTATGTCATCCTCACATCACCCTCCACTCACCCTCCTTATCTCTCCACCTCACCCTCCACTTACCTCCACCATACTCCTCACGTAGCTTGGTTTTGTTTTAATTATTTTGATATTTGGTTTTTGGTTGATTCCAATGGTTTGGTTTTAAAATAACTTAATTATAATATTAATATAATATAATTATATTTTAATTGATTTTTAAATCATATTTTTTAATTAAGTTTTGTTTATAATTAATTTTGTGAATAATTAATATTAATAATATAGTTATAATTAAATTAGCATTAATTAAATAATAACTGTAATCTAATTTAGGATTAGAATTTAATTTAAAATTATGATTTTTAGCCTAGGCAACAGAATTTCCAGAATTCTAGAAATTTTAATTCTCCAACTTTAGAAGCTCATAAATGGAGTTTTACTTGGCCAAATGAGGTTCAGGATAGCTCATTGCAAAGATAAAACTATGGAGAATATTTATGAAGTAGTTTCAATTCCATATTTGATCATTTATTGGGTCTAAAATCCAAAAAAAGATCAAGCTCTGAATTTTTAATAAAATTAATTTTCTGAGTTTAATTTTTTGCATCCTCATTTGTCCACGACTTCTTTTGAGTGCAGATACATTCGTCAATGATCTCCTTCACCAATTAAATATTCACATTCATCAATACAAAGATCATATTTATGTTATTTTAATTATGTAATTAAGTTTTGATTGTATATGTTTTAATTCCAAATTTGGCATTTAGATTTTATTTCTGCATTTTAATTTTGTTTTTATTTGTTTTGTAGGAAAATAGTTGAAGAGATGAGGAGAAGAATATCTCAATCAATGAAAATGCTCCAGCAATAAAAGAGTGGAATTTTTGGCCAATGAAAATTGATGGAGTAGATTTATTCTTCAACAAGCTTCCTTGTTGAGAATTCTTTTGTAAATATTAAAAATAATAGAGGATTCTCTCCTCTGCAATTTTGGAATTCTAAAAGTTATACTGTAATAGGGATTTAGAGTTTTAGGTGAGAGGAGATAAAATCTAAGATTTGAGGATTATTGATGATTTTTCTTTTGCATTCTGAATTATGTATGATGGGCAGAGCTTGCATTACTGCAACTCTTGTTGTAACAACATAAGTTCAAATATTGTACAGGAACATTGGAAAGCAGAGCGAGAGAAATGGATTCAATAAATTGGTATTTCTAATATTATTGTTTTAAATGCTAGTTTCATTTTATGTTGGTAGGAATGTGTCATTTTATTCATATTTTTGCACTATTGTCGGTATGAGTAATTTGTCTCAATCATATGTTATTATTTATCTATTCTCTTATGAGTTGAATTCTGATTTTCGAGTAACTATTTACTCAGAAATATGTCTTTTAATATTGATTTAACAAATAATGAGATGTTGTGAACTAGTTCATCATATTATTGTTTAATTATTCGAATTACTGATTTAACAATCAATATCATTTTGTGAACTACTTCCTAAATGTTGCTAGTTGATTATTTCAGTTAAAAGGTCTCTGAATAGAATGCATTTTGGTATTCATAATGTCAGTTAATTGAACTATTTCATTAGATTGATATTCAAGCCAGCCTTATTTAAATCCCAATCATTTAAATATCTTGCTCTCGGTTGGGTTAGATTTATATTTGCCTAATTGAGATATGATTAGGATTTAGTTCCTTTTTCTTGCATTTTAGAATAATTTTGCATATAGATCCATTTCTACATTCCTAGAAGTCCCCTTCCCAAAGAGGCAAACTTTAATTGTGGCTTGGCTAAGCCCCAAATCAACTTAAGGTTCACTTTCTTGCCTGATTAGCAACATGGCTAATCTGATGTCTCTTCTCCATTGGTGGATTAAAGTCACATTTTAAGCCATTACTAATTGAGAGAAGGTAACTGGACCTAGTTAAACCAGTCAGAACCACCATTCCAAATGGAAAAAGAGCTACTTTAAGGTCTGGACTCGGTGGTCATCCCCAATGTTGTTGTAATAAATTTCAAGGCTTCAACAGACACCAACCTAGAGGAAACACCAATATCCTCTGTTGCATTACATTCACCAACCTACAAGAGACACCAATCCATTATAATTTTTTATAGGCACTAACTTACATGAAACACTAATTCCCTCTTAAATATGCACTTTAATTTCTCTACAATTTTCCACATTGCGTTTATGAACTCTACTATTGTTTTCCAACTTTGTGCAATTATCTTTTATTGTCTTACTTTGAAGCAAGTGCTTCCTTCACATCAAACATTAAAATTTGGACTTTACTAGTACATATGCATTCATAGTACCATCATATACTGACACACTTCCTTCAACCCACTTTACAAACTTAGCACTTACAATGCATAATATACTATAGTCATTAATTCATAATCACCAACACTCAATCACCTATATATTGACTCTACATAGAACTCTACACTACATCTATGCGCTTACTACACTTCAAATGAATAACACTCCCTTCAATCCAACATTGCAAAACCTAGTGCATGTATTCCTTAACCCTACATCAAAATGCATAAGTGAAATATCTGAAAATTCAATTTTTAGAGCAAAGGGTAGAAGGGTTTTTCAACTCCATGTAGGTTTTTAGGATGAATACATCTAAAGAAGTGTGAAATATACTAGAGTCTGGATCTCAAAAAGGTGATGATGTTGGCAGTAGGAATACAAAGGTTGTTGGCGTAACTTATCTTGAATAGGGGATGCAAACGTAGGCTTATAAGAGGGTGGAAAATTTTTATATAGATCTCCCATAGAGGGATACTTGTTATATTGTATAGAGGGATGCATAAAACAAAAAAGATAAAACAAATATTAGAGGATAATATAGAGGGCGCAAATATTGAAAAAGATAAGATTGGTCACTTGAAATGTAGACTGGAAGATAAGTGGTTTAAGTGTAGTTTTTGGTGGTGTGAAATTTGGTGTTGCTACATGCACAATTTTTATACCTAGTTCGAAGGTGAAACAAATAAAATTTCTGGTGTTGGAGTGGTCTCATATTATTATTTGCATTATTTTGGCAAATTCATAGCTACCAAGTCTTTGTATCTTCTGGAATTATTGGACATAGAAGACTTGACCTTGAACAAGACCAGTTGCAGGTTCCATAGCTCCAATCTACAATTAAGAGGGTAGGTGGTGGTAGGAAATTTTGAATTTTGATAGCTATGCACTTTTAGTGTTATCAATGTCTTTGGCACCATCATTGTACATCCACTAGACATTTCCATGATTGATGGACTTCCATAAATGGGTGTATTGGGAAAATTTTAAGTTTGGTTCTACTACTACCCCATGCCTTGAGTAGATAATTATCAAATAATATAGGGTCACAAACCTAATTCACTGATTCTTTGGCACTTTCCTGGATTTTCCCATCCAATTAACTGGGACGGATCCCTACTATCATATGACAATGTGTTGGATCTTCTGGAAGAGTTATCCTCATGCCAATTGGTCCTATATGAACTGAGAAGGTGGAATGGGGCCTACATTATGACATCCAATCACTTTATGAAGGAAGCATTACAAGATTCTGATTGGATATCTTTGTTCACACCATGGGGTCAATTGATCATATGACTTGTCCAATTTGGAATGCTAGGTGTGATCTTTGACTCGATTATTAAAAATTTCAATTGGTCGATCCTCTATGAATTTTGTCAACGACACTTTTTGGTTTGATTGGTCATTCATTGGCATGAAAAATCTTGAGTGTGGGCATATTATTATTGTAATTGGTGCCAGGTCACATTGACTACATCCTTTGAACCCCACACTAGATGGTGCGACCAACATTTTTAGAATAAGAAAGTATCCAACTTCCATCCATCTTCATACATCTTGATAACTTAGCTCGAAGTCAGGGATATATTTTCTACCATCTGTATGGAGGTATAATCATCGATTCTCGATCTAGATTTAGAAATGGAGAGGATCTCGATTTAGATATGGAGAGGATCTATAACAAGCTCCTCCCACATTTGTCCAAGTTACCAGTCCATTGGGGTTAGGGAAAATTTTAAGCATCGAAAATTACCATGAAGTTTAAAAACATTGGCGAATCTCACTAGTCCCTAATATGAAATCTATAAAATGTCTATTGATGTATTTGTAAAATTATTCAAATTTATAATGATTTTATATATACTCTCTATATAATTTTGGTGATTTTTAAGGTTAAAATATTTTATATTGTAAAATTTGGGTGAATCATTTTTATAAAAAATGGAAATTGGCAAATCGTTTTTTGGAAAAATCATGGAAAATTAGCCCACCTGCGAATATTAGCCGCTAAAATTTTCCATGGATGGGGTAAACATGTGACGAGATGTTTCTATGATCTGATTGAAATCGCCATGTACAGTTAAGGAATTGGAACATAAAATAACAACCAATATGACCTTCTACACATGTTACAAAACCTTTAGGAGCCAACCAACCCTTCCAGGTGACCAACCCCTGAGGTAACTTGACATTTTACTGACCTAGATCCTCAGTAGCTCCCATGACATGGGCATGCATGAGATTGGGACCCTCTATTCACTCCCACAACAAGGGCATGCCAGCGACTAGGGACTTGTTCAGCTAGTTCTGAGCCTATGACCCCATATTCTATGCCACGTTTTCAGGACCAGAACTCATGCCACTACCTAGAACTCCATGAAACTTCCAAAAATGAAAAGTAACATCGAACAATGATACTAATGCAAATAATTGAACAAAGACTTGAATGGACCCATACTAGCCATGATAGGAATTTCATCAAACATGTCACGAGTATGGATTCAATAGGTCATAAAAATATATTTGAGCATAGGCGTCTCATACTTATCTGAGAATCACTAAGAAGCATTGATTCCTTATCACATTAATTGAATTCTCATCTATCGGGTCATATATTAATTGTTCATTTATTTACAAATCAAAACATGATGAGAGCCATACATCATCACTGTCATAAAACATACTTATAACCAGCATGTAACCAACATAAATAACAAGGATATAACAATCATAAAATCCACATATAAGCCATTAAATTTACACATGAAATACAAAGGGAAAGAAACTGTTATTGATGACTGAAAAAGCCAACCATGTATGGGACTTCCAGCAACCACTCAATCGTAGGTTGACAGAACCAAATATTTCTTTCACCCAATCGCCCCCATGCCATATTCCAAGCATGAATGTGGGCCTGATAATAAAAAATATATCAGGGCTTCCCAAGGCTACACCACCTCACCCTCATCAATAGAATCAAGCTTTACCACAATCCCGACCAGATCACTAGGCCTTAATCAAGCATGGAGGCCACCAGATTTCTCCGCTTACATAGTGAGGAATTTTCCTATCTCCTAGTCTTCAGGCTTTGCCCTGACATCCTACCATACAATGGTCGAGGATCCCTAGGCCTAATAGAGACTCCACCCTCCAGTTTTTACAGTACATCTTGCCATTCATTAGCCAAGGATTCCTAGGCCTAAACTAGGGCACCCACATCTAAAATTTATTGTATATATTGCCTTTCATTGGTTGAGGATTCCTAAGCCCACCAAGGTAACACAAAATTCAGATTTACCACAACCCACAGTCTGTTTTAGGGGTTACTAGGCCAAGGATTTACCATAATCCACAATCTAATTTAGGGATCACTAGACCATGTGTTCTTTCTTTCTGAGACCACTTCAATCAGTTTTGAATCCATCCGGAAATCCAGCTCAACCAAAACATGAGAACGCATCACACCATGGCTATCTAGAAATGGCAAGGCAAGGCTAAAGAACATTGTCACACCTGGAAAAACCCATTTCAATGAAAACTATAGATCTAAGAACACATATGCATAACCATGTATGCCAAAACTAGTAAGAAAATCATACATGCAACTTGATACAACTTGCAAATAATCCTGTTGTAGCCGCTTGATCCTACTCTTGCTTGCTTGATCTTTGCTTCCTCTTGACTTCTTTTCTTTTCTTGATCCAATGTTAAATTTCTCTAAGAAAAATCTAAGTTTCCAAGAGTATGAGAGAGAGAGGGAGAGAGAGAAGAGAGAGAGAGCTCCAAAATTGAACTGACAAACGACCATGAACTAATCCTCAGAAACCGTTTTATTAATGACACCTATATTTTCTTCAATTTTCCATTATTTCCCTTCATTTTCCTCCTCACATTCAACCTATGACCTTTCACCTTCCTTTTCTCCCAATTTCCTTTATTTCCATAAATAAAATTTCAATTAATACCTCACACCTTTTCAAATCCTCTGCCATTTCCATTGCCATTTTCCTTTAGCCATAGTAACTGAAATGAACACCCACTAGGATGTTTTTTCGACCACTCAGCTTAGCATGCATGTCCCATGACCTTGGTCTTATAAATTTTTTTACATGAATTTTTGACAAGGGTTTTTATAAAACCCTCTTGCTTGGGGAAACACTGTCCTTGGTGTTCAATGACACCTACAACCATCAAGACCACTACAAAGAAAAACATACTTCCCATAGATATTTATAATACAACTTATTATATTATTTACAATGACCATTTCTAAAACATGACAAACATGCCATTTACTGGAGCTTTATAACATAGTTCATTACGGTAACTACAATAACCACAAACCTTATGCACATTTTCTTCAACCAAAAAAAATCATACTCTCTATGGAGCTCTATAAATCCAACTGGATATAGTATTTACAATAATATACACATATACACATATGCACATTTTCTTTAACAATCAAATAAAATGATACAATTCTTGCATCAATGAACAAGGGAATCTAGAGGCTCACACATGCACCCTCAAAAGTAGTACAAGGATTCACCTACTTCCTAGGAAGTCCAGAATCCAGTAGTAGAGCCAAAGCTACATCCAATATCAAGCACTACAATCCTGTTCCACTTGTCCTCTCAACAAATAATTACAGACTGATTATCCTAGGGCTCACTCTCACTGTGCATCTGATTCCATTTGGCAATGATAATGACAAAAAAAATGCATTCCCCAGTCTTCCCTTCTCTTCTACATAGTCCCTCGGGAAATTTGGTCACCCCCTTTCTTTGTAGTGACTCACCATCCAAGATCCCTCACTTCCCATTTCCCACGCGATCCATCTCTTGGCAAGGATTCCTGGCATCATAATTTTAAACAACCGAGGTATATACCTACCTGAAAATCATCATATCGATCATAACATGCTTATGGAAATAAATGGACACTATTGGGTATGAGTGTCCCTGATGCAGGGTTACCCCCGCACATACCCACAGTATAGATAAAAATGCATAAATACATTGTTCCAGGTGCTTAACTCTTCAAAGGAGACAAAAATTCAAAACATAAATGGTTAAGGCACCTTTATCATGGTTCCTTTATATCAGAACCCAATCACCTTGCCAAAATCTCCTATAGGGACTATATCAACCCTCAAGCCTTCGTATAAGACTTTGATTAAAGTATTTTCATTAATCTTCTTATCGAGACTTTTAAACCCTTCTAAATTTTCATATGACCCATATATATACACTTTCCCTCTCAAACCGTTGGTTAATATATGTTTCTCGCATGAAATGCTCTATCGACACTATTTCCTTCTAAACCCCTTTTATAAAGGAATTATATGCATAACACACCTTTTTTGCCTTTCGTACAACCTCTGCACACTTTCCAAGGATTTCCTTTATCGCAATCATAATCAGGTTGTGCATTATTGGTGGGTCCTTACTCCATAAAATGGAATAACACTATCGCAATCGCTAGTGGCAGTTCCTATGGAATGAAGCATAGCATAAGGATCTTTCTGATGTGATAAACGTGGAGTTATCGGCAATCGCAATTAGTGATTCCAATAATCCCTTGCTAAGCTCTTCCTATTGAAGACTTGTGATGCAATAAGCTCGTGGACCCGATAGGTGATAGAAACCTCCCTTATAATATTTCAGATCCGAACGTCGCACTTCAGACTTTGGCACTTCAAAGGGATAGGCCCTCTCCACTCAAACACTACGATGTGATATTGGTTGTGGACCCGATAAGGGTATCGACCATACTTAATAGAATTCCAAGTCCAGAACTCAATTTCGACTAAGTTTTTCACAGGCTTCCAGTGTAAACTAGAGTTTCCGCTTGCGGAACTTAATCAATACATAAATTAAAAAAACCCCGCTGAACTGCTACAATTCCACCTAGGTCATTGGTCTTCGAGATCTAATGGTGCCTGTGTATCAGCTCTTCAATTCCTCCACAATTCTTTTTTATTTAGAATTTACGCTTTTCCCTCAGTGTTCTTCTGTGATTTGGATTTTCATCAAGGTTTCGATTTCCGCCTCTGCTGCTCCACTTCTCTAAGCTTAACTTCACTCCTCCTCTTAGATATTCACTCTACTTCTTCAATTGGATTCAAAGATCCTTTTTCAATTCCTCTGAATCACTCTGCTCTCTCTACGTGTCCTATAGAACTTTGTCTGTGACCTATTATATGACCTATGAGTTCATACCATAATCAGTCATAAAATACTCGATTCACACACTCTGACACAGTCAGGAATAAAACTCTGTATATATATATCTATATATATATATATATATATATATATATATATATATATATATATATATATATATATATATATATATATATATATATAAACAAAGTTTACATCTGAGATTTCTCTGTCTTGCACAGGCCTGTTTTTCAATATAAGTGGCCTCTGTCTTTGACTCTGCTCGTAGGCTTACATATATGCCAAGAAGTTCTGTTGAACTAATCCTGGTTCATTTCCTATATCTACTGAACTGAATCCTAAATCCTCTATCCACTATGTCCACTTCTAATCTCCTATTTAATTCCTAAGGTCTCTCCTTAGTTCCTCGAATCATGGGACTGTTTAAGAGTTATATTTGATTTTTAACTCTTTTGTTATTATTCCCACTCATGTCCTCCTTATTTGAGAGCATTTACAAGATATATCACACATCTAATTTGATTCCTATTTTAATCACTCAAAGCCTAATATTACATCAATTTATCACTTAGGAATCCAACTTCCTAAAAATACATGACCCCCTATGTCTACTTAATTACAATTATTTTCTCTTGGGTGAATGCTCCTGCATTAGACTCCCAAAGTATAAAATATTCATGATCTCTTGATCATGTGTCTTTTGATCTTTGTCTTCCTGGATCCCACACTTTGTTTTGTAACTATCCACATGCTTTGTTCCCTTGTTGCTGTTGCACTTTTTTTGTCTTTTGCTCCATTTTCTTCTTCTTGTCAATTAGGTTCAAACTATGATTGATCTTGCTTCCTATTGCTACCATTTTCTTCCATTTGAACTACTTCATCATCATCTACCACATCTCTTCAATCTCTTTTTCCAATGCATCCTTGGACTCCTCCATATTCTACTTCTCACTTCTTCCTTTTTCTCTTTGCTTCACATTTCTGTTGCTTTCCACTAATTCTTCAAACTGTTAGTTTCCTTTACTTACTACCTCCCTATCATCGTTACCCTCTTTCATTATTGAATCAAGACTATTCAACACTCTCTCCAACAATTTAACATCTTTGTTCCATGGATTAAATTCTTCCATAGACTCTTCTTCTTTCAACTCTATTTGGCTTTTCGCTTGTGCCAAATCTCCTCCAGCAATTGCAACAAAACCTGTATTCACAAAACACTTGTTAAAATAAAAAACATAAGGTTGTTATGCCTTATTTTCCTATGGCAACAATTTAGTTTGTTGCTTTGTTTTTTTCTCCTCTGTCAGCACAACAGTATGCTAATTTGAATTCTCAAAAGAAATCATGAGACTGTCCATTAGTCTCTCTTCCACACTGTCTGTCCTAATGATGTCTTTCTGTCCTTGTTCACTATAGTGAACTCCTTCTTTTGTAGTGTCAATCTGCTGAACTTTCATTATCATCTCCTTTTCCTTATGATTGTCATTCATGACAATTCTTTTCTTTTCCCTTTTTAGCAGTCTATATTGAACATCTATCCTCTATTTTTCCAACTCCCTTCTTTGAAAATCTAATTTTCTATATAACTCAATAACTTCAATTGGAGTAGATTTTGGAAATTTTACACAATTCTCCATACCTTCCTTTGTTATGGATAGATCATCAGATGTCCTTTTCCCCTTTGCTAAGTCTTTTTCATAGACTTCTTCTTCCTTAACATGTTTTAGTAAATGTTCTTCTTCTTCAGTACATTTTGCCTTGTTGTCTCTCTATAACTCTTCTCCTAGAGTTATCCTTGTCTCATCATCTCCTCTGAAGATATCTTCAAAAGGCTGCTTTTCTCCTGCAATATCTGCCATCATGTACAAACTCTCAGTTTTACAAACATAAGTGTTATAGACATATTTGGGCACTACAACCCCAATCACATATGTCCATAAACCAAGGGCTTCTAAACCCCTAAAAGTGTTGTTTCATACCATAAAGGGACAAGGCCAGCTGATTACATCATTTCCCTGAAGTTCTCCTTGAAAAACTACTCAAAACTGGTCAAAACTGGACCATCTCACTTGCTCCATGTGTTGTATCGAAAAGTATCCAATACGGAATGACCCTATCCCACTCTAAGGGTGATAGTAACTCAGCAACAAAGAAGACAAAACTATCTAAGTATTCTTCCTTATGAAATGTAAATAGAGGGAGAAAGATGCAACCAACCGATGTCTTTCGCTAGTTTGCTGATCCGATCTCACTCCTTCTACTTGCTCCCCAGCTGCTTGCTCCTTCACTGGCCTAGCTACACCAAGTTCCTGCAAAAAGGCAAGAGAGGGAAACTACAAGAAGCATACATTCATAACTAGTTTAAGGATTAGAATAAACTAAATATGCAAGTAAAGCAAAACATCATTGAGATACATGCATATAGAAGAAACTCAAATGGCTTTATTGATGAAGAAGTAAAGTTCAGGAAGTGATACAACCATATGAGGCCCAATCCAGCATCACCTTCCCAGCAGAAAGGAATCTCCTCTTCACCTCCTTGAAAGCAAATCACCCAATAGCTCTAATCTCAAACCAACAGCAATTCTTTGCAAATACCAAATTCTAGCCTCCCTGATCTCATAGAGGAGAGATCTATATATAGGAGTTTTGGAGAGAGGATGAGTCAGCTTGAGGCTGGTATGAAGCTGACTAGTGTCCTCTCCCACTTTCAGTTCTTGAGTCCACTTGGAGGTTCTTGCTTCCACTTGGAGATTTGGAGCCTCTTACTCATCACTAGGCGAATTCCTTGATGCAAGTGTCATTTTGGAAGCTTCTTGGGCATTGACACCTTGAAGACTGAACTTTCCACTTGTCCAAACTCGCCCAGCGCAGGTAGCCTTTGTTGGAGTTGACATTCAACGTAGGTAGACAGCGGAGCAGTTGACATTCAGCGCAGATGCTCAGTGGAGCAGTTGACATGATCCAGAATTAGCTTGTTTTTGAGTGTTTTCAGGTGGAGAACTTTTGTGAACTGCTGTGGTTAGTTGGCCTTGTTCCTCTAGGGGCAGGAACAACATGTTTAGGGACTTTGGATCCCTTGATTATGGACATTTCATGCTCAGTGATGCAAGGCACAAAAATGTCTATAACAGTTGCCCCCTAAAGTATGAGGCCGTTTATCGGGTGAAATGCTTTACCAGGAGGATCCGAAGTTCATCCAATCGCTGGGAGGAGACCTATAATAAGATACAATACAATACATTATGATTCATACTGCTTTCATGATCTAGCTGAGGTGGGCATTCCCATGCTCAGCTTTATAAATTCATTTTTGTACATAGAACAGATGATCGTCTGATGGTAGACTGATAATTTTGGCGAAATTATCATCCTTTGAGTAGGATGATCATCTGCTGCAATGATGTACATGCCAAAATGTCTTTATCTTTCCTGAATATATATCGCAGCTCGGATGGCTGAAACTAGATCTGGGGTCTTCAAACTCGTTCGATCTTCACTCTAAGTACAAGTCGATCCATGTGATAATTTCTCTGAAGTCGAACATGGAAAGACATCGCTTGATTATCGGTCAATGATGAAACCGTTAACAAGCGCGAGAGGAGTCACCAATAATGAAAATGACCCTCAAGGTACTGCAGTACAATTCACGTGGTGTGAATAAAGGACTTGGCGTTGAACACCACACAAAATCTCCTGGTCGAAGGTCATTGTTGTATACCTGTCGCCGGAAGTGAGAAACTTGCCATTGAGGCATGCAAGCTTCAAAGTACTGAGGGGGTGTTCCTAGATCAACTTCTTGGATAATGAGCTGATGTCGACAAGAAGCGATCCGTCAAAGGAGGGCCTTAATGAATCCCACATCAGTGACACGGAACGGAGCTAATGATTTTGATGGAGGTGAAAACGATCTGTGATGTATGATTCAGGGTGGCAGTCATGAAAGGATGAAGGATAATGTATGGCAGTGGATGGGGCACGGTTGACTCTTTCTGAACGACTTCTCTTGAACATGTGGCGACACTGATGCGATGGATCGGTAGCATTACCCCAATTATGGATGGTATGGCGAGACCATGGTGATGTGACCGGTGAATGAAACAACCCAACCCGATTGTGGTACGGAGGAAAAGTGTCATGTTCAAGAGCGACTTTCTACCATCAAAGCTTTCTTTGAGTTTCTCCCAATTTTTCCCCCGTCATTGCTGACCAGTACCTCTTTATTTTTGTCAAGCTTGAGGAGGATAACATATGCTTGTTCTATAACCTGCCCTTCGGGCAAGCCCATCGCTATGTTTTAATGAGCCTAGCGATAGGGAAACTCGTTCTCGTCTAAAGACAAGTTTGTCGCTATTTAATGATTTTAACGAGTCTAACGACAAGGATAACTCAGCCCTTTTCATTTTTAGAGAGTCTGAAAAGGTACGTAAAGTCGACTGCAAGGTTCCTTTTTCGTCATCTAATCCATTAAGTCCGAAAAAGTATAAAACAATACAGAAGGGATGAATTTTCGATAGTTTTAACGAGCCGAACTAAACAAGCGCTCGATCTTTTTGTGCAATAATCCATCAGGTCCAAAAAGATTAAAATCTAGAGGAGGGATAGCTCTTCCGGTCGCTTTAACGAGCTGGAAGGCCAAAACTCGGCAAACTTTTCATATTTTACGAGTCAGATGAAAAGAGCTCAAAGAAGACTCGTATTTTGAGGAACGAGTGATGAACAGGGTTAGCAGCTGATTCCAGGTACAGGTTGGAATTTTCCAATCACGGCAGTGTCACAAGGATGGCTAGGTGAAATCACTCTTCGCAGCTATTCCTCAAAATAGGTAAACAATCAAATGGAGGTGAACGATCGGCCAAATGAAAAGTGGAGGTGACGGTGCAAACACAACCAAGGCTTTTATGGCTGATGAATTTACGATCTCAAATGGTTATTTACCGGTTCATTTTTTCTGGATGAGCTTGAACTCTAAGGGGAAGCTTGCTCACAGCTTATGTTTATTTTTTAACGAGCATGAAGTCCGCGTTAAAACTGCTCGGTCTTATGTTTATTTTTTAACGAGCATGAACTATGCGTTAAAACTGCTCGGTTATATACATGGTCAGATTTCGATTTTTACCATAACTAGCTTGTTGGCATTATGATTCAAGTGTTGTCCTTGATGGCAACTCACTCAGAGGTTGGTACAGGTGCTCAGAGGTTGGTACAGGTGATGGCAACTTAATCAGAAGGCAGATCCTAGTACAGCATGCCAAGGAAGTTCATACACGCAGGTTCGTTAAGCCCAAGTCGCGTGTACACGCAGGTTGGCTTCAGCAAAAGCGCGTGTATGTGGAAAAGTACCTTTGGTCCATGGCGGTTAGTCCTTGGAAGTTGTGCCTATAGTTTCGGACCATTGTGTCTCGACGGGCGTGTCGATCCCTAGTTTTGAAGTTGATGGTATTGTGTTACTATGGTTTTGGCTCTTGGTATTGAGCAAGGCCTAAGGCTATATAAGGAGAAAAAGATCATTAGGCAAAATCATCTTTTGGACAAGGCTTGAATATCTGAAAGAGAAAGAGATCTGATATGCAGGGTCTGGGTTGCTTGATCTGAGCTAAGGAGAAATCACATCGGTTGATGGAAGACTAGATCTAAGGATAAATCGGGATCTAATGGTTTGAAATGCACTATTATGATATGGTTGATTATGCGTATTTCTAGATCTGCATACTGTCGCAATATTATGTTCTGGGTCTAACTGATGTCTGGTACAGCTGCAAGTTGAGAGAATTTATTTTTAGATCTGTACGCAGGTTGGCTTAGGGAAAAGCGCGTGTATACGCGGGTTTCGCTCATTGAAGTAGCGTATATCTCTTGAAGCTTGATTTTTGGGTTTGCAGTTGGATCTGACTGTTATTGCAGAGTTCTGTAGACTGCTCTGTGTTCTGGTATCTGGTGATTGACAGGGTTCAGTGGTTCAGTGATTCAAAGTTTGATAATGCTAGTATTGGTTGTTTTATGCTTCAATGATCTGTTGTGAAAGTTGAATGAATTGGGGTCCACAGATTGTAATGTTGTGCTTCAGGAATATCCAGTCTGAAAATGTATGAAAGGTGGTACCTGAAAGAAAGAAGATTGTAGGTCAGCACCTACGTACTAGTATCTTAGCTAGTACGAGAGCAAAGGGGGGTTGGAGCTCCCTTCCAAGGAAGTTTGGAGAACGAGAGAAGGTTGTAGCCTTCTGCAGGTTGTAGCCTGCGTACTGGTATAAGGCTAAACCAGTACAAAAAGATTGTAAACTGAAGTTTCATATTAAAGAAAGATAGAGACAACTTGCAGCAGGTGGTTTTCACCCACATTGGGTTTCCACCTTATATCTTGGTGTTCAT
This sequence comes from Pinus tabuliformis, assembly GCA_031772625.1. Taxonomy (NCBI): domain Eukaryota; kingdom Viridiplantae; phylum Streptophyta; class Pinopsida; order Pinales; family Pinaceae; genus Pinus; species Pinus tabuliformis. Next base: position 376,970,465 of record CM062818.1, on the reverse strand, counting down.
GTGTATGGTTTCTGTGTGATCTGTTCTACTGCATCCGCTTACTCTTAATATGGTGAATAATGTCCTCATGCACTTAACTGAAGATAAACTGACTGAATTATAAGATTTCTAGTTATACGCTGTTTCCTTTATTCACAATTGCGTGTACACGCTGGTTCTCTTAACGAAAGTAGCGTATATGTTTCTAAGCATTGAAAAAGTTTTATAGTTCTGATAATACTGATTCACCCCCCCTCTCAATATTATTTCCAACAATTGGTATCAGAGCAGGTCCTTCAGAGAAGCTTGATCGCTTGAAGGTAGATCGTTCATCATGAGCAACTACGAGAGAGAAGCATCAATCAGGCCACCCGTTTTCGATGGGACAAACTTCAATTACTGGAAGGTAAGAGTACTGCATATCTTCAATCTCTTGGTACAGAAGTTTGGGACATTGTAGAAACAGGCTATGCTTTTCCTTCAGCTACTCCTACAGATCCAGCTGAGAAAAAGAAGTATGAAACAAATGCAAAAGCAGTCAGTACTCTATTAGGAAGTATATCCCAAACAGAATTCATGAAGGTAATGCACTTCAAATCAGCAAAAGAGATATGGGACAAAATGATCACGAGCTATGAAGGAGATGAACAGGTAAAACAAGCTAAACTTCAAACTCTCAGGATTCAATATGAGACTCTCAAGATGTATAATGATGAAAGTGTGGCTAATTATTTTCTTCGGGTAGATGAGATTGTTAATTGTATGAAAAATTTGGGTGAAGAAATAAAAGAGGCTATAGTAGTTCAAAATATTCTAAGATCATTATCCCCCAAGTTTGAATCTAAAGTATCTGCAATAGAAGAAAAGGAAAATCTCCGTGTCCTCACTATGTCTCAGCTACATGGAATTCTAACTGCTTATGAAATGAGAAAGGGAGGTCCATCAGACAGAAGGGAAGCTGCTTTTAAGGCATCAGGCAAAGAGGATTACTATGAAGCAAGCAATGTTCCAGAGGAAGAGGAAGAAGAATCAAATTTTGTCAGAAATCTTCAAAGGGGTTCTGGAAGGTTTAGAGGTAAGCTACCTTTCAAATGCTTTGCTTGTGGAAGAGTAGGTCATTATGCTGCAAAATGTCCTTATAAGGATAAAGGAAAGGAACCTGCTAGATGGAACAAGAAACAAAGTGCAAATAAGAAAAGCTACTACACCCATGAAGATAGTGATGGTTTATCAAACAGTGATGAAGATGAACAAGGTAATAAATATAAGTTGTTAATGGCATTTGAAGATGATGATTATGAGGATGCTGTAGATGTGAATAACCTCTATGATGAAATTACTAGACTCAAGAGATGTATAGAAGAAAAGAATGTGATCATTGATACTCTACAATTTCAAATTGATGAAAAAGAAAAACATCTTGAAAAACTAGAAGGTGAAATTGTTGGTCTCAGAAAAGAAATTGAGAAAACAAAAGCTATTAATCTTAAGTTTGTCAAAGGATCTGAAACTTTGGATAAGATTATCAATGTGCAGCGGTCTCCTCTAAACAAGACAGGTTTGGGTTACAATGGAGAGACCTCTCAAGCATCCACCTCAAAAAGTTATCTTGATGCGGCAAGAAGAAATGAGCAGAAGAACAATGAAGATAATCAGGTAAAGCAGGGACAAAATACAAACAGAAACTATCAGGGGCAATCCATCTTAAGGGTGAACAAAAGCTACAACCAGCCACAGGTAAAATCTTCTCAGTTTGGTTCAAGAATAGATGAAAATAGAAATTACAATCAGTTGGCAGGTAGATTCAATAACCGCAGAAGCTTCTTCAATGGACAATGCTTTTCTTGCCATAATTTTGGTCACAAAGCAGCTCAATGTGTTGCATATAAAACAATCATGACTAGGGAAGCTCAAAAACAAAGAAGTATGACAGGGATGACAAAAAGGACCTATAACAACTTTTCGGTTCTTGAAAATGAAGTCGAATGTTCTATTTGTAATAACTTTGGTCATGAAGACTCTGAATGCAGGAGCAGATTCCGGAAGACAACTCAGAAGGAACAAACCTCAAATGTTAGAACATGGAGAGTAAGAGAATCTCAACCAGAAAGATGTGGGATAGCCTTTTATGCAGAAGGTCAAGAAAGTCTATGGTACATTGACAGCGGATGCTCGAAGCATATGACAGGGGACAAAGAAAAGCTTGAGTCATATACCGCATTAGAAAAAGGGAAGAAAGTTTCTTTTGGGAACGATATCTCTGCAGCCATGATAGGAAAAGCACAAGTGGTGGTGCTTTATTCATGGGTTCCAGACTAGTATCTTGGTTCAGCAAGAAACAGAGTTCGATTGCCTTATCTACAGCTGAAGCAGAATATGTGGCTGCGGCATCTTGTTGTACACAACTTCTTTGGATGATGCAAACCTTGCAGGACTTTCAAATCACTTGCACTCCACCAGTCTCTATCTTATGTGATAATACAAGTGCAATCAGCATTTCAAAAAATCCAGTCATGCACTCAAAGACCAAGCACATACCAATCAAGTACCATTTTCTTCGGGAGCAAGTGCTTGAGCAGAAGGTCAAGTTGGAGTATGTTCCTTCTAAGGAACAAGTTGCTGATATTCTCACAAAACCACTGCCCAGGGAAACTTTTGAATATCTCAGACAAAAGCTGGGAGTAGTTGATGCTTCATCCTGCTGTTAAATCTTGTCTGTTCTACAGAAATGTTGGTATACGCAAGTTACGTAAGGGATATCCGCGTATATACGCAGATTTATGTGGGGGAAGTCGCGTGTATGTTGTACGCATGTTGCAGAAAGTATATCCGCGTACATACGCTGGTCTATGCAGGAAAAATCGCGTATATGGAGTTCTGAACAGCAAGTGCAAACTCTGGTTTAAAAGATCTGAGATGGGTATGTCAGAATTCTTCAGACACAGTTTCAAAGGGTGCAGCAGGCACAGGTTCAGGGGGAGCAGCTTAAAAGTCTCATAAAGCATTGTTGGCATTTCGATGTTTTGGTTATTGGTTTCTCAGCAAGAAATCCGTGTTCTTGATCTAAAAAGATGTTTATCAGATGCTGCTGGTGACTCTCATAAGTCTTGGTCTAGATCTGTTGTCTCTATGTCATGTCTCTCTTTTGTGATATTTCTTTTATGGTGTCAAGGTCATGTAACGGCCTATGTTGGTTTCCCCACTATGCCTGGGATGAATGATGTAATATAATTGGTTGTTTCTGATATGTCCCCTCTTGGTAGGGAGTATGGATGTATGTATTGAGTCTTTTGGTGATAGGAAGGTCCCTTATGGTGTATAAGTCCTGGTTCTTGTTGAAGAACATCTTTTGCAGATCTGGCCTACTGTCAGGGGGAGCATGAGTCACCACAGCCAAGCAGAGGTATCAGCATGTCCTCAGGGGGAGCACAGCCCTTTGCCCTTAATGTCAAACGGGGAGAGTGACTTGGTGTGGTGGTTGCCATCAAGTCCAAAGGGGGAGATTGTTGGCATTATGATTCAAGTGTTGTCCTTGATGGCAACTCACTCAGAGGTTGGTACAGGTGCTCAGAGGTTGGTACAGGTGATGGCAACTTAATCAGAAGACAGATCCTAGTACAGCATGCCAAGGAAGTTCATACACGCAGGTTCGTTAAGCCCAAGTCGCGTGTACACGCAGGTTGGCTTCAGCAAAAGCGCGTGTATGTGGAAAAGTACCTTTGGTCCATGGCGGTTAGTCCTTGGAAATTGTGCCTATAGTTTCGGACCATTGTGTCTCGACGGGCGTGTCGATCCCTAGTTTTGAAGTTGATGGTATTGTGTTACTATGGTTTTGGCTCTTGGTATTGAGCAAGGCCTAAGGCTATTGTTGGGTCCCTATAATACTAGTGATTACCCCATTACTATTGTAGTTATACCCCTTATTTATATTGATGTACCCATGTAGTGCCCATATTGTTACTATTGTGACACATAGAAGCCCACTATTGTTATTGTTGTGCCCTACAATATTATTGTTATGTAGGCTTGATTGTATTGGGACCACTTAGACTCCTATATATAGAAAGGAGGTATTTTCATTTGTATCATCCAAGAATTGTTCATTTATGTAATGTAAAGGAGGTTGCCCCCTCGAAGAGGCTGAATTCTAAGGCGTGGATCTCTCTTTTCTATCTTTTTGTGAGCTGGTTTCATAACATTTGGTATCAAAGCTTTGGATTCTAGGGTTTCGCTGCTCCAAACAGGTCATCGTGGCATTTTCGCTATAACTTTTTTTCGGGGATGTTTCAGAAGTCGCAAAAAAAAACCCATTTGAGAAGAATTGGCGCTGAACCTTGGGTCCGAATTTCAGAGCTTTTCTCGCGATATTTTCGGAGATATGATCTGAGGAAGTTGGTCTTTTTGCAGACTCCTGAATTACATTCAAAACAGGTGACCTGGGAACAATCGTCATAACTCTCTCTCTGAGGATCGGATTGAAATTTCGTAAAAAGGTAAAGAAAGAGGACGGAATGTAGTTTCTTTTGTGTGTGTTTCAGATTCGAAGGTTGAAACAGTGACTCGTGGCATGTCGTACAAGTTCGCTCTACTGAACTAGTCTAAAAGCAAGTCACGGTGGGAGATTTCACATAACTCTTCCTGGGAGAATCCAATTTGGCTCAGACCTGTGGCATTGGAAAAAGGACGTAGAAGGCTACTACAGGTAGCAATTTCAGAATTAGAGGATCTGAAATTACGGAGATACATCAGATTCAATATCAGGCTTCTATAAAGTGAAAAAAGGTGTGTAGCTTTTTTTTTAATTTTTGTGTAAGCTTGGTTTAACGGAATTCAAAGGGCATAGTAAAACTTTATTATCGGTAACTGATGCCCCGAGGAAAGAAAATGCAAACACCTAGTAAGGAGCCTGAAAGCTCTAGCATGACTCATGAAGAAGAGAAAGAAATGCTACATGATATATCAAAATTACAAGAACAAGTGCAACAAATGTCACGCTCACAAAAGCTAACAGAAGCTAAGATAAGTGGCGTGGAATCTAAGGTAAATGGCGTGGAATCTAAGATAAAGGGAATGGAAGCTAAGATGGATGGCATGGAAGCTAAGATTGACGCTAAAATTGATGGCATGGACGCTAAAATTGATGGCATGGATGATAAGATGGACGAATTGAAGAAGTTGCTACAAGAAAGGGTCACTAATGGTGAAATGGTAGTAAAGGAAACTCATGATGAGAACAAAAGAAATGTTAATCATGATACCATAGACGCTAATGTTGGATCGAAGACTCACCATGTTCCAAAAATCGATATGAGGAAGTTTGATGGCAAGGATCCTGCCACATGGATATTACAGATGGAGCAATTCTTCGATCTCAATAATGTGCAAAACACACAAAAGGTACGTATGGAAACTTTATATTTGGAACCAAATCAGTTTGTATGGTATCAATGGCTTTGTTCTCGTAAAAAAATTATCACTTGGGCAATTTTTACGGAAGAATTGATAGCACATTATGAGGATACAAAAAGCAACACTTTTTTTAGCCAATTGATAAGTCTCAAACAAAAGGGTTCAATAATGGAGCACATTGAGGAGTTCCAAAAATTGAACATAAGGATAAAAGATATTCCAGAGGAGCATAGGATTGATGTGTTCATAGGGTCTTTAAAGGATAATATCCAACATGATGTGCGCCTTTGGGAACCTGATTCATTAGAGAAGGCATTCAGGTTAGCAAGAAAAATGGAAAGCAAAATTATGGCAACTAGGAAGCATACCATTCACAACTATAAAGATGGAAGTGTTGTTGCCCATAGTCTTCCACAACCTACAAGGTTGACACCACAACAATTGGAAGAAAAAAGAGCAAAAGGGCTTTGTTACAATTGTGATAGCAAATACACAAAAGGTCATAAGTGTGCTGAGAAGAAATTATTCTACATAGATTGTGAAGAGGAAGAAGAAAAGGAGCAAGAAAGGTCAAAAGAAGAGGATATATTCCAGGAACAAAGCCTAGATGAAGAACAAATAAATCCGACCATATCTTGTAATGCATTGGCGGGAATTACCACTCCTCAAACCATCAAGATAGAAGGACAAATCAAGAAGAAAAAGGTAATAGTGTTGATTGATTCAGGAAGCACCCACAATTTTATTCATTGTAGGGTAGCAAAAGAATTGAATTGCTTCCTATATCCAGCACCAGAGTGTCAAGTGATGATTGCAAATGGAGGAACAATAAATTGCTCTGGAAAGTGCCATAATATCAAGCTATCCATGGGAGAATATGTATTGACTAGCCCAATGCTTTCCATTCCAATGGGAGGTGCTGATGTTGTACTAGGAGTCCAATGGCTACAATCCTTGGGTACAATAGCTTTTAATTTTCAAGAACTTTTCATGAAATTTTCTGTGGAAGGAAAGGAAGTTGAATTAAGGGGTATTGCAGGGAAACCAGGAAAGATAATCAGCTCTAATGGTATGACAAAGCTTCTAAAAAAGGAGCAAAGGGTGTAATTGCACAATTATGTTCGCTAGATGTTTCCACATTGGAATCATCTATTTCTCCAGATCTCCAAAAAGTCCTGGACAATCATTCCAAGGTATTTGAGACTCCCAAAGGTCTCCCACCTATGCGTGATCATGATCATGCTATTCATCTGATTCCAGGAAGTGTTCCTCCAAACATCAGGCCGTACAGATATCCCTATGTCCAAAAAAGTGAAATTGAACGTATGGTTGCAGAAATGCTAGAGGCTGGTATAATTCAACCGAGTCAAAGTTCTTTCTCTGCTCCAGTAGTATTGGTGCACAAGAAGGATGGATCATGGCGCATGTGTCCGGATTATAGGGAGCTCAACAAGCTCACTATTAAAGATAAGTTCCCCATTCCTGTCATTGATGAATTACTGGATGAATTGCATGGATCAATTTACTTCACCAAGTTGGATCTTCGTTCAGGATATCATCAAATCAGAATGAAGATTGAAGACATTCCGAAAACGGCATTTAGAACTCATGAGGGTCATTATGAATTTTTGGTCATGCCTTTTGGCCTTACCAATGCACCTTCAACATTTCAAGGTTTGATGAATTCAATTTTCAAACCATTCCTTAGAAAATTTGTGTTAGTATTTTTTGATGATATACTAATCTACAGCAAGTCTTGGAAGGATCATGTTGAACATGTTGACAGGGTGCTACAACTATTGGAGGAGAAACAATTATATGCAAAAAGATCCAAATGTTTCTTTGGAGTCCAGGAGGTGGAATATTTGGGTCATATTGTATCTCATGAAGGAGTTAAGGTAGACCCTAGCAAAATTAAAGCCATTAAGGAATGGAAAATCCCCACATCCATAAAGCATTGCGAGGATTTCTTGGGTTGACAGGGTATTATCGCAAGTTTGTTAAGAATTATGGGAGAATAGCAGCACCTCTAACAACATTATTGAAGAAAGATGCATTTTCATGGACTCCGGAAGCAACAAAGGCCTTTGAACATCTTAAAGAGGCAATGTGCCAAGCACCGGTCTTAGCTACACCGGACTTCACAAAAACCTTTATTGTGGAATGTGATGCTTCAGGAAATGGAATTGGTGCTGTTCTAATGCAAGATGAAAGACCCATTGCTTTTGAAAGTCGTCCAATCAAGGGAAAGTTTTTAAGAAAAGCTATTTATGAGAAGGAAATGTTGGCAATACTCCATGCACTTAAGAAATGGCGACCCTACCTAATGGGAAGACACTTCAAGGTAAAAACAGATCATGATAGCCTTAAATACTTTTTAGAACAAAGATTATCCTCTGAAGAGCAACAAAAGTGGGTCACAAAGATGTTGGGTTATGACTTTGAAATCATCTACAAAAAGGGGAAGCAAAATGTGGTGGCAGATGCACTCTCAAGAAAGGATGAGGATGTGGAAGCATTGTTGTGCGCTATTTCTATTATCCAACCAGATTGGATAAATGAAGCAAGGGAGGAATGGAAGAATGACGAAGAAGTGTGGGCACTTATTCGAAAGCTACAACAAGATTCCAGTACGTCTGATACATTTAGCTGGAAAAATGATTCGTTATGGTACAAAGATCGCTTATACCTCTGTAAGAATTCCCAGCTAAAACAAAAGATTCTTATGGAATTGCACACTTCTCCCTTAGGAGGGCACTCAGGATTTTTAAAAACTTACCACAGGGTTAAGAAGGAATTTTTTTGGGATGGCCTTAAATCAGATATTCAAAAGTTTGTGGCAGAATGTTTGGTTTGCCAGCAAAATAAAGTTGAAACAATTAAGACACCGGGTCTATTACAACCTTTATCCATTCCAAGCCAACGTTGGGAGGAGGTTTCAATGGATTTTATCACAGGTTTACCCAAGTCTGAGGGAAAGAGTGTCATCATGGTGGTAGTTGACAGACTTACCAAGTATGCACACTTTTGTGCATTATCACATCCATTTAAAGCCAGTACAGTTTCTACTGCATTTATGGAAACAATTCAAAAGCTACATGGAAACCCAAAGATTATTGTAAGTGACAGAGATCCCATTTTCACTGGAAATTTTTGGACATAATTATTTTCTTGTCTTGGTACTCAGTTAGCTCATAGCTCATCTTATCATCCTCAATCTGATGGGCAAACTGAGATAGTAAACAAATGTTTGGAAGGATATCTTCGTTGCTTTGTATCTGATAAACAGACACAATGGGTCAAATGGTTGCCTCTGGCTGAATGGTGGTATAACACTTCCTTTCATACAGCAACAAAAATGACCCCATTTATGGCACTTTATGGGTATCAACCACCATCCATCACATCATATTTAAGAGAAAATTCTAAGGTTCAGGCAGTGGAACATCACATCGAACATCAACAACAAGTCCTCCAACTCTTAAAGGATAACCTTGTGTTGGCACAGAATAGAATGAAACAACAGGCAGATCAACATCGCAGTGAAAGAAGTTTTGATGTAGGTGATTGGGTATTCCTACGGCTACAACCATATAAGCAAATGTCCCTCAAGCAAGCTAAGAAGGATAATAAATTATCACCAAAGTATTATGGTCCGTACAAGGTGTTGCAAAAGATTGGTACTATGGCATACAAATTGGAGCTTCCTGCAGCTTCTCGATTGCACCCAGTTTTCCATGTTTCATGCTTAAAGAAGGTTATAGGCGACAAGCTCCCAGTTCAAACAATATTGCCAGAACTTGACGAAGAAGGAAAAATTATATTGGAACCGGAAGCAGTTATAGAAACAAGAACTCGACAGCTACGAAATCGATCAATTTCAGAGTACCTTATCAAGTGGAAGAACTTATCCGCTGAAGATTCCACATGGGAGGATGAGAATTTTATGCAGAAGTATCCTGAACTACTCAAGCGTTGAGGACAACACTTTTTTGAAGGAGAGGGGCATGTTGGGTCCCTATAATACTAGTGATTACCCCATTACTATTGTAGTTATACCCCTTATTTATATTGATGTACCCATGTAGTGCCCATATTGTTACTATTGTGCCACATAGAAGCCCACTATTGTTATTGTTGTGCCCTACAATATTATTGTTATGTAGGCTTGATTGTATTGGGACCACTTAGACTCCTATATATAGAAAGGAGGTATTTTCATTTGTATCATCCAATAATTGTTCATTTATGTAATGTAAAGGAGGTTGCCCCCTCGAAGAGGCTGAATTCTAAGGCGTGGATCTCTCTTTTCTATCTTTTTGTGAGCTGGTTTCATAACAGCTATATAAGGAGAAGAAGATCATTAGGCAAAATCATCTTTTGGACAAGGCTTGAATATCTGAAAGAGAAAGAGATCTGATATGCAGGGTCTGGGTTGCTTGATCTGAGCTAAGGAGAAATCACATCGGTTGATGGAAGACTAGATCTAAGGATAAATCGGGATCTAATGGTTTGAAATGCACTATTATGATATGGTTGATTATGCGTATTTCTAGATCTGCATACTATCGCAATATTATGTTCTGGGTCTAACTGATGTCTGGTACAGCTGCAAGTTGAGAGAATTTATTTTTAGATCTGTACGCAGGTTGGCTTAGGGAAAAGCGCGTGTATACGCGGGTTTCGCTCATTGAAGTAGCGTATATCTCTTGAAGCTTGATTTTTGGGTTTGCAGTTGGATCTGACTGTTATTGCAGAGTTCTGTAGACTGCTCTGTGTTCTGGTATCTGGTGATTGACAGGGTTCAGTGGTTCAGTGATTCAAAGTTTGATAATGCTAGTATTGGTTGTTTTATGCTTCAATGATCTGTTGTGAAAGTTGAATGAATTGGGGTCCACAGATTGTAATGTTGTGCTTCAGGAATATCCAGTCTGAAAATGTATGAAAGGTGGTACCTAAAAGAAAGAAGATTGTAGGTCAGCACCTACGTACTAGTATCTTAGCTAGTACAAGAGCAAAGGGGGGTTGGAGCTCCCTTCCAAGGAAGTTTGGAGAACGAGAGAAGGTTGTAGCCTTCTGCAGGTTGTAGCCTGCGTACTGGTATAAGGCTGCACCAGTACAAAAAGATTGTAAACTGAAATTTCATATTAAAGAAAGATAGAGACAACTTGCAGCAGGTGGTTTTCACCCACATTGGGTTTCCACCTTATATCTTGGTGTTCATGTGTATGGTTTCTGTGTGATCTGTTCTACTGCATCTGCTTACTCTTAATATGGTGAATAATGTCCTCATGCACTTAACTGAAGATAAACTGACTGAATTATAAGATTTCTAGTTATACGTTGTTTCCTTTATTCACAGTTGCGTGTACACGCTGGTTCTCTTAACGAAAGTAGCGTATATGTTTCTAAGCATTGAAAAAGTTTTATAGTTCTGATAATACTGATTCACCCCCCCCTCTCAGTATTATTTCCAACATAGCTTTTCTCTTTTCAAGGATAGTACTGCATCGTCAATTGCTGCATCAAACTTAGTTAGAAATAAACAACATTTGCTTGAAAATGAGATTAAAACCCTAATATTTTGCTTTGAACTACATAAAAAGCCATTAAAAGGTGTTTTTACCTCTCATTTTACCATTTCACTTGCACTTGGTTTGTTGGAGCTTTGGAGGTGCCTCTTCCCCCTTGATTTTCACCAGCTGATTCCGGGAGATTCTGTGGACGATTCTCGGCGCCGTCTGGACCAAGTAGGAGCTAAACCCTAGCTCTTTCTTTTCATGGTTTGATTTTTCCATTCTGTGCCTGTTTTCCAGTTTTTCTGAGCCTCAGGGGTTTTGCCAGGGCGCCCTGACATCAGCGCAGGTTGTCCATTCGAAACCTGCATTGAATGTCAAGCTGCCTTAAGGCAGCCTGACCTTCAACGCAGGTAGGACACTGTCTACCTGCGTTGGGCTCAGAAAACTGAGTTTTTAGCACAGTTTTTGATGAAATTTCGCCAGTTTCTCATCAAATCCAGGATCTTACTCATTCTCTTGTTTGTTTTGCAGGAACCTTTGAGCAAAATGTCCCTTACATGGCGAGAACGAGAACATGAAGAAGAAGATATGATTGCTCTCCATGACCCTGTCACGGTGAACGCGCTGCGGAACTGTGGCCTGCTGAAGTTCTTCCGTATCTCTAGCATGAGAGCACAGATTTCTTTACTGCAGTACATGCTTGATGCTTGGGATCCAATCAACCAAGTATTCCAGATTAGGGGAAAATCCATCCCCTTGACCATAGTAGACATTTACTTCTTGACTGGGTTGTCAAGGCGGGGTGCCCCCATTTCTTTGTCAGGTTCAGCCCGGGGGAATGACTCCGTGAGAGACTATGTTCGCCAGTACTTCAGGGAAGGTTCTTAGCCGAGCAAAGACGGCAAGGTTGTTATCCGTGAGATTACTGATAGGTCTCTCAGGTCCATTCTGTATACTATTGGTAGGATGGCCGGTAGTGCATCCCTTCATGTTGCCAACAGATCTTATGTGCAGCACGCCTTGGAGTGTCTCCAACCAAAAGTATTCAACTGGTGTGATGCAGTACTTGTTCAGATGAAAAGTCAATTGACCAAGGTGAAGGACGGGAAGCTGAAGAACTTTGGATTTGGTTCTATCTTGACTGCCTTCGCCTTGGAGAAAATACCACTGATGCAGCCTCAGTATATAGCACTCGACTTGCCTTCTCCGACTGAGCCACGCATGCAGAGGTGGGTTGACCACATGTCTAGGAATGCTGGTCAATCTCAGATCACTTTCACTGATACCTTCTTCAGGTGGTTCGAGCGTCAGGAGATGGTGTTTTTCGAGTATCCATATGTGGGTATGGATTTCCGAGGTGATCCGGATTTGGTGCTACCGGATGGCGAACAGTGGGGCGCTATTGGCAAAATCTCTGACCATATCACTGTTTACTGTTTTTATTCATAATGTTGTTGTGCTTTATTCTGTCAAGACTTTTAATCAAACTCTTGTGTGCATGCAGATGTTGGTCCTGTTCATCCAGCCGTCCGTCTGAGACCGCCAGTCACTGCCTCGGCAGGAGAGCCTGTTGGGAGAGTTATTCTTCACGACCTTGACGTGGCCGAGACTCTTACAGCTGTACAGGAGCAGGTTGAGAGCCTTACTCTCGGCATTCCCGATGTGAGGATTGACGAGTTACCTTTACAGTTGCAGCGGCATACTACTGGCGTGCCTAGACGATGGACTCGTCTCTTGCGCATGATTGCACAGGCCGTGACGTGCTATCATGAGCATCACTAGGCTAGGGTGCCCCCTAGCACTTTTTGAGTTTTTGGGTCATGCGACCAATTTTTGTCTTGGTTAAAGAACATTAGATGTAAACAGCTTATATATATATTTTGATTTTCGGTGTTTATTCTGGTTGAGTTATAAGGTCCATTTGTATCACATTGATGATGCATTTTCTTTTATAAGTGTCGCAAATGTCTGTCTAACACATAGTTTGCTAATGAGTCGGTTAATGTGTTTAAGTTCCTGGAAATGTGTTGATATTGAATTAAATCAAACTGTCTTTCCAAAATCTTAACCCTTAGAAACATGCAATAAATAGCTGGATTGCGAACGGAGTATATACCATTGAGTTGTAGTATTACGAGCTGTGAGTCTAGCCTGACGATTAGTCGGCGTATACCATGGCTGATGGCATCAGAGAGTAGTTCTATCAACGCGCTATACTCAGCGATGTTATTCGTTGATTGTCTAATACATACACCTCTGAAACTTACTAACTCGTCGCTTGGATAAAAAATGGCCCAAGTTGCGGAGGATAGGTTCCGCGAACTACGACTCGCTCCGTCGGCGTATCCAACCCATGTCTCCAACAGGTTCGACATCTGCAAAAAATGTAAGAAAGATGGATTACTCGACCAAAACAACCACTTTAGCGAAAACAAAATACAACAAAAGCACATTGGTTACTATTTAAGCATAGTAACGCTTAAGGCACAACCCGTTGCGGGGTTGCGCCAGTGGAATTCCGTCATAATCCATTAACTCGTAGGCTCCTTTTGCTAACACTCGTTTAACAATATAGGGGCCCATCCATAATGACTTAAATTTTCCTGCTCCCAATTTATCGGATTCTTGGTCATAAAGCAAGACCAAGTCACCTTCTGAGAAGACACGGGGTTTGACATTTTTGTCGAACTGCGCCTTGACTCGTTTCTTATGGGCTTCGTTAGCCAAAGCAGCGTCACGACAGGTTTCATCCAATTGGATTAATTCCAAGAAACGAGCCTCTTCTTCTGAAGTTCCGGGGAGGAGGTCGATCGCGAGTTTAAGAGACGAAATTTCGCACTGGACTGGTAAGACTGCCTCCAGGCCATACACCAGTTGGAAAGGTGTGAACCCGGTCGCATTTCTTACTGTTGTTCGGTAAGCCCACAAGGCTGAGTACAGGATTAGGTGCCACCTTCTTTTGCGAACCCCGATCATCCTCTGCAACATACGCTTCAGGACCTTGTTGATTTCTTCAACTTGTCCGTTGGCTTGCGGATAATACGGGGTAGAGCTATCGTGAGATAGCCCTAGCTTGGCAGCTAATTCAACCATCATGTGATTGCGAAAATGCGATCCATGATCTGTAACTATAGCCTGAGGTACGCCGAACCTGGCGACTACATGATTGAAAAAGAAAAGGGCAGCTGTTTCACCAGTGTTATCCAATGTAGGCATCGCCTCGGCCCATTTGGTAAAATAGTCAGCGGCGACTATAATATACCCATGCCCCCCAGTCGAGGTGGGGTTACATTGCATGAAATCGATGCCCCATTTGGCGAAAGGCCCAACAACGACTATTGGCTGTAACGGTGCGGGTGGTCTTCTGGTTTTGCTATCAAAAATCTGACATGCATGGCAACTTCTGACTGCGATTATGCAATCTTTGAACATGGTTGGCCAGAAGTATCCTTCTCGTAATATCTTTTGTGTTGTTGCATATCCAGATTGATGCCCCCTACACGTGCCTGAATGACACTCATTCAGGGCTTTTTCGGCCTCCTCATGGGTAAGGCACCTCCTCAGAACTGTATCGATACTGCGACAATCATGTAGTCTTTAGCTTGGTATCTTATACGTTTCTGTTCAGAGTGAGAGGTGTTAGGCCTGAACTTTTGGGTTTGGAGATAAACTATGATATCTCCATACCACTCATCGCTTGTAGATATCAGAAACAAACTCTCGTCCACGATTGATTCTTCGGATGTTTCATCGTTGGATGACGATGGGAGATCGCACAATAATTCCGTGAAAACTAGAGCTTTATTTGACTTGGATTTTACAAATTCCAGATCAAACTCTTGAAGGATCCCTATCCATTTTGAATATTTGCCCCCCAGCAACTGTTGCGACAGTATATAAGTCATGGGGTTGCAATCTGATAAAATGGTAGTTTTCCTAAAGAGGACATAATGTCGAAACCTTTGAATCGCTTGAACAGCTGCAAGCGCTAGTTTTTCAACATAAGAATATTTACTCTCTGTATCATTTAAGTTTTTACTTAAATAATATATAGGATGTTCAATTCCATCGACTTCTTGAACTAATACCATTGCAATGGTCGTATCCGCTGCAGCCAGATACAGGTTAAAATCTCTTAGGTAGTCCGGGGCATACATTAATGATGCTCTTACTAGAGAATCTTTCAGAGCGTCAAAGGAAGCTTGCGCCACCTGATCCCAGACAAAAGGTACATCCTTCTTCAAAAGACGAGTATAACCTTTAGCAAGTTCTGCGTAATTTGGAATGAACCTCCTCAGAAAGTTTGCTTTCCCTTGGAGTTTCTGAATCTGAAGCAAATTTGAAGGTGGAGGCAAATTAATGATTGCCTGAACCTTGCAAGGGTCGAGACGAATCCCATCCTTGGAGACTACAAAGCCGAGTAAACGACCAGAACCGACGCAGAACACACATTTGTGTGGATTGAGTCTTATCTTGTAGTGTCGGCAACGTAGAAATATCGCTCTCAAATGCTGCGGATGATCAGTCCGCTTTCGCGAATGAGCCGGAAGGTCGTCGAGATATGGTTGAACGATGTTCTTGATGTCATGGAAGGCATAATTCATTTCCCTCTGGAATGTCGCCCCAACGTTCTTTAAACCAAAGGGTAATTTTCGATAAGCGAATGTGCCCCACGGACAAATGAATGCAGTCTTTGACTGGTCCTGTGGGTGGATATTTATTTGATTATACCCGGAAAATCCATCCATAAATGAAAAGATTTCACATCCGGCGCATTCATCAATTATCTGGTCGATGAAGGGTGTAGGGTATTTGTCCTTCGGACAAGCTTGGTTTACATCCCTATAGTCGAAACACACTCTTATTGTCCCTTGTTTATTCATAACAGGGACAATATTCGATACCCAATCGGTTAGAGGAACCGGGTAGATGAAACCAGCATGGAGAAGTTTCTCAACTTCTGCCTTAATGGCAGCGACTTTCTTTGGGTGTGCCTGTCAAAGCCGTTGTCTTACTGGTTTGACATCAGGATACATTTTAATTTCATGTTCAACAATACTCGAGTCGATGCCTGGCATTTCATCATATGACCAGGCAAAGACATCTCTGAACTCGCGAAAAAGAGCGTTATATATTTCCAGTTCTGAAGGGGAACAACCTTTGCCGACATAAATATTCTCTACAACATTTGTTTTAGTCGAGATATTTATGGCTATAGTCTCCTCAATATTGGATAGGTTTCGCTCTGAATCCACCGTGTTTACAGTATTTGATAGGAATTCAAAGACTGAAGGGTGGTAAAGTTCCCCTTGAGTATCTTCTTCACATTCTGGAAGAAGGGAACGACGGTGGTGATCATTCCATGGTGCCCCCTCAATCAACATTGACTGTAAGATTCCTTCGTCAGTCCCATGTACTTTCGACCAAGGATCTAATGGGGTACCATATTCTCCGTACCTATTGTTAACACCCAGGTTGTTCCCTATGACTCCCAAGGGAATACGGCCGGGGTAACCACTAACCAATCTTTGGATCACTGATTCTAGCCAAACTGTGATCAGAGAGGGCTCTCTCTTTATGATTTGTAACTGTTTATGATAGGGTTTTAGGCTAGCTATTAAGCACAGGTTTTGTTTATGTTTTGGTTGAAGAATTTCTTTCAGATCTCTTGTGATGTAATATTCAGAGAGTCAAGTATCATTGGGCAATGGAGTCTATAGCAGTAGGTGTCTAGAAACCTTGAGATGAATTAGTGCAACTTACAGGGCCATTTGGATACTTCATAGAACAAATTTTGATTTATAACACGAACAGGAAAAACAAGCAGTGAGAGCATTCAAGGATTTTCACTAAATGTTTAAGTATTTTCACCAAACTGGTTATGAGAAATGGATGGATGTCTCAGGGGCAAACTTGAATCCCTGGGAATATCTATCACTGTAAAAGATATAGTTTTAAAGTGCAGCAACTAAGAATTACACTTCTTTTACTGTATCTGAAGAAAACATGGATAATAGCTCAGTTTGAGTTCAGGGTAATCGGTGATTAAATCCTGGAACTATTCTTCTACTTTGCTATTAAGTGTAAAATATTTAGACAACAAAAGAGAACAAAAGACTCGAAAACATGTAATACAGAGATTTAAGAAAACTTATTGTTTTATGAAACACTCTGGAATCTTGCAACATTCACCATTCATCACAACGCATCGAATACACCAAGCTTTGGAAATTCCATTCTCCCTTTGTATTATTTCTCTGAGAATTTTTACAGCAAGTGAGAGTTCCAAAAGGAAAATAACAACAACCCCTTAAGCTTCTGTGAGGGGCCAATATATACTTGCGATTGTTTACAAAAATATCTGAGTCCTGAGTTATCTCAGACTTAATATTCTCACCAACTTTGAGATATTATTATCAGAAATTTATTACAGCATTGAATACAAAATAAAAGCGCTTTAATGTTCTGTTAGAAGATATTTTGGCCTTTGGGATCTGCTGAGTCGGTTGAGATACTTTGATTAAATGCTGGAGAACCCGACTTTATGGCTTGTGCGCTGTATGCTGTGTTTGTCACCTGTGATTGTGACTGCTGCAGTGGTGAGAGAATAGCTCTGCTGAGTTGGCTCAGCCTCTGCCTCTTTCTTGTAGATTTTATTCATCAAAATTGTGCCTGCACATGACTGCTCATGTACTGGAGAAAACTAACGCTACAGGTTCTGGCCTGATAAAATTATCTGTGTCAAATTCCTCCATACTTCCTGTGTGGGCAATTGATGATTTATGATTGCCCCCATAGTCTCATCTGCCTCAGTATACTTAAAGAAATTCGGTGGTGTATCAAACAGATGATCAATTTCATTCATAATAAAAAACAGATTATCCACCCTATCATACAGATTCTGCCCCGATGCTGGCCCTGTGTCTGCTGAGGTACTGGGCTGTTTTGTAATTTGTGATACTGCATGGGCATCAATCCTTTTGTTGTAATTTTCTAGGGTGAGCAGTCTTCCTACACTGCTTAAAATGCTGGGGAGGCCTCTGTTCTGTAATGCCAGGAATCTGTCCAGGAATTTGTTGATTTCAGTCTGCATGTCCTGTGTTCTCCTCTCCAGTGTTCCAACTAGGCTTCTTAGTGTCAGGACTCGTTTAACTACTGAGATTGTTTCAGTCCTGTTAGTAATTCCCATGGCAGCTAGTTGAGAGCTAGTTTTGTTATTTAAAACATTGACCATTCTACTGGCAGCATCTGGCATGTGGCCAAGGCTTGCTCTTGCTCTATGTATTTCCTTGTTTGCCTTGGTGATGAGTACTATTTGCTCATCCATAGTCTCAATGTACTGCCACTGATTGGTGATGGATCGACCGATGTTACCCCAGAGGACTGCTTTTAGTTTTGCTGTTACCTTCTCTAGTGCAAGCTCCTTTTCTAGTTCAGCTATTCTCTTTTTTAGAGCTTTTATCTCTCTCTCCTTTGTTGCTTCATTCTGCTTGCTTTTGTCAAATTTTTCATTCACCTTGGCCAAAGTCTTCTTGACTTCATCAAGCTCTTTCATTTGGGATTCAAGAACTTGGATCTCAGCTTGCAGCTTCTGCATATCCAGACTGGGAGTCTGTCCTGGTGTTGGTGTAGTTGTTGCTGTAGATGGTGCTGTAGTTCCCGTTTGCTGAGGAGGAGGAGTAGTTGTTGGAGGGACTTCCTCAAGATTAATTATCACAGGAGGAGGCTGGGAGGGTTGGCCCTCTTCTCTTTGCTTCATTGCTGTTTGTAGTGCTGCCTTTGCAGCTTCTGATTGTCCTAGCTGGTCTTGAGTTCGAACCAGCTCCTTGTACAGGGATATCAGTAGGTCTGTAGCATCCTTTTCCTGCCTTTGCTGGGCAACCTCGTCTGTTTGTGAGTGGATGGTGGCTGGGAGCTTGATTTTCTTTCTTAAGGCCGCCATGTCTGCATCCCTTATCTTCAGGAGTTCTTGGATACCCTTAACATCTTTAGGATCATGTCCTATTTCTATAATTACCTCTTCCAAGGACTTGATCCTGTTGTCCTTGGCTTGTGATGATGCTCTCTCCAATTCCAGCTGAGATGCTGTGTTATCAAGGCTGCTCTTCAATTTGTAGTTCTCCAATGTCTCATCTGCCAAGGAGGCATACACCATTTCACCAGTTTGTTTATGTAATTCAATCTTATCCATAGGGTGTATGTCTTTGGCCAGCACCTCCATGTTGGTTCTTAGGTAATCCGAGGTAGATTGAGGATGCAGTGTTGTGGGCATGAAGTGACTCATGATCATCTTGCCTTCACTTACATCAAAGGCAGACATGAGTCTTTGCTGATTGGTAGGAGCCAGGTTCAGCAAATGATCGTACAACTGTATTTTAATAGGATCACTCCTCCTCTTAATGTCAATAAATTGCTGTTTGATGCTTGACTGTCCTTCTCTGTGCTGGCTGGAGGAGCTGACCTCTCCTCCTATAGTTCTATCATGTTCATGCTGAAATGAACTGGCTGAAACTTCTCCACTGGGTGGGCTCATGCCCATTGCTTGCCTCACTGCTATGTCATCCTCTTGGGAGTCATTTAGTCTTTGTCTTTTCTCTCCCCGATTGATGGATGAAGTCAGGGGAGTCTCTCTATCCCTTTTCCTGGTTAAGTCCTCCTTTTGTGGGGTTTGGAGGACCGAGGTATCAACAGTAGTTTCTGCCCTAGGAGGCACTATTGTCTGAGCCTGTTGCTCAGTGAAGCTTGGAACATTAATCACTTTTTCTTGCTGCAAGGGCTGCTGTTCACTAAACTGTTCCTCTTCTTGTTGCTGCCCAAGTTCCTGCTGCTCCATCTCTTCTTGCTGCTGTAGCAATGTGTCCACTTGTTCTTCTGCCAATGGAGGTGGCTGTTCCACCTGCTTCCCTTTATCCTTGCTTGCTGTCTGTGGTGCTTTCTCGGCAGTTTGCTGCTGTGCTGTTGATGATGTAGCAGCTGCTCCAAGTTGCTTTTTGTAGGAGAGGGGCACCTGTCCACAAGTTTCCAAGTCAGCTTCCTTTTGCATATTTCTAGCCTCTCTCTCAAGTAACTCTTCATTAGTAATTTCCTCCTCTAGGGTACCCTCTTCCCAATTTGATGCATTGGCATACTGTTCAATCTCGGGTTGTCTCTTGTGTGCATAGCTACCCAATTTGTATCTAATCCTCCTGAGGGAGATAGCATGATTGGGGTCATAGGGTATCCATTCAAAGCTGGTTTGCAGTCTGAGGCCTTCCAGGATAGTGTTTGCCTCTTTCCATCCCTCTTCTTTTCTGTTATATAGGAAAGGACCCAGTTGGTTCCTTACCTTCAACTGTGACTTCTTGTTGTTGCTCTGAAAATGAAGATAGTCTGAGTTCCCAAACTGTCTGAAATATTCCAAGGCAAAAAGCCTCATGGGGACATACCTTGGCAACCTAAATGGGTTCAACTCACAGCCATATATCCTGATGACTGTGTGGTTTTGGTAGAAGTACCAATTACCAATGCTGTAGGACTTATTCAAATGGAGAATTCTCCTCATGTCATCAGTTAGTCTAGGAGGAGGAGTACCATGCAATACTGTCATGACTGGATAGATGAATAAGTCAATGAACTCAGTGTATGTGTAAGGTGATACAGAGGTATGATGAAAAACAGAGGTCCAGAACACAACTGACCTTGGAATTCCCTGGGCATTGAGTGGCTTCAAAGGAACAGAGAAGGTGGCTGGCTGATAGAACAAGAATAGATGGTATATATATGAAGTATACCTAAATAGTCTTTCCCTCTTCAAGTTCATAAACTGCTCATGGATTTTATCTGCAATGTAGGTTGCATAGTCATAATGTACAGCTGGGGGTTTACCAGGAGAGAATATAGACAGCATTGCCATTAGGCTATCATCCACATCCTCTATCCCCCTGAATCCTAGGACATAACTGATTAAATCCACTAACATCCTGCCCAATTCATTCAAATAGTGATACCCAATAGGAGGGGTTCTGACTGATTCAGAGCCTGGTCTTACAAACAACTGATTGATTTTAATGATTTGGTCATTTGACAGCTTGGTCCCTTTGTTTATCAAATTCTGCATAAAGAGGGGAGTCAATTGCTTGGCAGTTTGGAAGTGCAGCATTCCATTTATACTCTCTGGGGTAATCTGGAACAGGATTGAGCCTGTGGGGCTGATGACAGCTCTTTGGCTTGGGTCATAGCATTCCTGGCAGCTGTAGATCAGTTCTGGCATAGGATTTACTTGGGGAAGGTTGTAGATGGGCAAATTTGAGTCCCAAATTCCCAAGATGTCTGCCCCACTAAGGTGCTGGGCTTTTAACTCATTCATCATCTGGATATTGTATTTGGTTCCCATAGGGAACCAGTCCATCATTTGGTAATCCATGTCTCCCAGGGCTTTCCATGCTAATTCCTAGTGAGGAGTATTGAGGGGCTTGATATTTAGAGCAATAGGAGTCTCCATAGTTCTTCAAAGTGCAACAATTGTAGGTGAATAGTCAAAATGGAAGCAACACAGAATAGAGGTGATTCTCTGTAAAGACAGTTTGTATTTTGGATACCAGAGGGGAATTTACTCAACAGCAATTGAAATACTGTTTGTTTTTAGGAGCAGAGCTTCTCTAAGGTCTAACTGTCCCCTTCCAGCGCGTGAATTGTATTTATCAAGAAATCTGCCGGGAAATGCAGAGGGACAGTGGCTTTGAGCGAAGTTACAAGTATTAAGGCTCGGCCGGTGCTTTTTGGACTTCACAGTTACAATGGTGGACGTGCAGAGGGAAATGGGCGGTGTAAATGTGGTTTTAAGGTGTCTTTAGCTTTCTGAGCAACTTAAATTTCAATAACAGTCGTATGGAGGGCAGAACAATGGTAAATACCTGTTAATTGACGAACAGAGGTTGCGCAGGTGTGCACGGTTGCTGCTGAGGAGGTCGCCCGGGTTAATTCAACAGGTTGGCGGAAATTCGAACGTAAACGGTAATGCAGAGAGAACAACAGCGACAGGAGTGAAAATAGGAAAAAACACGGTTTTTTGGGTAAATATGGACCTTTTTTACCATTTTGGCGCTTTTTAGTGATGACGTCAGCATGACGTCATTGGTGGGCCAAGGTGAGGTGACGTCAGCTGACGTCATCGGGTGACGTGGCGGTAGACTATTGGTCCAAGGGGGCGATGAGGTGGCAGCCATGTCAGCGGCCAGGTGGACGAATAGCGGGAGTGGGTACAGGTGGATGTGACGTGGCGATTCGTTGGCGGAAAACAGTTGGCGGTTAGGACCGTAGCGGTTACGGTTAAGGTTAACCGCTACGGTTTCTCGGGGCGGTTTAGGTACGACGCCGAATGTGTCAGGCCTTGCTCCGAGAGGCTTTAGCGTTTGACACGTGGAGAGGTACTGACGTGACGCAACGTCACCTTCTCGGGCGGTAAAGGACAGCAGTGGGGGCCGCTCCGATATTGACGTGGATCGTCGGATCTTCGAGACTTGATCCGACGGTGGGCGGAGTGCGAAGATGCTCGGGTTATATGCAGGCGGAAAACTTTGGGTAGAGGGTTTTTTATTGGTTTTTTCATTGGTTTTTCATTTAAAACAAACAATGCGCTAACCTTTGGAAATGCGCCAGAGGCGGGTTTTTGGCTTTGGTAACTTTTGCAAAGGATTTGAAGGCGGAATAGGGTTTTATAAGGGTTTTCCAATGCAAATGGTGGTTTGAGGAGCAGTTTGACTTGCAGCAAGGGGGAATGGGATGGGACAGGTTCACCAAAGTGACCAGATGTCATTTTGGTCCCTTTTGAAGAACATATGGCTATAATGCCAGGGGGAAGGAGTATTTATAAGATTTGGGGCTTTATACACCATAGTGTTAGTATTATTAGGGGAAAGGGTAAAATAGGGGAGCTATATAGTAAAATTAGAGGTTAATATGAATGAAGGGAACAAATGAAGGGGATTTTGCTGAGTTTATCTGAACTTGACTTGGTTTTGAGAGTAGATCAAAATGAAAAGATCTTAGACAAGAAATGTGGATTCTGAATGAACTAGAACCACCATAAAACCATGATCTCTCTTCATAAATCTCAGCTAAAGAAAGGGAGTGTTAGTAATGGAATAGAGGGGAAGAGGGAGGTTAGTTATGCTCCTTGCTGTAATATGATGGGATTAACCACTTTGTTCATTGATAGATTTTGCTTTGGCAAAACACCTCTTGACATATGTGTAATGGTGAAAATACCCTTTCTGCAACCACAACTGCCTACCCAGCTATTTTCCTAGCATTTTTTGTTTCTCCATAGAGGGTGCATTTGGACTTGCAAACCCTTACTTGCCTTTTCTTTTCTTTGGCTTTTTCTTTATTCTTTACTATCTACTTCTACCCTTATTTCTTCCAAGGTCCCAGATTAAGCTGTTGGGAACCTTTACTCCTCTACCTAAACTACTTGCCTGCCAAGATTAAGCAGTTTGGACAAACTTCTTTCTCTATTCTATAACTCAAAATTGAAAGATGGCATGATCCAGATTAGACTGTTGAATCATCCACAAAATTGAAATAAGGTCCTCAATACTTGAAACACTTTACCCACCTCTTGCTTTCTAGGAAATATGGGATCTTTGTGAACTCAAAGCAGAGCATATTTGGCCTTTCTCTTGCCAATCATGAAATATGACACCTATTGGTATAGGTATCCAACAGTGGCTCCACATGGGGATGGTTTTTCTTCTGAAAGACCAAGAACAGCAGGTCAGATTGCCTTGTTCTTTGACTGCCCATCTCAATCTTTGAAATCTGCTGCATAAATGTGTCAAACTTGTGTGCTTTTTCCTTGGAGAACCTCTGATTCTATTTGCCTTTTACTGCTTGGTGAATGACTTGGGAAAACTGCTTTTTACAATCTAAGACAGAAAACAATATGTACATCTGCATATATACAATGAATCCTTGGATTCCACTCATAATGAACAGTCAAAGTAGTGCTTCAGCATCCTGCCATTGACAGGACCTTCATCCAAGTCAGTTTCAGTCAGACTTTTGAGGAAGTAGGTGTTATTACCTTGTACTGCTTGGACAGCAAATGGTCCTTTCCATAAAGAATCAAACTTTCCATGTTTCCCTTTCTCTTCTCTTTTGCATCCCACTTTAAAACTTTGTCCCCTACCTTGAAATCTTCTGCTTTGGTTCTTCTATCAAAGGCCTTTTTCAGTTTCTCTTGTAGTATCTGCACTCTGCTGAAAACTTGTTCTCTGGTCTGTTGTAAACAAATTATCTGGTTAATCCTTCTTTGCATGTCATTTGGCTCTGCTTGGCTCTCTTGCAGAAGTTTCATAACCGGCACTCCTAGTGATGAAGGAAATCTGGCCTCTAATCCATAGACTAATTCATATGGGCTGGTCCCAATTGATCTTTTAGTTGTTAGTCTGTCTGCCCATAAAGCATTTACTAGTTTCTTATGCCAGTTCCTTTTGTTCTGTTCCAGCACTTTCTTTATGATATTTATCAAACTTTTGTTTGATGATTCAGCAAGGCCATTTCCTTGAGGATAGTAAGCTGTAGAATGGCCCAAAGTAATGTGAAATTTATGGCAGAAGTTCACCATCTTCTTGGATCTGAAGGCAGCAGCATTGTCTGTTATTATCTTCTCTGGGCAGCCAAATCTAGCCAGTATATTATTTTCCAAAAATTGAATGATTACTGAATCATTTGCTTGTCTGCATGGGGCAGCTTCAATCCACTTGGTGAAGTAGTCCGTTGCTGTTAAAATCCATCTGTGTTGGCCTGAAGATGAGGGATGAATTTCCCCAATGAAATCCAAACCCCATTGTTGGAAAGGTCTCTCTGTTGCAATGGGCCTTAAAGGAAGTGGCAGCAACTGTCTTTTGCCTTCAAACAGTTGGCATTTGTGGCATGAGGCTGTAAATTTCTTAACATCAGAGAACATAGTAGGCCAGTAATAACCAGCCCTCAATATCTTGTCCACAGTGGACTTCCAGTACAAATGTCCACCACAGTCTCCAGCATGGAAATCTTGCATGATATTGTTAGTTTCATTCTCTATTAGACAGTGCAGCAAAATACCTTCATGGTTTTTCCAAAGTAAATTTCCATCCATTACACAAAATTTAGATGTTTTCATTTTTAGGAACCTACTTTTAGTTCTGGACAGTCCTGGGGGAGCACACAGGTTTTGTAACACATAACAGATATCAGAGTACCAAGGAGATTGTTCAAAGGCTACATTGATCTTTGGAGTCGCCAGCTCTGTTTCACTGTCCAGTTGGTTGATGTCTAAGGCTTGGAAATTTGCTTCTGTCATTAATTTGGCCAAACCTTGCCCTTTTATTAGCTTTGTGGGTTTTATTTCAATGTCAAATTCTAGTATATTGGCAATCCATTTTCCTCTCCTTCCCTCTAAGTTTTCTTGGGTGAGAATGTCTTTGACAATAGGACTTGGTACATAAGCCACAACATGGGAGTAAAGGATGTAAATCCTAAAGTCTTTAATAGCTTTGATCAAAGCATAGGCTTGTTTTTCCATTATTTGATACTTTAGGGGGGCATCTCTAAGAGCTCTGCTGAAGAAGGCAATAGGCTTCTCATTCCCTTGGTCATCTTTCTGTAATAATACAGCAGCAATAGTATGTTGGGAGGCAAAGGAGAAAATGATAAAGTCTCTGTCAAACTGAGGATTGGTTAACACTGGGGTTTGAGTCAAGGCTAACTTTATACTTTCAAAGGCTTGTTTTGCTTCAACAGTCCATTTGACCTTTGAATCTTTCTTTAGCATATTGTTTAGTAATCTGATTAATTCTGCCAAATTCGGGATAAACCTTCTTAAAAAGTTGATTTTCCCTAAAAATCCTTGCAACTCCTTGACATTCCTTGGATGAGGCATTTGTAGGATAGCTTGTATCCTATCTGGATCAATTCTTATGCCATCTTTTGAAATAATATGTCCTAGAAGTTTCCCTTCTTCCAAGCCAAATAATGATTTCTTGGGGTTTAAGGAAATGCCATACTTTCTGCATGTTATGAAAATCTGTTTCAAATGTTTCAAGTGTTCTTGGTCAGATTTTGAAAAGGGTGTAAGATCATCTAAGTAAATGACCAAGAAGTCATGAATCTCTTTTGCAAAAGCAATGTCCATTGCTCTCTGAAATGTTGCCCCTGCGTTTTTCAATCCAAAGGGCATTTTCACATACTTGAAAGTTCCCCATGGAGTAGTAAATGCAGTTTTGTCTTGATCATCAGGGTGTACCAGGATTTGATTGAAACCTGAGAATCCATCAAGCAATGATATCCTTGAAGCCCCTACTACTCTTTGAAGAATGTGATCCATTTTGGGTAAGGGGTAGTTGTCTTTGAGTGACACTTGGTTCAAATTCCTTAAGTCTACACAAAGTCTAATCTCACCAGTTTTCTTTCTTGTAGGGACCAAATTTGAAATCCACTCAGAGAACCTGATTGGTGCTATGATACCAGCTTTGAACATTTTCTGTAATTCTTTTTCAATGGAAGGAAGGAGCATAGGATTGATCCTTCTCAATTTCTGTTTGAATGGTTTTTGATTAGATTTGAGGGGAATAGTATGCTGGATAACAGAGGTATCATAGGACTTTAGATCCTCATAACCCCAAGCAAAGACATCTTGAAACTCTTTAAAGAGATCAATATATTTGGGTTTTTGATCAGGGGGCAAAGCAGCAGATAGCTTTATTATTTTAGGCTTGTCAGTGGTACCAATGTTGCATTCTTCAATTGCTGCATCTAATGGCTGCATCTTTGGTTTTCTGGGGACATCATTTGAGTCAAAAATATCCTCTAGTGGGGTAAGGCCTGCTGGAAGGAAATTGTCTTTGAGTTGTATGATTTCAGCTTCAGCGTTGCTCATCTCTTCACAGTCAATTTGGTTAATTTGCTGAATGTTTTCATTGTTGAAAATGGTTGGACTCAGTAATTGTTTTGCTGTTCTAGGTGACATTGGGTGAGCAGACTGTTGAAACAGTATTTGTGATTGACTTGCTGACTCAGGTATTTGTGATTGACTTGCTCCATCAATATCAATATTTAATCCTGTGAACTCTTGTTGCAAGGTCAAAAAATTGTTTATTTGCATGTCATCCTCAAATACTTGCCACTCTTTGACATTGTTTGGAATAGAGGGTCTGTATTTGACCTCGGCTGTGAAACAGTTGTTGGGTTCCAATGGAAATTTGAAGGTGCTGGCAAATGTTGCCAAGCTGTGTGCATGGAGATTGTGGCCCCTTGAAATTTTTGTGATAACAAACTCAGAGAAGGTCTCTAATATTTCAATTACAGCAGACCTGTAGGACCTCAATCTCTTGTCATTGGTGACAAAATTTCCTTTTACTTGTTGAATTACTAGGTCAGAGTCCCCCATGATGGAGAGCCTGGGTGCTTGTAATGATTTTGCTATCTTGAGGCCTAGTAACAGAGCTTCATATTCTGCCATGTTGTTAGTGCATCTAAAATTCAATCTGTAAGCCCTGCCTTCTGCATAGCCTTTCTCTTTGTTATGTATCCATACTCCAGCTCCTGCCCCTAACTTGTTAACTGAGCCATCAAATTCTAGGGCCCACAGGATGTCTTGCTGAACAGGAGATTTAAAATTCTGTTCATGGGATGGCAATGTGAGCATGAGTTGAGGTTTCTTTTCCCATTTATTTTCTAGGACAGTTTCATCACTTTTTTGACAATCTTTGACAACTAGAGGAGGGATACTGTGTATTGTTGGGCTGATCAATGTTTGGCAGGTGCTACTTGTCTGATCAATGTTTTGTTCTTGTATGAGTGCTTCGGTCCTAATGTCATTGTTTGAGAGGCTTGTGCTGTCATTGAAGAGGATGAAGGAGTCTATGTCCGAATGAACAGCATATATTGGAAAATTTTGAGGTTTTTCTTCACTGCTGACCATATACTTCATGAGTGTTTCCCTATAAAGTCTTTTTGGTTGCCCAAAGACAGAGATAGTTGCATATGACATGTCTAATTGCAGGGAGCCCTGGAGCTTGGCTCCCCATGATCTTGATAACAGCATCCCATATTTGGGTGGGATATCAGCAACTACAACATCCATTAGAATAGTCTTGTTGGGATATTGAACCAGAGACACACATAAATCTTTTATTAGGCCTAAACATTTGACTTGACTGGAATCAAAGGAAAACAGGTCTTTGTATGGCCTTGTTATATCCAAGTTCAATCTTTCCATGACAGCTTTTGGCATAAGGTTGTGAGAGGCACCTGAGTCAAACATTGCATTATGCAGTATTTTATCATGAACATGCAGGCTGACATAAAAAGGTAAAACCCCTGTGACTACTGTTTTTCCATCTACCTCTGGGCCAAACAGTAATTCTGGAGTGTCATCTAGCACATTTACATCATCTTTGCTATTGGTGAGCTGTAGGGATTTCTTTATCTGTTGCTTGTATATGTCATGCTTGGCTAGCTCTGAGAGGGGGATTGCTATCTTTAACTTGCCAATCTCTGTACCTAGGTCAAAGGGTTTGTCAACTTGGGTTTTGGGGTCACGGGTAACAGTCCTTTCTCTGTTCATTAAATCTTCTTGTTGGATTTCATCTTGATTTTGGAACCTGCCCCTTACACTCATGTCTTGAGGGGTAATGTTTGGGTTAGGGTGAGAGGACGAGGTCGCCATGGGCTGTTGTAGTGGGGACAGTAGTTCAGTAACCTCCTCAACCACTACTTCTTTTGTAGGCACGTTTGTGTTGTCATTAGGTTCAGTGACCATGGTTTCTTTGGATTGCTGTTTCTCCTTTATCTTTTCGGGCTGATTTACATTTACAGTCCTACTCCTTAGTTTGTATTGTTTATGGACTTCATAGACAGCAGTATCATATCCTTGTTTAAAGTCAAAGGATTCTCCTGATTTAGTTTGGAATGTTTTGCTTTCATCCTCCTCATGGTCTTCTTGTGTTAAGAATACATGGCTTTTACCATCCAGACCCATTAAGTTGATTTCGGGGTCTTCATTGAGCTGATTGGATGAGGAGGTTTCTGCATAGTTTTCTTGAAAAGGGGGTCTGATATCTTGGTCAGCACTTGTTTTTCCTATGTTTGGGTTCTGAGTTCTCCTAAAATTTGGGTTTCTAGGAGGGTTGCTTTGTGATGTCTCCCATGATGATTTTCTTTCAACTGATTCCACCCTTTCACCCAGTCTCTTCATACTGTTTAGTATTGCATCCAACTTTTGATCAAAACCTGAGGGCTCTTCTCTGAAGCCAGCCTTCTTTTCCAGCTTTGCCCTGTTTCTCTTGGCAATTAGGTTGGCCTCTACAGTGACTGCAACTCTTTGAGCTTCTGCAAGGGTTGGGGGATCTCTTTCTTTCAGCTGATAGGCCATATCAGAGTCAAAACCGTCAGGGAAGTTATACAGGGCCAAATCAGGAGGGGGTCTTAAGTTCTGGGGGATAGCATTATATACATTGTTAAACCTAGCACAATATTCCAAAACTGTTTCTTGGGGACCTCTTTTAATAGTGTTATATTCACCGAGTATGTGTAGAGGATCTTTCTTCTTCTCCCATCTGTTGGTAAACTCTTGGTACAGGACCTCAGGGGTTGCAATGGAATTTGCATTCAGGGATCTAAACCAAGTTCTGACATCCCCGGTTAAGCTTTGAACAAAAATTCTCATCCTGACACTGTCATCATCTATTTCATAGGTCTCAAAGTGGTCTTGCATCTTTTTAGCATGCTGGACAGCTGTCAAAGGGCCATGGGAGTCAAAAAATGAGATTTTGGTTTGGTAGTCTTGGGGTAGAGCTGGAGCATTGGCTGGTATCTGCAGAGGTGCATATCTGTTAGCCATGTTTATGGGGTTTATGGGGTTAATAGGAACAAATGGGATAGCTGGGATTACAGGTGTAACAGGGTTAATAGGATGGGTAACAAGCGGGGAACTGGTTAAAAGAGTATGTGCAGATGGTGAAGATGGAAGAGGAGGACTTTGAGGGGTTGATGATGAACTAGGGGAACTAGGGGTGGACCGAAAAAGGACTTTGCAAGGAGTAGGAATGAGGATAGGTTGGTCTGAACTTATATCTGAATCAGCAGGCTTCTCCTGCTTTTGCTGTCTCCTTATGTTCTTTGGAATGATATTTGGGTTATCAACAATGATGGGTTGATTAGGGTCAGGGTTTGCCCTAGTGTGCCTTGGGTTTCTTTTGGGAGCCAGCTTCTAAGTATTCTTTTAGAACTTTATACAGGAGGCTTTATATGTACAAGGACTAGGTAGGATTTCTGGAATGACTATATATGTTTCAAAGCTAGGATGAAGATTCCCTAGTTAGCTCTTCCCTAAAGCTGTCCCTGTGTTTACAGAAACAGTCCTAAGGCCTCTTGGCTAGTTTCAGGCTTGATGGTAGCTTTGGAAGATAGATAGTAACTGAAAAATCTTAATAGTCCCCAGCGGAGTCGCCAATTATGTTAACACCCAGGTTGTTCCCTATGACTCCCAAGGGAATACGGCCGGGGTAACCACTAACCAATCTTTGGATCACTGTTTCTAGCCAAACTGTGATCAGAGAGGGCTCTCTCTTTATGATTTGTAACTGTTTATGATAGGGTTTTAGGCTAGCTATTAAGCACAGGTTTTGTTTATGTTTTGGTTGAAGAATTTCTTTCAGATCTCTTGTGATGTAATATTCAGAGAGTCAAGTATCATTGGGCAATGGAGTCTATAGCAGTAGGTGTCTAGAAACCTTGAGATGAACTGGTGAAACTTACAGGGCCATTTGGATACTTCATAGAACAAATTTTGATTTATAACACGAACAGGAAAAACAAGCAGTGAGAGCATTCAAGGATTTTCACTAAATGTTTAAGTATTTTCACCAAACTGGTTATGAGAAATGGATGGATGTCTCAGGGGCAAACTTGAATCCCTGGGAATATCTATCACTGTAAAAGATATAGTTTTAAAGTGCAGCAACTAAGAATTACACTTCTTTTACTGTATCTGAAGAAAACATGGATAATAGCTCAGTTTGAGTTCAGGGTAATCGGTGATTAAATCCTGGAACTATTCTTCTACTTTGCTATTAAGTGTAAAATATTTAGACAACAAAGAGAACAAAAGACTCGAAAACATGTAATACAGAGATTTAAGAAAACTTATTGTTTTATGAAACACTCTGGAATCCTGCAACATTCACCATTCATCACAACGCATCGAATACACCAAGCTTTGGAAATTCCATTCTCCCTTTGTATTATTTCTCTGAGAATTTTTACAGCAAGTGAGAGTTCCAAAAGGAAAATAACAACAACCCCTTAAGCTTCTGTGAGGGGCCAATATATACTTGCGATTGTTTACAAAAATATCTGAGTCCTGAGTTATCTCAGACTTAATATTCTCACCAACTTTGAGATATTATTATCAGAAATTTATTACAGCATTGAATACAAAATAAAAGCGCTTTAATGTTCTGTCAGAAGATATTTTGGCCTTTGGGATCTGCTGAGTCGGTTGAGATACTTTGATTAAATGCTGGAGAACCCGACTTTATGGCTTGTGCGCTGTATGCTGTGTTTGTCACCTGTGATTGTGACTGCTGCAGTGGTGAGAGAATAGCTCTGCTGAGTTGGCTCAGCCTCTGCCTCTTCCTTGTAGATTTTATTCATCAAAATTGTGCCTGTGCATGACTGCTCATGTACTGGAGAAAACTAACGCTACAGGTTCTGGCCTGATAAAATTATCTGTGTCAAATTCCTCCATACTTCATGTGTGGGCAATTGATGATTTATGATTGCCCCCATAGTCTCATCTGCCTCAGTATACTTAAAGAAATTCGGTGGTGTATCAAACAGATGATCAATTTCATTCATAATAAAAAACAGATTATCCACCCTATCATACAGATTCTGCCCCGATGCTGGCCCTGTGTCTGCTGAGGTACTGGGCTGTTTTGCAATTTGTGATACTGCATGGGCATCAATCCTTTTGTTGTAATTTTCTAGGGTGAGCAGTCTTCCTACACTGCTTAAAATGCTGGGGAGGCCTCTGTTCTGTAATGCCAGGAATCTGTCCAGGAATTTGTTGATTTCAGTCTGCATGTCCTGTGTTCTCCTCTCCAGTGTTCCAACTAGGCTTCTTAGTGTCAGGACTCGTTTAACTACTGAGATTGTTTCAGTCCTGTTAGTAATTCCCATGGCAGCTAGTTGAGAGCTAGTTTTGTTATTTAAAACATTGACCATTCTGCTGGCAGCATCTGACATGTGGCCAAGGCTTGCTCTTGCTCTGTGTATTTCCTTGTTTGCCTTGGTGATGAGTACTATTTGCTCATCCATAGTCTCAATGTACTGCCACTGATTGGTGATGGATCGACCGATGTTACCCCAGAGGACTGCTTTTAGTTCTGCTGTTACCTTCTCTAGTGCAAGCTCCTTTTCTAGTTCAGCTATTCTCTTTTTTAGAGCTTTTATCTCTCTCTCCTTTGTTGCTTCATTCTGCTTGCTTTTGTCAAATTTTTCATTCACCTTGGCCAAAGTCTTCTTGACTTCATCAAGCTCTTTCATTTGGGATTCAAGAACTTGGATCTCAGCTTGCAGCTTCTGCATATCCAGACTGGGAGTCTGTCCTGGTGTTGGTGTAGTTGTTGCTGTAGATGGTGCTGTAGTTCCCGTTTGCTGAGGAGGAGGAGTAGTTGTTGGAGGGACTTCCTCAAGATTAATTATCACAGGAGGAGGCTGGGAGGGTTGGCCCTCTTCTCTTTGCTTCATTGCTGTTTGTAGTGCTGCCTTTGCAGCTTCTGATTGTCCTAGCTGGTCTTGAGTTCGAACCAGCTCCTTGTACAGGGATATCAGTAGGTCTGTAGCATCCTTTTCCTGCCTTTGCTAGGCAACCTCGTCTGTTTGTGGGTGGATGGTGGCTGGGAGCTTGATTTTCTTTCTTAAGGCCGCCATGTCTGCATCCCTTATCTTCAGGAGTTCTTGGATACCCTTAACATCTTTAGGATCATGTCCTATTTCTATAATTACCTCTTCCAAGGACTTGATCCTGTTGTCCTTGGCTTGTGATGATGCTCTCTCCAATTCCAGCTGAGATGCTGTGTTATCAAGGCTGCTCTTCAATTTGTAGTTCTCCAATGTCTCATCTGCCAAGGAGGCATACACCATTTCACCAGTTTGTTTATGTAATTCAATCTTATCCATAGGGTGTATGTCTTTGGCCAGCACCTCCATGTTGGTTCTTAGGTAATCCGAGGTAGATTGAGGATGCAGTGTTGTGGGCATGAAGTGACTCATGATCATCTTGCCTTCACTTACATCAAAGGCAGACATGAGTCTTTGCTGATTGGTAGGAGCCAGGTTCAGCAAATGATCGTACAGCTGTATTTTAATAGGATCACTCCTCCTCTTAATGTCAATAAATTGCTGTTTGATGCTTGACTGTCCTTCTCTGTGCTGGCTGGAGGAGCTGACCTCTCCTCCTATAGTTCTATCATGTTCATGCTGAAATGAACTGGCTGAAACTTCTCCACTGGGTGGGCCCATGCCCATTGCTTGCCTCACTGCTATGTCATCCTCTTGGGAGTCATTTAGTCTTTGTCTTTTCTCTCCCCGATTGATGGATGAAGTCAGGGGAGTCTCTCTATCCCTTTTCCTGGTTAAGTCCTCCTTTTGTGGGGTTTGGAGGACCGAGGTATCAACAGTAGTTTCTGCCCTAGGAGGCACTATTGTCTGAGCCTGTTGCTCAGTGAAGCTTGGAACATTAATCACTTTTTCTTGCTGCAAGGGCTGCTGTTCACTAAACTGTTCCTCTTCTTGTTGCTGCCCAAGTTCCTGCTGCTCCATCTCTTCTTGCTGCTGTAGCAATGTGTCCACCTGTTCTTCTGTCAATGGAGGTGGCTGTTCCACCTGCTTCCCTTTATCCTTGCTTGCTGTCTGTGGTGCTTTCTCGGCAGTTTGCTGCTGTGCTGTTGATGATGTAGCAGCTGCTCCAAGTTGCTTTTTGTAGGAGAGGGGCACCTGTCCACAAGTTTCCAAGTCAGCTTCCTTTTGCATATTTCTAGCCTCTCTCTCAAGTAACTCTTCATTAGTAATTTCCTCCTCTAGGGTACCCTCTTCCCAATTTGATGCATTGGCATACTGTTCAATCTCGGGTTGTCTCTTGTGTGCATAGCTACCCAATTTGTATCTAATCCTCCTGAGGGAGATAGCATGATTGGGGTCATAGGGTATCCATTCAAAGCTGGTTTGCAGTCTGAGGCCTTCCAGGATAGTGTTTGCCTCTTTCCATCCCTCTTCTTTTCTGTTATATAGGAAAGGACCCAGTTGGTTCCTTACCTTCAACTGTGACTTCTTGTTGTTGCTCTAAAAATGAAGATAGTCTGAGTTCCCAAACTGTCTGAAATATTCCAAGGCAAAAAGCCTCATGGGGACATACCTTGGCAACCTAAATGGGTTCAACTCACAGCCATATATCCTGATGACTGTGTGGTTTTGGTAGAAGTACCAATTACCAATGCTGTAGGACTTATTCAAATGGAGAATTCTCCTCATGTCATCAGTTAGTCTAGGAGGAGGAGTACCATGCAATACTGTCATGACTGGATAGATGAATAAGTCAATGAACTCAGTGTATGTGTAAGGTGATACAGAGGTATGATGAAAAACAGAAGTCTAGAACACAACTGACCTTGGAATTCCCTGGGCATTGAGTGGCTTCAAAGGAACAGAGAAGGTGGCTGGCTGATAGAACAAGAATAGATGGTATATATATGAAGTATACCTGAATAGTCTTTCCCTCTTCAAGTTCATAAACTGCTCATGGATTTTATCTGCAATGTAGGTTGCATAGTCATAATGTACAGCTGGGGGTTTACCAGGAGAGAATATAGACAGCATTGCCATTAGGCTATCATCCACATCCTCTATCCCCCTGAATCCTAGGACATAACTGATTAAATCCACTAACATCCTGCCCAATTCATTCAAATAGTGATACCCAATAGGAGGGGTTCTGACTGATTCAGAGCCTGGTCTTACAAACAACTGATTGATTTTAATGATTTGGTCATTTGACAGCTTGGTCCCTTTGTTTATCAAATTCTGCATAAAGAGGGGAGTCAATTGCTTGGCAGTTTGGAAGTTCAGCATTCCATTTATACTCTCTGGGGTAATCTGGAACAGGATTGAGCCTGTGGGGCTGATGACAGCTCTTTGGCTTGGGTCATAGCATTCCTGGCAGCTGTAGATCAGTTCTGGCATAGGATTTACTTGGGGAAGGTTGTAGATGGGCAAATTTGAGTCCCAAATTCCCAAGATGTCTGCCCCACTCAGGTGCTGGGCTTTTAACTCATTCATCATCTGGATATTGTATTTGGTTCCCATAGGGAACCAGTCCATCATTTGGTAATCCATGTCTCCCAGGGCTTTCCATGCTAATTCCTGGTGAGGAGTATTGAGGGGCTTGATATTTAGAGCAATATGAGTCTCCATAGTTCTTCAAAGTGCAACAATTGTAGGTGAATAGTCAAAATGGAAGCAACACAGAATAGAGGTGATTCTCTGTAAAGACAGTTTGTATTTTGGATACCAGAGGGGAATTTACTCAACAGCAATTGAAATACTGTTTGTTTTTAGGAGCAGAGCTTCTCTAAGGTCTAACTGTCCCCTTCCAGCGCGTGAATTGTATTTATCAAGAAATCTGCCGGGAAATGCAGAGGGACAGTGGCTTTGAGCGAAGTTACAAGTATTAAGGCTCGGCCGGTGCTTTTTGGACTTCACAGTTACAATGGTGGACGTGCAGAGGGAAATGGGCGGTGTAAATGTAGTTTTAAGGTGTCTTTAGCTTTCTGAGCAACTTAAATTTCAATAACAGTCGTATGGAGGGCAGAACAATGGTAAATACCTGTTAATTAACGAACAGAGGTTGCGCAGGTGTGCACGGTTGCTGCTGAGGAGGTCGCCCGGGTTAATTCAACAGGTTGGCGGAAATTCGAACGTAAACGGTAATGCAGAGAGAACAACAGCGACAGGAGTGAAAATAGGAAAAAACACGTTTTTTTGGGTAAATATGGACCTTTTTTACCATTTTGGCGCTTTTTAGTGATGACGTCAGCATGACGTCATTGGTGGGCCAAGGTGAGGTGACGTCAGCTGACGTCATCGGGTGACGTGGCGGTAGGCTATTGGTCCAAGGGGGCGATGAGGTGGCAGCCATGTCAGCGGCCAGGTGGACGAATAGCGGGAGTGGGTACAGGTGGATGTGACGTGGCGATTCGTTGGCGGAAAACAGTTGGCGGTTAGGACCGTAGCGGTTACGGTTAAGGTTAACCGCTACGGTTTCTCATGGCGGTTTGGGTACGACGCTGAATGTGTCAGGCCTTGCTCCGAGAGGCTTTAGCGTTTGACACGTGGAGAGGTACTGACGTGACGCAACGTCACCTTCTCGGGCGGTAAAGGACAGCAGTGGGGGCCGCTCCGATATTGACGTGGATCGTCGGATCTTCGAGACTTGATCCGACGGTGGGCGGAGTGCGAAGATGCTCGGGTTATATGCAGGCGGAAAACTTTGGGTAGAGGGTTTTTTATTGGTTTTTTCAATGTTTTTTCATTTAAAACAAACAATGCGCTAACCTTTGGAAATGCGCCAGAGGCGGGTTTTTTTGGCTTTGGTAACTTTTGCAAAGGATTTGAAGGCGGAATAGGGTTTTATAAGGGTTTTCCAATGCAAATGGTGGTTTGAGGAGCAGTTTGACTTGCAGCAAGGGGGAATGGGATGGGACAGGTTCACCAAAGTGACCAGATGTCATTTTGGTCCCTTTTGAAGAACATATGGCTATAATACCAGGGGGAAGGAGTATTTATAAGATTTGGGGCTTTATACACCATAGTGTTAGTATTATTAGGGGAAAGGGTAAAATAGGGGAGCTATATAGTAAAATTAGAGGTTAATATGAATGAAGGGAACAAATGAAGGGGATTTTGCTGAGTTTATCTGAACTTGACTTGGTTTTGAGAGTAGATCAAAATGAAAAGATCTTAGACAAGAAATGTGGATTCTGAATGAACTAGAACCACCATAAAACCATGATCTCTCTTCATAAATCTCAGCTAAAGAAAGGGAGTGTTAGTAATGGAATAGAGGGGAAGAGGGAGGTTAGTTATGCTCCTTGCTGTAATATGATGGGATTAACCACTTTGTTCATTGATAGATTTTGCTTTGGCAAAACACCTCTTGACATATGTGTAATGGTGAAAATACCCTTTCTGCAACCACAACTGCCTACCCAGCTATTTTCCTAGCATTTTTTGTTTCTCCATAGAGGGTGCATTTGGACTTGCAAACCCTTACTTGCCTTTTCTTTTCTTTGGCTTTTTCTTTATTCTTTACTATCTACTTCTACCCTTATTTCTTCCAAGGTCCCAGATTAAGCTGTTGGGAACCTTTACTCCTCTACCTAAACTACTTGCCTGCCAAGATTAAGCAGTTTGGACAGACTTCTTTCTCTATTCTATAACTCAAAATTGAAAGATGGCATGATCCAGATTAGACTGTTGAATCATCCACAAAATTGAAATAAGGTCCTCAATACTTGAAACACTTTACCCACCTCTTGCTTTCTAGGAAATATGGGATCTTTGTGAACTCAAAGCAGAGCATATTTGGCATTTCTCTTGCCAATCATGAAATATGACACCTATTGGTATAGGTATCCAACACCTATCTACCCAAACGCTTGACAAGCGTTGGTTTGGGTTCGCCTCCCATGCCTGAAACATTGATTGCTACAATATTTCTATAGGGCTTGGTGGCAAAACCATTGCATGATCCATGTCGACTTTGTCTTTTGCGACCTTCGTGGAAGATATCATGTTGCAGGTCGCTACAAACGGTATATTTCCTATGTAGATAGGAGGTGGTAGCGCGAAAGTTCCCATCATTGTGGGGTCTTTCAATAGGCCTACTCCGATATCTTGAATTGAATGGTCGCTCCCATGGATCATGGGAATGCTTCCTGTAACTTGTGAACCATTAGGTAGGAAATTCTGTTGGTCGACGATCGTAATCCTTCCTTCAAAAGGGAATGCGATCTTCCTAAAATAAGTCGACACTACAGCCGCCATGGCATATATCCATGGTCTTCCCAGTAGGATGTTATAGTCAAGATTGCCATCGATGACCTCAACATCAATTTCTACTGTTTTTCCCCCTAGTTCAACCTTCAAGTTATTTAGGATACTGTACGGGGTGTACGTCCTTCCATCAAATGCTTTGAGTGTTGTCGAAGATCGCGACAAGGTTGGTGATCCTAAGGTTTTCCAGCAACTCATCGACATGATAC
Source organism: Pinus tabuliformis (assembly GCA_031772625.1). Lineage (NCBI taxonomy): Eukaryota > Viridiplantae > Streptophyta > Pinopsida > Pinales > Pinaceae > Pinus > Pinus tabuliformis. The sequence continues at coordinate 376,932,214 of CM062818.1, read as the reverse complement.
ATGTCGATGCCCCCTCATCAATAATTGTTCTGTGAACAGTTTTGTTGAGGGCTTTCACTTGAATAAGGAAAGCTAGTTGAGCTGGTAACTGAGGATCGTATCCTTTGTGGTCAAAGGATACCAGATTGGAATCCTTAGGGTCAACCCCACCAATAGCTGATAACAAAGCCTGCCTTTGGGATGGACAATTTTGCAGTACTTCAAGAGTCGACATGGCGGATGGCGATTGGGCCAAATCTTTCACTATGTTGTAATGCTGCGCCGCTCTGGCGCGAGGATTAAATGTCGACTTGTGTACTACTCCCTTTGGCGGTTTTATAGTTAATTCATGAGTTATTGGTGGTACAACTTCCGTCGAAGTTGTTGTCGAACTACTTGGTTGATCTTTACCTTTGTCGTTCGACGGTTGTAGATTCCCGTAATCTTTGTTCCTTGTCGAAATCAAAGCATCATTCTGTTGCTTGGAGATCGAAAACATCAGCACTTGCGACGGGGAAGCATTTCCACTATCAACCAGATTTTGTCCTTGATTGGGAAACGGATCAGTTAACACAGCTGAGGTGTGTGAACTTTTGAAGAACTTTTTAAGCTCAGCTTTGTATGGACAATCGGCTGTCCAATGATCCTCGTCACATATCATACATGGACTTTTCGGTTTCCCTTTCCTAGGGGGGTTCGAAGAAGCGTTTTTCAGGGGATGACTCACCCTGTTTCTTCTTCTTCCCTTTGTTTTGCTTCTTCTTGCTTCCTAGTTGATTGGTTTCTTTGCCCTTATCTGCTGATATGGCATTTACTTCCGAAGCAAGAATATCTTCTTTTTCATTTTGATTCGAATTCTTACGGGCTTTCTTAGGCGAAGCCTTTGTCGAATTCGTGTTTGTCATGCCAATCACGCCATCGCCGGCATGAGAGTCACTAGTTGATTTAGGGGGAGGAGGAATTGAAAATTCCAGTCTAGGGGCGTCAGGTATCTTGTCGTAGAGCGTGCCAGACTGAGTATATACTAAGTCTAGATATTGAGCACGAGCAATGACTTGCTCCTCTGTTACGACTCCCCCCTTGGCCACATCTTCCGTTATGGCCGGAAGTAAAGACTTTATAAACCATTCAGCTAATAGCTGATCGGGAACGTATGTTTTCACCATCCTATGACGACGACACCACTCATGTATATGATCAGATATGTGAGTAGCTGTTGTCTGTTTGAAGTTGGTTAATATTTCGGTTCCCGTTCCTTATTGGCAATTGAAAATGGGTTAAGAAAGTCGTGGCTAAGGAGCTGAAATTGTTGAAAGAGGCTCTAGGTAATTCAATATACCATTTTGCCGCTGGACCCATTAACGTACTCTGAAAAATGTGAAGCCTTATCGAATCATCGTTTACGGTGTTCGACGAACACCACAGATGAAAAGTCATCACATGATTTGATGGGTCTTCGCCTGGATTTCAATTGAATTTAGGAATGTCCGATGGAAGTTTGTGAGGAATCGCTGGCCACCAAGGGGCGTAAGCAATCGGATCGTTTGTCAACCGGTGTAAATCGGGTAACTCTAAAGTTGCCACGAATGGTAACTGTTGACTCAAGTTAGGTGAAGCATACCCAGGATACGACGGAATCGCCTGAGCAGTTGGCCTTTGCATACCAGCATAATGTAATTGATGTTGGTATGACTGATACGGTTGGTGGACTTGACCATTATAAAGTGGTTGATTTTGACCGTTTTGAATATACGGTTGTCCACTGTTCGCAAAGATCTGCTGCTCAGAACCTTGGTACAATTGCTGGAATTGTGGTTGTTGGTATTGCACCAGCCATGGTTGTGAAGCCATGTTCTGTTGTGCTATACTAACCGGCAGACCAAGATGTGGGGTAATTGTACCCGTTTGGACCTGTGTCGCCCCACCAGTTGGCGATTGTGGTTGCGTCATAGGGTCAAGGGGCTGTTGCATTACAACCTGAGAAATCTAAGGTTGACATACAACAGGCATCGTTTGAACTTGTGACACTGTTACAATAGCTGGCGTTGTAGGGATGTTCGATATAGGTATACATTGTTGCATAGAATACACAACTCTTGGTTGCTGGGGTAACATAGGTACCCAACCACTTGTCGTAACTCCCGTATAACCTGAATACTGTTTTGAACTCTCGTATGAGTAACCTCCCGGAGGGGGTAATGAAAGGGCATATTGCCCCCCATACGGTGGCGATCCTATACTGAAAGGGATTGTCAAACCTTGAGAACTGGATTGCCCAAATTGACCTCCAAACGGATCAATTTGTTGAGTTCCAACATAAGAGTTGCCGGGTATTATCCCGGAAGAACAAACAGGAACGGACCATACTGTCGTCATGGCCCCTGAAGGGGCTCCTTCCAGCTGTTGAGAGCTAGTTGGGACAGATGGTATGCCGGCGAACATTGTCGGAGTGATGACAGGAAGTTCTGTTATCGCTGTATCATTCGACACAGTCCTAGATGTCGACGGTTGTTCAGACATTTTGAGTCTATCCAATAGATTGCCTAGCGATTCTACAGGAACCTCCACTGGTGATAGACTAACTTCTGATGTCGAAGGAAATAGAGTGACCCCGACTCCAAAATGGGTTGGAGTATTTGCTTGTGGATCTTCTACAATTTCCTCTATCGCAATCAGACCAGGTGGAAGAGGAAGACCGTCAGGTCTGTAAAATATTTCTGGTGCCGAAGAAGGGGTTGTTTCGACAGCGACAGTTGTTAGAGGAACAATACTCTCTGGACCAGTTACAGATGGAACTGGTTCAGTAACGTAAGTACTTGTTCTCAGACTAGGATCAGTACTACTGTCCCTTTGTGGCTGTTGAACTTCTTCAATAGAGGGAGGGTTTCCAGAAATGTTTGGAGTTACCGGAATCTCAGATGTTGTTGGAACAGTTGTTCTAACTTTGATAGGAGATTTCGAACCGGTTAAACGAGTTCGCTTTGTCCGTACTGTTTTCGATTCCGGAGACAAAGACGGTTGACTCGTAAGCCTCCGCGAACGATGGGGCTTCAATTGACTTTCTTCCACGATTGCGGATTACTTGATCAACCAAAATATGAAAGGGGAAAATGTGTTTCCGAATTGAATGAATTTTTTAGACGCTTTTAGACACAACTTGCTTTTTCACTTTTAAAGAGTCGAGAAAAAGCTAAAGATGACTCTAGTCTCCTTCGATGTTTTAACGAGCCCGAAGTGACAAATGCTCGGATGGAATTTTTCTGTTATAGAGTCTGAAAAAGACCAAAAGAAACTGCTCTGGAGATCTAGGCAGAGGGTGTGCCAAACTTTTCGCAAAACCACAGAATACGTTTTACGGTACGGGTGGTCGATCTTCGTGAATGCTGTGTTCACTGCATTGCGATCAGTAGGGCGGCCGACACGACTTCCTATGGATAAAGGCTTTATTCCTATAGGGGTCTCCCAATATATACGCGACGGTACGTGGGAGCACAAGTCTGTATTGATACTTATCGCTTCACCGTGGAGGAATCACCCAACCACTCAACGGTAAGATATCACATTTAACGACGCCAGAACACGTCTCTAGCTTAGACCTCTATGTGTTTGCGTTACGTTTCAAAGCGTTGTTATGTTCATTCAATTTATTTTAGGTTGATCTTGTTTAGAAGTTTGCCTTTATGGATCACCACGAGATGTATGGTACAACTCCTAAATGCAGTCTAAAGATGATAAGCAAGCTTTTTCTATCTTTTCAACTTATGAAAATCCTAACTACTGAGGGAAAAGAAAGACATCATCTTTTCACACAGAGCGTAGAGCACACACTAATGCACTTTTTCCTAAATCAACATGCAAGCTGTCAAAATGCAAATGCACAATGCAGGTATTTCTTTTTTCTTTCTTAATGTTGATGTTTTACATAAAGAAAGCTGTTGTATAACTTTGAATTTGATTTCAAGTGAACACAAACAAGCTTTTAGTCCAAAATCAAAATACACCTTATGATTTACTTGCTTCGACACTAGAAATGCATAAATTCAAACCATATGACGAAAGCAAAAGCTCAATCAGCTATGAACAGAAAACAAACTAACTCTTAAGATCAAAACGACACTTATGACAGGTCTAGATCTAAGAGGCCACAGCAAGACTAGTTCACTTTCGTAATGGGAAACTGCAAATGATGTAAGAAATACACAAAGAACAAATACAGTTTCTTTATACAACCGAGGCGGAATAGAGGCAAAGAAAGATGGTTTCAGATAAGAATACTGACTGATAACAGGCTGCAAAAACAAGGATCAAAACAGGGCAACAGAAAGCAGAGAACGCCAGCTGCACAAGGCTAAACTGGTTCAACACAAGCTCAACACTGTCAGTTTGACATTCAGCGTAGGTAGCCTTCAAGGGACCTGCGTTGAAATGCAGACTGCCTTCACAGTAGTTGCGATGAAGGAGAAACTCTCGTCCCTCCTGGGTTCCGGGTTACAGTTTGATAAAAAATCAACAGTTTTTGGCCAAATCAAAGCTATCAATCAGGTATAAGCTAAAATATGATTCAAAGGAGGATGAAGATCTATCACTAAGAGCTGTTAGAGCACTTGTGGATCAGCTTTTAAAATCATAAACAAGTCCAGTGCATGGACAAGAGTAGCTGCTCTCTACTTTGCATTCGATAGAGACAAATGCAGTTCGATTCGGCACTCTATAAGTTTATGAAATGAATAGCAAAAACACAACTAAACCAATAAGATACGATCCCCAGTGGAGTCGCCAGTTTGTTGTAGGGAAAAGTATCCAATACGGAATGACCCTATCCCACTCTAAGGGTGATAGTACCTCAGCAACAAAGAAGACAAAACTATCTAAGTATTCTTCCTTATGAAATGTAAATAGAGGGAGAAAGATGCAACCAACCGATGTCTTTCGCTAGTTTGCTAATCCGATCTCACTCCTTCTGCTTGCTCCCCAACTGCTTGCTCCTTCACTAGCCCAGCTACACCAAGTTCCTGCAAAAAGGAAAGAGAGCGAAACTACAAGAAGCATACATTCATAACTAGTTTAAGGATTAGAATAAACTAAATATGCAAGTAAAGCAAAACATCATTGAGATACATGCATATAGAAGAAACTCAAATGGGTTTATTGATGAATAAGTAAAGTTCAGGAAGTGATACAACCATATGAGGCCCAATCTAGCATCACCTTCCCAGCAGAAAGGAATCTCCTCTTCACCTCCTTGAAAGCAAATCACCCAATAGCTCTAATCTCAAACCAACAGCAATTCTTTGCAAATACCAAATTCCAGCCTCCCTGATCTCATAGAGGAGAGATCTATATATAGGAGTTTTGGAGAGAGGATGAGTCAGCTTGAGGCTGGTATGAAGCTGACTAGTGTCCTCTCCCACTTTCAGTTCTTGAGTCCACTTGGAGGTTCTTGCTTCCACTTGGAGATTTGGAGCCTCTTACTCATCACTAGGCGAATTCCTTGATGCAAGTGTCATTTTGGAAGCTTCCTAGGCATTGACACCTTGAAGAATGAACTTGCCACTTGTCCAAACTCGCCCAGCGCAGGTAGCCTTTGTTGGAGTTGACATTCAACGCAGGTAGACAGTGTAGCAGTTGACATTCAGCGCAGATGCTCAGTGGAGCAGTTGACATGATCCAGAATTAGCTTGTTTTTGAGTGTTTTCAGGTGGAGAACTTTTGTGAACTGCTGTGGTTAGTTGGCCTTGTTCCTCTAGGGGCAGGAACAACATGTTTAGGGACTTTGGATCCCTTGATTATGGACATTTCATGCTCAGTGATGCAAGGCACAAAAATGTCTATAACACCATGGTCAAGGTGTGATTCATCTTACCTATTGCACATGGGGGTGCAATGGGCGAGAGTAGACAAATGGAAGAGGCAGTTTGCTAGGTGGAGACCCAGAGAATCTTCTAGAAACTTCTCATATTACACTTGCCTCTCTAAATTCACCCAGGGATGAGTAAGAGATCATGAAATGTCCAAGTGGAACCAAGAACTATCAGTGAAATGACACTAATCAAAATCCCAGAAGCTAACTCATCCCCCTACAAATATCTATATATGGATCCCTCATCCTAGAGATCCAGAGGCTCGAATTTTGTATTTTTGTAAGGAAGTGCTGTTGGTTTCTCTGTGAAACATTGTAGTGTTGGGTGATCTAGCTTTTCATGAGGTGAAGAGGGCTTTCATGTCGGGAGGATGGAACTGGGTTAGACCACTGGGTTGTAATCCTCTCTTCTACTACTTTTATCAATAAAGCTATTTGTGTTTTCCTCCATATTCTTGTATATTTCTGAATCTTGTATTGGTGTATGCATTTGTATGGTTAATACACATCTGATCCTATATTTTTTATGGTTATAGATCTCTGTGCTTTGATGGTATTATGCTGATTTGACTCTACAAGTGTTCTTTGAAGCCGGACAAGTGAGGAAAGAGTGGCGAAGCTCTGTCAAAGTGGGGAGGAAACAAGCAAGGAGCCAAGCGAAAGACTGAGGTTGGTACTCTCTGCTTCTCTCTCATCTATCTCTCATAAAGGAAAACACAAGTAACTTTAGTTTGTTTGTTTCTAAGATGGCTACCCATCTTAGTGGGACTAGCAGCTCTGAATGGAAACTAGTTTTCTCGATAACAAAATGGTGACTCCACTGGTGAACGAATAGTTTGAATATTATTTACTGTTTTTTGCTTTATAAACTACAGACGGAGCCTGAAGTTAAGCCAGCTAGCCTTCGAATTGCTTTTGCTATACAACTACAAAGTAGATCAACGTTGCTTCAGTCAATCTCTGGGTTAGTTTATGAACTGAACATCTGACTTGCAAACATCCTAAGTGCCCTGGTGGTAGCTCAAATAACCTCATTAGATCAGCCCCTATACTTTGTGTTTACTGTCTATCATTAGCTCAGCCTAAATCCCTGAACTTAGCTGCAAACTGTGAGTGAAAACCGAGCTCAGTCTCATCCCTGGACCATCACACTGTCTCTCATTGGCAACCTGGATGCATCACACCTCCCGTGTGTTGTAGGTGAGATGCATCCCTGTTTCCCTGTGTTACAGGTGCGATGATTGAATGAGACTATTTCTGCCTCCAGATTTTGGTTTTTTCTTCATTGTTTTCAGCTCTATTCAGTACTTTTGCTGTCTATGATCAGTATATCACTGTTGAAACCTTCTTCCTTTGCATTATTCAGCCTCCATTGATAAGGAATTGTGAATGTTTTTTATGTATTTTTCATCATTTACAGTCCTCCTTTGCAAAAAGTAGCTTAATCGAACTGTTGTCTTTTGATTTGAAAGTGTCGCAAGTATCGTTTTCAGTCAAAGAAAAGAGTGTCGTAAAGTCTTCCTCTTTTAGATAGTTGATTACACTTTTGCTATTGTATTTGATTTGAACCATCAATTCTTTAAAGTGTCGAAAGCAATTTTCAAGTCGAAATTGAAAGTGTCTTCTTAGTCTTCCTTTCATTTTTGACAAGAAATTGCTAAAGTGTCGCTTTGAGAAAAGATAGTTCAGATATGTACTTCGTTTTCTTTTTGTCATTCTCACATTAAGGATATTGAAAAACAAATACATGCATGTGCATTTTCATTTAGACTACATGCAAAAATTGATTTAGGATATTGCATCTTAGTGTGTGCTCTCTGCTCTATGTTGAAAGAATTTTACTTCTCTTTCCTTAGTAGCTAGGATTTTCATTGCAAAAAGAAAGTAAACGACTGTTTATCATCTTAGATTGCATATTTAGGAATTGTATATCTACATCACGTGGTGAACCTTAAAGGAAATCTTCTTAAGAAAGACCAACTGTAAAATAAACTTTAATGAACATAAAAACGCTTTGGAACCTAACGCACAACATCTAGAAGTCTAGGCTAGAGACGTATTCCAGCATCGTAATGCCTTCTAACGATCATTTTCATCATAGGTTGGGTGATTCCTCCTCCTTGATAGGACAAGTGCCAGTACAGACTTGTGCTCCCACGTACCATCGATTATATATTGGGAGAACACAATAGGCTATATCCTTTATCCTTAGAAAGTCATGTCTGCTGCCCTATCGATCGCAATGCACTAAACACAACATTCAGGAAGATTGACTGCCGTACGTAAAAAGTATTCTGCAGTTTTGTGATTGGTTTGGTAATCCCTCTGTCTAGATTTCCAGAGTAGTCATTTTCATTGCTTTTCAGACTCCTTAAAAGAAAATGTCCATCTGAGCACTTGTCACTTCAGGCTCATTAAAAATCGAAGGCGACTAGAGTCATCTTTGTATTTTTCTCGACTCTTTAAAATTGAAAAAGCAAGTTGTGTCAAAGCGTCATAAAAATTATTTTAATCGGAATAACATCACTATTCCCTCATTGGTCTCAAGTTGAGAAAATGGAATCCACCGATCAAGGATTCCCCTTGGGGGAATCCTATTCCTTTCTCTTCTTGGGGAGATGTTGGTGCTCCACATATGGCTACATTGTCCCTTCCAGGACTCACAATTGGCCTGCCAGTATGGCTTTTCTTGACCTTTGTCATTCAAAACACCGTAATTCCTCAACAATTAAATCAGCAACTAGATGATACTGAAGTTGCTCCCCCACCTTACAGTTCGTTTGTTTCTCCCTCTCCTTCTTCCTCTTTGCTTGGCGAAGCTAGTAACGCTAAAAACCAAATAACTAAGAAGAAGAAGAAAGGGAAGGAGAAGAAGAAGAAGAATCCAATGGCAAAAGGGGGCAACCATGCATCATCTGGAAAAAATCCACACACTGCACCATCCAATCCTAAATCTCAATGTGTCATTTGCAAAGGATACCACTATCATCGAGATTTTCCTTTCATCCCGTGGATCTTAAGGGATTGGTCTCCCTGCTTGCACAATCCGATGTCTTCAACATCTGACGATCATGTTGAGAGCACACCATCAACTAGTGAAAACAAAGTCAATGGACAGAAAGGAAGATCTAAATTTCCTTGTAGACTGTGTGAAGGCAATCATGCCCTCCACCATTGTCCATTCTTGGATGAAGCTAAAAGAGTCTTGGATAACCATCCTGCTTCATCGTAGCAACTTCCTCCTGGATACAAAAACTCTTGCCGAGTCCATCATTAGTTGAAAATCCAACTGACACACCTTTGTTGTCGGTAAAAGCACCTATCATTGAAGATAAACCCTCTGAGTCTGCACCGGACCAAAGTCAACAGGTCGGGACAGTAGTTGACCTAGTCTTGTGTTTAGAAGGTCCACCTTCAGATGATATAGTCACCAAAGAGAATGAAAACGACACCGTTCAAATTATTTTTGTTAACACAGAATCTGATGAGCATGGGGGCAATCTACCCGTTCCTTTTCACAGGAAGGAAGTTCGTCAGAGATTCCTCAGGCCATTTATTCGGTCCCTCCTCCAAGAAATATAGTCATTTCCTTCGATTGGAATCTACTAGGGAGACCCCGCCTACCATCTAATGTACCATTCCGAATCATAGTACAAGCTTACAGAATGATCATGGCTGGTACTATCATAGCTAAAGGGGCTTCCGTGAGTATCCTTTCCTCAACTGCTTGGAAAGCACTTGGTTCACCATCGCTTCTGCCTGAGATTCGAAATCTTTCAGACTTCAACAAAGGAACCAATCGACCGTTAGGGATCCTTCCAAATTTGCCTATAACTTTGAGAAGAAAAATCGTTCATCTAAATGTGATGGTAGTCCAAGGGCCTCTAGATTACAATCTACTCCTTGGGCATGACTACATTTACAGCATGGGAGCTATTGTTTCCTCACTCTTTCGAGTGATGTGTTTCCCATATGAAGGTAGAATGGTCCAACTCATTGACCAGCTTTCATTCCTCGGTTCAAACATGGCTACTAGTCAAATGCCATCCCTAACTGGTCTTTTTGCACAAGGAATGTCTCATCAACCTCCAGTCCATCCACCTGATGAGCACGAGTGATTCGGTGAATGTGACTAAACCTAGGGGGCATGCGCCCTAGTCTGCTTCGGTAGGAAAACCCTAGATATAAGGTAGGTTTCCGCGTAGGATATATGACTAGTCTGACACACCTGTCCATTTAGGAAAATGGGATTAGACTAGAAAAGGATTCCCTCGTCAAAGGTTATGTGAGTGGAAGCTCCCACCATTCACCTTTGTCTATTTCGATGGACAGAGCCAAGGAAGTGTTTTGTCTGCAAATGCGGACGAAACAACCTTGCTTTAATGCAAGAACTTCCATATGGTAACCTGGAAACTCTACTTCTCTTTATACCTGGGGGCATGCAAACCTTTTGTACGCAAGTGAAAAGTGACCAGCGTAACTCTAACCCCGTAGTTTTTACTAACTTCAACTACTTAAGTTAGGTGATTGGTCTAGTCAACCATTCACCTTTGCCAGGACCAATGGAAACGACAAAGTAAAGGAAAGGTTTCCCGTCGAGAAGCTATCCTACCTAACCTCAGTAGTTCTTTAACCCCTAGGATAGTAGTTGGTCATTCCTAGCTTACATATAAAAGGCTCTGAAGCAAAGTTGCGCATGGGGAAAGCTCCCTAAAAAATGAACCTACTAATGAGAGACATCCTTATTATACAACTGGCACGAGCAATGTTTCTGTAACGTTCAAGCTCATTAAAAAATAAACCTAGTTATGAGCATATGTTCCCCCAGAGTTCAATCTCATTAAAAAATGAACCCACTTTCGGTAAATAACCTTTGTCATCGCATTACTATCAGCTTTTGAGCCTTGGTCGTGTTCTTACCATCACCTCCACTTTTTAGCTGATCATCCACCTCCACCTCCACTTGATTGTTTACCCTTTTGAGGAACAACTGCGATGAGTGATTTTGTTAGCCATATTCTTTACACTGCCATGACTGAAAAGTTCCAAACTTTACCTGGAACCAATTGCTACCTGAAAATATCACTCGTTCCTCAAAGACGAGTCTTTTTTAAGCTCTTTTTAGACTCATAAAATATAAAAAGATTGCTAAGTAATTGGCCTCTCCAGCTCGTTAAAGTTATTGGAAGTGCCATCCCTCCTCTGTATTTTAATATTTTTGGACCTGAGGGATCATTACACAAAAATATCGAGCGCTTGTCTTTTTCGGCTCGTTAAAGTGATCAGAAAAGTCATCCCTTTCGTATTATTTTATACTTTTTCTGATTTAAGGGATTATACTATGGAAAATGATTACTGGAGTTTCCTTTTTGTCTCTTTTCAAACTCTCTAAAACTGAAAAGGACCTAGTTATCTTTGTCATTAAACTCATTAAAACAATAGCGACAATCTTGTCCATTACAGACAAGAGCGAGTTTCACTGTCGCCAGGCTCGCTAAAACATAGCGACAGGTTTGCCCGAAGGGAAAATTATAGAACAAGCATATGTTATCCTCCTCAAGCTTGAAAAAAATAAAGAGGTACTGGTCAGCAATGACTGGGGAAAAAATTGGGAAGAAAACTCGAAGAACTTTATTGGTAGCAGGTCACTCTTGAACATGACACTTTCACTTCATCACCATGATTGAGTCAGGTTGGGTTATTCCGTTCACCGGTCATATCACCATTGGTCCTTCGTACCATCCACTTTTGGGGTTAACTCTACCAATCCATTTCAGTGTCACCGATATGTTCAAGAGAAGTTTCTCAGAGAATTCACCAACCCAGCTAAGGCCTCATCCGCTACAATACCCTCACACTCCAGTTTTCATGACCACCACCCTGAACCTTGTATCATCAGATCATTTTCACCTCCACAAAATCATTTGCTCCATTCCGTGTTGTAGATGTGGGATTCATTAAGGCCCTCCTACGACGGGTCACTTCTTGTCGACATCAACTCATTATCCAAGAAGTCGACTTAGGAATAACCCTTTCAGTACTTTGAAGCTTGCATGCCTCAATGGCATGTTTCTCACTTCCGGCGATAAGTTTACATCAATGGCCTTTGACCGAAAGATTTTGCATGGTGTTCGACATCGACTCATGTATTCACACCGTGTGAATTGTACTGTAGCATGAGGGTCATTATCATTATTAGTGATTCCTCTCGCACCTTTTAACAGCTTACATCATTGGCTGGTAATTAGGCAATGTCTTTCCATGTTCGACACCAGAACATCTTTTCACATGGATCGACTTGTACTCCGGGCGAAGATAGAATGAGTTTGAAGACCCCGGATCTAGTTTCATACATCCGGGCTATGATATATTCAGGAAAATAAAGACATCAAATGTACATCATAGCTGCACAGATAATCATCCAAGCCAAGGGATGATGGCTCTACCAGAATCATTAGTCTGCCACATAGATGGTTGTCTATCTTATGTACATGAAAATGAATTTATAAAGCTAAGCATGGGAATGCCCACCTTAGCTAGATCATGAAATATTATGAAGATAATGTATTGTATTGTATCTTATTACAGGTCACCTTCTAGTTTGAAAAACCTTGGATCCTCATGATAAAGCATTTCAACCGACATCAGAATATTTACGACCTCATGCTTTAGGGGGCAATTGTTATAGACTTTTTTGGGCACTGCAACCCCAATCACATATGTCCATAAACCAAGGGCTTCTAAACACCTAAAAGTGTTGTTTCATACCCTAAAGGAACAAGGTCAGTTGATTACATCATTTCCTAGAAGTTCTCCCTGAAAAACTACTCAGAACTGGTCAAAACTGGACCATCTCACCTGCTCCATGGTTAAGGTGTGATGCATATCACCTATTGCACATGGGGGGTGCGATGCATACTGAAAATCCCTTCTATAGGGTGTGATGGGCACGAGTAGACAAATGGCAGAGGTAGTTTGCTAGGTGGAAACCCAAAGAATCTTCTAGAAACTGCTCATATGACACTTGCCTCTCTGAATTCGCCCAAGGATGAGTAAGAGATCATGAAATGACCAACTGGAACCAAGAACTATCAGTGAAATGATACTAATCAAAATCCTAGAAGCTAACTCACCCCCCTGCAAATATCTATATATGGATCCCTCATCCTAGAGATCCAGAGGCTCAAATTTTATATTTTTGTAAGGAAGTGCTATTGGTTTCTCTGTGAAACATTGTAGTGTTGGGTGATCTAGCTTTTCATGAGGTGAAGAGGGCTTTCATGATGGGAGGATGGTGCTGGGTCAGACCACTGGGTTGTAATCCTCTCTTCTACTACTCTTATCAATAAAGCTATTTGAGTTTTCCTCCATATTCTTGTGTATTTTTGAATCTTGTATTGGTGTATGCATTTGTATGGTTAATATACATCTGATCCTCTATTGTTTATGGTTATAGATCTCTATGCTTTGATGGTATTATGCTACTTTGACTCTACAGGTGTTCTTTGAAGCGGGACAAGTGAGGAAAGAGTGGCAAAGCTCTGTCAAAGGTGGGAGGAAACAACCAAGGAGTCAAGCAAAAGACTGAGGTTGGTACTCTCTTCTTCTCTCTCATCTATCTCTCATAAAGGAAAAAACAAGTAACTTTAGTTAGTTTGTTTCTAAGATAGCTACTCGTCTTAGTGGGACTAACAGATCTGAATGGACACTAGTTTTCCCGATAATAATAAGACCCTGTGGTCTCACTTGATGCTTCAACCATCATATCTCATTGTTGTTCTAAATCCTTCTTATGATTTAGAAATTTTTCGATGGTGTCTTCTTCAATCTCCTTAAGCCCTTCACTTCGTTGCTTGATATCCTTCTCCAACTGTATATGAGACCTATCTATCTCATCTTCTTTCAGAACATAGTTTATATTATGCTTGTCTTCCTTCTTTATGACAATATCAGAAAATTGTCCTTCTTTACATGTTTCACCTGCATACATACACAAATTGTAAGATTTAAAACCATGTGACCCTTTGGCTTCACATGAAGGTTCGGTCTTCAAGTCTTCATCTTCATTCTCTCCCAGAATCTCTCCTTGTTCTAGTTCACAAATAGACTCTTCCATTCCTAACTCAACTCCCTTGAGTTTTCCCATTAGCCACTTCACTTGCTTTTTTTGTAGCCTTCTTTGTATCTCATGCCACTTTACTGGCTTCTTTCTCAAGACCCAACCTTGTCTCTAGATTTCCTCAAGTATTCTCCTTAATGCATCGAGTTGTTCTTTTAACTTAGAAATCTATTTTTCAATCTCCTCTTGACTCATCCTCTTGCCATTTGCCTTGGCATCCTCTTTCCTCATCATTCTTTTGTTGTGGCATCTCTCTGAACCTCTGTTATGACTATCAGTAGTCATCTTATTCTCTTCTTTCTTCATGAGCTCCTCTACAACAAGCCTCTGGAATAGCTAGTCCTCCTTTTTGCAACCTTACCTCACTAAGCTCTCCTCACTCAGTCTTTTGGTAAGCACGGGTCCGCTATTTGGAACCTCCTCTTGAGCAACAGCTTTGCTCCTTCTAGGCTTCTACAATATTTCACTCTCTCTTGAGAATACTTCAGCTATCCTCTCTGTACAATCTCTTGTTGGATTTCTCAAGTTCACTGCCACTTTTCCTTTAGAGTATTCTCCTTACTCTCTCTTCAAGAACACATATGGTTCTCCTCTCATAGATTCTCTTGCTGTCCTTTTCCGAGATGCTTCATCTGCAACCACAATCTTCAATTTTAATTTGAAACAAAACATACTATCCTACCTCCAAGATCTATGTATGACCTTGTTTCACCATTCTTCTTCACTTTGAATGGATTGTCCTCTGTTTTGTCTCCAAGTCCTCTTTCCTTCAGAACTTGCATTAAGCAATCTTTCTTTCTCTTTTCTTCAAGGAATCCTCTATTCCTGTCTACTCCAAGCCTCTGTTGGAATTGCTACAGTCTTCCAAGAGCTTCAAAAGTTCCCTTACAGTCTGTTGCTGTATTATCTATCATTCATCAATTAACTTATGCACCTGGCCTTCTTCTGTGCAAACTCCCTTTCACAGAAATATTTCCCCACTATGATTTCAATTTTCTCTGATTACAAATCTGCTCTTATACCACTAATGATGTAGGGTTACCCCTGCACATACCCACAATATGCATAAAAATGCATAAATACATTGTCCCAGGTGTTTGACTCTTCAAAGGAGTCAAAACTTCAAACCATAAATCGTTAAGGCCCCTTTATCACAGTCCCTTTATATCAGAACCCAATCACAATGCCAAAATCTCCTATCGGGACTATATCAACCCTCGAGCCTTGATGTAATACTTTGATTAAATCATTTTCATTAATATTCTTCTCGGGACATTTAAACACTTCTAAACCTTCATATGACCCATATATATGTATATATATATATATATATATCTATATATATATATATATATATATATATATATATATATATATAGATATATATATATATATATACATATATATACTTTCCCTTTCAAACCCTTGGTTAATATATGTTTCTCGTATGAAATGCTCTATCAGTGTTATTTCGTTCTAAACCTCTTTTATAAATGAATTATATGCATAACACACCTTTTTTGCCTTTCGTACAGCCTCTGCACACTTTCCAAGGATTTCCTTTATCACAACCGCAATCGGGTTTTTCACTATTAGCGGGTCTTTACTCCATAAAATGGAATAACACTATCACAATCACAATCGGCGATTCCAATACTCCCTCGCTAAGATCTTCCTATTGAATACTTGTGATACGATAAGCCCGTGGACCCAATACATGATAGAAACCTCCCCTATAATATTTCTGATCCGAATGTCACACTTCGGACTTTGGCACTTCAAAGGGCTAGTCCCTCTCCACTCAAACACTGCGATGCGATACTGGTTGCAGACCTGATAAGGGTATCAGCCATACTTAATAAGATTTCAAGTCCAGAACTCGATTCTGACTAAGTTTTTCATGGGTTTCCAGTGTAAACAAGAGTTTCCGCCTGTGGAACTTAATCAATACATAAATTGAAAAAACCCCGTTGAACCGCTGTGATTCGACCTGGGTCATTGGTCTTCGAGATCTAACGGTGCCTGTGCATCAGTTCTTCAATTCCTCCACAATTTTTTTTTACATAGAATTTACGCTTTTCCCTCAAGGTTCTTCAGTGATTTGAATTTTCATCAAGGTTTCTCTTTTTGCCTCTGTTGCTCAACTTCTTTGAGCTTAACTTCACTCCTTCTCTCCAGAGCTTCACTCTGCTTCTTCAATTGGATTCTAAGATCCTTTTACGATTCCTCTGAATCACTCTGCTCTCTTTATGCGTTCTATAGAACTCTGTCTGCAACCTGTTACAGAACCTATGAGTTCACACCATAATCAATCATAAAACACTCGATTCACACACTCTGACACAGTTAGGAATAAAACTTTATATATATATATATATATATATATATATATATATATATATGTGTGTGTGTGTGTGTGTGTGTGTGTAAAAACAAAGTTTAGATCGGAGACTTCTCCATCTCGCACAGGCCTGTTCTTCAATATCAGTGGCCTCTGTCTTTGACTCTACCCATAGGCTTACATATATGCTAGGAAGTTATATTGAACTAATCCTGGTTTGTTTCCTATATCTACTAAACTGACTCCTAAATCCTATGTTCACTATGTCCACTATGTCCACTTCTAATCTCCTATTTAATTTGTAATAGCTCTCCTTAGTTCCTCGAATCATGGGACTGTTTAAGAGTTATTTTTGATTTTGAACTCTTTTGTCATTACTCCCACTTATGTCCTCCTTATTTGAGAGCATTTACAAGATATCTCACACATCTAATTTCATTCCTATTTTAATCACTCAAAGCCTAATATTACATCAATTTATCACTTAGGAATCCAAATTCCTAAAAGTATATGACCCCCTATGTCTACTTAATTACAATGATTTTTTCTTGGGTGAATGCTCCTGCATCAGTCCCACAATAGCATTGCTCCTAAAGTGCTTTACTAGCACACTGCTGTATGTTTCAATTCCTCTCACTGTTATTGTTGCTAATCCTTGTAGCCAGTTCCAACCACCCAACCGAGAATTTTCATGCTTTCCGGTACCAAGCACATAAGTACCATTAGATTCAAAATAAGTTGAAATAAATTCACATTATACCTCATTGGTGACCCATCAATAAAGTGCACCTACAATTTTTCTCACTTCTTATCACATCAAATCGAACTAGTTGTTTGATCAAATCATCACGAATAAACATATCACATCCACTAAGATCAAAACATAACCATCATAAATCAAAATCATGAATGACATGCAATCATCATAAACAATAACCATAGATCACATGTAACCATCATAAATTAGAATCATAGATCACATGCATAACACAACCGAAATAAAATACTAATAATTATCCTTTAATTGATCCTTAATTTTTCCTTTGTTCTTTTTGTACACACACTAGATCGATTTCCACACTCAACAAGCACCCAATGCCTTCGTTTCTCTTCAATAACATACACTTACACAATTTACATCAAAACATGTACATCCACAGACATCATACAACATCACACAATACTTTACCTACACCCAGCATACAACACAACATAATACATGTACTACATAGAGTACAACACAACGCATACACATGTCACAATACCACAACTACACAATGCACATACATAGTACTGCATGTCGACAACACAACATGTATGACATGCACACAATACCACATGTAGACCAGTACCATATGTATAGCGTGTACACACCACCTGCACAACGTGTGCACAACATCACATGTACACGGCACCACCTGCACAACGTGTATAGAACACCAAATGTACACCACACCACATGTACAATGTTTACATAATACCACATGTACACATCACCACATGCACTACATGTACACAACACCACATGTAGAATCATACACACAACACTATATGTACATAGCATCACATGTAAAACATGCACACAACACCATATGTACATAGCATTGAATATACAACATATACATAATACTATATGTATACAACACCACATATCCAACATGTGCACAACACCGTATGCACACAGCACCACATATCCATCATGCCCATAGTACAATATGCACAAAACATCGCATAACCAACATGTAGATAGCATCGTTTATACCCAACACTGCATATGAAATATGCACACAACACCTTATACACAATAGGCACTCAACACCATAGGTACAAACAATGAATATACAATACAAACAAAATATACAAAATAGTAGCACTGCACATCCAAAACCACATTGTCTCTAGTAATCAAGCTTGCTTCCAATGTGTTTCTGCCATCCATGCTTATCTTAGCATGCCGCAGATCACACTATTTTCAATCCGTTGATGCTTCTCTCAACATTACCTATCCATAACGTAAACATAGGCATAACATAAAAACATAATATCAACTCATATCCACATGATATTGACCTCATAAATTTGTTGAAGCTACTCTTCCCACATGATTCCCCATAACACCAGGAACTTTTTTCATGCCATTCACCTACATAAGAAATCATTCCTCCATAACAATGATCCCTGGGAACCCTGTCAGACACTAACATATATATATACATACATACATATATATAACATTAGCATAAAACAATCATGATCCATGATGACCCTCTCAAACATGACATACATACATACATACATACATACACACACATGTATAAATATAGACATCAACAAAATCATGTTCACACTCTATTTATCAGATATCATATGCTTAAGGTTAGGATAACTTCCTTTATCTATTCACAACATTAAGACCAATAGTTGCCAACCTAGCCAAGGCATTTGACGCATGAAATCCATTTATTGTGTCTTTCATGTTACCTTTCTCATGGATGTGCTGCCACTGCAGATTTACGAGAAGGTAACCAACTAGTCCAACCGACTATCATATTCTTACCTTTAGTTTCCCTTACTCATGCATTGAGCTTCATACGAGCCTTGTTGGGCATCACACAACTCTCCCCGAGCTCAGTTAACTTCCTCCTTCCCAACAAATTCCTAAGACCCTCAAAACATAAAGGAAAGAACAAGAAACAAACAAGAAGAAAACCATGAGACACTAATAGCAACATGACACCACAAACAAAGTGGCAAGGCCTTGCACTAGACATAAAAGAAGCCACAAATTAGGCACAATAAATCACAAAGGACCAAAATCACAAGACTCCTAACAAACACCAGGACTAATCCCATTGGTTCCCAATGCTTCCATGGGAAATCTCAACACATAACTGTCAGTGCATAAATAAATATACAAAATACCAATTACCTTACCTTGTTATGATAGACACACTTCCTTGTAATTGAGCACATCCATGCCATCTCTCAAGGGACTCCAATTCTCTTGAAATATCCAACTATAACTAGAAACCAATTGTTATACATTTCAAAGACATGTTCATAAATGCTAGCACATATCCACGTTATGTCAGACAAAATCAAGGTTGAGAAGAGTTCCCGTTTCCATGCAGAGAACTCATTTTGTTGGAACTATCGCTTCCAAACATTGTTAAAGGAATTCTTACCTAATTCCTTCCTTTTACCTTTTTCCTTTTTGTAATTGATTCTTACTATGTGCTATCACATCACCCAAATATTAGTTATATAAACACATCAACTATTACCTTGTCATGCTAATTCCAAGCATGTTGCCCTGCAATTGTTTACACATGTCAACCACATGTTCCAAGGAACAAAAAAACAAGTGTATTAATTGAAATCAACCTTTTCCAAGACTAATAACCATGTCATAATCAACTAATAGTCAAAATCATCATACTACAACTACCACACACTTACACTCAAGTACATATTAGTTGTCTTAACACATAATGTGTTAGTAAAACCATCTTAAAACAAGATCATTTCTTCCTGCAATATTAAAAACAAATACTCATGCCATGAAATTAATCAACATTCAAACAACAAATAAATGACATAATAGACACCAAACACTCAAACACCAAATATATGACAACCAAACATTCAAGCACCGAGTAAATGACATAAGAAAACACATACCTTAATGTATCCCAGAGGAGGCTATCTTTTCTGCAAAATCAATCTAGATTAGCATGATACAACTCAAAAACACATCAAATAAAACATAAATAAGTTCATTTTATCCATAACAATAGCTAGCTAACTACATCATAAGATCATAAACAATTTTCATTCATTCATAACAATCACATATGCACAATCATTCTAGATTAGTACAACACAATATCACAAATACGTCGGCTCATACATAAATATTGTAACCATAACCATCTGCATAGGATAATATAGGTTAGCACAATACATATAACATAGAAAAATTAACTACAATTAACATAACCATCATGCATACGATTGCAATGCATGTAACAACAAGTTACTATCATTCAAGGCTATGCAACATATATGCATATAACCACTTTGATTAACTAACATCTATCATACATGTAACGACAACAACCATAGACTAACAAACTTGTACATGACCTTAATTATTATAACAAGTATTAACCTATATACCTCCATACCTACCATACAAATATGTATGACGATCTTCTCTTGCCCAAAATTCTAGTGTTGTAACCTCGCTTTGATGACATGTGTCTCTTACATCATACCAACCAACAAATCAGCATCATAACATACCAATAGCATGATGATGACAAAAGACCAAAAAAATTACCATCACAATGCATCTCTTACCTACTATACGTGCATAATCATGACCATGATAATGCATGCAGAAGAACATATAGAAGTTGACTAGCATGACAAATCCATATACAATCGACATGCATTCATGATGGCGACATTCAACAACAAAAACAACATCAAATTTTACATGGTGACACAAATGAAACCATGACTAATTCCATTCATACAAAACAAGCACCTAAACCACAAGAGTGAAGAACACATATGCAACCGATATGTATGCATGACCAACTCACACCACCCATCCAGTCCAAGGGGTGAACCATCCTCTAGTACCACTCTGTAAAACTATCCTCCCGCACTTACTCAAGTTAATCGATCTGATGGGCTAAACATGTAATGCAAGGCTAATATGATCTTATTCAATTCCCCATGTAAATTTAAGGAAGTGGAACCAACAAAATACAACAAATATGACCTTCTACACATGTTACAGAACCTTCAGGAGCCAACCAACACTTCCAAGTGACAAACCCTTGAGGTAAATTGATATTTTATTGACATAGAGCCTTATTCGCTCCCATGAAATGGGCATCATGTAACTGGGACCCTCCATTCACTCCCACAACAAGGGCATTCCAACAAATGCAGATAATTTTTAGCCAGTTTTGAGCCTTGTGACCCTGAATTTTGTGCCACGTTTTCAGGGCGAAGACTTAGGCCACTACCTAGAACTCCATTTAACTTCTAGAAATGAAAAGTAACACTGAAACAATGATACTAATGCAAATACTTGAACAAGGACTATTGGCATTATTGTCATTGATGGAAAAGGAACACCTATGTGAATCTGAATGTTGAGCTTGGGATGTTGAAGCAGAATGTTGGCTTATGTTGTTGTATGCATATGATGAGCGAAAATGTTGCTCAAAGGCTGATTTATGTTGAATTCTAGATTGATTGAAATGAAGAAGTTTGAAAGTTATGTGAAGTGAAAAGGTTATGATAATGAATGTGAATGAGGAGCATTGTCAAATGGAACGAAAAATATTGAAACACAAGTTGGAAAAATATATGCTTTTATTAATAGAAAAATGTATGATACAAATCTGATTTGTCTCTTGTAATCATTACTACTTGAGCTATTTTATTTCAGCTCTATTTTATATTACAAAATTTCTTTCAGAACTAAAAATGAAGGGACAAGTGTATGAGGAGTTTTGGAAGCCCAAGAGACAATGCTTCATTTCATATTCCTACAAAGAATACAAACAACCCATATGGCTTTCCTATAAATCATACAATGTGGAATGGAAAGAGAACTTTTTGAAGAAAAAACCTACATAAGTGGACGAGAAACAAGGAAAGAGATGCAAAGTGAAAAGGAGAAGAAGTGCAATAGTAGACTTGATAACAGAACTGTAAATGAGGTAACCAACATTTGTAACATGATGTTGTGATTGAGATATTTTTGTCCCCTTCTATGTTGTAGCTTGAAAAGGAACAGGTTGTAGCATGTTCAGGTAGGAGCCTCCTGTGGGTTGTAGCCTGCAAAAAACTTGTGGGAGTTGGAGCTTCCTTCGAGGTAGGAGCCTCTTGTAGGTTGGAGCCTACAAAAATATGATGTAATAAGGAGTAGTATCTTGCCTTCACATCACTTTTAGCCTAAAATTCATGGTTTTCTCCCTTCAGGGTTTCCACTTATATCTGGTGTCTTCATGTGTTTATTCTTGCATGTTGTGTGAATGTTTTGAATTCTTGATAAATAAATCTGCAAACTTCTCTCCTTGAAACCTGCAAAAGGAATTCAATAATAATTGAGCACAAACATGAATCATTCACTGCATAAGAAGAAGATAAAGTTGAGAGAAAATAAATAATTTGAATTACTAATTCACACCCCCTTCTTAGTAATTCCTAGTCATAAATATCAATTGGTATCAGAGCCAAGTTCATTCAGTAGCAATATAACAATTTGAAGGAGGCCCTAAGTTAGTAAAATGGATAGTAAAGAAGGATGCTCAACATATAAGGCCCCTCTATTTACTGGTATAAACTATGCCTTCTAGAAAGTAAGAATAAAAACATATTTAATGTCTCTATGAATAGAAGTTTGCGCTGTAGTTGGCTTATGGGGACCTGACCCAGGTTCAAGGTTAGTTTTCTAAACAAATCCCTACACTACTGACCCTTCCAGCCTCAACCCGTAGAGCGCGGATTGAAGTCTCATTCGAAGCAGTATGGGGGGATGCTGGAAACAAGTTTCCACACCCTTGAGATGGATGTGATGTTAGTTTATTCCAACTATATCTGCCTTCGTGCAAGTTGGTTATCCCTCTGTTCTACCATTTAGTACCTTTGTGAAATGTTACAATTGACTTTCATGTAGCCCTAACCAGGGGTTGATCTGCTTTTGCGCTGCTAGGGAAGCGAACTGTGATATTTCCCAAACTACGCTAAGTATCTTACTTATCTTCTTAACAAATCTTAGTTAGCTTCGCATAAATAGATGTTCTTACTTGCGTTCACTTAACCAATACAACTATACACATTCGCGCATCACATAAGTATTAGAACTAAAATTCATACCCAATATAACAGATGAATAAACAGGAAATAAAGACAGAGAAATTATAGAACACTTCTCTTTATTGATAATTCCAGATGATTACAGACTTGACTTGCCTTGCGCACTTAGTTGTAGGGGTCCGCGTACTCAGCTACAGACTTATAGGCCTCTACACACTCAGTTGCAGAGCCTCTACCTATGATACAACCAAAACTTAGACTTCCACTCCAAAGATATGACTCAATGCTTCGTCATTGATTAGTTTATAGATTGATGCCTTAACTATTTAGAGATTTGCTCTATTAATACAATCCCATGGTCTACGGACCATGGGTAGATCTTTTACAACTAAAATTACATTATCAAAATAAGGGTGGACAACCCTATGACATTTTAACAACTATGCACTTCGTGACCACAAAATGCGAAGTATTTACATTAGGATTACAAAATTGGACCAAAATATGTGCTTTAAGCCCCAAAACTACCCTTGGGGGATCCCGCGCCCAAAAGACCCCCAACAAAAACATCGTCACTCACCCTCGAGTCACTTTGTAGGTGCAGAGATCTTAGCGTGAAGACCTCCTAGATCTGTTTGGATCGCTGCAACTTCGGTAGTGCACTAAGCGACTTCCTGCTGAAATTCCTCCATGCGGTGTTCGATGACCGCCGCTGCTGAACTGTTGCCCTGAATCCTCTGCTGAGTTGCTTGTAGTTGCACGAGCTTTTCTTCAATGGAGGTTGTAATTGTATAAGCCTCATTGATCCATGGTTGTGGGTTCGCTTTTAAGACTGCTTCCTTATGCTGAGCAACATCCACCTGTTCCTTGAGAGCCTTTGCCTCCTGCATCCTTGTAAGCCTCTATGTAACAGAAATTGTCTCCGCGGTCCCTTTTACTTTGTCATACTTCTGTTGTGGCTCACACGCCTCTGTCTCTAGGCACTCTACATTTGGGTCCTCCTGCAGGGTGGTTAGGACCTTGAATGATTGTTCGAACAACTGCATGGAGTCTGCCACTGCATTGTCAATCATTGTTGTTGCTGCTCTAATAGAAGTGATTTGTTGTTCCTTTATTTCCAGTGGAGTTGAAGGCAGAGCTTTCAACTGCAGTTTTATGATCTGTAGGTTTAGCTCCAGCTAAACCCTAGCCATCTCTACTCTAGCATCGCATACCCCTATGGCCAATTTGTGGACGTGCGCTACCAATGGTTCTTCTGCCTGAATTTCCAACTCCAAGACCATTCGGCAGGCTTCCTCTACAACTTGAATTATCTTCCTATTCCGCTTCAATACCTCATTGCGCTATAGGCCCAACTACTTAATGTTGATGCACTGCTCGCTCATCACCTGCAATGCGAGACTCTCCCTGGCTCAAAGTTCTATGGTGACTCCATCTTGTAAGAGGTAGAGCGTCTCTTGAGGGAGCACGACCATATTTAATCTGACCCCTTTCAAACTATTGACCGTGGCCCTGTCAACCTCCTTCTCTGTAGTAAGTGCTCGCATCTGGTAGCACTATCATGTCAGTCACCCTTGTGCGCAACATCTCCTCAGCAGCTGCAATGCCGATCGCGAGGCTAGTGCACACTGTGCTAGCCTGTGGAGTGCATACGTGCAATTCCTGCAACTCTATTTTGAGAGCCCCCAGTACTAGCTACTATTGTTCTTCAAATTGTTGGAGGGCCTTTGCGACATCCCTCACCATTATGTCGATGTCATGCAAATCCCCCTTAGTGAGGGTGATTGGGTCGAATGACGTTTTGGATGCCTTGGTTTTCTTCCGTGGCATTGTCTGCTCTTGTGGTTGTGGATGCTTGAGCTAGGTGGACATCATCTATGGGTCCATGCCAGCCTGTTCTATGTCTGTCTCTAGTTTGGGTGAAGGTGACTTCTATCCTTTGCACTCTTCTTCTCCTGTTTTTTGTTGTTCCACCAGCTTCATGACGTCGTGTGCTGCCTAAGACTTACCCTCTGCTTCCTCTTTCCTACACTTCTCGGCCAGTTGTGCCATTAGAAGCTTTGTCTCTTCCTTCTTGCGCTACATAGTGGACTTATCTATTTCCATCGCGGAGCCAGCTGGAGCGTGCCACTTCGGTAGCCAAGACTCAGGATTGCAAATATTACATTGTCGGTCGCAAGGTATGGTAAATAATGCCACGTCTTCGTAGCGTCCTTCCATGCCCTGATGAAGACATGGTGGAAATCTTCTTTGAACTCTGCAAAGCTCTATAAACTATTGTACACTGTGGGTGACAACCGCAGCTTGCGATTGATCCCCATCTAGATATTCATCTCCATTAGCATCCAAAATATCTAGCTCTCCTTTATCGGTTGCACATCCCTGGTTGCCCACAACGAAGCATACTTCACTGCCTCTGGAAGGTCTTGCGCGACCGATGGGAACTAGCAATCTTTGAGCAACTCACATTCCCCCAGTACTATCGGTAATAAGAGCCATGCATAATGAAATGTTTTCCCCTACTCCTGTGCTTCGCGACAATTCACAAGGAACTTGCTGCATAGATAGTTCACACAGTTGAACTGGACTCCTTCTACGCATTAGGCCACTAGTGCAACCACTGGCGTGTGCACCTCATCTCCGCGGCACTTCCACATCACCTTCCCTACCAATATTTGTGTCGTGACCTTGACTGCAGGTTTGTTAATGCTAGAGATGGCATACCCTCTTTTTTCTTCTCTAGCTTGAACTTCTTTTTCATTTCTTCCGCATGGGCCAAGTCACCACCTTTTCCCTCTGAAATGTTGGCTAGATCCTCCCCTTAGTAAGGCAGCCATGTAATTCTATTAATCAGATGGTTTGTGATGGGGATGGGCTCCTCCAGCCACAAGAACCCATCATGAACTAGGAAGAGCAGCTGCCTGATGATGAAGATGGTCACTAGGGCGCGGTGGTAGTGCAACACCTAGAGCAGGTTTAGCAATCCTACTTTCTTTACACCTTTGAGCCATGTGCGTGGCTCCAATTGAATTGTCCCAACAGTCTCGCCGAACCTCTGGTGCATTAGATTCATAGTCACTAAATGTGGTAACTTCTCGTGGTCTACAAGGTCCTAATCTTCAAATTTCAACATGGGAACATGCCCCAAGTGCAGCGCTTCAAAACTAATATCATCTGGGAGTAGCGAATTTTGTAAAGAGCTCTTGCTCTCATCTATATCCTTTAGTACCTTGGCTTTACCCTTGCACGGAGGAACATATTTTGGCAGCCTGGTGATAGGGTCCGCACCCTAGGTTTCGACTTCCATCTCTACATCCTCCTCCTCCACCAGGACTTCTTCAAATTCTTCCTCCTCGGCCTCCGAATTAATTGCCTTCCCCTTTTTCTGCAATGTGAGCTTGGTCCTCAGTGGATTTCTGCGCAAGATGTGCATCGGGATCATGGCCTACTTATCCTTCTTAGGTTTGAGTGTTTGTAGTGATTTAGGTACCTCAACAATTATTCTTACGCTCTTTGGGGCTTCTACTTCCGCAATTTCCTTTGCGGCTTTCGTGGGTGTTGACATCATTCTAGTTAGGAGGTCGTGCATCTCCTTCGACAATGTTTCAAACACTGAACTTGCTCTCAAAGCCTAAAAGTTTGCAAGGTCGATACACAGTTGATAGCGTAATAGCTCAGTTCTCAAAATGCCAAGTTTTTTTCGCTAGACAACCATTCATAATTTATAGGGACTTTTGAATTTGAATTCGACCATTCACCCCACATTCGGTCCATTAATGCTACATTTGTCATAAGGTTCACCTTAAATGCCTACCGCCCACTCCATTTGGCCTAAAACAAACCATCAAATCATGAATAGCGACTATAATAGTCACTTTCTGGTAGACCTGCATGCCAGCGCAACTGTCTTCTCGTTGTCACAGACCCTATGACACTTCGCTGCTTCACGTAGTCCTGACATTGCGCAACTCCCAGGAACTGTAGTTTATAGTCCCGTGGCTCGTTTCAGTTGCCTGGAGTGCTAAGACTGTGCTTTGGTTAGCTAGTTAGATGGCTAAACCACCTGTGTATGGCTTTAAACAAGTTCCATTCACTTTTCGTGGGAAGGGATCTCCATTTAACTTAACCAACTGTACCACACCACCATTGGTAATCTCGTTAATAACATATGGCCTCAACCAATGCATTATGAGTTTCCCTGGAAATTTATCAAACTTACTGTCATATAATAGCATCAAGGCATTCACCTTCAAGGTGCGCAACTTAATATGTCGGTTGTGCCATGCCTTTTCATGCTTCTTTTGGACTTTATGGTGAAATCGAGCCAAAAATCTCTCTTCTTCGAGCTCATCCAACTGCGTGAACCTCTCTTCCAGGGCTTCGTGATCTGTCATATGTGTGAGCACTACTATGCGCAGAATAGGCATGATATATTTTATAGGCATTACGGCTGCAACCCTGTAGACTAGCTTAAAGGGTGTCTGTCCTATTAACTTATTACACGTCTTCCGATAAGCCCATAATATTGCAGGTATGTGCAGGTCCCAATCACTTTGCTGAGCATTACATACCTCAGTCAGTTCAGTCTCCAGTATTTTGTTGAATGCTTCCACTATTCCGTTAGTTTGTGGATGATAAGGTGTGCTTTTTTGATGGTACACTTGAAATTCTTCCATCAATGCGCTGAGCGTCTCACTCAGAAAGTGCGTACCATGATCACTCATCAAGATCATCGGAAAGCTAAATTGCATCAGTACATGCTCAAATAAAAACTTTATGGTAGTCGCACCTGTGTAGTCCTTCACCGGCTACGCTTCTACCCAATGAGTCAAGTACTTCATCTCAGTGATAATATACCTCACGCCTATCTTTCCTTCGAGCTGAATCGGTCCTACAAAATCTATTGCCCACTTCTTGAAGGGTTGCAATGTCATTTCTGGATTCAAAGGAATTTCATCCCTCCACGATGGCCTACATGTTCTTTGAAATCCGTTGCACACCTTGCAATATTCTTTTGAATCCTGATGAAGGGTTGGCCACCACAACCCTACGCGTAGAATATTCTGTGTGGTTTCTCTCCCTACATAATGTCCTCCCATGGCACTCGCGGACGCTGCTTCGTTCAAAATCAGGTACATGCCTTCATAGTATTTCATCATTTCCCATCTTGTATAGATGCCCAACAATGACAGAGAAATCTGTTGTGCGCACCACTAATTCCTTCTTTCACTGGATAGAGTATCCTTCCGGGGCAGTTCCTGTTGTTAGGAAATGTATTATGTCCTTGAAATTTCCATCCGTGATGCGCATAGTAAAAAGCTACGTCAGGTAATCCATCAATGAAATTAGTAGGTTCCTCCCCATTCTCAATGGGCGATAGGTGATCTAGCCCTACGTTCAATCGTCCAAGCTTCACAACAACTTCTGAATCATATTCTTGGAACAGTAAAGGCCATCCGTAGACGCGGCCCCCAACATAGGCTTATTCACCAAGTACTTTAGTGCAAAGTGATATGTATACATCTTAAAGTGACCTCCTAGCAAGTAGTGTAGATACTTCTGGAGTGCATACACCATACCTAGTCTCTCGCGTTCAGTGGTGGAATAATTCTTTTCTACTTTAGATAATCTGCGACGTGCGAATGTGATAGGGTGGTCCAAGCCTTCTTCACCATCTTGTGTTAGTACTGCCCCCAGCGCTATACATGACGCATCAACATGTACATGAAATTCTTTCTTCCAGTCCGGGAAGAGTAGAATCGGCACGATAACCATCTTTTTTAATATATCTAGGATTTTCTTACAATCATTGTTCCAATAGAACGAGACATCCTTTTTCAACAATTTTTCCATTGGCACGGTGATCTGGGCATAGCCTTTGATAAACTTCCTGTAATATCTCGTATGTCCCAGGGTAGCGCGTAACTTTTCAACACTCTGCAGCACTTCCAAGTTGCGAATTACAGGATCTTAGTGGGGTCTACCATTAGCCTTTGTTTGCAAACCACATGCCCTAATAGGTTCCCAAAAGGAACGAAAAACATACACTTCTTAAGGTTGAGCATGATATAGTATCTTCGATAGGTATCCAACATCAAGCATAAGCTCACTACATGATGCTTAACCAATCCAAATATAGTCTAGTCATCAAAATAAACTTCCAGGAACTTATGAATATATTCCTTGAATGTTGCAACAACCATGCGCGAAAAGATAGCTAACTCATTCTTCAAGCCAAATGGCATTACAGTGTATTGGAAACAACCCCACTCAATCATGAAGGCTGTCTTGCTCCTATCCAACAATGAGATTTTGATTTGGTGGTACCCGGAGAACCCAATAGTGAAGGAGTATGCTTCTTTGCCACCTACATTGTCCAATAATTCATCCGCGAATAGAGTTGGGAAAGGATTATGCACACAAGCGTCATTCAGTTTTCTGAGATCCACACATATCCTTATCTCATCCTTCTACTTCTTCCCTTGCACAACCATGGGGCTTACGCAATTGGACTCTTCCATAGGCTCAATGATGCTTACGGCTAGCATTTTGTCTAGCTCTAAGTGAACATCCTTGTATTTCAGATATAGGCGATAAGGCCTCTGCTTAACTTGCTTCACGTTGGGTTTTAATGTGATCTTAATCACTCATAGATCTTTGATTATTCCTTTAAAATCTGTAAACTTTGTGGGGAATAAGTCTTGATATTCACGGAGTAATTTAGCGATCCTATCCACTGTCGCGTCGTCCCAGTAGTCTCCAATTTTGGCGAATATGGATTTGCCTCTGTACCAATGTTTGCCTATCTAGTTTTCACTAGCGTGGTTATATCAGGGTTCTCTATCTATGGTCCCTGAACCTCGCGGGGTCCTTCTATCTCTGGAAAGCTAATCTTCCATGGATCTTCATCCTCTTCTTCAGTAGTTACATTATAACATTCCAGTGTGTGACTCAGTTGAGTAGCCCATTCAGGCTACGTCAAGTCTAAAGGATCTTGTGGGATCCTAAAGATGGCTGCTTTCACCTCTTGTAGCACTTCGTCAATACTGTCAAACCCGTGTTCAAAACTAAATGTCATCATGAACCCTTTGCGTAGGATATCCCATTCACCTATCCCATGGCAAAGCTCTATTTCTACATACCCATTCATTAGGATAACATCCAAGGTATGACAAAATAGGTGAACCTACTCAGGTTTTGGCTTTTCTCCACAAGCCTGCATCCACTTGGCCAGATGTGCACAATGATCATTTTGCCCATCATACTTGTCTGTCAATCACATCTCAGGCTTCCCAAATTGTGTTCGCATCATTTTCCTACATTTGCACCAGTCCTCAAAGATTCCTTTGTGTGCACCCCACCATCTTGCGGGTGTAGCATGCAGTGCCCAATCAATGGCTTCGAAGCGTTGTTTTTCTGGCATCTCTCTTTCAAACGCATCCAAAAATGCATCGACCTAATCCCGTCCATCATAAGTAGGCAGATTTCTTACCTTTGATGACACAAAGTGCCGCGACCTGCTCATCATATTGTAATTTAGCGTAATTACTTCATGTAACTGATTCTGCCATCAGTCTATTTCTTCATCAAAATCGAAGTTCAGGAGCTCTTGCACTCCCATGGAATATGCCCATCTGCGGTGGGATTTACCCAGTCTTGGTCTCGCACTATTGTCTTATAGATGTAGTCCAGATCATCATCACTA
Organism: Pinus tabuliformis; assembly: GCA_031772625.1. NCBI lineage: Eukaryota > Viridiplantae > Streptophyta > Pinopsida > Pinales > Pinaceae > Pinus > Pinus tabuliformis. Next base: position 376,901,367 of record CM062818.1, on the reverse strand, counting down.
TCATAGTCATGGACCAGTTCAGTATAGCCCAATCCTTCCATAGGGTCTAGGGGTACTATTATGCGTAGTGATCTCTTCTCAAAGATCATTTTTCGCTTCTTCACATTGATTACCTCATTCATAATAGTAGCCCAGTCAATTACCAAGAGCGCGGGGTAGGGATTGTTGTCATCAACAATCTCTATTACTTCAAAGTCTGTTAGGGCGCTCGCTCCCTCAATATCCATGATTACTGCCTGCAGCCACCCCATGGGTATTATTTTATACTGATTCTCCATCCTTAGCTGAATTGGAGACCATTGTAGTGTAGGTCTCCCCATTCACTCCCATGTCTATTTTGGTAGAGCATTTGCATTCGATCCCAAATCTAGGATGACTTGATCCATTTCGTATTTTCTGATCTACGTGGTAAGTCTCATTTCACATCTTATCCTTTTCTTATGCTTTCAAATCTTGCGGACTATGTGTGGTTCACCTGGCGCAATCCCAACACACCTATTAATAAGTTCTTGTAACTCTTTCACAACATTAATGTTGTGCAGCAACTTCATAGAGGTTTTGAGGAAAGTTGTTAGCATAGAGGTGTCCATCTTTGGCTCCAGTTTATCTTTGCTTCCTGAAGTGGAGACCTCAATGAAGCTCTTCTTAGCTTCCATTAAGGTTTCCCAAGCATGCTCCAAATTGAACTCAACCTCCTTCAATGGGGATTTGCAAACCCATGTACTGTCTTCCAGCTGTTTCCCTTTGTCATATCCTATTGTAGTCCCACTTCGAAGAACTATAGTTACATTCAGATCTTCCTCACACGGCTCAGACCTCATCATCTGCATGTTCTAAGTCGGGAGAGGCCTTAGCACTCCTTTGTCATGTATCCTGGCTATCAGCGTAGGACAATATTATGTTTTGTGATCAAACATTGTGCCATACTTACACGACAGGCGCGTTGGATTAGTACAATCTCAGGCATAGTGTCCTGGCCCTCTGTAATTGTAGCAAATCAACTAGTTGTCTGCGACCTCTACGAGGTCCTCCTCTGCCTCAGCCTCGTCCGCACCCCTGAATTCCTGTCCGCACCATCCCTTCATTCTGGTCAAGGGGCTATGGTGTGGCCTGAACCCTATAGGCGGGCGTTCTATCCATCATCAATTCATAGCTTCTGCAAGTATGCTCGTCATGTCCCACTGACCTACAAAAGTTGCAGAACAACTGTTGTGGTGTTTGCATATACTTTTGTAACAAGTGGTAGTTATTCGTGGCATGTTTTCCTGCTATTTGACAGATAGAACACCACAAAGGAGGCGTCGTGGTAGGTCATGCTTATGCTTCCGGCCTTAAAGGCATCAGTCCTCCTCCTGCAAGGTAATTTGTAAAGATTGGGTAGTGGTCTTTGTCATGACCCTGACTCTTGCATTTTATGCACCATACTTCTTCACGTACCTTTGGCCGATTATTCCTATCCTGCTTCAAGCTTTGCATCTCAAGGCACAAATTCTTTAGCTACATGTGGATTTACTGAACTCCTAGGTTAGGATCTTACATTGGGGTCTCATGTAGTCTCATGGCTATCTCCAAGGCCTCTGCTTGAGTTGTTATCTTCTGCTGCGATAGTGCACTCCTTAAGTGTGGTAGTAGTGAAGCTACAAACCATTCGCGATGCTATCCATATGTCAAATTGATATTGGCTTTGTAGATCGTACATTTTAGCCTCTGATCTAGTTCCCAAGGAGTCTCGCCTAGTAGCATCGTGATCTCTTTGAATCCCACAATCAACTACGCTTTAGATTTAGGCCTACTAAATTCCCTATTTAGTGTTGCTTGGATGTCCATGACTCTCGCATTCAGGTTATTGTTGGAGTACTTCATATACCAGGTTAGCGCGTGATCCTATGGAGTGCTAACCAGTGTCACTTTCTTTATATGGTCATCTATAACACCTTGTGCTTCCCATACAGCTCTTACAACGAACCAGGATTGGTCCAAATCCTCATTTACCAAACCTCTAAAAACAAGAAACTTCACTCTATTTTCCATACTAAATCGCGGTGGTGGTGGAGGTGGATGGTTGAAGTTGGAGGTGATGGTGGTGAAGATGGAGGTGGTGTGGGCAGAGGTTGTATTCACGGAAACCCCTGTCTTATCTACTATACAACACTTTGCGGCGAGACCTTCATGATCCCTTCTTCATCTCCTTAAGGAGGTGAAATCAAGGGGCTATGCTTTGGACCCTTATTTCCTCCATTTCTGTAAATTCTTCTACTTTGCATAGACCTGAACATCAAGGTAGCTGCATAACCCATTTTTCGCACAACAACATTGTAATCCAAGTATTCAGAGATTTTATGTACTTACCTCATGGTCCTTTGAGAAAGCATCGCTCTGCCTCGCTATAGCTGATTGAGGTGTCAACCGCGAACTTAGTAACAAATCCTCGTATAATGCGATCGAGCCAACGATCGACGACGTGCATGATATTATCCTCCGATGGCTCCAACCTTCACACTAGTTCTAGGGTCCACACAATAGGACCGTTAAGCTTCCACCTTCCTTGGCTATCTGCTAGCTTCGTAATCCACTCATATATCTCAGTAGGGAAGGACACGAAAAATATTTCATGGATCTCTGTATACAGGTAGCTGTCTAGCCACTGTTCTTTTCACAGTCGCAGGTTTCTATTCTCCTGTGCCATGAACTCGTTATTTCTTCTATCCAACCAACCTTCGATTTCTTTCTTAGTTGGATTCCAGTGATACGACATCGCACATCTCTATGCAGATTCCAATCCTGGAAACAGAACCATTTGTTGACTTATGGGGGCCTGACCTAGGTTCAACATTAGTTAGCCAAACAAATCCATACACTACTAGCCCTTTCGGCATCAGCACAAAGAGTGCAGACTAAAGTCTCACCCGAGGCAGTATGGGGGCACGATGGAACCAAGTTTCCGCACCCTTGAGATGGATGTGATGCTGGTTTATTCCAACTATACCTGCCTTCACATAGGTTTCTTATCCCTTTGTTCCACCCTTCACTACCTTCACAAACTGTTACAATCGGCTTTCGCGCAGTCCTAATGAGGGGCTGATCTGCTTTCATGCTGCTAAGGCAGCGAACTGTGATATTTCCCAAACTACGCTAAGTATCTTACTTATCTTCTTAACAAATCTTAGTTAGGTTCACATAAATAGATGTTCTTACTTGCGTTCACTTAACCAATACAGTTATACAAATTCGCGCCTCATATAAGTATTAGAAGTGAAATTCATACCCAATATAAAAGATGCATAAATAGGAAATAAAGACACAAAAATTATATAATACTTCTCTTTATTGATAATTCCAGATGATTACAGACTCGACTCACCCTACGCACTCAGCTGCGGACTTACAGGCCTCTGCACACTCAGCTATAGAGCCTCTACCTATGCTAGGACCCAAACTTGGACTTCTACTCCAAAGATATGACTCATTTCTTCATCATTGATTATTTTATCAATTGATGCCTAACTATTTAGGGCTTCACTCTATTTATACAATCCCATGGTCCGCAGACCATGGGTATGTCTTTCACAACTGACATTACATTATCAAAATAAGGGCGGACAACCCTATGAATCTTTAACAACTACGTGCTCTATGACCACAAAATAGGGATTCTTTACATTAGGATTACAAAATTGGACCATAATATGGGCTTTAAGCCCCAAAAATTCCCTTGGGGGATCCCGCACCCAACAGTTGTTGTGATGATGGGGTATGAAGAACCAAAGGAAATAACTAGTGACAAAGATTTCAAACTAAATTTTATAGCTAATGGAAAAGCTATGAATGCACTTTTTAGTGGTCTATGTGAGTCTGAGTTTATCAAAGTAATGCATTTTGAGATAGCTAAATATATCTGAGTTAAATTAGAAAATATTCATGAAGGATATAAAAAGATAAATATGGCCAAATTACAAGTGTATAGAACTTAGTTTGAGAGCTTAAAACTAAAGATGAAGATATAGATAAATTATTTTTAAGAGTTGATGAAGTTGTAAATATCATGCTGGGTCTAAGCAAAACAATCAACAAAAGTGTAATAGTTCAAAAAAATTTGACGTCGTTACCTTCTAAATTCAATCCTAAGGTTTCAACTATACAAGGAACAACAAACTTTGATACTTTGAACATAGATAAACTACGTGGATTTTTGACAACATATGAGATGAGAATTCCAAAAGGGAAGGCAACCAATAGAGAGGAAACTTTTAAGGCAAAAAATCTCATGGAAGAAAAGGAGCGGTCATGCTCAAGTTCTAGAGAAGAAGAAGAAAAATTTGTGAGAAGGTTGAAGAAAGGAACAAGTATAAAGGAAAAATTTCAATTAAGTGTTTTAATTGTGAAAGAGTTGGACATTATGCATCAAAATTTCCTATTAATAAAGAGAAAAATCAGCCTAAAGGGAAAGATAAGAACAAGTCGAAAAAAATGTCGAAAGAGAGATAATTCAAAAGAAACAATTTCTACTCTCAAGAAGATAACAATGGATTTGAAAGTTTTAATGAATCCTCTAGTGAGTATGAAACCAATGAATTCATGTTGATGGCCTTGTAAGAACATGAAAAGGATTGCTAGGAATATGAAGAATATGAGGAAGGTGAGGTAGACCTTGAGGGGAAGTTAATCAGTGCCCTAGATGAAATAGAAAGGCTTAAACTAAAGAATAAAAACAATAAATAGATCCTATTGAAATGTGTAAAGGAAGAATTGATTTCAAAATACATTATCAAATTGAAAGTTGAACTTGAACAAGAAAAGAAGGTGGAAGACATTTTAATGAATCAAATAGAAGAGAAAAACCATGAGTGTGAAAGATGGAAGAAGAGGTGGTATGTCTAAAGATAAATCTAGAGAAGGCTCAAAGTAAACTAAACATGAATATTTAGCAGATAAAAGGGTCTGAAAAACTAGATGTGATATTGTATGCTCATAGGTCTCCACTCATAAACACTGGGTTAGGATATCAAGGAGAATCCAGTAAATCTAAGGTAGATGATAAAAGGACAATCACCTTTGTAAAATCTTCAAGGGGAGAGGATGACAACTCACATCAATCTGAGAACAAAAAATTGAGCAACACTTCAACATCAAGTGAACAACTACAATGGAAGATTGTCGGTAAAATACAAGAGGAAAAAGAAATGGAGAATCAGATAATAATCTATCGGAAACCACACTTCTTCAAGAGACAGGATTATCAAATGTGAAGATGGTTAGATTCTCAAAGAACATCCACTACTAGGTACATATATTTTTTTATGGATATTGTTACTCCTATAAAAGCTTTGGAAATAAATCCATATTTTAGAGCTTATGTCAGAAGAATTGGTTTGGGAAATTTTAAGATGAGAAACAATGGATTCATAAACATTAAAACAAAGATGAATCTAGACAAAAAATCATTTTCCCCTCTCCTTGATATCACTGAATGTTTCTATTGTCACAACTTTGGGAACAAGTCTTATGAATATCAACATAAAGACAATATATTAACATCTCAAAACATTTATAGAACAAATTGATATATGAAATGGAGAAAGAAGGTAGAAGAAAAGAAACCTGATAAATGTGATCTAGATATGTATGCTCAAGATCAAAAATATAAACGGTATGTGGACAATGGCTACTCTAGACATATGACAGGAGATAAAAGCAAGTTTATTTCCTTGAATGAAAATAAGATTGGAAATGACACATTTGGTAATGATGAAGTAGGAAGAATTAGAGGAAAAGGTACAGTCAATCTGAACAATGGAAGAGGACAGGCTCAAGATGTATTGTTTGTATATGGCGTGAAACATAACTTGTTGAGTGTAAGTCAGATGCGTGACAAAGGGTGTGATGTCCTCTTTAGAGCTCAATATTGCGAAATCAGGTCAAGATCTACAGGGAAGGTTTTGGCTAAAGTAGTTCAAACTGAGAATAATGTATATATCATGAAAGAAGAGAGTGAATTCTACATCAACAAACAAGATCAATACTGGTTATGGAATAAGATATTGGGGAATCTCAAGTTGATCACATCATCAAACTCAACAAAAAGGGAGAATTCAGAGATCTACCGATAATAAATAAGCCTCAAAATAATATCTGCAAGTCATGTCAAATGGGTGAACAAACATGAACATCATTCAAAGTAAAATATAAACTATCAAATAGTAAGACTTTGTAGCTAGTTCATATGCATTTGTGTGGGCCTTCTAGAATAGAAGCACCAGGAGGAGAACAATATTTCATGCTCATAATCGATGACTATTCAAGATTGAATTGGGTGGAATTTCTCATAAATAAGTTAGAAGCATTTGCAAATTCTAAAACATTTAAGGCATTGGTAGATAATCAAACAGGGTGCAAGATAAAGTGCATAAGGTTATACAAAGGAGGTGAATTTACTGTTGACTCACTAAGATGTCTTTTTACAGGCAATCTCAATCCCTACATTAGTGGTTAACCCTAGGTAAGTCTTTTTATCTCAAGAGTGTTAGCATAGTATATTCAGTGAATTTAGAGGTTATCTAACGATAAATCGTTGCCATCACTAATGACTAATTCTTCAATTCAATTCACACAATTCTGGAAAGAACTATCTATGGAAGAAATACTCTTAACACACTCTACAATTCTATGCAACTTGTTCCAAAATCAATTGAAATTAAATGAAAATAAGAATCACACTTGGAATTGTTCAATAAGACTTCAGGCTAACTTACTCAATCAAGGAAGGAAACTATAACTCTTGAACATCATTTTTAATCTATAGCAACCAAAGTTAACTTGAAATTCTCAATTGAACAACAACAGTAATGGAACAACAATTGGTAATTGAATAGAAAACAACAATTCAATGGAAATTGGTAATTGAACAACAAACATCGATAAAGGATTTCTCAATAGAAAATGATCTATATTGCAATCTGTGGAAGTTAAATAGAATTGTCTCTAAGATCTATGGTAACATAAATCGAAATGAAAAACCATCTGCTATTAACACTAATTCACTCATTCCAATCAAAGCACTACTTAAGTATGTCACACGACTTCACTCTGAATCTAATTGAACAGTAGTATAAATCAACCTCACAAATATTTACGATAAATGAAGTAACCAATGACTAATCATTAAATAAAATAGAAAAGACTAAATATAAAACCTATAACACAAGGGAGAAGTAGAACTTCTCATGACTGGGCCCAGAGTTGCCAGAAGCCTATGTTTAATAAAGACTCAGAATATGAATATGTATCAAATGCAACCTTCTTTCATTAATGCAAGTAACAACTTACAGAGTCACTGAGATAACAATGTATATGTTTTCAAAAAGAATAATTACAGAATATGAAAGTCTGAAATGTCTCTAATTACCTTTTGGTCCTATATATAACATAAAAGAGTAACTAGATAAAAGTGAATCATCAGGATCAGGGGATCCTGAGGATTTCACAATACATAATCTAATCATGTGATAAAATAACATTGTTCAAGCTAATCTCCTGCTTCCTTGTTTACCCAAGATGTTGTAGCGTTTCCCTTCTATGGCCTTGTGCTTTTCTTTCAACTGAACGACTTTAATCTAGTCCATATCTCTGCACACAAAGATAGCAAAAAATCAGTTTCTTGTGCTAGATTTGCCTATTTTGTCACCAAATGCTTTCATCCAACTTTAGCCAATATTTTCCTCATTTTAATCTATAAACAAAGATCATATAAGGATGAATGGTAAATAAAGAATTTTACGAAGAGAAATCATACCTTTTTCCTGACCCAACATACTCCCCAGCTTACCTTGTTGCATGTCCACATGCAAGTGAGTAGTTTAGATGCAAATGAGTTAGGGAATAAGTAGGATATACCTCCTCCTTGTAATTCCTAAAACATGTTTTCTACTTAAGGACAATGAAATCCTGGGTTACCTCTTGATCCTTCAAGTTATAATCACTGCGGTATTGATCAAGAGGATACCATACGACTCGGGGTTTATAATAACAACCTATCCAATAAGGCCCCATCATTAAAATCATATTACTATATTTATAGAAACGAGAAGAGATGGCTTTGAAGTTTCGATATCCAAATGGTTCTTAGTTTCTCACAGTGTTACTGGAGACTTCGCAACTATATCTTGATGCAGACAAGGCTTCTTCCTTAATGTCTTGGAAATATTCCTTTCCAGCCTGAATGATATTGGTATGTAGTGGCCCTAATTTTCCTACAGCACGGAATCGCTACATAAACTGTTTATTCTTGGCAGATAGGAGAAATGGCTTCGTAGGCTCCCCTCTGGCCCATAGGTCAATGCCATACTCATGTTTTTTAAAGTGTTGTGAGCCTTGGACCACTTGAGTTGGTTGGAAGCAAATGAGAGGAATGCCTGAAATTGGATGTCTCCTATAAAAGGGCTAGGGTGGTTGTCCCTGTCATCTTCTAAAAAGAAATTATGCATGTATAGTTCACAGAGGAGGCGTTGGACCTTATCATCATGCTCTCTGAAGCATTTGATAAATTCACGAGTGGTTTTGATCTCTACCAGTTTTCCAGCCTTAGCGACCTTGACTTTTAGCACGAGGTATCTTTCCATGAGAAATAAGGCATAATTTGTGGTAGGGGCTTAGCAGGATAGGGTGTTTGAATAAAGAAAGCAAACAGTCTCCATTTTCTCTCTAGATTTTTGCAATTGACCCTTTAATATTTCAACCTTCTTTTGCTCAGCCTTATATTGAGCAAAGTTCTCATCTTTAGTCATGGTAAGTGCTTCAAACTTCTTCCATAACCCTTGATGTTAATGCAGAGTGACCACCTTTTCCTTGTGCCAAACCAGTTCCTGTTGAACCATTAGTAGCCCATTTTGCAATTTCCTGATGACGGCCTCTCTTACCAAGGGGGTGTAAAGGGGTGTCTCATCTGTTTGAGCCTCTCCATCCTGGGTCTCTGTAGGTTCTATCTGCACCATAGCTTCAAATTATTCTTGAATTATAAAATCAAACATCCTCTTCAACATCTGTTCGGACAACAATATCCATAGTGGGGTGGTCCATTTACGTTCCCTGTGAAAGGATATAGGGGTCATCAGTTTGTATGGCAGTGTCTTCTATCATACCTAGCTCAGTTTGGGTTTATTTTGGATAGACCGCAAGAAACTCTATTTGAGTCTCAACATCCTTCCTAGAACATTGTTATGTTTGCATTCCTGCAGTTTCCATTTCCACTTTCAATTTCCTAATTTTGGTTGCCTCTTTTAACCAATGTTTTAGCTGCATGATTACTTACTTATGTTTTCTATATTTTCTAAGCATATTTCGAAGCCTAACTCTGTGGGACTTCTTTACTCTAGGGTCTCCATATAATGGTGGGTTAACTACGTTATCCTCTAGTTCTTGTACAGGATGTACTATGTTAGCATCAAGGATGTTTCCAATTGGAACTGAGTCTCCTGGTGGATTTTCTTCTTCTATCTCGTCATTAGTATGTATTTATTTTCTAGGAGATCCCAATCCAATGGTATCTCCTGAAAAATTATCATTCTCTGGATTATCTCCTAGGTAGGCCTTATCCTTAGGGGACTTTCAAAAGGGAGCCTCACCTGCTTAACTAGCATCTCTGAGGTTTTCATCTTCAGGGTTTCCTTCAACTAGGTGGTCCAATGGACTAGTGCCTACTGTCTAAGTTTCTTCTCTGTTGGCTTCTCCTTTATGTACCTCGGCTTCGAGGGGTGTTTACATAGAAGGAATTGATTCCCTCTGTTCGTCCATGGCATCACTAAATGGTTGGCTTTTCTCACGACCTGGGCTGTCAGTCGAGGCAGACTGGAGAGGGGTACAATTCTGTTTTTCAATGCTCCCTAGCTATTCTCTACCTTCGGCAAACATTCCCATGTTTTCCAATACCCTGGCCACTTCCTCCTCATAGTCTTGTAAAGGGGGATTCTATAGACTAGGAAGTGGTGTGTGGGATGGTCTAGCTTCCTCTGCTTGGATTGGGATGTGTCACTGGGCTTTCACTCACACAGAGAACCTATGATTTGTTGGTTCTAAGGGTGCAAAGTAATTCTTTCTCTTTAGTGTTCTTCTCGGGCGTAGGGTTCTTGGCCCTTGCTGCTCTATTACCGCATTTTCTAGGGGTGGATCTAAGGTAGGATTTATGATACTGTCCCATGCTAATTGTTGTTGGGCCAATCTATTTGTGATAATTAATTTAATTAACCCATGATGGCTGACTACACTATGTGGGTCTTTAGCTATCCTTACTCATTGGGTGGCATCATGTAACAGGGAATTCAGATAAAATGACAAATTAACTGAAATTATTTGTTTTAAAATGGCTAGAAGTTTCAGTTGTTGGGGCTTTACCACATCATGTCGGTTGTTGTAGGTAATTTATCTTTGGACGATGACCGATAGTTCTTGCCACTGCTGCTGCAACGCCGAAGGATGAATTCCTTTCCCTGTTCGTACCAGCCACTCGTCGAAAGTTCAGTGACTTCAGCTAGGAATTATTTAGAAACAATCATGCTTATGCCTTTTACCACTGTGCTACCATTCTACAGAATTCCAGCATTAGTTGTTGATGAAATCCCTATAATTTGTTTAAAACTGCAGCCAACCAACGTGTTTGAGGACTACACAAGCTTGATCTGATACCATCAGTATTGGAGGTTCACTCCGGATAGCTCTTCCACCCATGGCTGCTGCACCTGACGCTGGTTCACCTCTATATAATTGTGTTTTACCTCTGTAATTCAAAACAACAACAATGTGTGTTACAACAATTAACAGGGAAATGACATTTTTTTGGATGACTATTATCATATTTAGTTAAGTCATTCATCCTGTCAGCCATACTTAACACATGATCATATGTTCGCATGCCCACCATAATGGTTGCCATTCTTCATCTAGTCGGAAATTCTTGCTAATTATTACACATTCATACTCATCATGCAGTTCGTACTCCGAAGGTAATCCAAATGATTGTCACACAATTATCCATAAATGTGATACGTACCATGCATACGCAAGCCATCCCCCCTCCGACAAAGGAAGCGTGTTCACGTCCTTTCAACACATGAAAAACAAGAAAATTCTTGGATGCGAAATAAATGCCAGCAACCAATCCAAAAGACACAACACACAAATCGGTAAAGCATTTAAGCAATATTCGTCTTTGGATGTGAATTGGCCAAATCAAATAAAAACAACAATTTTTAATTCATTATGTCAAAGATCTTCATCATGAGCAAAATTAATCACATCAGCATAATCGACGGTATGTATTTAATGACTGTCATTTAATGATTGGACATATAGAATATAATGAATATAGATTAAAGCCACCATGCTATTCAGCTTGTAAAAGTGCTGATCAAATGGAAATCTTTTTTTAGAAACAAATCCATAGGTGATAAGAGCTAAATGACATATGGCAATATAAGGTGATACTCCAATACCACAAGCAGAGCTGCTGCTACTAGTAGGCGTTCATAGCCTCGACAGGGTTTCCTTTTAACCCCCCAAATGAGCCAGAGTCCTTATAGTTAATTTTTCTTTTCTTTGTGAGAAAGAGACAGCTATGCTGGCATGGTGACCAGATAACCATAGTGCCACTCATTAGGGTGTAAGAAAGTGATTAGGCTGGCTCGTGATGAGATCCCCTGTTCTTTTGACATATTGATTATCAAGAAGGTCATTACCTTCGTTTGGTGGCCAAATTCGAATGTCACCTATTACATGCTTATGATCATGGTAGAATGGCTCATAATGAGACCCTTTATCCTCTTTAGACAATGTTTTACGGCTTTTCATATTTTACCATTTCCATTTTTATTTTGCAATTGTTATTGTAGAAAGATGGAGGTTCATTATCTCCTTAAGAGTTAGGGATGGTGTAAGAAGTAAAAACATGCCAATGAAAGTGTTACACTCTTATCCCCTTATCATTATATCAATGATTTTGGTCCATTTGAGAGTATAAACATAAGCCATCATGGATTAAGAATAATGAATCATTTCATGATGTGTCCAAAAGAAAATATGTTCAAGTAGACATTCAAAGACACATTGTATTAGCTTATGAATAAAGATAACCATCAAAAGGCTTTAGAAGTCATAATGATATTATTATTACCATTGTTCCTTAGAAGAGGCACAAATCGATTCAAATGGTGCTTATTTGCAATACAAAAGAAGAAGAGAGAATGACATAATGATAAAAAAAAATGAGGAAAATTCACAATTTATCTTCTTAAAAGGTTGTTTCTCAATCGATTGAATGACAATCATTCAACCATTTGAATGGAAAAATAAAAATAGAAAATGAAAAGTGTTGTTCAATCGATTGAACGACAATCGTTCACTCATTTGTACAACGAAATCAAGAGAAACAAAAAGTGTTGTTCACTCATGTGAATGACAATTGTTCAATTTGTTTGGGCAATGAAAATCAATCAGAAACAAAAAGTGTTGTTCAATCAATTGAATGACAATCGTTCAATTGTTCGAACAATGAAATCAAAATAGAAACAAAATGTGTTGTTCAATCAATTGAGCGACAACCATTCAATTGTTTGAACAGTGAAAACAAAATGAAAACAAATTGTGTTGTTTAATCAATTGAACAACGGTCGTTCAATTTGTTTGGATAATGAAAATCAATCAAAAACAAAAAGTGTTGTTCAATCAATTGAACAACAATCGTTCAATTGTTTGAACAACGAAATCAAAATAAAAACAAAATGTGTTGTTTAATCAATTGAATGGCAGTCATTCAATTGTTTGAATAGTGAAAACAAAATGAAAACAAATTGTGCTATTCAATTAATGGAATGATAGTGGTTCAATATTTTGAACAGTGAAAAAAAAGAAAACAAATTATGTTGTTGAATCAACTGAATGGCAGTTGTTCAATAGTTTGAACAACGAAAAAAAAGAATGGAAAAAAATTGTGATTTTCAATCAATTAAACGAAAAACGTTCAATTGTTTAAACACTGAGGAACAAAAAAAGAAGAAAATATGTTGTTCAATCAATTGAACAACAGATTTTCAATTGTTTGAATAGCAAAAAACAACAAAGAAGAAAATGTGTTGTTCAATCAATTTGAATGACAGACATTCAATTGTTTCATCAGAGAAAAAAAAGAGAGGAAAATGTGTTGTTCAATCAATTGAATGATAGACATTCAATTGTTTGAATAGAAAAAAACAAAAAAGAAGAAAATGTGTTGTTCAATCAATTGAACGAAACACATTCAACGTTCAATTGTTTGAATAGAGAAAAACAACAAAAAAAAAAGAAAAAAAATGTGTTGTTCAATCAATTTAACGACATACGTTCAATTATTTAAACAACGAAAAACAAAAAGAAGAAAATGTGTTGTTCAATCAATTGAACGACAGATGTTCAATTGTTTGAATAGTGAAATAAAAAATGTGTTTTTCAATCAATTGAACAGCCGATGTTCAATTGTTTGAACAACAAAAAAAAATACGTTATTCAATCCACTGAGCGACAGATGTTCAATTGTTTGAACAGTGAAAAACAAAAAAAAGAAGAAAATGTATTGTTCAATCAATTGAATCACAGACATTCAATTCTTTGAACAATGAAAAACAAAAAGAGGAAAATGTGATTTTCAATCAATTGAATGACAGACGTTCAATTGTTTGAACAACGAAAAACAAAAGAAGAATAAAATGTGATGTTCAATCAACTGAACGACAGGCGTTCAATTGCTTGAACAACAAAAAACAAAAAGAGGAAAATGTGATGTTCAATCAATTGAACTACATACATTCAATTGTTTGACCAAAAAAAAAAAAAACAAAAGCAGAAAAAAAATTCCAAACTTTGTGAAACTTCTTAAAAAAATTCATATTTACATGGTAATGCCTAAAAAGGGTAAGTACATTATTTACAATTTCTCAAGCAATTTCAATTTTTTGAAGGAAAATATGTTGGGTCCTCATTCCCTACTACTAAAATTTGCATGGAGGGGTCTTCACATACCTGCTCGTAGAAAGACTCCTTGGTAAGCAGTTGATGATAAGTCACACTCGATACTCGTTTACCTTAAAAAAATGGTCGCATCTGTCAATGGTAGTCAAGGTAAGATTACCATTATTATGCACTTCTTGAATCTCATAAGAGCCAAGCCATATTGTTTCCAACTTGCCCGAGAAGTCCTCGAATCTGGAATCGTACAGAAGTGCCCAATCCCCGTTTTGAAACATTTTCTTCTCGATAAGCTTGTCATGCCATTTTTCCCTTTGCTGCTGAAATATTGTAGTTCGTTGCAAAGCAAGTAGTCGAGGCTCATCTAGTTCGTTGATCTACTGAAGGTGCTTGGTTTGGGCTTCTGTTAAATCTAGCCCCACTTCCTAGGCCGTTCTTAAAGTCTTTATTATGAATTCGATTGGAAAAATTGGTTCCTTACCGAACACAAGCTGGTATGGATAATATCCAGTAGTATTCCTACAAGTTGTATGATAGGCCCACAAGGCCTCTAGCAATCTAGAAACCCAATCTCGCTGGTGTGTTGAGATTGTCTTGGTCAGAATTGCTTCTATAACCTTATTGGTGCTTTCAACTTTCCTGTTCGCCTGCTGGTTATACAGAGAAGTGATCCTGTACATAATATGATGGTTTTTGAGAGTGGAAGTAATATTATGCCCTCTGAATTTCCTTTCCCCATCTGTGATGACTTGTGGTAATCCATACTGCACAAATAGCCCAAAAAGGAAGTTAATAACTGCTTCCTCTGTGGCTCTTGGTAAATCTACTATTTTCACTGAATTCGACTAATGATGAGTAAGGCAAGTGTCATTGGAGAAGATTCTGGAAGCTTCCATTGTCTTTCCACCTTGTTGAATGAGCTTTCCATTTGTCATTTCCTGCTCAACGCACCCTGGTAGTGCATTTACCTGCGTTGCAACGCACCTAGCCAGTGTATTTGGGTGCTTTGCAACGCAAGCAGCTAGTGGAGCCTCTGAATTGATCCTGATTTGACTAGATTTGAGTAGTTTTTGGTGGAGAACTTCTGGGAGAAGCTGTCATTTATTGACCTTGTTTCTTTAGGAGCTAGAACAACATCTTTAGGGACTTAGGATCCCTTGGTTTATGGACATTTCATGCTTATAGCTCTAAGGCACAAAAATGTCTATAACACCAACACTCGAAGGGCTGTATGACTAGTTGGGGTTGTAGAGGCATTTCATCAGATTGGCCAGGCCGACCCATCCTTTGGCAACTATCGCAGGCCTAGGCATATTGTTTTGCATCCTTAAAAATAGTGGGCCAATAATAACCCATTTGTAATACCTTATGTCTTGTCCTTCGATCTATGAAATGTCCCCCATAGGGTTCATCATGGCAAGCCTTCAGAATGTCATGGATCTCATCCTCATGGATACATCTACATATACACATGTCGGCCCCTGTATGAAAAAGTTATCCACCTATCCAAGAGAATCGAGCACTGTGCTGAACGATCAATTTTATTTCTCCTATCATCAAATGATTAGGTAGCTTCCCTATTGCCAGATAATTTTCCACATCTATGTACCTTGGTGTCTTGACTAACATGGAAAATAGGTGTTCATCCAGAAATTGGTCATTTACCGCCAGTGGATCATTCACCTTCGGGATTCAGGATAGAAAATCAACAATTGGGCTTTCCTTCCTTAGACAATCTTTAATGGTAATGTTGACCTCCTGCAAAGGAAATAGCCACCATGTTACTCGAGCATTTGTGATCAGTTTATTAGCTAAATATTGAATGGCAGAGTGACCAATGTACAAAAAGAATTGGTAGCCGGTAATGTAGTGTCTAAATTGGTTTATTGCATATATAATAGCTAAGAATTATTTTTCTGCCACTCTATAACTAAGTCCTGCAGAAGTGAGATTTTTGCTAATATAATATATGACATAATGTTTCTTATACTCCTCCTGGCCAAGGACAGTGCCTATAACTACATTTGATGTGTCCCTAGAGATGTGGAAAGGCAGCTCCCAATTTGGTCCACATAATACGGGTGCTATTGAGAGTAGTTTCTTTAAACCTGCAAAAAATGTGTCACACTTGTTGGAGCAACTGAAATCAACATTTCCAGTTAGAGCATATAAGGGTGCAACACTCTGTGAATTTTTTATAATAAACCTACAATAATAACCTACATACCCAGGAAGTGGCATACCTTTGTTTAAGTGTAGGGGGTAGGTAGTAAAAGAATTACCTATATTTTTGTCGGATCTACCTGTATTCCTACTACAAATATATAATGTCCCAGGATCATGCCCTTAGTCATCATCACATGACACTTGACATTTCTTAAATATAACATGGTAGCAATGCATCGTTCTAAGACCATTTCTAGCGTTTTTAATGCTTGATCGAAGTCATCCCCATATGGAGCAAAGTCATCCATATATACCTCAAGTCCTTCATTTATTAGATGAAAAAAAATGTTGATTATAGCTCTCTGGAACGTGGCTGAGGCATTGCACAAGCAAAATGGAAATACCCTGTATGCGAATGTGGCCTAGGGACAGGTGAAGTTTGTTTTATCTTGGTCTTCAGGGGCAATCTGAATTTGATTGTAGCCATTGAAACCATCTAAAAAGGAGAAGAATTGCTTCCCTACCAACGTATCAAGGACCTGATCAATGAATGACAGAGGGAAGTGATCTTGCTATGTTTCCTTATTCAGCTCCCGATAGTCTACACAAATACACCACTTCCGATTTTTCTTAGGGAGGACCACCAATGGAGAGACCCATTTACTGTCCGAGATAGGATAAATAAAATTTACATCCAGTAGCTTCTGCAATTCCTCTTTCACAATGTCCTTGAGGTGTGCGTTCAACCTCCGTTGAGGTTGCTGGTGGGTTGAGTTTCCTTCTCTATATAGACGTGGTGTGTACATAGTTGTGGAGTCCCAGGAAAGAGCCCCTTTATTTTTTTGTAAGACTTGGATAAGATTCTGCTATTATTCACTATCTATATTGTCATTGATATTTAGAGCTTTGCCTGGCTCGATCTCAACGGGTTTGTTGTTATGAACATCAGTCGTCTGAATATGTTGGTCGCATGTATCATTTAGGGGATATTCCATGGCTTCGTTATCAAGGATTTATTTCAACATCTGACACTGTACATTACTCACATTAGCTGGATGATTTATAAAATTATTGATAATGTCATCTTTAGTCTAATCTTTAAATTCCAGTGTCTCCGCTACTGTGAGTGGTGAATCGATGCTCTCTTCTAGGTACGCTAGTGGCTTCTTACATATTTTTACAATGGGAAAACTTGGTCTGGCAAGAGGATATAACACCAACTTTTTTATAGCATCCCCCTTTGTAATAGTCATGTTCTTGGCAACCAATATATGCATCAACTATTGTGAGCCAAGGTCGGCCCAAAATCAGAGGGTGCCCATCCAATCGACTCCTTGGGTTTATAGCTAGGAAACCTACTGGATATTTCCATGAGTCAACAAAAACTGTGATATCTTGTAAAGTCCCTTCTGGTCTTAGCACTGATCGGTCAACAAGTTCTAATAAAGTGGTGGTTGGTTCCAGGGTTGTAATACCAAGTGCTTAGCAAGTTTCTATTGTTAATATGTTAATGGTGACTCTTAAATCAACTAGTGTATTTGGAAAAGGGTGGCCATATATCTGAACTATTACTATGGGGTTTCCAGGATCTTCGTACTTTATTGGAGTTTCCTCTCCCAAGATTAAATCAGATAAGGTTCCTACAACATGGATAGTGGGTCAAGTTTTTACCTTCCTCGCAAGCTTCCTTACACACAGTTCTTTAATTGTTTTGGCATAGATGGGAATGTCTTGAATGGCCTGGAGGAGAGGGATATTAATACATAATTCTTTTAGTTCCCCTAGAATATCGAAATCAAGGTAGGCGATCGGTTTAGGTATCTTAGTCTTTCAGCGAATGAAGGAGAAGTGACTATAAGTTTTTTAGGGTCATCATGATGATCTATCTCTTCCCCTTGCTTTCATTCAATATTATTTAAAGGTGGTGGAATATGTACAGGTAGAGTTACATTTTCAATTAAAGGCTATTCCTTGTTTTCCTCAGGGGTGATGACACGCCTTGACGTCAATATGAGCTCATTACATTCTTTCTGCTCAATATCATACTCCGGGTTTTCAATAATCTGTACCAACTAGACTGGTCTGTTATTAGGATTCGGGTTCGGCTGAGCTGGTAGCTATGACCACAGAAGAGGTTGAAAATTCTACTGTAATGTATAAGGAGCTGACAGTGTGGGTTAAGGCTGAGGTCCCGTCCCCATAGGTACATTGGATATCCCAGAGGTCGCTGGCAATTTGTAGACCAGTTCAGATTTTGAGAGGTGGAAGTAGGCCACTAGGATTGATAGGATTTGCCTTGCTAAACAAGAGAAAAAGGAGAATTTGGCTAGCCATTTCCTGGAAAATATTGTGTTGGCCAGGATGTCATTGAGATTGGTAGGCTTTGCCAATTTGGGTACAATGACTGGCCTTGCCAGGCTACCCCAAGGTTCTTTTGTTGATTAAACTACAAGGAAGGAAAGAATTGGGGTGTGTCTTGTGACATACCTATAGGTTTAGCTTGCCATTGTCGACGTTGATTCATCAAATATACCAGTTTCGTTTCTTCCTCTACTTCTTTGAATACTACTTTCAACCCTAATAATGATGGACATTGTTCAGTGTCACGACCTTTAGTATAGATAGCACACATCTGAACCATGTCTAATGGGCATTCCCATTGGTTGTGCTTCTTTCGACAACGTGGGCAGAAGATGACCAAATTTTGTTCCGCTGAAGCCTGTTTTTGTTTACCCTGTAGGATGTTCAACTGTGTTGTAAGAGTGCCTAGGATGTTTGTCTTAAAATCTTCAATGAGTTTACCGATCTCCATCCGTGTTACACCTCCACTATGTGGTTTGCTTCCTCTGCTCATGGGATCTCAGCTTCCTACTGTTGTGCGTGTCCTTCCCTATGAACACCTAATACACAAATGAATAATTTAATCATAATATTCTTGAGAAATATCTCCTTTTCCCATTAAGTTTAGAGTTTCTACCCATTCCTCTTTCATTCCTTTAATTAGGATAGCTCTTAGGACTTCTTTTGGTAGGGCAATGTGTCGAGACCTCTGCAAATTATAATTAAATTATTCTACATATTCTTCTAGTGTTTCATTATCTTTTGTAGTCATCTTAAAAATCTCATCTTTTAGTTCCCTAGTTTTACAAAAGTCCTGGTATCTTTTAAGGAAGGAGGTTTTCATTTCATCCCAAGAATTGATAGTTCACCCACCTAGACCCATAAACCATCTTAGAGCTTCCCCTTTCAGAGTGGAAGGGAATAGTTTTAGCTTTTGGGGGTCAGTGGTATAGTCATACCCTCTACAAAGGACATCAAAATCAAACAGGAAAGCATCAGGATCCTCTGTGATCATTCCATGGAAAGTTGGGATGCTCTACAGAGGAATAGCCTTCATAGGAGCATTGGCCACCTGGTCGACTATGGGGTACTCTAATGTTGAGGTTTGACCTTGGGGTGGTTGATCTGCCATTTGGTCAAAGATGTGCCAATAATCTTTGGGGATTTCAAGGGGTGCTTCTAGAGTAAGCAGAGAGTTAGCAACCCGAGCTGGCTTTGTAGCACTACCTAGGTCTGGGATCTCAGGAGATCCTTGTTCAGACAACTATGGTTCTGCCTTAGTAGCCCCACTAGTTTCTCCTTTTCCTTCTCTTAAGTTACAATATTTTCCCTCTTGTAGAGGATCAAAGTGTAAACTTATTGTAGCTTGAAGACTTTGTTCTGATCCTCCTACTTGGCTTTGAATCTCAACATAAGTTGCAGATGGTGAACCTGCTACTTGAGGGATAACAATAGAACCTTTTCCAGGTATAGCCTAGAATCCTACTAACGCTTCAGACTCTGCTCTTCTTACAATTTCTTCTATAAAGGTCATTCTCTCAAGGTTCATCGATCCTTTGGGTTTTGTCAGTTTTTGTTGAGGATTATGCTATTTTTCTATTTTTTATTCCTAGTCATTCATAAAAACAAATCCTATTTAACCTATAAGGTTTTGTTGTAAAGCGAGAAGGTAAGCAAGCACTTTACTTGCTAGGTACGCAGGTTCTTACCTTCCATTTTTTAAACCCAATTATTTCATACCAAAAGATAAAAACAATCACTTGAAACACTCTCCCTAGAAACGATGCCAAAATGTTGCCTCACTAAGATGTCTTTTTATAGGCAATCTCAATCCCTACATTAGTTGTTAACCCGAGATAAGTCTTTTTCTCTCAAGAGTGTCAGCATAGTATATGCAGTGAATATAGAGGTTATCTAATGATGAATCATTGCAATCACTAATGACTAATTCTTCAATTCAATTCACACAATTATGGAAAGAACTATCTATGGGAGAAATACTCTTAACACACTCTGCAATTCTATGCAACTTGTTCTCAAATCAATTGAAACTGAATGCAGATAAGAATCACACTCGGAATTGTTCAAATATACTTAAGGCTAACTTACTAAATCAAGGAAAGAAAATATAACTATTGAACAACACTGATAATCTATAGGAACCCAAGTTAACCTGCAATTCTCAATTGAATAGCAACAGTAATTGAATAGCAATCAGTAATTGAACAAAAAACAATAATTGAACGAAAATTAGTAATTTAACAACAAACAAAAATAAAGGATTTCTAAATAGCAAATGATCTATATTGCAATCTATGGAAGTTAAGTAGAATTATCTCTAAGATCTATTGTAAGATCAATCAAATGAACAACCATCTGCTATTAACACCAATTCACTCATTCCAATCAAAGCACTACTTAAGTATGTGACACGGCTTCACCCTGAATCTAATTGAAGAGTAGTATGAATCAATATCACAAATATTTATGATAAATGAAGTAACCAATGACTGAACATTAAATCAAATAGCAAAGACTATATATAAAAACTATAACACAAGGGAGCAGTAGAACTTCTCATGACTCGACCCAGAGTCGCCAAAAGCCTCCACTTAAGAAAGACTCAGAATATGAATATGTATCAAGCACAACCTTCTTTCATTAATGCAAGTAACAACTTAGAGAGTCACTGAGATAACAACGTATATGTTTTCAAAAAGAATATTATAGATTATCAAAGTCTGAACTATCTCTAATTTCCTTTCGGCCCTATATATAACATAAAAGAGTAACTAGATAAAAGCGAATCCTCGGGATCAAGGGATCCTGAGGATTTCACAATACATAATCTGATCATGTGATAAAATAACATTGTTCGAGCTGATCTCCCACTTCCTTGTCTACCCAAGATGTTGTAGCTTTTCCCTTTTATGGCCTTGTGCTGTTCTGTCAACTGAACGACTTTTGCCCAGTCCGCATCTCTGCACACAAAGATAGCAAAAAATTAGTTTCTTGTGCTAGATTTGCCTATTTTTTCACCAAATGCTTTCATCCAACTTTAGCCAATATTTTCCTTATTTTAATCTATAAATAGAGATAATCGTATAAGGATGAATGGTAAATAAATAATTTTACGAAGAGAAATCATACCTTCTTCCTAACCCAACATTTACATCAGATGAGTTTGCTAACCTATGTAACGAATTTGGGATAAAACAACAATATACTATTGCAGACACACTGCAACAGAATGGAGTCACAGAGAGACAAAATAGTTATGTTCAACAAATAGCTAGAGCCATGATGCAAGAAAGAAACATTAGTCAAACCTATTGGAAAGAAGCGGTTCATACAACGGTACATATTCTCAATAAGGCACATCTTAGACCAAAGTTTGACAAGACATATTATGAACTGTGTCACGAGAAACCAACATCAATCAAGAATTTTAAAGTATTCGAGAGTAAATTTTATATCAAAAATAATGATGAAAGGCTAGGAAAGTTTGATGCTCGATCTGATGAAGGAATATTTTTGGGATATTCATCAAAAATTAAGGGATACAGATGTTATAATAAAATATTGCATAAGATTTTGGAATGCATAGATGTTAAGGTTGACAAAGAGCCTCCCAATAAAAGCAAGAGCACAGGTTTTATCAATCCTCCAGATCATCATCATCATATCAATAAAGAGAATGAAGTACATGATGATAAATTGGAGGGTATAGAGTCATTCAAGAGGAACCTCAAGACATACTCAAAAGAATCATCCGGAGAATCAAATTATTGGAGATAAAAGTGAAGGAGTACAAATAAGGAGGAAACTAGTAGAAAAATCTAAGCAATTTCATATAGCAATGTTGTCACAGATAGAGACAAAGAGATTTGAACACGAAAGTAAATACAAATGTTGGATTGATGTTATGAACAAGGAGTTATATCAAATTGAGAAGAATAATACTTGGGAACTAACACCAAGAGCTATCAGAAATAATGTCATTGGCACAAAATGGGCATTCAAAAATAAGATGAATGAATAGGATCAAGTTGTTAGAAACAAAGGTAGACTAGTGTAAAGGGTTACTGACAAGTGGAAGATCTTGATTATGAAGAAAAAATTTCACCAATCACGAGACTAGAGGAAATTAGGATGTTTTTGGCCTTAACATGCTACAATGATTTCAAGATGTACCAAATGGACGTGAAGTTTTCCTTCCTAAATGGTTATCTTGAGGAAGAATTCTATATGGAACAACCTATAGGTTTTTCATTTTCATATAAGCCTAATTATGTATGCAAGTTAAATAAATCACTATATGGTCTTAAACAAGAATCGCGGGCATGGTACTATAGACTGGACAAGTACCTTTAAAAACAGGGTTTCAAAATAGGAGGGGATGATAGTAATCTATACATAAAGGCTGATTGAGATGAATTACTGATTATAATTTTGTATGTAGATGATATTATGTTTAGCAACAATAAACATCATCTAGTGAAACGGTTGCTGAAGAGATGAACACTAAATTCGAAATATCTATGATTGGAGAACTTACCTTCTATCTAGGGTGCCAAATCCTACAAAATCCTGGAGGTAGATTCATTTCTCAAGAGAAATACCTAAGAGATATGTTGAAAATATTCCAAATGGAAGTTTGTAAACCTATCTCAACCCCCATGACTACTAGATGTAGGCTATGTTCAAATGATGAATCACCTGATGTGGATCAAAATCTTTATAGATCTATGATAGGAAGTTTGTTATACCTAAAAACACCTTGACCTGATATAATTTTGGTGGTTGGATTAGTATCAAGGTGTCCATCAACACCCAAACAAAGTCATTTGTTAGAAACAAAAAGAATATTTAGGTACTTGAAAGGGACTACAGGCTATGGTCTATGATATACAAAAGGTAAGGACTATACATTGACATCATACAGAGATGCGGATTGGGAGAGGTGTGTGGATGATATACAAAGTACAAGTGGTGGTGCATTCTACCTAGGAGAGTCTTTGGTGGCATGGATAAGCAAAAAAAAATCAACTCTCTATCTATTGCAGAAGTTGAATACATAGTGGCTGCAACATTTTGCACACAAGTATTGTGGATGAAAAAAACACTATAGGACATGAAGGTAAATTTTAATGAACCTATATCTATAAAATGCAATAATACAAGTGAAATAAGAACTTCAAAAAATCTTGTGCTCCACTCAAAGACAAAACATATCACTATAAAGTACAACTTTCTCAGAGAAAAGTCATTGACAAAATAGTGAAGATGGAGTACATACCCATAAGGGAACAGATAGAAGACATATTTACAAATCCCCTTGCTAAAGAACCATTTGAGTATCTAAGAAACAAGCTAGGGATAGTGCCTGCAGGTGCTCCTCACTGATGTAACTTCAAAAAGGAGAGTCTAAAACTTGAAATTGAATGCACCATCTAAGGGGGAGACTACAGGAGCAAGAAGAAGTAAAGAAGAGGAATAGGAAGCATATGATTTTGTTAAGAATTTGAAGTCACTAAGAAGCAGCAAGAACAAAGGCATCATAAAGTTGTGAGATCAAGTCATTTTCTTCTTGAGAAAGTGACATCAATCAGGTGCACCATTCAAAAGTTCAGTATTTAATGCAAGGTTTTATAGAAAAATGTACACATGTATATATCCTGTATATAAGCATGTAAATAAATAAATAGACAAAGCATGTTGACATCATTAGAATTTTCTCAAAAATCCTTCATTCT
This sequence comes from Pinus tabuliformis, assembly GCA_031772625.1. NCBI lineage: Eukaryota > Viridiplantae > Streptophyta > Pinopsida > Pinales > Pinaceae > Pinus > Pinus tabuliformis. Next base: position 376,877,122 of record CM062818.1, on the reverse strand, counting down.
CTGATTGTTTATATGGAATACATTGTTGTACATTATGATGATCCATGTATTAACTAACAATTGATCTATGAAAACCTAAGATCTATTCAAACATATATATACATACAACTAGAAGCAAAGAGACCACTATGGAAGTAAAATGGCTCTTAAATCCAAAGGAATTCAAGTAATTAAGTTGCAATGCTACATTCAAAGTTTGAGATATCTTCAAACATGTATGCTACCATCAATCCAAGAGGATAATATTGATTTTAGTTATCTTTGTGGCAAGTTTCCAAGAAGTCTTCATCATGTAGAATCATGAGATTGACATCTGAACCACACCATTTGCAAGTTGCACATGAATAAATCTAGCTCAATAAAATATCAAGAGTAAACTACTACAAAGACATGTTGCCAAAGAAAATTATGAACATGTTTCTACAACCAAAAAGGAAACATGTGACTAAACTACATTTCAGCATCTTAGTGCATCATTAGGATCTCTCTAAATCCTTCAGCATTGCATAATCACAAAGATTTGAATGATGTGAATGCTTGAAGAAGTAAAATGAATTATGAACAAAAGATGAAATTTCTGAAGTACTTCAACAATGCAATTAAACAAAGTACAATTTATTGATCGAGTAAAGATCCACAATCTCATAGGAATTTGAGTATGGACTCAATTCATCAAGAACTCATCATTGTTCTAATCAAAAGCTCATGTGAAAAATAAATTGCAGCCTACCCAGAGATCATTCTCCATTCCAAAAGAAAGAAAAAAAGGGGAAATTATTTTTTCTCATCAATCACATCTCAAGCAGCTATAGTCTTTTGAAGAAAATGAGGCTCTACAATATCAAATACCTTAGGAGAAAATTCTTTCAAATAAACATATTTAAGAATTCAATGCAGAAATTGACATTCAAATATATTGTATTGCAGAATAAAAGGAAAATTGTGAAAATGTCTCTACAATTTGAAGGCCATGGGTGATTGAAACACCATGCCTCACTCAATTGTAGCACTTCAACTTCATTATTATGGCTGTAAAGATTTAAATAATATTAATGTTGCAAGATCAAAGTGAAACTATGGAGGAAATTCTGCAAATCATCATCATCTGAGTTGAGGAAGAACAAATTCCTACATCTGAAAGAGTAAATGAAGAGTCAGTAACCTTACAAAAGAAGAAATGGAATTATATAAAGAGAGCATTCTCCATATCTATACAAGAATCAAAAAATAAACCTCATACATCTCATAGCAAACAAATGAACAGACATTTAAATCCATTGTATTGTCAAATCTATTCTCTATAGTCATTGAGATGCAATTTCTGGGCATTCAACTCTAAGAAAATCTAGAGAACAATAAATTGTTGAATAAGAGGCTACTAGTGCATGCCATTGAAAAGGGAATCACTAGGAATCGATCATTTTCTTGTATTAAAGTATTCAAAAAAAGGAGGGGGGGATACATAAAAGTTCAAGAAATCAGAGAAAGTAAGCATAAAAGGAAAAATTGGCATCCATCAAAGAGAACCAAGCACTCAAAATGATTTCTATATATCATGATAAGGTACGAATAGTGACAAGGAAAGTAACACAAGGACAAAGAAGAGTAACATTTAATTGCAATTATGAAGGTCAAAATTTGACTAGAGAAGAGATGCCAAGGACAGAAAGACAAGACCATACATGGTATTGATAGCTAGTGGATTGGAGCAGTGTTAATATTCTTTGAGATATCATGAAATCTCCTGAGGCAGTGGAATAATTGTGTGCAACAAAATAATAATGTACATTGGAATAATTATATGCAGTGTTTCTATTGGAGAAGTTTTATTTGATTCCTTAAACACTAATTCCCTTAGAGCTACATTAGTGGTTATTATGGAATTATTATCATTGTCAAGCGTTCCAATGGCATTATTAAGTATTCATTGGCATTATTATTGCTACACAATAGGAATTCAAAGTTGGATATATATTTTTTCTTAATCATTATTATTTATGAACAATAATATTATTTTTGCCTCATTATTTAAGTAAACATATTTAGATAAGGTACGAATGATGATAAGGAAAGTAACACAAGGACACAGAAGAGTAACATTTAATTGCAATTCTGAAGGTCATGATTTGACTGGAGAAGAGATGCCAGGGACAGAAAGGCAGGACCATATATGGTATTGATAGCTAGTGGATTGGAGCAGCGTTAATATTCGTTGAGATATCATGAAATCTCTTGAGGCAGTGGAATAATTGTGTGCAACAAAATAATAATGTATGTTGGAATAATTATATGCAGTATTTCTACTGGAGAAGTTTTATTTGATTCCTTAAACACTAATTACCTTAGAGCTACATTAATGGTTGTTATGGAATTATTATCATTGTCAAATGTTCCAATGGCATTATTAAGTATTCATTGGCATTATTATTGCTACAAAATAGGAATTCAAATTTGGATATATATTTTTTCTTAATCATTATTATTTATGAACAATAATATTATTTTTGCCTCATTATTTAAGTAAACATATTTAGATAAGGTACGAATAGTGACAAGGAAAGTAACACAAGGACAAAGAAGAGTAACATTTAATTGCAATTATGAAGGTCAAAATTTGACTGGAGTAGAGATGTCAGGGACAGAAAGACAGGACCATACATAGTATTGACAGCTAGTGGATTGGAGCAACGTTAAAATTCTTTGAGATATCATGAAATCTCCTGAGGCAGTGGAATAATTGTGTGCAACAAAATAATAATGTACAGTGGAATAATTATATGCAGTGTTTCTATTGGAGAAGTTTTATTTGATTCCTTAAACGCTAATTACCTTCGAACTATATTAGTGGTTATTATGGAATTATTATCATTGTCAAACGTTCCAATGGCATTATTAAGTATTCATTGGCATTATTATTGCTACACAATAGGAATTCAAAGTTGGATATATATTTTTTCTTAATCATTATTATTTATGAATAATAACATTATTTTTGCCTCATTATTTAAGTAAACATATTTAGATAAGGTACGAATAGTGACAAGGAAAGTAACACAAGGACACAGAAGAGTAACATTTAATTGCAATTATGAAGGTCATGATTTGATTGGAGAAGAGATGCTAGGGACAGAAAGACAGGACCATACATGGTATTGATAGCTAGTGGATTGGAGCAGCGTTAATATTATTTGAGATATCATGAAATCTCCTGAGGGAGTGGAATAATTGTGTGCAACAAAATAATAATGTACATTGGAATAATTATATGCAGTGTTTCCATTGGAGAAGTTTTATTTGATTCCTTAAACACTAATTACCTTAGAGCTACATTAGTGGTTATTATGGAATTATTATCATTGTCAAATGTTCCAATGGCATTATTAAGTATTCATTGGCATTATTATTGCTACACAATAGGAATTCAAAGTTGGATATATATTTTTTCTTAATCATTATTATTTATGAACAATAATATTATTTTTTCCTCATTATTTAAGTATTATTTGAGATATATCGTTGCTTAATCATTATTACATCAAGGAGTCAAATTAGGGTTTTGAGCCCTAGCCACTCAGTTTTCCTTACAACAGCCTACATTTCAAATATGTTGTTTTAACCTTACCTTTCAGCCTTGGATATGAATCATAAAGGCCACTCCTCAACACATTTACCTTAACGAATTACCTCCAACGTTATCAACTGCATTACCTCTAGCATTTACCTCAACACATTATCAACTGCATTACCTCCAGCATTTACCTCAACATATTACCACATTGAATACCAGCTTTGATATCACCAAATATGAAAACGTGAATTGCATTATGGTAACAATGGTCTTTTTTATAGGAAAATTTGATGTCAATTGGCAATTACAGGATAGACATAAATTCAGACTTCTCGTGGGCTCCAACGTAGTTAGGGAACTGGCATCTATCACAACAAACTCCAAATATAGATGTCAGTGTGGATCATCAATTCTAAGCAAATGAAACTCAAAACTTGTGGGTATACTCGTTCTAGGTACCAATTCAAATATTTTACATTGAGTGAGTGATGTGACAAAAGGGTGAAGAAAACATTACTTTAGAACAGTACACATATAAAAGCGTACACATATAAAAGTGCGAAACACAGTGTGAAAATGAAGACTATACACCATGGAAAAATTTAGGGCGGAATTGTCACCCTCGGGTAAAATTAAGGGGTTTTAAATTTTTGTTGGGAAAATATTTTGTATCATAGTACATTGTTACAAATTGCCTCAAATTTATTATATAAAAACATTACGTATGGAGGTTATCCCACCTTATTTTAAGGGAGAGGGTAAAAAAATTAAATTTATCCCTTCAAAAATTAGGAGTTACAACCTTCCACTCACTATAATTTTCAAGAATATGTATTTATGATAGTTATTTTTCCCTCTCCATTTGGTGTAAAAAATGTTTGGGATTAATTTCAAGAAAATACCCCATTTTTTGGGACAAATGATCATAAAAGAATAATTCATTTTATTTAAAAATTCAAGTCTCTTATTGTCATGTCTATTTAAACATTGAATAGTGCTCTTGCCATCTTTCAATTTTTCATGTTTTTAGTCATAATAATATACGAGGGTTGTTCACAAAGTTGTAGAATTTGAATTAAGAAGTCATATACGAGGGTTATTTGCAAAGTTGTAGAATTTGAATTAAGAAGTCAAAATTGAGAATAGTGGTACATGGTTGTTCGCAAAGTAGTGAAATTTGAATTAATAAGTCAAGAATCAATGTATAGTCCTACAGGTAAGTCTGTGTTTTAATGGATTTTTGGTATATATATTTATTATTTTTCTTGATATATACTTGTTATTTTCAAATATTATTTAGATAACATATTTTTTGAATTTCCAATCCCATTAAAATAATTGATGCTTGATTCTTGCTTCTGTGTTTTAATGGATTTTCGGTATATATATTTATTAATTTTCTTGATATATACTTGTCATTTTCAAATATTTTTTAGATAATATAATTGTTGAATTTCCAACCCCATTAAAATAATTGATGTTTGATTCTTGATTTTTAACTTCCACCCATTGTTAAGTCAACATCTTTGAAAAAATTAAAAATCTTTATTGCAAAAAAGTAATCCCTTAGATTACAAAATATACAATCCATATTCCATGGTTTATTTTACCCTTTATCTTTAATGTACACTCTCTCTATGTAAATTACATTTTTGCGAAGAAATGATAAAGTAGTTGTTACTATTTGAATACCAAGGTGTTGGTAGTTTGAAAAACTCCACTAGAAGACTGTTTGCTGGAAGACACCTATTAAAAATCAAATTTTGCTAAAATTGTTTAAATTTGATCGATTATGTTTCTACTAGGAATTGATAAAGTAGTTGTTGTTCTTCATGGAATAGTAAGGTGACGACCATTTAAAAAATTCATCTAGAACACAATTGAATGGAGGTATGAAGATATCTTATTAAAAAAACAAATAACCAGATATATTTACAATATATGTATTATCAAAACAAGGACTGTCATCCAATCTTTCAAGATTGAAATGAAAAAGGTTATATTAAAATAAGAATTTAAGAAAATGAATAATAAATTTTGAAACTATTTACTTCAAAGAAATTTGATTAGCAAGATGAAGATGGAGGAGATATTTTGAGCGATTTTATATGCATAGATGAAGTGCAATTTTTATTTACCAGCTTCCCATAGACATCAATAATCATTGACATCCTATTCATATATATGGTAACCATGACAAGGAGAGAGATTTAACATTTTGAGAACATTAAAAAATGACATGTGGTGTGTATGTGTGTGTGTGTGTATTAGTTACAATTCTAGTAGTTTTCTAGAGGGATTAAATATGTTCTATGCAAACGTTTTAGCCATTCTTTTCACTATAAATTTTGAAGACATTGAATCCATTTTATTCATTCAAAACTATAATTTAAACAATGAAAAATTACATGTGCTATATATATATATATGTACATTTTTTAGTCAATTTTTTCACTGCAAATAAAAAATGTGGGCTATAAAAAAACTGAATATACATGTTATACTCTTATTGTCAACCATAAATAAAATATTTCAATGTCCATATGAATTATCATAATCTTATACCAATTTTATAGAGAAATAAAGTAACTAAAAATAATAATAAAATATTATACTTTTGAGTACAACAAATTGTATAATTCTTATACTTTCTAAAAATAAAAAACTTTTTAAAAATATTTTAGTACATGACTCAAATAATGTTTTTAAATATGCATGTCCAATAATTTTTTTCAATCTCAACTTCATGCATATGTATATGTAGAGAACGTAAATGACTAATTCTTTTAATGTTGATCACAATAAAATATTTCAATGTTGTAAGAGGAGTAATTAAAAGTAAAAATGTTGAAGGAGATATGTATTTTATTTAATTATTAATATAAAATTAAAATGCAACATTTAAAAATATATAATTAATAATAAAATATTCAATGTGACTAATAAATAAAATATTTCAATATGGAGAGTTAATTATTATTGAAATGTATTAAAAAATATCTTAATAACAGAAAAGTCATTTTAATGTGGAAAATATATTCCATAGATAAATATTCCAAGAAAAATATTGAAATGTGTATATTATATATGATTAAAAAAATACTATATATTCATTATATAAAGCAATTCAATTTTTATTTTTTGATGGCTAAAACATTTTAAGTAGTCTTATTGTGGTCCTTTTTTAAGAATATTTTTTGGTCAATTTTGTTTGAAATCAAGCAAAGATGTGTTAGAATTGCAATTTTAAGCTATGTAATTTACACAATCCAAGTTATCAAGTAATTTTTGAAGACATTAATCTCATATTTGACATTTAAATAATAAAAAATTACAGTCGATATATATATATATATCTATATATATATATATATATATATATATATATATATATATTACAAATCTATTAGGCTTCGAGATCTGCTGTGTGCAAAATTTTTAATCAAAATTTTCACTGTAAAATAGGTTTTCCTTGGAGCTACAAGATTGTCTTTCTCCCCCGAAAAAATCCTATATACTCTCTCTCCAAGATTGAAATCCTCTCTAAACCAACAAAAACATGTACATGTACATTGATTTGATCATATGTGCACAAATTTGTGATTAGTTCCATGTACTGTAGTTAAGTTTCTAATTAAAGAGTTGATCCTTGTTGGACACCTAATCCTCTAAGGGTTAGCGTGGAAGCTGAATAGTCTAAGGAAGTCCAAGAGACCTTGGAATACGAAACCAAAGGTCATCTGAATGTACTATAAATGTATATCATTTGTTAATAATAGGTATACTCTCATGCTTATCTTTAATATTCTATTGTTGCCATGTATGTGTCTAACATGGTATCAGAGCAAGGCGTATTCCTACCCTGTGGCCTCTCTGTAGTGAAAATGTGGTCTGCTAGAGCTCATTGAATGCACGTAAACCTTTCTTGCTGGATCGTGGTGTTGGATGGAGTAAGCTCTGCGTTTGATAGAAAATCCAACAACCTTTAAAGTCTTTGTTGTGTGGAAGACTGAGATGACCATGGTGAGTCCCATGAGTGAAGTAAGTATGTATTGAAGCCATAAATATTTGATACATATTATGCATTAAATGATATTATGCATTGAATGGTAATGTGTTGACTGCGTTTTGGATGAATATTGTGTTGCTTGACATGGAGTGATTGTCATGCGGTATTACTGTGTTCATAATACTACATTACCATGACTGTTTCTTCATTAATGCCTCTCCTTCCGCACAGTTAATACTCATGACACAGCATAATACCTCCTCTGTGTCAGTGAAATTATCAGTGAAATTGTGTTGGCATGTACACCACGACTGTACACAGTGACTGTGGTTGCCTTGAGTCATATTAGTATAGACATTGTCTAGTTACATGAACGTTACCCCTGCTACCACATTAGAGGATCTATGGATTGCGACTTTCTCATCCATAGGTGACTTCCCAAGATGCTTGAAGCCAAGACCAAAACCCATAAGTGGGCCAGGAAGCTGAACAACCGGAATTGATACTTTGCTAGAGGCTAGAAATCCTTCTAGCTTGAGGTCCAGCAAATCAGGCGACAGTGCACAGTGACCGTTGGATTAGTCGGATCAATGGACAGGGTTAATGGAAGATGAGCGACGACGATCTTATCGCAGGAGATTAAGTTAAGAAATGGACGAATCATATTAAGGAACGTGTCGATGGAAGGGTGGAAAATGTGCAGAATAATGGAGCGGTCTTCGTAGGTGGTAAGCAGTATCTCACGCAACCTAAAAGTTGTAAATACTATTCTACAATTTCATGCGATTAACCTGAGGGGTTGACACGTAGCACACGATGGAAAGAGAAAACCACTTTTCTCACGCACTCTTGACCTCGTATCAGTCGTGCAAGATCTCACGTGAGATTATGCGATCATCGTTGGATTGAGGTAGGAGAAATAAACGGTGGAGATTGGCCAGGCTAGTTGGCGCGAGTTATTGCGCGATAACCATCAGATTGAGGAATGATATTGATGGCCAAGATTTAATGCACTAAGGAGAGAATCAATATATGTGCAAAGGTTTGTGGAATGGAGGAAAGGTAAGGTTTAAGTGTGGTTTATGAAATATTTCTATTATATGGGAATTATAATAGAATTAAGCAGGATTAATGTATTATGGTTTACGTTGAGTCTTAAACCAAAGTCTAAAATCTATGGTATGGTTAATATGCGTGAGTAATAGGAATTAACCAAAGATTATGAAGGATTTATAAGGTTCTGCTCAAAGGTTGATAAAGGTCCAGACTTTGGATAGTTAAATCAAATGTTTCTGCATTAAGTTTATTGAAGGAGAATTAAACCTTTCCTTAAGCACCTTTACTAAAAGTATGAATTAAGCACATGGATGGTATTGATAAGTGGGAGGTGGTATCTTGCGTGCCAAAAAGGTTGTAAATTATATTCCTAAAATTCACATGATTAACCTTAGTGGCCGACATGTAGCATGGGAAAACACGATATTGATCATGCAAGATTTCAAATGAGCTTGCACAATAGCTGTTCGATTGGATGGGTAACATCGACGGTCAAGATCGTCTAGGTTAATTGGTGAGTGGATGACGTGATATCCGTTGGATCTAGAGAAGTGGGATCAACGGTGCAGATTGGAGTGCTTGATAAAAGGAGAAGTCAATGACGGACTAACAATGATTGGTTAGATAAGCGGTACCCTCAAGAGAAAAATCCACATACAGAAAATCCAAAGCATTCGAGTGTCATTTTGGATATGGGTATTATAATCATGACGGATATTAATGACAAAATTCACATATCTTCATGCCCATGACCTGTAAACAAGATTGACATCGCCAGTGGTTGCATCAGAAGCCACCATCGAGCTAAGAAGGAGTACTTCTATCTTGAAAATTGAAATCTTGACTGTTGTTGATATCTACAAGAGCTTTTGTAACAAATATTGTAACAAAGAATATTTTCAATGAGGCTACTTGTATCTAAAAGCTTCCTATGTTTTTGCGCATGTGGGAAGCTTGCTCCATTAATGAATGGTCAGGGAGAGTCATTAAATTCAGAACTATTTAAATTGTCGAATTTGGTCTTATAAATTGCAACCTAAGATATTAAATATAAGCTGCAATGAGCTTGGCTTGGTTTTGATGCATTGGATACATTCATATTGTAACAAGAATTGTGGCAAGTTTTAGAGCGATCGTTGGTTAAATTGCTAAATTTGAGTGTATTTTTGCCATTGTGAAAAATTATTTTTCTGCATTTCGTTCAACTAGGTATCTTTGGTTATTGTTGAAACCATTTTAGCCATATAATTTGAGAGAGTTATCTGATTTTTTCAATGAAAATGACCATAATTAATGTAATATTTAAGTTCTTGAAAACTCTGATACTATCGACTTCTAATGACACATTCCAAATTAGCAAAATCTCTCTCTCAGAAATTTAGACTTGTCTACAATATGCACAAGAACAAATTTATTTTTTGCAGCTTGAATCTCAACTAAAGCAGGAAGAATTACAACAGTGGAGTCATCATTCTGAACCTATTTTTATTCAAAATATTGAAACAAACTCCCATAAACAATAAGACAATAATGTTACAGTTGATTCAGGTCCAGAGCCCAATAAAGTAGCAGAGTCACATGCAGATGCAGAATTTCAGTTTGCACTTTCCAAGCCCATCATCAGACCTTCGGAAGATCTTGTCAGCAACAAGCATAGAATAGGTATTGGATATGATAAGGAGGTTTCCTTTCTTATTCCAGATTACTCAAAGCCCATTCAGTTTTAGAGTGTTGGATTCCTTCATGACAGTTAACCTCTAGCTGTTCCAGATTCTGCTCCTCTTCCATAGCAACAACAACAGATTATCAAATGGCAACACTTTGACTGAGTTGGCCATATCAAAGATCATTGATTTTATCTTCACCCATGTAAACACTGTCATAAAACCAGTCATTCTTCAAATAGATGCTTTAGAAATAAACCTCTTGCAAGAACAAAGATTCATCTTGGATGGATTGCTTCTTGGCAATGGGCTTCGACAACCAAGAAGATATTTTTCTCATACAATAGGATTTGTTCTCGAATATTGAAAAATGTTGCAGTTGAGATCACTTCGTCTTCTCATCTTGTATCTGACAGGAGGGGAAGTGATGGTCATCTACAAGCTTCAAAGCCACATAAAGCAATCATGAGTGACAACTTGCCATACTAGATTCAGAGTTGTATCCAGAGACAAATATACCCCTATGTATGCCTTCAGTTGATGATACCTCTTCAAAGAATTGGGGACACTTCCTCTAGCAAAATACTTTAGCTTCTTTCCAGTTTTAGAAGAGTTACAGGAATTACATTAAGCATTCCAGATTTGTTGGTCATCCTTAAACTATCACAGGTTGAGACCTCCCTTTTTAGGTTGAGGTTCTCCATTTTATGCGGGGTGAGACCTCCCTTTCATGGTTGAAGGTTTCCCTCTTCAAAACATCAAGATCACTTCCTCTAGCAAAAGACCTGAGCTTCATGCCAGACTTGGAAGAGTTATGGCAACTGCACTAAGCATTCCAGTGTTGGTGGTCATCCTTAAACCACCTCCCTTATACAAACATTTTAGAGAGCATATTGAGCCTAGTGTTGCCATGCATTTTTTGCACATTTTGTATTACAACTCTCTTCTTGGACTCATACATAGCCCTTCATATTAAGGGGGGGAATGTTGGACACCTAATCCTCTAAGGGTTGGTTTGGAAGATGAATAGTCTAAGGAATTCCAAGAGACCTTGGAATACAAAACCAAAGGTCATGTGAATGTATTATAAATGTATATCATTTGTTAAAATAGATATACTCTCATACTTATCTTTAATATTCTGTTGCTTCCATGTATGTGTCTAACAATCATCATATCCCACAGATGAAAACATTCATGCAAACAAAAAAATCATTGGATCACTCTCAATAAGAACTTGATGCATTGTACATATGGGGTTTTATCTAAAATGCTCAATAAGCACTTGGAGAAAGTAAAATTTTCATGGATAGCCTAGTTTTCAAAACCCTGGGTTATAGAGGAATTATGTCTTTTTGAATTTTCCCTTACACAATTATATTTTATATCTAAATTTTTGTTACATTAATTTTAATAATTTTTTTATTATTGAAAATGGTCTATATTTGTTTTACCTCTATTTTCGTGCATAACAAGTGAGTTCTTATTTTAATAAAAAAAGATTACAAGGTAAATGAGTATGATTAAGTAGATGAGGAAGAATATATACCTCTAGTTTCATGCATAACATTAGAAAAGAAAGCATATGTTCCATCCACAGTTCATTATTCCCTAATGGTATCCTATAACCATAATATCGATTCACATAGCATGTTCATCACAAGCTATAATGTTATGGATGTTTACTGGCACACTCACATCCAAAAATAAATAGAGATAATGATACTTAGTAAAAATGTTGTACCATCATATAAAATTCCATTTACAAGAATTACATTGGCACATATAACATTGATTTCCCATTATGAAGAAATAGTAAACCTATAGCAATATTCAACATTCAACATTCAAATACTAAAATACTCTAGCAAAGTGCATTGTATTAATCAATTGAATAAATAAACTAAAGGAAAAAATTATCTATTTGAAAGTTGAAGGCCAACATTAACTTATGTAGATAAATGTTCCACCCTACCATACATTGTATTTCACTTATTCTTTTTGTACGAGGCCACCCCAATTGAGGCTATGGAACCACTAAGGAGAATTAGAGCATTTGTATGGAAATCATTTTCTCCTAGGACAAATAATTACCTATCGCATTGTCTCACAAGTAATCTTTTCTCTTGGAACAACACAACTATTTTGGTGACACATTGCTTTCCTTACATAGAAAAATGGGAATACCTTCGTTATCTACTCAATATTCCCTCAAAAGTCTCTAAGATCTCCCTCTATGTGTGCATAGAGGTTCTAGATGTTATCCATTAACTACAACAACATTTAACTAGTTCTTGACATTTTTCAAGTTTTAAAGGATTCGTTGCTTGGTTGTTCAACCCACAATATGCTTTCCTCCTTAGATATTATCCATAGCTTCTCCATCATATAGCTTGATATCCTTCTTGGATACATTTCCAATCCAATTTTTGAATCTCTCGATGTTCTCCCTCTCTAGAATTCGGTTCTTTTCCAAGGAATTAGCTTCTAACCATTTGAATCTCTTCCTTATCTATTTTCATAATATATACATGTTTCTATAGTTATCATCACATGAATTCAAAATGGTCTCTATCATTCCTTGATCAGCCTCCTGGTATGAATCAATACCTCTAAAACTACTTTCATGTATGTTAGCATCAACCAAGAGAAAATGAATTTACCTCTTCGTCTATTTCTTTCTCAATTATCACCTACTTCCCTTCCATATGATTTTCCTTCTCTATTGTGCCTAACCCCATGAATATCTCGTAAATATTCTTTGGATGAGTTCATAATCGTCACACAACGTTCATGTGAATGTGAAATGTCCTCACCATTCACCTTAGAACCAAAATTAATTATGCCATTTAGGTGATCATTTTATTGTACTAAGTTGCTTGTCTTAGTCCAATAATGACCAATAATGAATCATTCCTTATTCCCTACAACTATTCACATACATGACTCTAACACTACATAAATCATTACCTATCTATAGTCAATTTTGTACATCCACTCGTGATTTGTTTCCCTCCCTGTCAACCACATGTGTGGGGGGTGTAATGATGAATGAATGAATAAAAAAACACCTCATCCCCAACACCCCAAGAGACCTAATTTCCCCCCTTATTGTGAGGACATGATTTTTTTCAAAGAAAATGTGATAAAATCTAAGTTTTACCACTCCTCTCACAATTCCCATGATCAAGGTACTTATCACCTTGATTTCGTAATTGTGGAAGGTGTACATCTCCACCGCAACCACATGTGTTCGATGAATGGTAGTTAAGGTTTCTAGATTTGTAGTCAAGATCACAGTGATGAAGGAAACAGAGTAAAGTTTGGAAAAATGGAAAACTAAGGATTATTCAGCATGTAGAACCCACTAGTACCATATCACCTTTCCTATCTCCTGCTATCATAACCCCTTTTTTATGTTCTCTTATCTTATGTAGATCTATCTTTTTATTAAATTAAAGAAAGATAATACATACATTATTCAGTGTACCATAAAATTTCTTCCTCATGATGTAAATAAAGCATCGTAATTAAAATATACATGCAAAACAAAATTTAACATTGAATCATAATTAAGTATATTTAATCGATGGGATTTAATACTAGGAAATTCTATCATATCCCCCTTAAAATAACACAATCATAAATATTTTCTTCTCATTAACGACACTTCTTTTCCTCATTCTTCAGTTGTATTTATACTGCCATCCTATTCACTATCTTGCTATACCACCAAACTTCAACATTCTGACCTATGCCTATATTAGTAATCAAGTAAGCATACATATTATAACAATTATCAAGAAACACTTATCTTGTGCACAAGATTTCTCAATTCCATAATGTTGTAGAATTCTGTAGAATTTATCTACAAATCAGCTAGCTCTGATACCATGTAGAAATTTCCCACTTGTAGATCACCTGGTAATGCAATGTACTAAAGCAAAACACTTGATCTACTTCTACAACCAATTTACCATAAGCTTAATAAACTATCAGCAACATCAATAAGAACACATATAACTGATAAGAAGGAATCAATCCCACATAACACAGAAGAATTTACCCGAGGAAAGGACCTGCCTAAAACCCCATCTCTGTATTATCATACAAGTGGAAATATAGTCCAGATTACACAAAGCCTTAGCTTGGAAGCTATCCAACTCTCAGTACAATCCCTTTTCTAATCATAGACAGTCAAAGGCTTCTCACAAACCTTCTCCTCTGCCCTCGAAGCCTCCTATTTCTATGCACAGTTTTCATGGGTCCTCCAGCTGCAACCTGTGTGATTCTCACCTCACACACAACACTGACCTCTGAAATAACTGTACAAACCTAAAGGAGGTAAATCCTCATCATGGATGAGCTTCATTTACAGGAAAAATATTCATCCAACTGATAGTACATTGTCCCTTCTCTGATCTCAACTGGGTCTTTGTTTGAACTGACATTCATCAATTATCCATGAGTGAATACACAGTTATATGAAAATAATAGTTGTCACATGCATGCAATCATCAACAAACTATATCTCATTAATTTAACAACTTGTTAAATTAATCTAACTGAACTTGACAAAGTTAAACTAAGTCAACTAATCCTCTCAATATAGAACTCATCCTTAATTCCTCAATCAATGGAGCAAATCAAAGACACATCCCCAATTAGTGGAGAAATAATTGCATGTTCTCACAAAGACTTCAAGTGTGCTTTTCCTTAATTAATTAACTCATGGGGAGTTAATTAGTTAATGTTCCAAATTGGTGGTAAGACCAAATTCGAATTTACTTCATATAGATAGACCAGGGACTGCCATAAATAGGAAGGGACCCAGAAATGCTATTTTTAGAAGATCTATTTTTAGCAGTTTAACCTCTCACCCAAGGTGGCCAAAATGCTCATTGGCCAAACTGTTATTTTTAGAAGTGCTATTTCTAGCAGTTCTATTTTTAGCACTTCCTAAATTTAGCATTTCTTGTTGCACACTTTTCAAAACTCCCTTTCAACAAGCAAGGCTTCCTCTCGAACTCGATCTAGTAACTGTGGAATGTTCTGCATGCAACACATCTACCAAGTGTGGTTGCTCCAGCAACAATCAGAACAAAAAAAACTCCCAACTGACCACTTTGCTAGGCTAGAAACATACTCTGATGCTGAAGCTCTACCTGCTACTGACAAGTTCTCCCTCTCTGACCTCTACGCTACTGCAACATCTCCATGCATCTCACACCATTGCACCCTTCTCTATGCTACCCTACATTGTGCAACACACTTGTGCCTCTCACATTGCTACAGCCTGCATGCTCTGCACTGTCCTGGGATTCCCTGCATTGTAGCTCTCTCTACCACTCCATCTGCATCTGTCTCTACGTAATCAGTCAGTTCCTGCTACTCCACATTGGGGCTCTTATAGAAAAGTCGAATCCAAGAGGTTGGGTACCTTAAGGATCCTGCCCCTCCTCCTTGGGACGATCACTCCACATCACCCCACCTCCTCCCTAGAGGTATGGCTGCATGTGATCCCTCTGCCCACCTGGCTTGAATTTTTGCCCTACTGGAGGTCTCTGCATGAGTAGATGTCTTACTCGATCTCCTCTTAGGTTCCCCTATTGTGGCTGCTCCACAACCTCCTGAAGCTACTGCACCAATCGTGGCTCCTCCACAATTGTCTGAGACTTCTTCTGGTGCTACATGTTGAGAGGTAATTTAAACTCCCTCTCAACCACCAAGTATTTAACCTTTGCCTTGCTCCTCAAGGCTTTGCATGCATCTTGTACCTCAAGTGCATACAGGTTCTTGGCTAGCACACCAATCTATTTCCACTTTTGTTATAGCTCCAAATCTCACTCTCATGGTTTGTGATGCTGTATTCATGGCCTAGGGCAACCCCTCCTTCCAGACCTGGTCCTAAAATTTAAAAAACAGTGTTTTATCCCTTATACGCGACATTGCCCTGAGTTAAATGCGTGTATACACGGGTATGTGTATAGCCAACCTACGTATATGTATTAAAACACTTAAAAAAATATAACACTCCTTATTTTCGGGCAGAGATCGCGGGTTTTACCTGCCGATCACCTGTTAGTGCCCGTGGCCCAACTGTTCCCAACCAACTCCTAACTAAAAAACTACTTTGGAGATGGTATAAAAAGACCTCAAAGGGAAGGCCTAAGGGAGGAGAGAAGAAGGAGAAAGGTTATTATGCTGAGATTTTTCCCTTGACCAGGTCTGAAGTCCCTTGTGCCTTCTGCACTTCCCCCATTTTATACAGGAAACCTTTGTTTCCTTGTGTGTTGATGTTCATCCACCATTTATGACATCATGGAGAGAGTCATGGAAGGAGTTTGTTAGAGGCTTGAGGCTAGAACAAATCTGGAAGGAAGCTTTGCTTGGAGCCTGCTAAAGGTGACTCAGGTGAAAATATTCCTTTTTATGTACTTTATTTGTCTATAATAAAAGAAACACATGTCTTGGTTCTCGAAATGAATCTTCTTTATGTTAATGATATTCATGTTTAGAATTCATATACAAAAGGTTGTTTGGATTTCATAACTAACTACCTTTCTTTATAACATGAAGATGGTTCCTTTATAAGTTTTTGTCCATATACTGTTGTGTTCTTTGAATTGGTTGTTTTGCAGGACAAAAGAGAAGAAGGGAACTCCAAGAAGGGTTTGTACCCTAAAGGCCTTCTCCAACGTAGGACCAAAGGTACGTACCCTTATCATAGAATTTGCTTATAATATCATAATGGCTGTATGAATGCATGTTTCTTTCAATAGATAACTTTCAGTCTGCTAGGGTTTCAACCCAAAAAGCCCTAGGGGAGTAATTCCCTCTATCAGAATTGGCAACTCCACTGGGGAAAACACTCTTGTTGTTCCTAGTTTGAGTGTTTTTCAAGCCAATCAGGGCTCAGCTGCCTTGTCTGCTTGCTGTTACTGTCTGGTCTGTTCTTGAACATTAAGCTTTGCCAGTTTCTTCAGTTTGTTTTTTTTATTTTTCTTGAAGCTTTTCATATATGCTATTTTTATTAGATACAGAGGCGTATATACGCTTGTTTCTTTGAGTAAACCCGCGTATACGTAGGTTTCCTCAAACACAGTCGCGTATACATGCAATTTGTATTTCAGTACAATCGCGTATACATTGCAATTTTCAAGATTTATAAATCTTTTTAGTCTCTGAAGGTTTGTCTGGTGGTTTGAGTCAGTCTGAAACAGTCATTTTTCAGTATCAGTTATTGGTTTTACAGCGAGCATCTCGTTCTGAATTCTCTCTAATTATAAGGAGTATTGGTCTTGTTTTTGTTGATTGCAAGCGTCATCATTTTTGGCTAAAGCACGCAAGATTTCTTGCTAGGAATCTTGGCTGCTCTGTTTCATCGGGGTAGGGAGATTGAATTCAATCTTTGTGTTAATCTTGCTTTTGGTGACTTTTTGTTTGCTTGACAAAACCGCTTTTTGTGACCATCCACTTCTTTGTTTCATGAAAGTTGTTGATTGACACTTTCTTGGAATTTTTCTTTTCAGATCTTTTAGTTTTCATTGCCAAAGCTTTCATTACTGCATTTGATTGTTAAGAGAGATTTCAAGCACATTTATTTTTGTTGAGTTTTCATCCATTGAGTGGTGTTGATTCGAAAAAGTGTTTAAATTGCCTATTCTTCAATCACAGGTTTCAGTGTTGTTGAGAGCATTTTTGAAAAGACTTTTTTTGCTGGTTGCTTTGAAGAAAATCTTTTGAAAATCCTAGTTTTGCTTTCTTGAACTTGCTTTTCATTTGGTTTCCTTTCAGTGAAGTGAAAGTGCTTTATGTTTGTCTTAGAACTTTTTTTTAGTGTTTAGATGAAATGAATGGTATCATCTCATATTCCATCTAGACATTGTAAGTGGCAATATAAAGATTCACAAGCAAGCAACTTTCATTTTTGTTTTTAAAGTAGTTTTAAATCTTGCATCCACATATAGTTGTTGCATTAGGATAGATTTGCATCCTTTTTTTTAGGCATATATAGCTTTGTTAGCTTTTGTGAGTGTGAAGTATGAATTAACGAAAAGAAAAGAAAAATTTGTTTTATTAGAAGTACCTCTGAACCCTATAGAAATTGCTCTTCATCGAAAAACGAAAAAGTGCATGTGTGTAGTTAAGTTTTTATTAATTTCTTTTGCATAAAAAAACACCACTAGTTTCACTTCCGTTACCTTGTGACTTAAAGAACAGACTAATAAAATCAAGCGCTAACTAAAATTCACTAGAACTTTTTGTTTTAGTCAGTTACACCAACAAGATTAGGATTTTAGGGCCTTGGATTAGGCGAGTGGAGAGTTAACTCTCCAAGGCCATATAAACGTCAAACGTAGGAGTCTGAATAACGAGAGAAAATCCAATAGCGTTAGGAAGACCAGGAAAGCTCCGGCTCTGGGAGTTAAGCACGAGGGTCTGTGAAGACAGGGAAGAGAGATACCCCCTCTCCTACTTGTCTGAACTTACCTCACGAGTGTTCCGCCTGGCTTCTGTGACGAGTTGGTATCCATAGTTGCTACTCCTAGGGAACTACACAGGTGGCTACGGAGGGGAATCCCGTGGCACCTGAGGTTGACGTTGCATCACTCTCGACAGTACTACTGGAGGGCACCCTTGCGAAGCTTGGGGGCTTGCACCGACGCAGGCTGTTGTTAGGAGGTCAGCGTAACTTCCTCTGATAGCTTCGCTGATAGGACTGGGCCCTCATCATCCCAAACTATCTTTGGAAGGCTCCTTAATTCACTTTGTCGTATTTTGGTGTCCGGTCTTAATCACCCGGAGCAAAAATACTTGGAAGTTTTTTGACTGGCTGTATCTTTAGGGACTTTATAGTGTGTGCTCTGTGCTCCTAGTTGGCCTAGCTTTCAATTTTTTGAGTCTTTAATTAGATCATAACAAAAATTCAAAGTGGCTGACCGATCTCTAAGACGATCTCGAAGACTTCGTGGTCTTTCGCCACCAAGTTTAGAGCCTTCTCCTAGAAGGCGCAGAGGCAATACTACCGGTGGGTTCTATCCCACGCTGGTTGACACATCGGGGATTGATCCTCCTCTCGGGGGCAATAGCAGCCAAGCAAGGCCTGGCACTTCTGAACAAGAGAGGGACACTCCAGTCCTTTCTCGAGTTCTCTTTCGAGCGGAGAATAACATAGAGGTAGAAGAACTTTCAGAGTCGTTAGCAGCTCCAAATTCTCCTCTACCATCTAGTCATCCAGACGTACTGCAATACGTTGGGACTCCGACGCATAGACTGTCAAGTCCAGGTTAGGCTACGTGCTTACCATCGATGACCACTACTGGAAGCATGGCTTCTACAAGTGCTACGACTATGCAAACCCCAACATCGGTGCAAGGGGGAGGAACCATTTCCATCTCCTCTGCTTCTATGTTTGGATCTTTTGCTAGCACATCTTTAGTTGGGTCTACCTCCATTCCGTCCACGAGTGGAAATGCCCAAACCAATTCTTTTGGTACTGGATTCTTCCCATTTGGCACCCACTCACAGGGTATTCCATCGGTTCCGTTTAGTGCCGCTACGTCCATGATGGGCAGATCGGCTTCATTCCAGGGTTTTCCTTTCGGAAGTGGTCATATACCACATTCCAACCTGATGGTAGGATCCTTGCCTTTTTCTTCTGTAGGACAAAGCAGCAATCCTTTCCAAGGTTGGAATAACCCTGGGGTTAGTAGCGCGGGAACTGGGAATCCATTTATCGGCCAACAAGGGAATAGGCCGTACTCCACGGTTAGCTCGTTTCAAACTATTCCTCCTCTAGCTTTGGCTTGGAATCCGTATCAGGGGTTATCAACTCCTTACAATCCTTTAGGAGGAAACTTTGCTAGTTATGGAGGTTATACGGCCGGAGTTGGTCAAACTCCGAATTTTGCTGGACCACAAGGCTTGCCTTTTGGTTCAGCCGGTTCTACTGGTTACTTCGGGCAGCCTGGTGCCTCCCAAATTCCAGGACAATCTTTTCAGAGCTTTGGGATTTTTGCCCAGTCCGAGTGGAATCCCCAAGGTCCTCCTAGGCTTCCATTTTTGGCAACGTTGAACTTGCCAGATCTCACTTAGTTAGAAAATGACCCAATCAAGTACAATCCGGCCTGGCCTCCGGTCCCAACCAAACTCCCTTCAGACATTCCAAAATTTGAAGGGAAGAGTGGTGAAGACCCAGGCGACCATGTAACCACATTCCACTTGTGGTGCTCATCTAACTCCCTTATCGATGACTCGATTAGGTTGAGACTCTTTCAGCGCACCTTGATTGGTAATGCGGCCAAATGGTATATAGAGTTGCCAGGGGGCAGCTTTACATCGTTCGCTGACTTAGACAATATCTTCTTAAATCATTTTTAGTTGCCTATCCGCTATGATGCCGGAACTGAACTTTTGGCCACCTTTCGTCAGGATAAGGCAACCCACATTTCTGACCATATTCAGGAATGGAGACGGAGAAAGAGGCTCATTAAAGCCGAAATCCCTCCAGAGTACTGTCTCGAGTGGTTTTTGAAGTCTTTACAACCCAAGATCTCCAAGGATGTCTCCATGTCTGGAGTCTATTCTGAGGAGCAAGCCATTTTTAGGGCCCATCAATTAGAATTGATCTACTCTCAGTCTGGGATCCTACAGAAATACATGCCAGATGCTCCTAGATCTACGGTTGACGTAGCTAAGTCAAAGCTAGGTCCACACGTGGACGGTATCATTGGGTCAGTAGACACAACTATAGTGAACTTGTTGAATCAATTGCAGCAGTTGTCCTTGCAAGCTACTTCTAACAACCAAGTCACATCGTCTAATACCCCCGCTTCCAAAACTTCTTCAATAAATTCCGTCCAATCTGATAACCCCAAAGGAAATCAAAATTCCAATGGGAAAAAGAAAGGACGAGGTAGGAAAAAGAACCAGGATGGGAAGCCTGATGCAAATAAATCTGGCAACAACGCTGGTGGTGGTAGAAATGAGTCAAGAAAGAAAGTTAAGTTTCCATGCAAATTGTGAAGTGGAGACCATCTAACTCATCTCTGCCCTAAGATTGAAGACGCTCAGTGCTTGTTAGGATAGAAAGGGACTTCTAGTTCTCAAGCTGTGTTAACCAACCCGTTTCCCGAAGGGCAGCAACTTCTTGCTGGCGCGAGTTCAAACCCTGGAACCTCCGCTGGGGGCAACCAGGAAGGGGAAAATCGTCAAATGTTTTCATGATGGGTTCTAATGTCCATGTGGCTACTCGGTCACGTGATTATGGTGAAGCCGAAACTTCCAAGGACAAGACTGTTCCTGGAAGTACTAACCTTCATATTGAGCGACCCCCTATCGATACTATACCACGGATACTGAAAGGTTCCGCTAAACGCGCGATGATTAATCCTAATGCCAGGGCCGCCCAGAATTACTCTGTTGTGGAGGATCTGGCTCAAAGTCCGTGCGCTATGTCCGCTTTAGAGGTTCTCCAGTCGTGTCCGGCTCAGAGAAGTGCTTTACTCTCCGCAATTGGAGCAGTCGATCCAGCTAACTCTTTAGTGCTCACTTTTGACATGTTAAATGTCAAAAAGCAACTCCCTCATCATATGGCTTTCCAAATAAAGTCTACATACCGAAAAATCAATATTTTTCGCACTGTGATAGATGAAGGAGCTTCCACATGCGTTATGTCGATGTCATGCTGGAAGGCTATTGGATCACCCTCGGAAGTTCCTTCACCCACCATTTTGACTGCATTTGATGGTCATTCTCATAAGCCGCATGGGATTATCCCGGCCTTTCCTATATGTGTTGGGGGAAAGGTCGTCAATATTGAAGTAGAGGTCGTAGACGCTAACCTAGACTATAATCTCCTATTAGGAAGGAACTGGGTATACGAGATGGATGCCGTTGTTTCGACTCTATTTCGTGTCATTTGGTTTCCTCATGAGGGGAAAATCGTTAACGTTGATCAATAGGACTATTGTCTAGTCGATCCTCAAGCAAGCTCTGACTCTACTGTCCCTTTAGTGGATAACCCTCGCCCGCCAACTGAGAATTTAGGAGTAGGGATGTATTCCTCATTGATGGGTACATTTGATCTTCCCTCTCCTTTCGCTAAAATCAATCCTATTTCATCATCAAAGGAGTCTCCTCGAGAAGAGTTCTTTGGAACTTGTTATTTTTCAGACCCTTGGACCTTGCCTTCACCTACGACCACATTAGTTGAAGGACAAGTAAATGGAATGGCATTCCCTATATCTCCAGCTGAGCTTAGATATTAGTCTATCATAGACTCTGCAGAAAACCATTCTACTCCTTTTTCCGAAGAGGAGTTAGATGGTCATGTGGCCCCGCCTTGGAGCCTTGATTCTACCTCTGCCTTGGACTGCTTAGATTCAGTTTTACCTTCTAAAGAAGCAATCCTCGAAGTAATGATGGGTATAGATCGACCTTGGGAAGACTTACACCATCGTTCATACTTTCTTCCTCCATTGCAGGAAGTAGAATCTAGATTCTCCGAGCTCCTCAATAGTGATGTTTGTACGGTGTCAAACCCTTTGGCTCCAGCACACATTCGTGCCGAAGGTAATATGTCGGTAATTTCAAAAACGATACCTATAAACATCTCTAGGGACCCTAGCGTCATCAAGAATATCTTCATCAGAGTTGAGTGTTCCCCTGAAGAAATTCAAATCTACACTGACCTGTTCAAGGAATATCGTGATGTATTTGCTTGGTCTTATGAAGAAATGCCTGGCGTTGATCCTTCTATAGTTCAACATGAGATCAAGACATATGAAAACACGAAACCAGTTTGTCAGAGGCTTCGACCAGTTAACCCTAGGAAAGCTGCAACTATCAAAGCTGAGGTTGAGAAGCTGCTAAAGGCGGGTTTTATATACCATGTTCCTCTTACTAATTGGGTTTCTAATCCAGTCCCTGTGGACAAAAAGTAAGGAACAATCCGAGTATGCATTGATTTTAGGGACCTAAACAAGGCTTTTCCGGAAGATAATTACCCCACGCCATTCATTGATCAGATTATCGACGAGTGTGCGGGTAATGAAATTTTTTCCTTCATGGATGGTTTTTCAGGTTATAATCAAATCTCTATCCGTCCTGAAGATCAACATAAGACAGCTTTTATATGTCCCTGGGGTACCTTTGCATATAGAAAGATGCCTTTTGGTCTTAAAAATGCTGGAGCCACTTTTCAGCGGGCCATGTCATATGCTTTCCACGATATCAAACATGTCATCGAGGCATACTTGGATGATCTCGCTGCTCGTTCTCGAAAGAGAACCGATCATCCTAGTCATCTTCGATTTGTTTTTGAACGATGTCGTTTTTATAAAATCCAGTTGAATCCCAACAAGTGTGTCTTCACGGTTACGTCCGGTTGGTTTTTATGATTCATTGTGTCTAATGAAGGGATTCGGGTTGATCCCTTCAAAGTTGAGGCAATAGTTCAGTTGCCTCCCCCGTCCTCAATTCGACAACTTCAAAGTCTTCAAGGGAAGGCTAATTTCTTAAGACGGTTTATAGCAAACTATGCCGAGATCACTAAAGGGTTCATGCGTTTGCTACGGAAAGGAGTTCCATTTGTGTGGGATGACTTTGCGCAGCAGTTGTTTGATGCT
The DNA here is from genome assembly GCA_031772625.1 of Pinus tabuliformis. Taxonomy (NCBI): domain Eukaryota; kingdom Viridiplantae; phylum Streptophyta; class Pinopsida; order Pinales; family Pinaceae; genus Pinus; species Pinus tabuliformis. The sequence continues at coordinate 376,853,194 of CM062818.1, read as the reverse complement.
TTGAAAAAGGCATTAGTCTCTGCCCCACTTTTGAGTCCACCGGATTATGGTAGAGACTTCCTTTTATATCTCGCCGCAGCAGAATCAACCATTGGTATGGTTTTAGTTTAGGAGGATGATGCTCTCGTCTAGCACATGATTTATTATTTGAGTCGAGGCTTAATAGGTCCTGAACTTCGCTATTCTTCGGTTGAGAAATTGTCCTTGGCAACTGTCCATGCTATCCAGAGGCTCCGTCATTATATCTTGCTACACAAAACTTTTTTCTTAGCGGCGGTCAATCCATTTCAATTTGTCCTTAGTAGGCGAGTGATTGGGGGCAAATATAATAGATGGATAGTCATTTTGCAAGAATTCGATCTCGAGTTCTTGTCTGCCAAGTCTAAGAAATCCATGGCTTTCGCGGAGCTAATTTCTGAGCTTCCTTGTGGAGAGGATACTGTTTATGAGGAAAGTTTTCCAGACGAACATTTATTCCTCATCTATTCACTCGAACCTTGGTGTGGAGATATCATTGTCTATCTCCAGACTTCAAAGTTTCCCTCTACTTTCTCCAAGGATGAACGTCGAAAATTACGTCACCTGGCTAAAAACTATGTTATCATTGGTGACACATTATACCGTCGAGGGGTTGATTCCATCCTTCGGCGCTGTTTAACCTTAGAGGAAGCAGAGTCTGTGCTCAATGACTGCCACAGTGGAGCTTGTGGTGGTCATTTATCAGGGCTTGCTACAGCCCAGCGCATCTTACGTGCCGGCTATTTTTGGCCTTCACTCTTTAAAGACTATGTGGAAGCGGTCAAACGCTGTCACCTATGTCAAATTTTTACTTGGAAGATGCGCGTGCATCCAACTCCCCTTTTTCCCGTTGTCACCGTCGGTCCCTTTACCAAGTGGGGTATTGATTTTACAACTTGTAATCCGCCTTCAGCGGCGAATCACAAGTACGTTATCGTGGCTGTAGACTACTTTACGAAGTGGGCTGAGGCCATGCCTACTTATAAGAATGATAGTGACACAGCAGCTTTGTTTCTTTTCAATCAGGTTATCTCAAGATTCGATATCCCAAGAGAGATTGTCACTGACCATGGCAATCATTTCCAGAATCAACTGATGTCCGAATTGGCTCTTAAATTAGGTTTCCACCAAGAGAATTCGTCCCCTTATTATCCTCAGGCCAATGGACAGGTCGAGGCAGTCAATAAAACTCTTAAGACGATACTCCAACGGACAATCGATAAAAAGCGGTCCAACTGGCACATTATGTTGTATTCGGCTCTTTGGGCATACCGAACCTCCGTCAAAATGGCTACCGGTTTTACTCCTTTTTAGTTGGTTTATGGGATGGAATCTATCTTTCCGGTTGAATGTGAAATTCCATCTCTTAAGTTGGCTGTTAAGCTTCTTCCAGAGACTTCGAGTCTCGAGGAGTGCCTAGTTCACTTGGAACATCTCGATGAGCAGCGTCGAGATGCCGCCACAATGAATGAGGCCCATAAGAAAAGGGTTAAAACACAGTATGATAAGTTTGTCCGTCCTCGAGTCTTTTTTGAAGGTGACCTTGTCCTGGTCTATGACCAAGATAAGGACGCCTTGGGGGCAGGCAAATTTAAGCCTATGTGGTACGATCCTTTCATTATTAAACGAGTTTTAGAAAAAGGATCGTATGAGTTAATTGATTTCGAAGGAAACAAGCTGGCGGAGCCCCGCAACGGGCTCTACCTAAAGAAGTACTTTGCTTAGTTTTGACCAGGCAATGGCTTCTTTGTATTTTATGTATATTTGTACATATATCATCGAGAGTTTTCTGATATCAACACTTTTTGGTCTGCTGTGGCAGGTGTTGATGGATGATTTGGTCTATTTTGGGTTCGCCGATGGTGCTAGTCGGCACACTCGGAATCTTGCTTCCGCAGCTTGGGTACTCTATTATCCAACTAGTCAATTGATGGCATCAAGAGGCGTGTGCATCGGTCCTGCTTCAAACAATATGGCCGAGTATACTGCTGTTATTAATTTATTATCCGAGGCAATCTCTCATGGGATTGACTCGTTGGTAGTATATCTTGATTCTCAATTGATAGTGTCTCAATTAAATAACATTTATCGGGTACGGGATCCATCTTTATATCGCCAGTATTTAAGGGTGAGGTTGTTGCAAAGATCATTTACTTATATTAATTATTTGCATATTCCAAGATCTCATAATTGGTTAGCTGATTCTATCGCTAATCAAGCATTAGACTGGCATATCAATCATTCATCACAATAAAAGAAAGTATCAAAAAGTCAAACTGTATATATATATATATATATATCTATATATATATATCTATATATATATATATATATATATATATCTATATATCTGTATATATATATATATATATATATATATATATATATATATATATATATATATATATATATATATATATATCGTAAAACGTCTCGAGTGTACATATGTGTGTCCAAAAAATATACAAAATTGGGACTCAAATGCCCATAATCATGTCCGGCATATCTAATGCCTCGGCTCAGGATGAGCGTCTAAGTATGTCACTATAGAATTGGCCACATGCTGAAAAATGTGAACCCAGTCACGTGTCATGCACACCACATGACGCTGCATATCCTCAGGAAGGTCCTCTATGACAGCCATCGGTACTCGGCAGCTCAATCTCGCCAAGTGTCGCTGGACGTTGTTCAGAGTCCGTTCTGTATCAGCAGTCGCCTCTTCGGCTCCTCGGCCGCGCCGTCCATGCCGCGGGAATCCATCTGGTCGTACCGGCCCAATGTCTAGAACATGATCATCATATCAGTCATTTGAATCTCATCAAAAATATTTTTCAAAATTCATCATATTTGAAAAATCCAGAAAAATCATAAAATCAAAAAATCTTACCAATCTCGCCCCATGCTGCATTCGGTGGTAACAATAGATCAGGATCTCCTCCGAAATCCAGCCCAGCATAGGGGTAGTCATCCACGGCGATGATCTGCTGATCCCACCAGGTGAAGAAGTCATCGTCAAAGGCAGTCCTTGGGACCTCCCCACCCCCCAGACGCTTCATCAGATCAGCCCACCGGCCCATGCGTGGATCGTGTGGGGTGCTGATGGAAACTGCTACCCTGGGACGGAGTGCGGGAACCTTCTCTAAAAAGAAAGTACATAAGATGCTCCCATATCCAAAGTTTTTAGTCTGACCCCTCCTGATAGAAGTGAGCTGGCTCTTGATGTTGGCCAGAAGAGGAGTACACCAGTCGAACACAGTAGTGAGACAGTCAACTGCCACGCTCATGTTTTACCGTGACGCCTGATGCAGAGAGGATGATCTGTTCACCCGAGCCATGGTAAACAGGATTATCCTAAGTGATAAACTCGCCACATGTGTGATGGAAATCTGGCTCCCAACCTTCTTGGGATGTCCCAGGCAGTATATATGTACATAGTCCTCTATCGAAAGGGCACTTCGTGTCCTGCCCCGAGACTGTACTACCTCTCCCCTTCGAGAAAGGCCCGTGATAAAATAGATATCCTCCACTTCTACCCTGAGTGGCATCTGATCGATCATAAAAGCTTCCTCATCGACATCCCAATAATCAATGAGCATCTCAAGCAGACGCGTGTTCGCTTTCATATTTGGAAATTTGAAAAATTTAAGCAAACCACATTCCCGTAGGGCATCTAATGCTTCTGGACTGTTCATAACTTCATTGTCTACCGCTGCGTGCTCTCTTTCATGCCACGTGACAGGCATCCTGAGAAAAAATTGATTCAAAACCATTAGTTTTCGTTTAAAATGGTTCGCGGTGTATACGCGGGTTCTTGTGTACACAGTCGCGTATAGGGCCCGCGTGTACGCGGGTTCGATATTACCAACCCGCGTATACGCCGCGAGGAAATTGTGGACAAAAGTTCAACGGTGAAACATCAACCAAAAATCCGAAAACCTGTCACAATTAATTGCAAGCTAAGTATAAAAGTTACCTGGAGGTTTTCGACGAATTTGAACGGTTGAATCTGGCTGTGGGAAGTTTGCTCCTTTTGCTCCAAATCCTTTACTCTCAAACTCAAATGGTAAAAATGGTGAGTCCAAAATGCTTTTTATAAGTTTTGAAAATGCGAAATTTTTTCAAAATTTTATTTTCTTTGGCCTCATGTGACTTTTAACTTGGGAGCTTGGAATGTCGAGATTGGTCTGTTTTTTAGGACATTTTGGACGATTTTCAGTTTCGAGACGATTCCATGATTGCTGACCCGTCATGGCAGGTATCGTGTTCTCACTGGCATATAGGTTAGGGACAGCATTTTTCCGTTGCATTATGCATACTAGCCTCCATTTGACCGATACATCTGCCATAGGGTCGATCCCATCGTGTTATGGTTCGTAAGCCATCTTCACTCGCCAACTCTTTAAATCATGACACGATGGTAGAGCCATCCTTTACATGGGCATCCTAGTTAGCACCTCACTGACATTCGTTGCCCATGCTGCTCCGGTTTTGAGTAGGCTCGGGAGTCCTCTATAGTCCTGCCATGACTTATGCATTGAAGACTCATTCCTCTTAGCTTCTCCGCTTTGTTCTGGCCATATATCGTAGAGGCTCCTTTGTGTTGAGTTGTACTACTACATTGCATGTTGACCACTTGCACCTTTTGGCCTAGAGCCGGCTTCACTTGGACTCGTGTTTAAGCCAACTTTTGACCATGACATCTGCAAAATCAACCTTGCATTCCCTTGACTTCTGCAGCTTGACAGACCTTGACCCGTGGAAAGAACATATCTTTGAGTGTCACTGACCATATTTCACCTCCCTGCATTGAGCATAGGAACGTTCCTTTCCCAGGAACTAGATCATTTGTTTCACCGACACTCGTTCTTTCCACTGTACCATAGCATTCTTTTATTCTTTTTCCGGCTTAACAGAAAAAGACAAAAAAATTAAATATTCCAAAAAGAGCGGGAACGGGACATTATTTCCATTTATTGTTGGCAGCTAGAGTCAGTCATGTCGCCCTTGAACAAAGCACTCAAAACAAAGTCTCCTTCATATGGGTGGGATTTAGTTTGACTTAGGTACGCCATAACCTTGTTATTGAGTCAGTTCTCCACCGATTGGTTATCTCTTCCAATCATATGGAGGGTTCGTTCGTGCCTCCTGCATGGCGAACTTATACAGAGTCATCATATGCTGCCACATCGTCACATTGAGTCGTGCTTTTGTTCAAGGGAAGTTAGCCTGAGTCGGCCTCTCTGCAGTGTCTCTTGACTCATTTTTCAGTCGGCCATCCCTGGTTGTCAGTGTCATGTCTATCATCACATAAGTTATATTGGTCCTTTACTCATGCTGGTTTGAGAAGGTCCCCATTGACTTCTTGCTGGCGAGTCTTGTCCTTATCGACGACGACATCTTGCTCTGAGGACAGGCCTAGAGCTGCACCCTGGCCCTATTTTCATTACCGATAGGTTACCTTGTGCTCAGCATCGATCAGTATCATGGGTCTTTGACTGAGTGGTTTCCCTTGTGTTCAACATCAACTTACATTATCACACATTGGGATTCGTGCAGTACCTTGGTTTCCATTTGACCCTATTGGTGGATACCTCGCCTCTGTGTCAGCTTTCATTATTGGTTGGTTCAGAGGGTTTCTGCCGTGCGCTAGCCACATCTTGTGTACACCGGAAACGTACTTCGGTTGGGTTACTACATCTTTTTCGTCTGATTCCTTCCACATTATTGGCCTACGGGTTACACTCGCGCTAGATTGATGAAGGATGCCTTAATGCCTTCCTTCTAGTAGATCTTTCCCTATCGACTCCGACTCATTGCTCTGGGGCAAAGATCTAGAGTCCATTTGGCAGTACCTTGGGGTTTGCAGTCATTAGTGGCAGATCCTTCGCTATCGACAGTGGGAAACCATCATTGTCTCCTGATCGATAGATTCTTACAGGTGTTCGACTCCAGCTCATCTATTCACACTTGTTAGATTGTACTGGGTACCTTGATGCTCATTATCATTATCAGTGAGTAGTCTCGTGTTTGTTAACGGTATACATCAATGACTGGTAATCAAACGATTTCTCACATGGTCGACTTAAGATCATTTATTCCCATGGTGTAGAAATGTACCACGGCGGTCGGTGAAGACCTCAGGTTGTATCAGCATTCATTGGTTCACTTGACAGTTGCTCCTGTTGCTGCTAGTTGATACCACTCCACTTTATATGTTGCAGTCACTCATGGTGACATTCTATATGCTGGCACCTGAGTTTGCAGTGTAGTACCATCATATTCCATCATTTTCAGTTGGTACCTTTTGGGGATCAGTCTTTGATATTAGTGGTCTATTGCATCTTTCAACATCATTGACAGTCTTATATGCGATATTCAGACATGTACTTGTTCATTATGATCAGATGATCCATTATGTATCTTTCAGTCATTTATACTTGTATACTTAGTGGATCCGCTTGTACTTGATATGCGGACATGCTTTATTTTTTCTGAGCATGGGTATGCCCACCTCAGACAGTGTTTCTTTCTGATCTCCTTTGGTGGCTTGGCAGGCTGAATTCTGGTGAAGTCCTCCTTGGTTTTTGACAGACTTCCTTTCCATGTAATCGCATAATATATTTCGGCCATCATGTACCCCTTCTGACCTCATATATTAGGGGGCATCTGTTATAGCTCCAAATCTCACTCTCATGGTTTTTGATGTTGTATTCATGGCCTAGGGCAACCCCTCCTTCCAGACCTGGTCCTAAAATTTAAAAAACAGTGTTTTATCCCTTATACGCGACATTGCCCTGAGTTAAATGCGTGTATACACGGGTATGTGTATATCCAACCTGCGTATATGTATTAAAACACTTAAAAAAATATAACACTCCTTATTTTCGGGCGGAGATCGAAGGTTTTACCTGCTAATCACCTGTTAGTGCCTGTGGCCCAACTGTTCCCAGCCAACTCCTAATTAAAAAACTACTTTGGAGATGGTATAAAAAGACCTCAAAGGGAAGGCCTAAGGGAGGAGAGAAGAGAGAGAAAGGTTATTATGCTGAGATTTTTTCCTTTACCAGGTTTGAAGTCCCTTGTTCCTTCTACACTTCCCCGATTTTGTACAGGAAACCTTTGTTTCCTTCTGTGTTGATGTTCATCCACCATTTATGACATCATGGAGAGAGTTATGAAAGGAGTTTGTTAGAGGCTTGAGGCTGGAACAGATCTGGAAGGAAGCTTTGCTTGGAGCCTGTTGAAGGTGACTCAGGTGAAAATATTCCTATTTATGTACTTTATTTGTCTATAATAAAAGAAACACATATCTTGGTTCCCGAAATGAATCTTCTTTATGTTAAAGATATTCATGTTTAGAATTCATATACAAAAGGTTGTTTGGATTTCATAACTAACTACCTCTCTTTATAACATGAAGATGGTTCCTTTATAAGTTTTTGTCCATATACTGTTGTGTTCTTTGAATTGGTTGTTTTGCAGGACAAAAGAAAAGAAGGGAACTTCAAGAAGGGTTTGGACCCTAAAGGCCTTCTCCAACGTAGGACCAAAGGTACGTACCCTTATCATAGAATTTTCTTATAATAGCATAATGGCTGTATGAATGCATGTTTCTTTGAATAGATAACTTTCAGTCTGCTAGGGTTTCAACCCAAAAATCCCTAGGGGAGTAATTCCCTCTATCAACTTTCCCGCCGTCACGAAATTGTTTTGGAAAAAGAGTTGATTTTAAATCAACAATATCTCCCTCATCCGAACTCCGATTCAATCAATTTTTTTTTATATTTTATTTTGGGTATTTTTCCGCAAGGAATCCAAATGTGCTATTTATTTCTAAGAAATTTGTACAAAAAATTTCAGATCTTCTCTGCAAACTCTCAGCCCAAAACTCAAAACTTTGAAATCTCCTCTCAATATATTGTTCTTCCTTGATCACCTGTGCTCTGATACCATGTAGAAATTTCCCACCTGTAGATCACCTGGTAATGCAATGTACTAAAGAAAAACACTTGATCTACTTCTATAAAAAATTTAGTAGGATCTTAATCAACCATGACAAACATCAATAAGAACACATATAACTGATAAGAGGGAATCAATCACACATAACATAGAAGAATTTACTTGGGGAAAGCACCTGCCTAAAATCCCATCTCTGTATTATCATACAAGTGGAAATATAGTCTGGAACCACAAATCCTTAGCTCAGAAGCTATCCAGCTCTCAGTACAATCCCTCTGCTACTCATAGATAGTCAAAGGCTTCTCAAAAACCTTCTCATTTGCCCTCAAAGCCTCCTATTTCAATGCACAGTTTTCCTGGGTCCTCTAGTTGCAACCTGTGTGATTCTCACCTCACACACAACACTGACCTCTAAAATAACTGCACAAACCTGAAGGAGATAAATCCTCATCATGGATGAGCTTCCTTCATAGGAAAAATATTCATCCAACTAATAGTACATTGTCCCTTTTCTGATCTCAACTGGGTCTCTCTCTGAACTGACATGCATCAGTTATCCATAAGTGAATACACAATTATCTGAAAGTAATGGTTGTCACATGCATGCAAGCATCAACAAACTATATCTCATTAATTTAACAACTTGTTAAATTAATCTAACTAAACTTGACTAAGTTAAACTAAGTCAACTAATCCTCTCAATATAGAACTCATCCTTAATTCCTCAATCAGTGGAGCAAATCAAGGACACATTCCCCAATTAGTGGAGAAATAATTGCATGTTCTCACAAAGACTTCAAGTTTGTTTTTCCTTAACTAATAAACTCATGGAGAATTAATTAATTAATATTCCAAACTGCTGGTAAGACCAAATTCGAATTTACATTCTATAGATAGACCAGGGATTGTTATAACTAGGAAGGGACCCAGAAATGCTATTTTTAGAAGATGCTATTTTTGGCAATTTCACCTCTCACCCAAGGTGGCCAAAATGCTCATTGGCCAAACTGCTATTTTTAGAAGTGTTATTTTTAGCACTTCCTAAATTTAGCATTTCTTGTTGCACACTTTTCAACAAATGTAAGCATCCATTCAAATATATTTATGTATTGTTATTTAATACTTATCTCTATGGATATTCATGTATCACATATAATGGCTTCCATAGGAAATAATTAATTTCATTATCCTTTCTAACTCACCCACAAGATTCTAGCCACCAGCCCACATGAAATTTTAAGTTTCCTCCTCCTTGATACACTTACCCTAGAAGATTAGATCTCCCTTTATCTACTAAAAAATCCCTTAGGTTATCCATCTTGTCATGGATTTCTCGTGTAAGGAGAGCACTATCTTACTACTAGACTTCCACTAGTAGTATATAATGTGTGGCAATCACACGGTTCCTTTATCCTAACAATGGCCTTTCTTTGAGGGTTTCCATCTTCAATAGCCATCATCTACCATGTATCATACACATATAGTTACCGTAGATATATTCATAATAATACAACTTATAAATTCCAAGTCTAATTCATAAAGAATATCATATTTCATAAGTATGAGATTCGTTCTCATAGTGTTTGGCTCTTGTGTGTTGTAGCACCTAATATTTCTTACAAAATTGTACTCATTTTCATATTTGAGACCATTCTACCTACAACCTAAAATTTTCAATGAACCAAATAAAAGTGATTATCTCTACATATAATCCTTTCTTTCAATATTTACTAACATCCATGAGGTGTTCTCAAAATAGTATTAACACACTAATGATTCAATAATTTTTAGTTGTTAATCACACTCAATGAAATGGAACTATGATTCAATGTACGTGGGTTATTGAGGAATACTACAAGGAACGTCCCTTATCTACTCTATAATACCTTAGGAACCCTCTCCTCTATAGGTTCTCCTCACTATTTGCAAGAAGGTTAAAGTCTACAAAACCAATATAAGCACGGAGACAATTGGACACTTGTGTAGTATTATATCCTTCCATATCCATAAAAAATATGGTCTCACACATTAGCTCTATTGGAATTCAATTTCATGTGTTATACAAATTCATAACATGATTATGTTACCCATTCACTCATTGTCATGTGACTCAATCATGAGATATTAATTCATGGTTGAATCAAAAGGATTATAACAATCTTGCCATACAAAAATCTTCTTCCTTCATTATATCCAACCTAGGTATCATTATCATACATGCATTCCGTCATAAAAAATTAAATGAATATTTAAAGTATGCCTAAAGGAATCCTTACTCCAATCATTTCAAGTCATATATGTTGGCATGATTAATTTTCATACTTGGATAGTTTCCTTCAGCATTCCTGTCGTTACTTGATCAACTGATGTCTCGTGACAACTCACATGATCCCTCAATCAACCTATTTACAAGAATCCTATCATCCTTATCCTTTGCATAAGGTTTTCTATCATAGTTCACTTCATCATCAACATTTTCAACCATTGTCGATAATTTTTTTGGAATAAACTGTGTCAATATTTGAAATGCCCAATATTTGAGGGGATACTCCACCCATCATCAAGGAAAAAGAAAGAAATAAAATATGAAGCAAGTTTAGTAATGAAAAGAGAATACAAAGGTAACATAAAGGAGTTATCCATGAAAGAAGAAAATGGGTCCAAGGAATAGAAAATATCTTTAAGTCATATAAGGAATAATGTAGGCAGTATGAGGAATTTAAGCCATAAAAGATAAAACATTTTCTTTATATATTTGATTATTTAAGGAAAGTTTTTTTTTTCCTTTCAATTTGTGGTGTCACAGAAGAATCTTCGCCTTTTAAAATCTACTATGTTTATTTTATATTTTCTTTGAAAATACTTATTGTTTGTTAAGAAAGGAAAATGAGATTTTCTTAGTTAACTGAAGAGAAAAATGCTATACGCACTAGGATCCTATGTGTTCATCATAGGAGTCTGATTATCATGAGACTGACATTCATCTAATGCAATTATACTTTGATTCCAATACAAAAAAGCATCACATGTTATTATTGAGAACAATAGACTGTTTTGTGAACTACCATTCTTAAAGTGACAAATCCCTTGATGATGATTATTTTGTGACATATTTTTCCAAGTAATGAACATGCACAGACTATTGTTTATATTTGTGTTATTTTTTTAACTCACCAACTATAGTCTTTTAATGAGTTTGTGTTATTACCTTCTTTCTTTTTTCTTCATGAAGGAAATTAATTTTCAATACATATTTATCTTCCATTCATTTTCAATTTTCATTTTGTGCGATTTCAAATAATTGTTTACCAATTCAACATTATTAAAATTGTCAACTGTAGAATAAAGTGCAACAACTACTACAATAGTTATGATCCAGAAAGTAGGTGAAAACCCTACATATGACGAGGAAGCCCCATATTTTAAATTTTTTGGTTTATTTTAACTCGAAGAATTGGAAAAGTATATACATTCTATAAAAACGATGAATGAGAAAATACAAAATTTATTGTAAATAATCATGATTTTGATATAGCTATTCATATACCTTATTTTCATGTGAAGCCTACAAAATATGAATTACATTAAATATGATTGAGTTATCTAGATGTATCAAGAACAAGTTTGAGAAAAATAATTTATTTAGTTCAGCATCACAAGGCTTTGGCGGTGCCTTTCCAACTAGCTTTCCCTTGGGATGTGATAAGGCCTTTGTGGTAAGACATGATAAAAACATGCAAAAAGATTTGCAATAGTGTGTAATAAGAACCTAGAGCAACATACTCATGATTTTTCTTTTCCAAAATATGGAAATTTACTATATTATAATTTAACTAAATATTTTTCTTATTATTATATGTATTTTTATACATTATCAAGGAATCACCAATATTTTACAATACCATATAACCTAGTGAAAAATTCACCGAGATTTAACAAACTTTTATAATTCAGTGAAAGATTTGCCAAAAAATTATATATGTATATTATATCAATGAAAGAGTAACCTATACATTTTTCTACATACCATGGGGATTTGCCCATTTATTATACATATAAATTTGGGGGATTTATTAAACTTTTCATGGCTGTAGACTCCACCATTCTTGTGTTTATATTTCCATTGGTGCCAATATTCTAAGGCCTGTGCAAATTTCTATGCTATTCTTAAAGTTAAATGGATGAATGAATTCAAAGGTGATAATGTTGCAATGGGTTATCACTGTTGAAATCATGGATTGAAGGATGTTGGTTTACTGGTAGTATGTGTTTATTTTTACCACCATTGAATTCATGGATTGAAGGTCATTGGCTCAAGGGTTGATATGATTTCAGAATGAATCCATCATATGCTGATAGGTTTTTTTAAAACTTTCCATGTTTGAGGATGAATATATCATATGATGATATGTATAGAAGACTACATGTTTCAGAACCTTCTTTTACAAGTATAGAAAGAAAGGAGTCATTCTCAGTAATATAATGTTAATTCATTGGGCATTGTTTTGAAGCTGGGTGGATAAATTGTGGACAACCATATGATATAACGTTCTCCTACCTTACTACTTTAAACATTGTGTAATGCTGCAAATATGGGAAGCCTTGGAGATTAATACATTAAGAAACATTGAAAATTGATGCATTGGTAATATTTTTAATACATTCTCAGGCATAGTTTTATGAATTAGGGTTTTGTGCCCTAACATGCTTATTCCCTAAGAGTTCATTATGGAACAACCTTCATCATGGAGACACAGTCATTCCTGGATATTTGTAACAATGATTTGTCCATCAAGAGATGCAAATTATTTCCCTATTCTTATATTATTTATGCTTTTGCATGAGGGCTTTTCTCAATATAATAGAATTCTCATACATTCCATGCTTTCCTTACAAAGTGTTCTCTCAACATTATTCTTGAAACTTTTTATAGAGTGTTCTCACAACAATATTTTGCAGCGCTCTTTTATAGTGAGTTGAAAACCATTTTTTTTTTCAGTACCTTAATAACATAAAATGGATAACCCCTTTATAATGATGTCAAAGGGGGAGGTAAGCACAATTTATGGGCAGAAATGAGAAATATCTTTAGGGACAAAAAGGGAAGGACAAATGAGTTTCCATTAATTCCAAAGGGGGAGGCTACTGGCATTGTTGCCATTGATGGCAAAGGAAAAACTATATGAATCAAAATGTTGAGCCTGGTATGTTGAATCAGATTGTTGGCTTATGTTTTTGTATGCATATGATGAGCGAGATTGTTTCTCAAAGGCTGATTTATGTTGAGTGCTAGATGGCTTGAACTGAAGAAGGTTGAAATTGATGTTAAGTGCAATGTCTATGATGATCAATGTGAAGGTTGAACATTGTATAATCGAACACAAAATATTGAAACACAAGCTGGAAAAATATATGCTTTTATTAATAGAAAAATGTATGATATGTTTTCTTAAGGGGCTTGGACCCAGGTTCAAAGTGTATTGTGCACCCCTAAAACCCTCAACCACTGGCCCTTTTGGCAATGGCCTGCAAGCATATCCTAGTCTCACTCGAAGCGGTTATGGGAGGCTGCAGAACCAGGTTTTTGTAGCCAAAGGGACACTGTGTTGTGGCACCTGTGTGTTTTCTTATGTTTTATACTCATTTACAACTTCACATACATAAAATACTTCGCGATGATGCTTTACTTCACAGATTTTCACTTATTACATAAACATATAAGATAACAATATAACATGTATTCTTTCATATAAATAAGTATAAAGCATGCATATCAGTACACATGACACAGATTATGAATACAGATACACCAGACTTCACAAAAACTCCTTCTTGTTTATTAAGATAGGTGTTTCCATACATATAATTTCTTTGACCTGTGCACCTAGTTGTAGGTGTCCTATGCACTCAACTGAAAACTCTTCCAAGGCCTCTCTACGCTCAGCTATAGAACCTTTTCATAAGACCCGAATACAAAACAAAAGACTAGATCTCTTTTCATTTCCTTATGATGTGTTCTTATTAATGATCTTCGATAAAGCATTACATTTCCTTAAATACATTACATTTCTACCAAAAACCATGGTCCACATACCATGGACTCAATAAAACAATGAACTAAAACCCCGATACCCGTTACAAAATGAGGGGCTTTGACCCATCCCAAAGCCCATAGATATTGTGTGGTACATAGATATTCATGGACTCGGTGCACTTCGCTCCTCAAAATGTGGGGTCTTTGACCAAAATTGGACCAACTTGGGTCATGCCCAACAGGACCCAACACTCGCATGTGACTCGTCTCGAGTAACTTAGCTACGATGTCCCTGATATTTGTTACATTTCCATTGTAGACAACATTCTACTACTGAACTACTTCTGCTACCTTCTTTTCCTCTCAGCGCACTTCTTCCAACACTTCCTATGTGGTTTGTCTGACGATCTTTTGCAATACTTCTTTCTCCCTCTATCATAGCTCCTTGAGCCTTTCATCTATTGAGTGTGAAAGATGGAGGGCCTCATCCTACCACCATTGAGTCCTCTCCATAAAAATATTCTGTTTCCTCCAAATATTGATTAGCCTCGGTATTGCAACAAGAATGCTACAACTCCCAAGGTTACCAACTTTAATTATCAACCTGGGGTTCGTACAAAATTAAGAGGTGTCGACACTATATGTGAAACATACAATGTGTCCTTCCTTTGTTGTCATGATGTAATGGAATTCATGTATTGAAGTCAAATCCTAAACTAATTGTATAAAATGAAATGTTCGAAATAGAACCTTAACCTATTGCAAGAAATAAAGTACAAGGAAAGAGACAGAAATTCAATGCCAAATCACACAATTTCCTAATTAACTTCCAAGAAACTATGTTTTGCTATAATGCTAAATTATCATGAACCAAATGCTACTATATAAGAATTGAAGTAAGAAGCATCAAACATCACTAATGTGAAAGTAAAGGGATTGAAATAAATCTATTTTTGTCTTTTTGTCTTTTCATGCAAAATCAAATATGCAAACTAATTTCCTTTGGTGATGTGGCAGGTGAATTAAGGATGTTGTAGGTTGGATGGAAGGGTTAGGATATGGTTGGATGGTGTGGGATACCCTTTGGAGGATTCTGGTGACTTCCTAGAGGTTTTATCTCAATTCAGTCTCAAAATAGGCCATTTCAGGAGAACCTACAAGATGTACTAGAAACCTACAGGATGATCCTATAGGAATTACAGTGAATCCACATGATACAGCCGAGAGAAAAATGTGAGGTGTTGGAGGTGATGAAAGGCTTAGGGAAGGTGGTATATGGGTGGAATGGAGTGAGAAAATACCTAGGATCACTTAGAACTAAAAACTAAAATTGGGAGATGGATGGATTTGCTCAAGAAGCTTGGAGAAGTTTCCTTGTGAAATGATGAAATTGGTGAGGGTTTAATGGCCAAGAAAATCAAATCAAAATTGGATGGGAAAAATTTTGGTATTAAATAGGATGTCTTAGGTCCCCATTCAAAGTGGAATCACTCAAAAGGACCTCTTTTAACCCATGCAAAAAAAATAAAAAACATTACTAGTCGAAAATCTATAAATTTGTGAACTAGTGAGCTAGTAAATCTAAAAAATGCCTAACCAAATCAAGCGAAAATGCAATGGGGTATTTTTTTTTTATGAAATAGAATTTTTTTTTGATCTAATGCAAGTGGAATCAATTCGATTGAAGCTCATTAGGAGGCTCTAAAAAATAGCAGAAATTTACTGTTTTTTGCTAAAAAGGAGGTCCAACAATCTAGATTTGGGAATAAGAAGATTAATCCAAACAGCTCAATGACTACTATGAACTTCCAAAGCTTTTCCAAGGATGAACTAATGCTTTTGATCCTACAAAAGAACTCACATCGACCACTTAACTCAATCCTACAACAAGAAATCATTAATTCTAAATGCAAAAATAGAAAGAAATAAAAACAAGAGATGCATGTGAATAAGCAACGAAAAGCGGGAAAGAAAATGATACAAAAGGGTTATGAGGTTCCTGGGATGGCCAAGCCCAAGGAAGCTTAGAGACATATGGATGATAAGAAGATTTAGAAGCTGAACATGACACCAATATTCATTATTTTCATTGATAGAATTACATCCTTGCAAGAAAATACAATGGAGCTGCAAAAATACAAGCTCTCTCCACAATAACTGTTGAAAAGTGTACAACAAGAAATGTTAAATTTAGAATGTGCTAAAAGTAGACCTGCTAAAAATAGCATGTCTAAAAATAGCAATTTGTCCAGTGAGGTCATTGGCCACATTGGGTGAGAGGTGAAACTGCTGAAAATAGAAAGTTCTAAAAATAACATTTCTGGGTCCCTTCCTATTTATAGCAGTCCCTAGTATATCTATAGGAAGTAAAATTAATTTTGGTCTTAACAGTAGTTGGAAATATTAATTAATTAATTCAGTTGAGTTAATTAATTATCGAAAATTAAACTTGAAGTCTTTGTGAGATCATGAAATTATTTTCTCCCTTGATTTAGGAATTTATCCCTTGATTAAAGGAGATAAGGTTCAGTTCTATAATGAGAGAATCATTTGACTTAGTTTTAACTAGTCAAGTCCAGTTAGATTATTTTAACAAGTTGTTAAAATAATAAAATACAGTTTGTTAATGCTTGCATGCATGTGACAACTATTATTTTAGATAACTGAGGATTCACTCATGGATAATTATTGCATGTCAATTCTCTTAGAGACCCAGTTGAGATCAGATATGGGACAATGTACTATCATATGCTTAACTATTTCTAGTAAGTAGTTTTTGCATGGTTGAGGAACTAGTGTTCTCAAGGAATACGTAGTTGGACCATTGGTTGTTTTTGCTATGTTGGAATTAATAGCATGTGCTTTTGCTATTATTTCCTAATAAAACTATGTAAGGACCATAGGGAAAGCCTATATAAACAGGGCTTGGGTGGTTCATGAGACATATCTTCATATCTTCATAGTTCATTGAGAATTGAATAGATTGAGAGCTAATTCTTTTTGTATTGTGAAGCAGATTTCCACTTGATTGATAATACATGGTTGGGGCTTTATGCTGGTGTTTTCCCTGGGATATATCTTGTTTTTTTGTGTGATTATTTCTCTTGATCAGTTATGCATGTTTCTACTTGATGTTGCTCATGAATTCGATTATGCTTATGCTTAATGTTTTGTAGAAGTAGAACAAGTATTATGCTTTAGAACATTGCATATATCGGTTTGTTCTACAGGTGAAATTTCTATATGGTATCGAAGCACAGATGATCAAGCAAGAAGAGTATGCTAACAGGAGAAATTCGAAGTTTGTTATTTGGGATATAGATCTCAAGTTCTTATCACATCTATTTCATCGATGGCGTTCTATGGTTTGAGGCTTGAGTATGCCCTTGATGGCAGCTCAAACTATCTAGCTTGGAAGGATCGCATGGAGGCAGTTTTGGAAGATAATGGTCTTAAGGATTTCATTGATCAAGAAATCCCTAAGCCTACTGACAAGACTGAGCAGGTGGAATGGAGGAAGTGTGTGGCTAGGGCTAGGAGAATTCTCTTGGAGGGAGTGTGAGATCACATTGTCTCGAGCCTCCATGGGAAGGAGACTCCGCATGCAATGTGGAAAACATTGAATGGTTTATATCAGAATAGCAGTGATCAGAGGAAGCTGGCGCTCAAGGACAAACTTCGAAAGATCAAGTGTGAAAGGGATGAGACGATCTATATGTATCGGACCAAGCTCATCACATGCAGGGATGAGCTTGCAAGTGTACGGGTCATGACATCGGATGAGGATATGGTGAGTCTAGCACTCCTTGGCCTTCCTGAGAGCTAGAATAGCTATCAAGACTCGGTGAATGAAAGGGAGAAACTGCCAGATTGGGAACGACATTGGTCAAATTTGATGCAGGAGGAGATCAGACGGAGCACCAGAGATAGTTCTTCATCCATGCAGGATGACGAGAATTGTGCCTTAGTGAGTAAGGCGAAGAAGGGGAAGGAGAAGGTTTCTCTTTCCTAATCTAGTTCTTCCAATGATGGGAAGAAGATTGACAAATCAAAAGTGCGATGTTTTCGTTGTCATGAGGTGGGCCATTATGCTACACATTGTCCACGGAGGAAATCCAATAAGGGATCTGGAGAAGGATCTGAAGGTGAGCCACTTGCTTCACAGTTTGAGTTGGATTTCACACACTTCACATGCATGGTTTCATCCATGGTGGGAAGTGGTTGGTTTCTTGACAATGGAGCTTCTTTCCACATGACCAGTGACAAGAGTTTGTTTAGTACTTTGGAGGAGAAAGATCTCTAGATACTCATAGTGATGGGTAATGATGAGAAGTATAGTGTCTCAGGTGTAGGCACGGTTATTTTTCAGAGGGAGCATGGATCTCACCTTACCTTGACCAATGTCAAGTATGTACCAGGACTGAAGAGAAACTTGGTGTTGATCATGATGTTGGAAGACAGAGGCTATGATGTAGTCTTCAGTAAGGGAAAGGTTTTCCTTAGACACATTATCACTAGACAGGTGAAGCAGATTGGTTCACAGGTCAAGAACCTGTATGCTCTTGAGGTTCAAGATGCACGCAAAGCCTTGAGCAATAAGGAAACTGATGGAGACTTGGTGGTTAAGAGGGAGGGTATATTATCTCTCAACATGAAAAGCCAGAAGAAGTCTCAGACGATTGTGGAGGAGCCACGATTGGTGCAGCAACTTCAAGAGGTTGTGGAGCAGCCACAACAGGGGAAGCTTAGTGGAGATCAAGTGGAGACATCTACTCATGCAGAGACCTCCAATAGGGGGAAATTTCAAGCTAGGTGGGCTGAGGGATCACATGTAGCCATACCTCTAGTTAGGAGGTGGCGTGATATAGAGTGATTGTCCCAAGGAGGAGGGGCAGGATCCTTGAGGTACCCAGCCTATTGGATGAGATCTTGCTATGGGAGCCCCGATGTGGAGTAGAAAGAACTGACTGATTGGGTAGAGACAGATGCGGATGGAGTGGCATAGAGAGTGACAACACAGGGAATCTCAAGACAGCACATAACTAGCAAGCTGTAGCAATGCGAGAGGCACAAGTGTATTGCACAGTGCTAGGTGGCACAGAGAGGTGTGCAATGGTGCAAGATGCATGGAGATGTTGCAGTAGCACAAATGTCAAAGAGGGAGAACTTGTCAGTAGCAGGTAGAGCTTCGGCATCAGAGTATGTTCCTAGCCCAATAGAGTGATCAATTCAGAGTGTTTTTGTTCCAAGTGTTTTTGGAGCAAGTGGACCGGGTAGATGTGTTGCATGCAAAACATTCCAGAGTTACAGGATCAATTTCGAGATAAAGCCTTTCTTGTTGAGAGGGAGTGTTGAAAAATGTGCAACAAGAAATGTTAAATTTAGAATGTGCTAAAAATAGACCTGCTAAAAATAGCATGTATAAAAATAGCAGTTTGGCCAGTGAGGTCATTGGCCACATTGGGTGAGAGGTGAAACTGCTAAAAATAGAAAGCTCTAAAAATAGCATTTCTGGGTCCCTTCGCATTTATAGCAGTCCCTAGTCTATCTATAGGAAGTAAAATTAATTTTGGTCTTAACAGTAGTTGGAAATATTAATTAATTAATTTAGTTGAGTTAATTAATTACATAAAATTAAACTTGAAGTCTTTGTGAGATCATGCAATTATTTTCTTCCTTGATTTAGGAATTTATCCCTTGATTAAAGGAGATAAGGTTCAATTTTATAATAAGATAATCAGTTGACTTAGTTCTAACTAGTCAAGTCCAGTTATATTATTTTAACAAGTTGTTAAAATAATAAAATATAGTTTGTTAATGCTTGCATGCATGTGACAACTATTATTTTAGATAACTGAAGATTTGCTCATGGATAACTGTTGCATGTCAATTCTGTCAGAGACCCAGTTGAGATCAGATGTGGGACATTGTACTATCATATGCTTAACTATTTCTAGTAAGTAGTTTTTGCATGGTTGAGGAACTAGTGTTCTCAAGGAATACGTAGTTGGACCACTGGTTGTTTTTGGTATGTTGGAATTAATAGCATGTGCTTTTGCTATTATTTCCTAATAAAAATATGTAAGGAACATAGGGAAAGCCTATATAAATAGGTCTTGGGTGGTTCATGAGACATATCTTCATATCTTCATAGTTCATTGAGAATTGAATAGCCTGAGAGCTAATTCTTTTTGTATTATGAAGAGGATTTCCACTTGATTGATGATACATGGTTGGTGTTTTATGTTGGTGCTTTGCCTGGGATATATCTTGTATTATGTTTGATTATTTCTCTTGATCAGTTATGCATGTTTCTACTTGATGTTTCTCATGAATTCGATTATGCTTTCGCTTAATATTTTGTAGAAGTAAAATAAGTATTATGGTTTAGGACATTGCACATATCGATTTGTTCTACAAGTGAAATTTGTACAATAACACTAATGAAAAGCTCCCCATAGAGGAAAATTTGACTTTGTGCTTATACAAAATGATTAGGAATCATTCCCCATGAATGGAAGAAGCTTTCCCCACCAAAATCCCTTTATTAGTGGATCTACTCCCTAATACTAGGAATTTGCATTCAAGGGCAGGGGGCACATTCCTAGATTCTCTCAATCATTCCCTAGAGGAAAATTCAATTTGGTACTTATAAAAAATGATTAAGAGTCATTCCCCTTGGATGGAGGAAGCTTTCTCCACTGAAATCCCTTGATTAGTGGATCTGCTCCCTTGATTGGTGGATCTACTCCCTTGATTAGTGGAATACATTCCTAGATTTTCTCAATCATTAGAGTTCCACAATTTGTGTCATCATTCCATAATATCTCATTGACTTATTATTTTTTATTGATCCTCCAATAGTAGGGAACAAGTCCCTAAATTATCTCCTCCTCCAACTCTTCATAACTTGCCTAATATTCTCATAATATTCCACAAAAAATAAATAATATTAGGCACAAATATTCAATTATTCATAAACCTTCCTAATGAATATATTAAAGATAAAAATAAATTATCTAATGCAAAAAGAGAGGTTGAATGTGCTGAAGGATGATCATAGGTCTTAATTTATGTTTTAAATTAGAGGCATGGGCCTTAATTTATGTCTAATTTAGAGGCCCATCATACCCCCTGCTGAAAGTGTTGCTCATTCTCTAAGCAACTTAGTGACCTCATTGTGCCTCATCCATGGCCTTGGTGGCCTGTCTCTTGTGCATTAAGAATCTTGGGCATAAGCTCTGCAAGGACAATCCTAAAAAGATATTTGCTCAAAGAAAAATAATTGTTTATTGAGGGCATTAGCTTTCTTTCTTGCCCTTATTGAAGATGAGTTATTGAATATATTTTAGTCTAGAAATGTCTTCCACACCCTTATCAACCTTCTGTTACCTTGTTCTACCATTTGGACACCTCTAACACCTTCAAAATGCATTTAGACTGAATTGTTTTTTTTTTAACTGATTTTGTTTTTAAGGGTGAATGCAGGGGTGATGGTGGTGGAAAATGTATGGTGATGGAATGACGAAGGGGGTGCATTTTATTGGCATAGCAAGTGATTTATTTGCATTAGGACTGCGTCATGTAGGATTTCTAGGTCACTATAATTCCTACAGGATCATCTTGTAGAAAAAACAGTCCCTTTGTAAACTGAAGTAAAGGAGTGGAAAAAATGACAGAAATGATGGAGGAATGGTAGTAATCAATGGTAAAATAAAAATGTGAGTGATAAAGGTCTCTTTTTCATCTTCCTTTGCTCTTCGACCATCCTTCTTGCTGACCTGCAAATGGAAATTTCATGAAAATGGAGAGGATGCTCTCTTTGTTTTTTTTTTTCAAAATGAAGTGGGATGGATGAATGATGAATAGATAGTGAATATGAAGTGGATGGAGGGCTTGGAGTTTTGTGGTGACCTTGGACTTTGCAAAAATTTCTTCTTTTATCGCTATCGATATTCCTTGAAATCATCACCCTGCATAATTTGACTTTTCAACATTGCATGAGTGAATGAGTGAGCTGCAATCAACTAGTTGAAGGTGGCTGAGACTCCTGACCCATTCTTAGCTTATAAAACATCATCTTTCATGCATTGACAACAAATTTCTAACTATAATATGCTCAAGAGAAGAGGTCAAGAATATTGTGCACACTTCTGTTGAGTTGATGTTGATGTGCAGGTGTTGGATGGTGATGCTATGATTCTGATGTTGCTGCTAAGCCCTGGAGGAGCTTCTTTGACCTCTGGATCTCCTTTAAAACTTCTCACTGCCAATCTTGTAGGTGTTGTTTTGTATCTTATAGGTTTACAGGACAACGACTTGTTTTGTCCATATCTCCCAAAGGATAGAGTGGATTGAGCTGGAAATTTTTGAGCATGTTTCCATCATCATTATGCACCTCCCCATCGAAATTTTTTGGTCAACGGATGCATGGATCTCGAGAAAAGATAAAAATGGATGAAGGTGATGGAGGCATATTTCTTGGAAACCATGCACTAGAATTTTTTGAAATTGCTTGGGCATGTTACCATCATCCATATGCATCACCCTATGGAACAACTATTTAAATGGATGCACAGATATTGAGAAAATGAAAAAATGGCTAAAGGTGATGGAGGCCAATTTCTTGGAAACCGTGGAGTGGAAATTTCTGAAATTTCTTGAGCATGTTACGATCATCCATATGCATCTCCCCCTGAAACAGCTTGGAAAATGGATGCATGGTTTTCAAGTTATGGCAAAAACAAATTTCTGCTCTATGTATTTTTGTATCCTGTAGTAAAATAGAGCATCTTGTAGTTTTTTAGGATAGCAAGGAAAATGAGTGGTAGAAGCTTGAGAATGATGGGTGGATGGTGAAAATAGATGAGGGTGATGGATTGGCATGGCCTTGGCCTTGTTGGAGCATTTGAGCAAAGTAGGAGAAAGTCAAAATTTGACTTCTTTTAACTAGGCTTGACCAATTTTCCTTTTGGTACCAACTTGTTCTTGTTGCTTGCAAATGTTGGAGAGTACATGCATGCATGGAGCAAGGATTCTTTTATTTTTTCTTTTTTTCTCTCTTCTACGCCTGGTTGCCACCTCAATGAGGTTTTCAACTAGTAGGTTTTCCTAGGTGCCTCAGAGGTCATTTTCACCTAGGATCTTCTTTTTTTCTCTTTTTTTTTCTTTTTTCCAACACCACCTCATGGAGGTTATCAATCAATGAGCCAATCTGGGGCACCTCCAAGGAGGTTTTCACCTTAGATTTTCCTTTTTTTTTTCTCTTTTTTTCATTTTTTTTCTTCTACCCTACCCTACCTGAAAAGCAAAATCACTTTCAAGTATAACAATACTTCCAATGGAGCCATCAAGATGATAGACAAAACAATGTGAAGGTTTGAAATGTATGCTTTCACATGTACCTATATTTGAGAGGTCAAATGATTTGACTTTGATGATATTAAGTACATTTGAAGAAGAGGGTATTGTTGCAACCTAATGACTGTCTGTAACCATATTTCAATATATTTGTGATGCCTCTAATCCACTTGCTGATTTGGATCATCTTGGATGTCTTCTTCTTCCATGACCTTCAAATCTTCCTCTTTTTGATGATTTTTCTCTTGACCACATGGCGGATTTGATGGTAACCATGAGGGAGCTTTCTCGATCTCTGATTTTGTTGTTTGAACTTCATCAAATGCTACCCATGATCCTTTGGTATTCTCTTTTGAATCTTCTTCTTTTAGATGTGGTCCTTCAATAATATCAAGATTATCTCTTGTTTGCAAAACTCTTCCTGGGCTATGGTGAATACCATTGATTTCAAGAGGAGATGTTTGGAAGTGTTGTACCTCAACATTGTAAGTATGTTGATCTACTTCAATGTGTGGGTTTGGGAATGGTGGTATAGGTAGTTGAGTGGGAGTGTATATTTGAGATGGATGTGGATGGGGTTGTGGTTGTGGTGGAGGTGAATGGTAGGGAGAACATGGAGATGGGTATAGAGGATATTTAGAAAAATATTGAGGATATTGTGGATGACTCCCATAAGTTCCTTTCCAACCTTGTTGCCAATATTGGTTTTGGGGTTGAGATGGCCAATGTTTCCAAGGAAAAGGTGTGTTCCAATTACTTTGAGGTGGATATGCATACCTTTAAAATTGTGAATTAGGCTCTTGCATCATATCAGGCTGAATAGGTTGCCATAGTCTTCTTGGAGCTACATAACATAGCTACATTGACAATTGACTTGCTACATTGTCCTCTTGGTGAACTTCATTCAACCTTGGTAATGATGGAAAATGTTTAACATCATGTGATTCTGCAACACAATTATCAACATTTTTGTTTCCTTCATCTTGAATTCTTAACATTTCTACTTGTTTTGTTAGATTGCTAATTTTTGTTTTAAAATCATCAAACAAATTTCCAAGTTTAGCTTGACTTACTGATCTTGATGTTGATTTACCTACTCTTGCTTTTCCTCTTGATATGTTTTTTGCATGTTTCACAAATTTCATCAAACGATAATTGGTATACATCACCTCTACTCGTAAGATTAAGGAGATCAATCCATTCATCCCTAATTTTTCTAAGTAAGAGGGTTTTTAGTGTGTGAGATCCTAAATGATGCAGCTTTACCCTCTTAACATTATACATGAACCTCTCTGTTAGATCCTCTAGACTCTCATCTTCTCGTTGATTCATTCTAAAGATTCATTCTTTAAGATCGTGATCTTTATATTTTTCTATGAATATCTTTTTCATATCATTCCATGATCGTATTAAATTAGTCCCTAAACTCATGAACCATTTAAGAGCTCTATCCTTCAATGTTGCCGGAAACAATCTCAATTTTTTAGTTTTTAATAAGTAACCATAAGATCTGCAAACAATCTCAAATTCAAAGAGAAAGGTTTCCAGGTCCTCTGACCTTAGACCATGAAATTTTGGAAGAAAAGATGGAGGGATGTTCTTCATGTGCACACTTCCATCAGTATCTTGAATGGGAAATCCGATAGGATCTTCGTCATTATCATCATCGCCATCTTCTTCTTCTACCTGCAAAAGTGAATGATGATATGGATCCTGCTGCACCATGTGATCAAATGGGGGGGTGGGTTGGTGTTGGAGAATTTTGTTTTTGTTTTAATGATTGAATGAAAACTATAATGCAGTGAAATTTTCTACTTTTGAAATTAAATATGGCTAATGAAAATATTTTTTTATTTTTGAAAAAATTAAAAAGAAATGAATCAACTAGGGAAGAAAAAAATTCATACTTCGACACTTCCCAGGCAACAGCACCAAAAAGTGATGATCCTCGGTATTGCAACAAGAATGCTACAACTCCCAAGGCTAAAAACTTTAATTATCAACCCGGGATTCGTATAAACTTAAGAGGTGTCGGCACTATATGTGTGGCATACAATGTGTCCTTCCTTTGTTGTCATGATGTAATGGAATTCATGTATTGAAGTCAAATCCTAAACTAATTGTATAAAATGAAATGTTCGAAATAGAACCTTAACCTATTGCAAGAAATAAAGTACAAGGAAAGAGACAGAAATTCAATGCCAAATCACACAATTTCCTAATTAACTTCCAAGAAACTATGTTTTGCTATAATGCTAAATTATCATGAACCAAATGCTACTATATAAGAATTGAAGTCCTGGAAAATATTTTATTAAACAAGAAAAATAACATCGAACTTGCAGATCCTTACCTAATGGTTATGGAAGTTATGAAAAGTGAGTGGAGGGAAAAATAGTTATGTATAAGATACTCAATATGTTCAGTTGAATACTCAATTAGAAGTGAAACTTTGAAGACATTTATAGCCTATAAATAACTTATAATTATCAAACCTAAAATTTGCAATTACACCAAAAATTGATTTCTCACCTTGTGAATCATGTAAATATGTTGTGACAGCATAAACAAATTTCCTCTAAAACACTAATTTTCATGCCAAAAAGTAAAAAGAAATGAGTATATATGATGCAATTATGAATAATGAGCTACACGCTTGAATCCTACTAGCTATGGGTTCTAGAAAACTAATTGGGAGTGCTTCTCATTATTAATTAATTCAAGATGTTAAAATACAACAATCAATAATGACCCTAAAATTAAACCACTAAACATATGTTAAAATTGTAAGCACAAAGTTTGGATAATATCTATGACACCAACAAAATATCCAAGGGGCATTCAAACACTTCCAAATCCACACTAAGAACAAGTATCCAAAAATGCAATTGCATGGATACAAGGAAAGCACTCTCTACCTTTCAATGATAACTATGTACTTCAATTCAAAAAGCGGTGTGAGGACAAGAACCTCAAAGAAAAAAGAAGTAAACAAGACAAAAATACACTGCATCCCCCCTCTACCTTTATGGAATGGATCTAGGGGAATAACAAAAAGATCCATAGAGAATAGGAATAGAAATTGCCCCTAAAGGTGCAAAGATACACCAAAGGAATAGAATATTTGTGTCTTCCGAGCCCAAGCATGCAAAGTGACACCTTTTATGTAATTACATTGCTTTGTCTCCATGTAGCTAAAACACGATTAAATTCTCTTGAGAAAACTTTTCAAAGTTTTCCATTGACATGCTTCTATTATTTTCTAACAAGAGGATATGCTATAGTTCAGGAAGTTCATGCTTCTCAAAACATTTCAGATGCTCTAATAATTCCACTGAAAACATGTAAAGAGCCTATCCATAATGCTAAAGGTAAAGTTTGTCTTGAGTTGTTTGTTGGCAAAAACAAAATTCAAGTTCAACCCAAGTTGCATACTAACCAAAAACAAGTCTTGCATTAGTTAATGAGGGAAATCAATTCTTTTGAAAACTAAACCATTCATGATCTCTTAAAATGATCAGTGATTCATTTCATGATCTATTTTGTTTACTGTATAAGGTCAATGACTGCACCATCTTGTTTTCTGTATTGATTGCTTGTTAAATACATGTCTCAATCTCATCATGAAAGATAAGAGGATATATGATGTTCAACAATTTGTATACTCTCCACAAACTATAAGATTTTTTTCTCTTACAATAACCATAGTTCAAATAAAAACAAAAAATTTAGTAGACTGGATTGACTATTTAGTGGAAGCTTATGGTTGGGCTCTGTATTTTACATGTTCCTGTCACTTTATAAGGGCTATAAGGTCCATGGTAGAATGAAATGTTACATCACTGCAATGTAGCTGAATAAAAATAGTTAAAATGCAAACTGGTAGCTACGTCAAAGTAATAAATTCACACACACACACACACACACACACACACACACACACACATATATATATATATGTATATATATATATATATATATATATATATATATATATATATATATATATATAGATATATATATATAAATATAAGTAAATAAATAAATAAAATAAATCTTGATTTTAGCACCAAGTGGAAATAAATCTTATCTTTGTGTTTCTTGGTTGAACAGGAAGCTCCCTTCTCATACTAATTAAAATGTACAACTCTAAACTAGGTCATATAATTAAAAGAAATTCTAGTAGGTTGTATCAAGAGACAATACCTCCTTACACTTATTCCTTGTAGGTACATGTAGTGGTGTGTTTCCATTTCTGTCAGGTAGCATAACTACTATTGATTCAACCTGAAGTTGTTCCTTCACCACGTCCAAGAAGTTGGATCGATTAGTTACCGTGTGCATTATTGTATGGCCCTTTTTGTCTTTTCTTTGAGCCATTTGTGGATATTTTACTAGTAAAACTCTCAAAATATCTATGTAACCACTTCTTGCAGCCATATGTAGGGAATTCCTGCCATTGCTTTTTCTAATCCCTATCAACTCACTATCTCTAGCAAGAATATCAATAACCACCTCAACAGTTGCAGTAGAAATAAGAGGTGTGGCATTTGATACATCCAAATTTTTGCTCAGATCAGGGTTGTGGTTCAGAAGCTCCTGGACAACACTTGTGTACAATTTATTAGAAAAATTATTATGAATGTATTACGTTGCATATATGTATATCAACATTCATAATATGTGATACCATAATCAATTCAACCCCAACAGATAAAATAATGAATTCCACTATTTAGTAATCCACAACTCACATGCATCAAAGGAGAAAATAACATACAGATTTCTTACATGGAATGTGAAATAAAAAATCAGGCACATAACATAAGATAAGAATTTGATTTCATATGCATTATTGTTTTCAAATTTGACCTAAGAATGTTTTTTAGTGGGTTGTAAAGATAGAGTATTGAGTATCATTTCTTTTTTTTTGTCTCTCCAATGATACTGCATAAGCGTCATGAAAGCTTGCTAGTCCAAATGGTGATGCTAAATCACTTTCAACTTGAGGTGCTTGTGGTGTATTCTTTGCTTGGTAGAGAGGAAGTATTTTTATTGAAGGTTTCTTCTCTTGCTTTTGTTTCATTTGTTGGATGCATGATGAACATCACTTTTCCTTGCACCTTTTCCTATCACTATTGAATCATGTTCCCAAGACTAAGAGTGGTGAAATAAAGTATGTTCCCTATTATGGAATTCATTGATTATGATTGTATACACATTTCTCTAAACCTATTTACCCAATGAAAGAATTTTGTGATGAGAATGTAATAGGACCAAATGAAAATAGCCTAAGGTGTTTAGATATCAAAAGCGTAGCATGAATATTACTCACAATTATTTGCTCCAAGTACACCTTATCTAGAGAGGCTTCAGTTGGTTAAACTCAGTATTAGGGTTTGTCTCTATCAAAAGTGTCTTTTGTGGTTTGTAAAGGCTTGTGTCTTGTGGTTGGCCCTGTACATGCACTTAGCATGATGATGTGATCTAGTATCAACCATGAGAAAATAACATACTGAATTTTTGCTCCATTTTGTTACTTACATATATTAGTAATTTTTTAATGAGTAACCCAGCACTGGGAATGCATAGGTGCTACCCTGAATTCTTCCACACCTGAAATGCTTACATTGAAGAAGCTACTTCTATTGATTCTATCAATATCCGAAATAGGACACCAGAAAATATTAATACAAGAATATAGCATGAGTCAACAATTTTGTAAAGGAATTTTGTGTTCCACATAGTAATAAGTGATAGGAATTTGTGGGTCTATTAATTATTTTGGATCATTCATCTAAAAATTTATGCTAATTTTTTTTAATAGTATTGGACTATGGTTTGAATCCCTATCTATGGTGTTTAAGTGAACTTGGAAGAAGTCTTATGGAAAAAAATGGGCTATACATCTGTAGCAGCCATTAGAGGGTATTTTTATAGAGTTATTATGCTTTTTTATGTTTACTCAAAGGGTCAGAATGTGAAACAAGGTTAAGATAAATGATCCAATAGGAAATACACCAGCCAATTCCCAAGAATTTTTTAATAAAACTTGAAACTTATAATCAAGTTTGTCAGCAACATATGTACGAAGACTTTGATCCTGACAATATGATAATGCATAAGGAAATAAATAATTATATTCATAGTGGATGATAGAAGTCAAAATATAGCTTGGTACATAATAACTGAGAACAACATAGGTTAATGCATAAGGACCATAACACCTTCACATATGCCTTTAGTGGCAGATCATAAGAAGTTCAGACACATCTAGTTGTTGCAACAACAACACAACTAGTGCATATTTTGTTTCACCTCATGAGCCAGAAAAAAGGGAGAACAACCCCATCCACTTGGTACAAAAGTATGAGAAGATTTGAAAATTTTTCCATTTTAATATTTGTGGGGAAAGCTAAGAAATATGTGGATGAGATTATTCAAGTGCATGTGATATGTAGAGACAAAAAGGAAGCAAGTAGGGAGGTAAAGAAAATATTTAGTAGACAAGGAGAGATATAAAGAATTCAAAACACTAATTCTGATAAGAACACATATAGAAAAATATATCCCAATAAGAACACCTATAGAAAAATATATCCTAATAAGGACACCCTCTCAGTATGTGTACTTATGTGTAATGTGGGTATCAAATTCCATAATCATATTTATGATTTTTCTTACAAAACAATAGAAATAATCTTGAATATCAATGTTGTCAAAACCCAAGTGGAAGAATGAAGGCAAATAAATGGCCAAGGATAATTCATAACGCCCCAAAAACAGAAGACGAAAAGGATGCAACTACTGAAGTTGAAGCAAAAATGATACAGTAGGAGGAATTTTAAGAGGAGACAGGGACCAGGACAACCTAGGTCATTCCAAAACCAAAAAAAATACTTTTACATTGCAAAAGATGTCCAAGATAAATCTTGAAAATTCCTCTTAGGAATTAGGTGAGAAGTTTTCAAAATGTAATGATACTATGATCAATCTATGTAGTATAGTAAAGCTCGGAGCTGATCTATGGGGCATGGAAAAACAACTGCAACATCTAATATAAAATAAAATTAAACAACAAAAACAGGTTGACGAACAAACGTGCAGTTTGACAAGGTACTAGAAAAGTTATATGATACATGAACAAACTGAGTGCATTGATTTACATTATCAAAGGGAGTGAAAAAAAATTTATACTGTGGATGAGGAAAAACTCCCTAAGATGCTAGAAAAACACCAAATACTTGACCCAATGGGTATATTCCTTACAGAAATTTGGGTTTGAGACAGGAGGGTATAGCTGCAATTTTGCAATTTTAGGGTTCCAGTCAGCCTAACTTCTTGTCTAGGACTTCTATATAAATAAATAAAATTATTTCTTTTATGGCTTAAAAAGAAAATTTGTGCCAAAATATGCTACTCTACTTGGCTTGTTTTCCAAAAGGACCATGGATTAATAATATTTTAAACTAATCAGATTAGCATGTTGTAATTAATACATGGTGCTGACTCCTAACATCTAGGATCTACTAGAGAAAAGATAATCATAATGAATTGATTTGTTCACCATGAGAGAAGATATGTGCATGGCCCAGCGATGGAAAATATCCAACCTCATTGGGTATTTCTCATACACCAAAGGTGAGAGATCCTAAAGAGTGAATTTTGTTTATATTGATACATATCTAATGAATGTTACAATAAGTTCATTTATCATTATATTGTCTTCATATCTCTTCATCAAATAGTCACATTGTTCTCTCTCTATTAATAGCTATTAAAGAATGATATTATTATTTATTCAGTTGTGATTGTCCTATTCATAATTACCAATATGGTACATAATATCTTGACACAATGTTTTCCCTTATGCTTCTATTTTTGCTCAGCAGAGAAACTGTAAAATTTGTAGTCCTATGCCACCATACACTACTCATAGCTTCCCATAATGGACTTCACATTTCTACTGTCCCTTGTCAAACATGTGAGAAATATCCATGGTATAGGACATCAAAATAACCTATAAATTTTGTATATCCTACAATTAAATGTGTCTAACTAATTATTATACTTAGAATTATCCAGAAGCCCCACTGCACAGTCATAAAAATAAACTTAAGTGACACCCTAATGACAAAGAATTCCCCAACTCATCTTTGTAATAATAGTAGATACCATCTTACTAGAAAAAACCACCATCCTATGATTGATGCCTAACTAATATTTAGAAGAAAGATAGGGAAGCTTATTATCAGTTCCAATTTTCATATCATTGCATGATTAGTTTACAAAAAACATCTTCTCAAAAGGGTCATGTTAAAGGGAGTTTGTATATATGTTAAGTACAACACTTAAGATAGATCAAACTGCAAAGAGAAGAAAATGGACAGGAAAAAAATTGGATAGACAAAATTGTGAATGAAAAACTTGTCCTTCCAACGTTCTAGTAGTGTAAGCTGACATCTAGCATGTAACCCATGTAGGGAAGCAAGGAAAATTTTAAGGATGGAAACTTTTCTTGAAGTCTAAAAACATTGGCGAATCTCAATAATCCCTAATATGCAAACTATAAAATGTTTATTGATATGTTTGTAAAATTATTCAAATTTATAATGATTTTATATATAGTCTCTATATTATGTTGGCAATTTTTAAGGTAAAATACTTTTATATATTAAAATTTGGGTGAATCATCTTTTATAAAGTTGGAAATTGGAGAATCTTTTTTGTGGAAAAATAATGGAAAATTAGCCCACTGGGCGAACATTAGCCCATAAAATTTTCCATGTAGGGAAGACTGAAAACTTATAAGTTTTTTCAAATTTATAAAGTTCAAATCTTACGTTTCAAATCTTAGTAGATGGTTATAAATCTTATAAATTGATAAAGTTCAACTTATAGGTTTCTAGGTTGCAATGTAAGATGCATACTCAGATTGCTAGTGGCATACACATGAAATTTACAAGGTTCCAATTTGTCCAACACCTAGATCCATATCATATTCTCTAAGGAAATCTCACCTATAACATACATGGACAATACATACTGATTAATATTTTCATAGGCACATTTGTATTCAATAATATCAAAAAATAATCATCTCTGGTTCAAACTCACTTTGTCGTAGACTTTCGGGACAAAATTTTGGGTTATCTTTTGTGTTGTCATTTCCACATGTAGTAGGAACTATAATAAGTTTTTGTGTGATCCATACAAGGCTAACCACCCAAAGGGTTGAAATTTGCAAGCCTAAAACATTAGAAACTACACACTGAATAAATTTTAAATGGACAAATTAAATCTTGATTCAATAGAGAATCATGAGCAACATTTACCCTCACTAGTACAAAATGACTAATTAGTTATTAAGAAAACAACTAAAATTTGCATATAAACGACCATTTTTTAGTTGGTGACCAATATTAGCTAATTTACGATATCTTATAATGCGACCAACTTTTAGTTATTTTTAGCTTAGTCATTAATTGGTTTCCTCAATTTAACTATCTAGTAGTATATTTAGTCATAAATTTGGTCTTTAATTTTTCATTGGTTTAGTCATTAATTGTTGCAATTAATGACCAAATATACAACAAAATATATTACTATATAAATCCTCGAGAAAACCAATTAATGTCCAAGGAAATATGACCAAAATGTTGGTCATGTTGTAAGATACTGTAAATTAGCTACTAATAGTCATATATATGCAAATTTTAGTCATCATTTGAAACCAATTAATGACCAAAGAAATATGACTAAATTTTAGTCGTGTTATAAGATACTATAAATTAGCTACTAATAGTCATATATATGCAAAATTTAGTCATCATTTTAATAAAAAAATTATCATTTGCAGTAGTCATATATCTTTCTTCGGTATTTTCATATTCATTATATAAATGGTTGATTTAGTAGTTTTTATTCATTTAATTTAATTTAATTCATAATCATTATAAACGACTAATTTAGTCAAATATTCATTTTATTCATCTTGATCATTAATTAATATAAACTACTAATTTAGTAGTTTTAGATTGATTTTATGTGTTCATTATTAATCAACATAAATTAATTAGTATGATTTTGCGACTAAATTTTAAATAATTGTCATACAATGTGCATGTTTATCCAATATGATAACACAAAGTTACATATGTTAATTAAAAGGCTAAATAATATCAAGTGCAAATAAAAATAATTTTAACCATACTAATTTTATTATATAAAATATCAAGTATTACAATATGAGTTTCTAACTTAGTATCGGTTGGACTACAATTTACACATGAAATATTGTTTCATCATTTCAAAACATTATCACTATGTTCCCAAAGCATTGCAAGTGAATTAACCAATTGTAAAGACTTGACCGCTAGTCTCTATGAGTGTGTCTTATGCAAGATATTCGCTCTAAGGGTATCACTAGACATATTATCTTTTCTCTCTCATTTTTTATTTGTTGATCTAGTGTTATTATTCTCCTTTTTCCACAATTACTGATTCTTATGATCAATATTGAGTTCCTCTCCTGAAAATGAAAGAAGATACAATACAAAGTATAATACATGAAAGATGATGAATACTTGAATATAAAATAAAGTAGTGTATGAAATATTTATACGACATATACCTCAACATTCCATAGTGGCCACTATGCGTCTAGATGACCTGTATAAACAAAGAAAATAAAATATCACCATAGAAAATAACACCTTAGAAACTTAGTATTCAACCTTCAATAAAACCTTAGTCACAATCATGCCAACAAAGTTACATGTTAAAAATATCAAGCAATAGATAACTTGTGAAAACAAATGGAAAAAAAAAATATGAGTGTAAAAAATATCCTTTTTCCTTTTTCTAAAAGAGACATGTTCCTTAAATTTGGATATTCTTTTGCGCACAGTAAAAGTTCCTCACTATTATGACCTATGATTTTAGGATCATGAGATTGTTCCAACATGATATTGGATTGTGGAAACAAAATGATTCAACTTTCCAAGATGATTATCGCACTTGGTTGAATGAAGGTTCTAGTTGTGACTAGTGTCAAAACCTTAGGTAATTAGAACACTAAGTCCTAAGAAAATATATCACCACTTTTCCACTGAAAGAAAAAATTTCAATCCCAAAATGACCTCTAAGAGTACGTTTCGTTGGATGGATATCACACTCTGAGAGATGATTGTCTAATACAATGGGAAGTGTACATATATTGTCACAATGCCCCTCACAATGAGACCCTATAGTTGTGTCCTATAATATTAATCATAGTATACTATTCAATTATAAATTATGACTATCAGATATTTATTAGTTTGAATAATTAGTCTGAAATTGTGTTTTAGTGTTTCTGTATACATGAAAATATTAAAAAAAAAGGTACTTTTTGTGACTAGTTAATTTCAATTGAATCGAAATACACAAGAAATTATGGTGCCTTGGTGTTTCTCTAGCGGTTATCTGCTCATTGTACCAATTTCTTCCATGTCCTCTACCACTTTTGGTGAATTTCTCTTTGATGATGTCCAACGCCAATGCAATCGACATTTATCCTTGATGTTTTTCAGAGCCAAAGCAAAGTTCCACAAGTAACAACCAAAAATTAGCTTCAAATATATATTATTGGGGCCAAAATGCAGTAATTATATGACAAGCCATGAAACACTTCATGTTAATCATATTCCCTTTAATATTGATTAATAATTTCTTTGCATTATCATGTAATACTAAAGTGTCAAGTAGGGACATTTAAAGTTACTCATCCATCAATATCACCTTTGAGAGTGCTTAGTAGTTAATACTTCCTATTACACACACAATAGCTCAACAACTTCAAGGATAATAATATAAACAAAACAAAAATGAAATTAAAAGAAATGCTACGAAGTCAAATGCGGCTAATCTTGAGTCAAGAAAATACCAAGCCCTTCACATTAGCAAGGAATTGGTAGCACTAAAACAAAAAGTCCTCCCATTGGATCATTTTCACCTTTTCTTTAATTTCTTTAATTGAGAACATAACTTTTAGAAGAAAAAAAAAATCATTGAAAAAGGTCTCAAAATCCTAACAAATGCTCAAGTGATTGTCGTACCAATTAAATAGAAACGAAATTGTTCGATATGATTTTAAATTGAAGAATATATTGAAGAATATGAAGCTTTCTCATCCCTTGCTCCTAATCAAATTGTAATCTGTGGGTTCCAATCAAGTAATCAATTTCTCTCTAAGATAGTTAAGAGATCACTTTGGAGAAGGAATTCTAGAAACATTAGGATATTGGAAATGGAATTAATTAGGAGGAAAATGGAACACTTTAGTGGGTGATCCAAAATATTTGCACGCAACTGAAAATGATTTTATACTCGATTCACACATTTTAAAACATAAACCATTCATCTGCA
Source organism: Pinus tabuliformis (assembly GCA_031772625.1). Lineage (NCBI taxonomy): Eukaryota > Viridiplantae > Streptophyta > Pinopsida > Pinales > Pinaceae > Pinus > Pinus tabuliformis. The sequence goes on along the minus strand of CM062818.1, from coordinate 376,817,412 downwards.
TCTCATATATTTTCCACCTTTCTATAATATGTAATTCTTTGAGCAAGAATATGGAATTCATAAATATTGTTATGAAAGAGGACTCTTCATAATCCTAATAAGTTGGGCTCTAACAAATAAACAATTTCATGTAGTGAATAAATATTACATGGTAGATTTCAGTGATTAAAATGACAACTTTATTCTTAATCTCATCACAACAAAAATAAATTCAACCCTAACTAGTTGTGATCTAACAAATCAAGAATTTCATGTGGTAAAGTAAACTTACATGATAGATCCCAATTATTTGCAATGACAACTTTATTCTTGATCTTATTACAACATATATAAATTCAAGAATATATACATATTTCCTTCTTTGAGACAAACTTTAACACACGAGATTTCATAGAAATATAATGATATGATTTACCTGTACGACATGAGAAAGCTATCTACATCTAGCCCCCATCACTAGAAAATAGTGTTATTGAGACACCATCTCATGGAATTAGAATCATGTAGATAGATAATGTTATAGATATAGATTGCAACACCTAGTCAACACTACCTTCAAGCTTCAAATTCATCAATTGATTTACTTTAGTAGCAAATTCTAGTGGGATTTCATTAAATAGCACCTGACACAAGCTATTTATAATTTTCGTTGTCTTTTTTGGATATATCACCCTTTGGAAATAGAATAATTGATATTCCCCAATTTTTGAAGTACTTGTTTCATGGTCAACATGGGCTATTCGGTTCTTCAGGTGGGAAAGGTTTCAAATATTAGATGTATAATGGAAACAAGCAAGCAATTCAAGGTTTCTCCTAAAGTCTCTTGGGTGAATTATAAAACACCATCTACTTAAAACATGATATATGGTAGTAACAAAAACCTACCCAAGATCCCACTTAATAATTCAAAATGTTGCAAATGGAGATGTCTTAAATAATATTAACTATTTAATTGCATAATCACACTAAAATAGAAAGATTTTTAAAATGTTGAAAAGTGTGAAAAAAATGGAGTTGGAATATTATAGTTATGTTAGGGTAGATATAGCTATGTAAAATGTAACTTCTATCTAAAACACGTAAATGTAACTTCTATAGCTACATGAAATGTAACTTCTATATAAAAAAATGGAGTTGGAATATTATAGTTACGTCAGGGTAGATATAGCTACGTGAAATGTAACTTCTATATAACATTCTAAATATCCTTTTTCAGTCATTTAAGAGACTAACATTTTTTTTATCTTCATTTAATAACTTAATACTCCACCAAAAATAGCATTGAATTGGTTCTTCACCAACCAAGGGGAAATTTTAAACCAATGTGAAAATGCTTACTCATTCCCCTGCCATATTTCTAATATTTTATTTGTGTGCATATTTAAGCTAGTGTAATGTAACTTCTACATATTTGACAATTTAAATGTAAAAAATTACCTAGATTGAAGTTATACAATTAAAATATGCACAATAAGATACAATATGCATGATTTATAAGTAATATGAAGTTTACATGTTATATCAAGACAAACTTTTTCTCATCTCATTAACTCTTAACTTATAGTTGGTGATGGATATAACCTTTAAAATTATGAGCCATCCTTTTCATATCTTATATTTAATGATCGATATAGCTTTTAAAAGCATCAAACTTGTTTTTTATTTTATGTATGGTCAATTTAAATGGAAGTGCTCATAATTTTATCCAATATTATCTTGTACAGCTGGAAATAAAATGATTTGGGGGTGGTGTTTCTAGTGATTTTCAAACTTGTTTTAATTGCCTAAATTTAGCCTATTTAAAATGAATAGGGGTGGTGTTTCTTATGATTTTAAAACTTGTTTTAATTACCTATATTTATCCTATTTAAAGTAAATATTTGCACTAACCATCTTATCTTCAAGTCAGTAAATTTCCTTGAGGGCATGTTCATGACATCCACCATCTCTGAAAATTATGAAATATTAGTAGTATCTTGCACTAAATAGACAATGTTGGCATAGAATCTTTTATTATGTTTTTTACTTTATGTCACAAATTTATTGTTATTTTATGATTCTTGGTTTCGATTTCCATGCTAATATTGGATTCATCATACTTTCTAGGATTTTTAGTTGTGCACACATCATATTTCTCGCTTATAATTGTATATTCTAATTGTATAAAAAACAGAGAGTATACACAATGACATGTAGTGACATGTGGGTGTCTATTTTACTCAATGATATGCTTGATTTTTTAAACCATTCCAATCCTACCACAATGAAATTAAGAGAGACAAGGACACAAGAAGGACTATCAATAAATGAAATCAAAGACTTTAGAATGCAACTCAAATTATACCTGAATGTAACGATAAGTATTTACAGCTGCCTGGTCACCAATTAGCATTGGATCACACTGTGAAAAATTCCTTGCATTATGATTATGAGAATTTGGTTGCACCTACTCTAATCCTCTGTAGTAGTCCCTTGAATTGCCTATAGATATAATTTAGAAACAATTCTACTCTTGAAATTCTTCCTTATATAGATCATCTTTGTCCCCCCATATTGATAGTGATTTTTCAAGGCAACAGAATATAACTCTCCAATTGCATCATCGCCTTTCAAAACAATTCTTGAGTATTTCCAGGTGATTCTCAAATCAGTCTCTACTCAGGTCCATGAAATCCTTGATTTGTCTTTGTTACACAAACCTATTTTCATAATAAAATTATAAATCTCACGTCTACATTCCTCATCCCTGACATACCAATTCTTTACAGTGGAATACTTTATCGTTACTCCCTTGATGCAATGGAGATCCAATACTATGGCATGGAGATGATTAGTGTCATAAAATGGTGTAGTGCATCCTTCAATATATGTCACAAAACTCCTCTCATCTACAACAATAAGACTCCTCTCAAACTACCTGGTCTCTGTCTCATTCATCTTGAAATAAGTGGATATTTCCATGGGTGACAAAGTGTGCTTGGGGATTTAATAGAAGGAGCTAGCACTAAAAAAAAAATACAATGCAACATAATAGTTATGAGCAAGACAAACAACCATACCAAGCTACTTCCTAACTAGATCAAGATACTCCCAAATTACCTATTATAACAAACAAAAGATAACCTCAACTGCCTATAGAGTCTACCTATGCATGGTAGCAATGAAAACACTGTCAAAAACAACATCTACAACAACATTGGTCATTCTCTTGTTATAGTCAAGGGCATGCCCAACTTTTGAAAAGTACTAAGCAAGTCAGGGTCCACCTCATCCAGGCTCCTCTTCTTCTTCTACTCTCTTTGTTTAGGTTCAGAATAATAACAAAGGTCTTGGAAATTGATGGGTGGGTAAAAGTTATTAAACCATTTGGGTTTTTCAATTTTTAATCATTGTATGTAAGCATCGAGTCTAAATTGAAAAACCCAATCAAGTTCCTTCTTTTTAGCTGAAATTAACCTAACATTTGGATAGTTGTAAGTTTTAATGGATCTAAGTATATTCTACTTAAAATATAGTAACATGGTTTAAAACTGTAGGCATTGAGATTAGAATCTAAGAATGAAACAGAAAAGATGTTATGTTCATGAGTAGAAAAAAATTTAATTTCATGTAACAAAGTTTGAGGAAGGTTTAGTATTTGCATCCTACCAGAAAATTTTATTGCATCACTCAAGCGACTTGAATTTTGGCATGGTAGATTCCATTACACAAACAATCAAATGCTAAAAAAAGGTGAAAAGAAAAAATAAAATTTCATGCATTCTGACCCTAGAAATGTTAGGGAGGAGCGAACTAATATGTACAATAAGGACATGTAGGACATGAGAAATGCTTACTTGTCCATTGTCTTTTAATGAATTTTTGGCGGAAATCAAGATCTGCATTATCATAATCATTAAACCCTTTGTACAATAAGGACATGCAAAATGATTACTGTTGCATTGTCTTTTGATGAATTGTTGGCCGCAATCAAGATCTGCATTATTATAACCATTATCATAATCATTAAACCCTCGACTCTAGATGAAATTTATGGTTTGATCATATAAACCCTCAAAATTGTTTACCCACTAGAACAAAAAATATCTTTACTAAAAAGGATCATCTTTAGTAAAAAGGAAGAACTCTCTGGAGTCCAAATTCATACCCATGTACAAATGGCCAAAATCTCCACGTCCAATGACCTTGCCCTTCATCCATCTAATTGTTGATGCTATCCTAAGGTGTTTCCGATGAAAACTCCATCTAGGGTTCGAATGCCATGAAATTCATAGATCACGTTGATGGTCTTCCTTCTTTTGGAATTTTGAGGTAGATATCAAAAAGACAGAGAAAAATGCAGTGTTACAATGTGATGTTGTAATCTGTGAATATTTAATTTGAACCCTTGGAAATGAGAAAGAAAAGAAATATTTATAATGGAAAAATAAAAGAAATATTTATAATATAAAGTAAAATATATAAATTTCAATTGGGTAAAATAAATTATTCTTAATAAGAATTGGTTATTTTTGCATAAGACTCTAAATTAAAAAGAAGAAGAAGTTTAAAATGATATTGGGATGAGTGTAAACATTTAATATGGTATCAATTAATAATAAAAACATAAATTAATAAAAATAATAAAATTCAATTTATTATAGTTTCATTTTCTTATTAACTTGTGGATAGGCTTTGTTACAATACCATGGGCCAAGTATAAAAACCATAACTTATTTCACAACCAAAATATTTTATAACGGCATGATAAGATTCTTAACCGTGGATATTCACCCCCACATTATGGTAGATATTATTACCTTATAAAAAAAAGCCTTTGTTACAATGCCATCGGTCAATACCATGTATTATCAATACCACGTGCCCAAAAAACATAAATTATTTTACAACCAAAATATTTTATAACAATATGACAAGATGGTTAACCATGGATATTCACCCTCACTTTACGATTGATATTAACTTGTAAATTGGCTTTGTTACAATACCATGGCTTATCAATACCACATGCCAAAAGAACATAACTTATTTCATAGTAAAAATATTTTATTTTAATTTAATTTTACAACATTTTTTTAATTGAATCTAAAAGGGAAAATGTACAATTTGAGATATATCTAAAATTTCTAACCTCACCACATGCCCAAAAAACATAAATTATTTCACAACCAAAATATTTTATAACAATATGACAAGATGGTTAACCATGGATATTCACCCTCACTTTACGATTGATATTAACTTGTAAATTGGCTTTGTTACAATACCATGGCTTATCAATACCACATGCCAAAAAAACATAACTTATTTCATAGTAAAAATATTTTATTTTAATTTAATTTTACAACATTTTTTTAATTGAATCTAAAAGGGAAAATGTACAATTTGAGATATATCTAAACTTTCTAACCTCACGACTACTAAAAATATTTCCATAGAAATTAAATTAAGGTTTAAATATATATATATATATATATATATATATATATATATATATATATATATATATATATATATATATATATATATATATATATATATATATATATATATATATATATATATATAAAGAACTGGCATAGATCCATCTTAGCTAAGGATCGAGCAAGCAAATTGACTAATTATAATAGATTAAATATAGTGCATAATTCTTTAAAGTTTTTCATTATTTTATTTTCTTGGACACGATTGATACAAAATATACGTTTAATATTTTACAACTAGTTAAGTTTTTTTAATTTAGACAATTTCTTAAACACAATACAATGTGATCAAATTTAAGAGAGAGTTGAGGACGGGGCAAGTTGAGGAGGGGGCATAGAGAGGAAGGGAGATAGTGAAGATTTTGGACGGCGATAGAAAGAGAGAGTGAGGTGGGGGAGAGGGAGAAAGAGGGAGGAATAGAGAGGAGAGAGAGAGAGAGAGAGATAGATAGAGAGAGAGAGAGAGAGAGAGAGAGAGAGAGAGAGAGAGAGAGAGAGAGAGAGAGATGGAATTGGAGTGGGAGAGAGAGGGAGGAATGAAAAAAGACAAAGAGATAATGGTGGAGAGAGAGAGGAGTGAGAAGGGAGAGATGGAGAGAGAGTGAGGGAGAGAGGAGAGGGTGGAAGAGAAATAAGAGGAGAGGATAGAGATAGGGAGAGAAGGGGAATGAAGAGAGATGGATACATAGATATGGAGAAGGAAAGGGGGGGAGATAGTGATGGAGTTGGACAGAAGAGAGAGAGAGAGAGGGAGAGTGATATGGGGGGGAGAGATAGAGGGGGGTGGGAGATAAGGGATAGAGAGGAAGGAAGATAGAGAAGAGGAGAGAGAGATGGAATTGGAGGGGGTAGGAAAGGGAGGGAACAAGAAAAACATAGATGGAGAAAGGTGGAGAGAGAGAGTGGGTGACAAGGGAGTCATGGAGAGAGAGTGAGGGAGAAAGGAGAGCAAGAGGGAATAAAGAGAAGGATATAGATAAAGAGGGAGAGAAGGGGAAGAGAGAGGTAGACAGAGAAGGGGAATAGAGGGAGAGAGAAAGTGTGCATGTTTGGGGGGTGAGATAGAGAGAGGGAATAACAAAGAGACACAAATACATATATATATATATATATATATATATATATATATATATATATATATATATATATATATATATATATATATATATATATATATATATATATATATCTATATATATATATATATATATATATATATATATATTATATAGTATTATATAACCAACCTAGATCCATATTAACCCTATAACTGTCAAGTGCCGAGAGGGATCCAATCTCTCGAGGTGAAAACATTTCCTCAAGTTTTGCACTAGCAGAAAAAGTCTGCACCTCGAGAGATTGGATCCCTCTCAGCGCTTGATAGATTAGTGGTTAAGATGGATCTAGGTTGGTTAATATGAAATTAGAGTAGTTTTTATTTGATATTGCAGTCTTAAAAATTAAAATTGTTCTTGAAATTAATTTCAAACTGGAACTAGATCTAATTAGATTCAATGAATAGATTTTTAAATATACATAAAATACTTTTATTATTAAAAAATATATTTTAAAAATACAAATTATTAGAGATAAATGATGAAAATTTGGATCACCTATACACCATGTGAGGATGAAGAAGTGTTTAAAGAAGGATAAACTTTCAACCAGTCTTTAACAGCCTTTCAATCCCCTATCACTTGTAAGTTTAAATTGCTTGACACAATTAAAGTGACTAACATGAAAAACTGATTCATATTATTGTAGTACTTGTTAGGTAGTTGTACTTTTGTTCTTAGACTAAATTAGTCATTCATGTTAGTCATTTTTAGTTGTATTACTTATTAGCCAGTCACATATTTTAACCCACGACTAAATTAGCGATTTATGATAGTTGTTTTTAGTTTAGTAACTTAATATTCCTCATTTTTGGTAGTATTTCACTTGGAAACGTTGTGCTGACTAACATTTTTAGTCACTTAGTCACTAATTTCTCATTTTATACTAGTGCCTCATCCTTCATTGATGCTAAGTTCATTTATTGAATATTTTTTAGTCATAAAAAAGTTATTTAAAATTGAAAACAAAAATGAAACAATTGCCTACATAATCATTTCGGATCATATAAAATTTGTTTCACATTATTGGATATTGGCATTGGTCATATGACACAATAAACAGATAAAACTTCTCATAATTTTCTGCATAACTAAGTGCCAAAATACACTGGTGAGAAACACCAAATGATAGCATTACTTAATTAAAAAATAAATAAAGAAAATTTTGAAGAAAATATCTATATTCCCCATGAGATCTCTACTTTCACACTAGCAGTTAAAAGTATTTAAGTGTTCCAGTCTCATAACATGTGGATTGAATAATAAATATGACCCTTAGATGTAACAACCTTTTTTCCCTTTCGAGTTGAACAAGTAGGAGAAATGGTAGAAGCCACACTTGCAACCTTCTTTGTTGCCTTTTCTCTCCTATCTATTCTTTCCATTTGTCAACTAGATCTTTCTTTTATATTATATCTCTTATGCAAAGGGGATATAGAAGATTTGGATGCATTTTGTTCAAATATATTACACTCCCTTCCAATTGCAACTGTAGAACTGGTGGAGCTTGAATATTGAGATTCACATTCCTCTTCTGAGTGAATTACAAACAATTGAACTCTTTTGGAAAAGTTCATATATTCTAATCATTCCATTTCAATGAGTCTATCCCTTCTAATCCTTAATAAGTCCACCTCGGAAGGAAATTCCTTCAAGTACTCACTTTCTTATGGTTTTTGACCTCTAATAAAGAAACCACCTCTCTGGCATCCTTCACAACTATTTTTGCTAAAGCCACAACTAATCTATTAAATTGGGAATTAAAAACATGGCCTTTTTGAGAAAAACAATTTGAATGGCTTACAAAATCTTCCTAAGGTTAAAAAAATCTATTGAAATTATAGATCAAACAATTTTTTTTGCAATTATCCCATATTCCTTTCTTTTAGCATAGTCTAAACCTATATGTAAATGCAAATTTCCACAATTATTCATGTTGGATATTGCTTTTGAATTTAGACTGTGGGTGAGAAAAAGTGATGTATGATGTTTCAGGTGGACACTCCAACCATTTCCTTTTTAACTTCTTTTCCCCTGATGATGGGTGGAGTTTTCACCTAAAATGGAGGACACTGCTTTTGGTCACTCTAAGTCCAGAGACAATATCCAATTTTTCTAAACCTTCTATATTTTCACCTTTCATTTGGGCACATTCTTTGATGAGTTTTTTCAAAGTCCAACCAAAAATTGTTAGACTCAAAAATTTTAGTTGTTAAATCAGTAAAGACTTAGCGCCCCAAATGTTTTTCAAAACTCTGAATACATTTATGTTTTGAAAAGACATTCTCAACAATGAAAATAATGACCTCACCAAGAATTTATCATGATATTTCAATGAAAAAAAGATAAAAATGTACAATAGTTAGACTTCACCCTTAACTTCTTCTCGTTCATACAAATGGTCTATTTAGATATACATTTCTTTGAGAAATATAAAACATATACCAACTTTTCTATAGATCTATTGGAACGTGATTGGAACAAGCCATTGTTTCATTCACTCCTTCATATGCCTAAAATGTTGATGTTCTATATTTGACAAAACATCAGGTAGTAGGTCTGGCAGATCTTTGACTTATCCTTCTAATTAATAAATTTCTTGAATTTCTTTATCCTTTGACTTCGTGATTGTTATGTTTGAATTTGGGTCCATCTTTCCAAATTTTACAATCACTGCATTGTTGAATTGAGGTTTTTGTATGACAATTTTCTTGAACTAGATTTGTGACGTTGTTCATTTCTTGAACATAAGCTTTGATTTTGAGTTATACTTTTCTAATACTTTTAGGATAAGAGTAACTTTAAAATCCAGGTTAAGTATTGTCTTCAAAAATGAGCATCTTTTCCGACTGACTTTTCAATGTGGCAGATCTATTCAGGAGGGTGTTTCTCCATCGTTGATTTCTGAAGTATTCCTTTACCTAATAACACAAACTTTCTAAAATGGTATTCAACTTTTCACCATTGCACTTATAACAAATTTTATTCTATAAGAGCTGCAATCTAAAATTGGCTTGAACATACCCTACAATTATAGGAACATGCAGGTAAAGATGTAGCTCTAATGTGTTTGGAAGAAAGTCTACTCATGCATCTAAGAAGGCTCATAGAACATTGTGGCAGAAAATTAACCATTATTCAAGAGGCTCTAACATTTTCTAGTGGCAAACATGAGGCAAAGGATATACATTCAAACCATTTTTCTCACCATAATTATAAGCGAGTGCTCAATGTATCTTGAATCACAATCTAATCTAAATAATAATAAAAAACTACAAGAAAGGTATCAAGAGTTAGAAAAATTCATTACTTGAACATTTTATGTGAAATGTTCTCATAAGAATTATCAAGGTCCATAAATATAGAAAGATAAATTTGCAAGAAAAAACTAACAAAATCATCGTTTTAAAATTGTATTGAACAAATTTCTCTTTGACTTATTAAGAATTTTCTATACAAGGATTGAAACAAGATCTGTTTTCACACAACAACTCTTTGTATTCTTATTCTAAGTTAAAATACAAAAACTATGATTTCGAAGAGCTCTGAAAGTTCATAAATAAATTTTTGTGATACAATGATTCAAGGGAATGGTAATATTTATGTTATTAACAAAGTTTTGTAGCCTTTGTAAGCAGTTTCCTAGTGTGTACCTTTTCTACTACAGAATTACCACCAGACATGACTCAAGCACCCAAGTGTAGGTTTAGGGAATAACCAAGGCTTGCCAAGAATAACAAGGTTATGAAAGTGTGTCATATGTCCCATGTTCTGAGAAGAGTTGTGAAGAATGAGTCACATAAAACTATAGAGAGAAACATTTACTTCTTGAGGCACATATACTTCTTCAACTAGTGGTGGAGAGTCCAACCAATGAGTAGTCAAAGTTGTTCATTTACAAGGTTGGCATCAATCAAGTATTCTCCCTCTCTACCCAACTCTAAGATAAGGAGTGTGCATAATGGAATTATTATTGTAAAAAATTACAAATATTGGATTATCTTGAAGTTCAAGGGCTTGAAGGGGTTTACTAAACCTACAAATTTCTAAAGGAACTATGTGTTTTTCAAGTAAACCCTTGTGGCCAAGAAGTTGCAAAAGAGGAAAACCTCATGGAAAATTTTAAGGGGTTGTAATGACCCTGTTCTTGTTTTAAATATGTAGATATGATGATAATGGTCCTGATGTTAGTACATTCATGTATATAATGTAAATATTTTCCTATCACCTTGCATTGTGAAATATGATAAATATTTTGTAGTTACCATGATGTACACGTTGAAGTTGCACTTCCATGATAATGGGAAACATTTCTCAGTTATACTTGTGTACATGTGGAAGATGATAATTACACTACGCCCACAAATATAATAATGAATAGTGTCTAACTAAATCAAAACCCTAACCATTGACCTAGCCTCCATTGATGAGGCTTCAACCAATGATCCTTCCTTAAGGTAACCACTTATAATTATTGATGGCACATTTTTCTAACTCACGGAACCTTGTACTAACTAAGGGGAGTTAGATTGAACCGCAATGATTTCAAGGTGAGGGTAATAACAAAAGTTCAACATATACCACCATCTTGGCAAGTTGTGCATACCACAGGGAGAAATAAAACATCTCATAAGGGGAACACTTTCTTCTCATGTTTTAGGGCATGTTACTATAGGAAAGATAATGGCACAACTACAAAGGTTTTTCTATTTTCTGTAGATGAATGAAACAGTTCACATGTTCAAAATGCACCATGATAAGCATCAAAAGGGTCATCACTTTCAGGTTGATGATCAATTATGGCTTTACATCAGCAGGGTAAGGATGAAAGGTGAAGGTAAAAGGAAGGCCCCCACTTCCATGCATGGATATGTCAAGTATCGTTGAGTGAGACTCAAAGGAATGAATCTAGGCAAGGTAAGGTGGATGGAGATTGAAAGGGTGAGGGAGCTATACCCTCACATCATGTATACTGAAACCAAACTTTTGGTGGTCCAAAAGCTTCTAGTGATGCGGAATGATCCAAGAGGATTCTCCAATTTCTCCAAGTTCAAAAGGTTTAGTTTTTTCTCGAAATAATGACAAGTGGTAGAGCTCGTTGTTTTAAATCTGACAGTACTTTCAGTTTCTCATTTGGTGTCCAGATGAAGGATAAATCGTCCGTTAAAGTTTGTGGTGAACAATTGAAAACAGGCCATGTCGCATTCCACAACTTGACAAATATATTCAAATTGTTGTGTGAATATGGTTGTAAGATCCTACATTTCCATATTGAGAAAATGGGGTCCTCTCCAAGTAACTCACATAGTTTAAGTTGTCATCAGAAAAGCAAGTGTTTTTCCTTAAGATGTGAACATTTCATTTTATGTAGTCTGATAATGTGGTTTCAACGAGGCATTCAAAGATGGAATGAGCATGCACATTTGGGATTCTAGTGTTATGTTATGTTTGAGGCATGAGAACACATCTAAGACTCTAACAAGGGTTGAAGAGGTGGAATATCTAGAGAGGTTGGGGGGTTCTATTCTCACTTAGAGGTGTAGACAAGTAAGGTAGGCACCATGATAAGTTTTTAAGCAAACTTAAGACATTTTATGAGTTGCACGAAGAAAAATTAGCAATGGTACTAAGTGAACATTCCTTGATCGAACTTGATACCTTCTCCTTGGTATTACCACTTTGCAATACAAAGATGAAACATGAAATGTATGTGCAACCCACTGAAGAAGTTGGCAAGGTTGTTGCAACATATATAGGTGGTTTGTCATGAAGCAAAAGGAGGTGTTAGAACTTGGAAGGTGACCATTGGAGTAGATTTTTGATGGAGTGGCAAGGAGGTGCGAGAATTTGATAAGGATCAAATTACACAAATCTAACTAATAGGCTATATTGGGATAGGATATTTCTATTTTGATACATCCAAAGTTGAAAGTACATTTTATGGAGATGATTACTAAGAAATTTAGTGTAGGGCACATCTTATGGTATCTTTGACTATTGGTGTGTAATAGTGGTGTTAGTGCATTATGTTTGATGAGCACTAGCTAGAACGTGTTCCATGAAGACAAAAAGCCAACACGTTTGAGATTTCTTAACCATTTGGCATTGTAAGGTGTGTTATACCCTAGTTTTGAGGAGAAAATTAAAACTATGTTAGAGTTTGATGGGTTGTACCATGGACATAGGTCCACTTGCGTGTGTTGATGTCTAAAGGTACCCCATGAGTTGAGGAAAATGATTGCAATGTTTACCTATCTAAATCGTTAATAATATAATATTAATTAAGTTTTTTTGGAGAATGGAAGAGCAAGATAATAAAGGAGAGGCATTGAGGTTTATTGTAAAACAATCAAAAGGAAGGAAAGATGTATCCTATTAGAAAGATTTTTCAATTTTCCTCTTCAATAGGACTAAATTTTAGTTGGATCCAGGGTGTTGGCTTCAAAATTATTGATTCAATACTCTAAAAATCTAGGACATGACATATCCAAGTTAGTCCATTAAATATATTCATCTTAGGCAAAGGTTGCAAAGGCTAAGGTGGAAATATCCCCCTTTTAATGTGGGTTTTAAACCTTCCATTTGAAAATGCTAAAAAACTCAATGATAATGCTTAATCCATGGATTGATTATTTTATTTTAGTTTGTCCTTGAATGTTGAGATATTTATTTGGGTCTAGTTATCAATTTGTCATTTCATTTATTTATTGAGAAGATATTAAGGTCTATAAGGGATAAGATGGTTATTTTCCAACACCCCTCCCCTAAAACCATATAAATATATCGTGTACCACATTTTGTTGTTGTAATATTTAAACCACAAAACCTTGCTATGAGAATGCCCTTTAAGGGAGGGTATGTAAAGGAAGTGGAAAAAAACAATATTTTATGTTGAGTCAAAGGAGGGGCATGGATTGCAGGTGTCTCTACAGGTCTTGAAAAATGTGAGGGGAATGGTGTTTACCTCCTATTACAATGTCTACAATTGCACCGTTCGAGATGCTAGAGAGCACTGACTTTAAGGATCAGAGGTGAAAGCTCACATGGATCTTAAAAATGAGAACGCATGTGTGATTTAGCATATGATTGATTCTTCAACAGTTGATTTTTTGGGTGATATTTCATATTAAATGGAAAAAATTGAAGCCCTAAAACCTATAAAATAAGTAGAGTATGAGCAAATGTTTCCTATGATTCAAAGAATCTCTCCATATTTTGTCCATGATATCCATGCAAGTTATGTTCAAGTGTTGATAAATTGTGTTAACATATCATCGTTGATTCAGGGCACATATACTTCTTCAACTAGTGGTGCAGAGTCCAACTAATGAGTAGGCAAAGTTTTTCATTTACAAGGTTTTCATCAATGAAGCATTCTACCTCTCTAACCAACTCTAAGATAAGGGTATCCATAACAGACTTATTATTGTAAAAAATTGCAAATATTGGATTATCTTGAAGTTCAAGGGCTTGAAGTGGTTTCCTCAACCTACAAATCTCTAAAGGAACTACGTGGTTTCCAAATAAACCTTTGTGGCCAAGAAGTTGTGAAAGAGGAAGACATCATGGAAAATTTTAAGGGGTTGTAATGACCCTGGTCTTGTGGTAACTATGTAGATATGATGTTGTTGACGGTGTTGGACCCTCTAACATTCAGGGTATCACCGCGTATGAAGTCCCAATTGGACCTCACACCGCTTGGTCTACGAGTCCCATCTGGTATGATGGCCTGGTTGCCATTATCTTAAGGATTTGCCTCAACTCTTGCTTGTCATCATAGGAGAGTAGTCTACTTTGTCTTCGAGAAGTGAGGTATGCGTACCTAGTGACTGTAAGTGTCACATGTGTCAATGGTTATTTCACTGTAGAGGGAGAGGCTGGGAGTGAGTCCCAAGTTGGTTGGGATGAAGTCCCAACTCGGCTAGGAACACACAATACAATAGGACATGCACAACTTCTAGAGGAGCACTCCACACAGATGCGACAGTCATAACACACAAGGTAAGATAACATGTACAACACTCAACGGATGAGTCCGAACGAGTGCAACGGTTGTTAAAGAAATTTTTATGTGAAAGGTTTGTCTAGTGTCTAGGAGAGTAGTCTACACAGGCGAGACATTGTTAATAGCATATACAACACATTTCCATTAACCAATTATGTATTGCAACAAATGAAATAGTTCAAATGTAGAACACAGGTTAAAGAAACATGTATCGCAAGTGTTAAATATTATTCTTACGACATTTATAGTACATTTGTGAAAATGTGTTGGCCTGTTAGCAAGCTTCTGAATTAAGCTAATGTTCCAAAACATATCGTTACACCATACATCACTAACCCCAAGTGTGGGGCATTGGAGCCACTACTTACTCCTCAAAGAAAATATTACAGACTCTCTTGGCTATGTGGGAGGAGCTAAGGTGAAAAGTCCTTTCATGTACAAATGAGGGGGGTATTTATAACCAAGGGTGAAACTAACCCTTGTGGTTGTTGAACTACCCTCATGACTGTTTGACTTCCATGGCTTTTTGAATTTACATGACTATTTTTACAACAAGTGGGTCTCTTGGACTTCCATGTTACAGTACATTCATTGAGAACACAGCCCATAGAAGAGATGTGGGCGACATGACTCATGACATGACTCGACATGATAGTGCTAGTACATTCGTGTTGCTACTGGGAGCTTGATATCTTCATGGTGTATCACAACTTCACCCCTGCATGGCAAAGTGTGTGTATTCTTCGATGGTCTTTGGTTCGCTCGATGAAGCTTTGGCATGTTGTTCCTTGCTTGTATGTCGGGAGGCTTGATAGGATCATTTGTTCGCGAAGGTGCATGTTCATCCGTTCGTGAGCACATCTCTTCGCATGCACCATTCGTTCGTTTGTTGGTGAACTTGTGCTTCTGCATGTGCTCCCTTCTTTCATCGCATTCGTTGTCGTGCCATAGTTTTTGATATACATGTACTTGCAGTCACTCATGATGAGACAACATCAAATCCAAAACCTCCTATTCTACCATGAAACATGATGATTTCGGATGTAGGTGACCCAAAGAGGTAGCAAGGTTGTGAAGCGAGATGATGGCTCCAGGCATTGCTATTGAAAACTGCTCAAGAGCCACTGAGTGATGGAGATGGGAGATCCAAGACGACAGTGATTGTCTATGAGGTCTGGCTCGGCTGGAAGGCAACATTGTGCAAATTTTGGGAGGGACAGTCCGGGCTGTAGAAAGGCAAGGTAGGTAGGATCTGTGCAGTTTCTGGAATGAGGAGGAAGCAGGGACTGTAAGGCCAAGTTTGCATAATTCTCTGGGAGAACATGCTGGTCTACAAGGAGGGTCAACAGGTAGAGATTACGTAGTTTTCACGAGGAAATGCCCGAGAGTGTGGCAGCCAAATCTACGCAATTCCTAGAGGGAACTGGCAGGTAGCTGCTAGGTCACTCGCAGCCAAAACTATGCAATTCCCAGAAGGAACTGATCGTTGGTTGCTTGGTCACTGGCAATAGAGACTGAATAATTCCTGGAGGGAACTGGTAGTCTGCTGCTTGGAGCTACTGGCAAGGGAAACTCCATTGAGGCCAGGAGGATGGCCTGCTAATCATCTATGTTCAATTTCTGAGTTGAGTAGACTATTGTGTAGCAGAAGGCCTCCTCATGTAAACTACACAATTTCTTGGATGAGTAGTCGATCGACTGTTGGGATGACTGACTGGGAAACTGCACAATTTTCTAAGGGAGACAGGGATGGGTACTTACTATCTACCTGACCTATCTGTGCAATTTACTTAGTTAGCTAAGGGAGTAAGGTCACTGGCCTCTGCACAATTTTTGAGGGGAGTCAGTCACGAGGTGACTGCTGGGTCAGACTATCCAAGCGGTCAAGATGAAGGTTGATTTGATTTCTTATAGGTAGCATTGCTTGAAAAGACTTGTTTTGTTTTTCTGTGCTATTTTGTTTGACATTCGATCAAGCTAATGAAGGGGCAATGGTCCAGCCATCAGAGGGGGGTCCGGTTGTTATAACTTTCAATGAAATGACTAAGTGTGTGAACGAGCGAAATATGCATATGTGATCATGAAAACACACACTCACATGACTTGACGACTAGATGACTCAAACCATCCAGACGCACATGTTCAACATGACTGACCGACGATGCAAGAGACAAGTGCGACACTCATGATTGATTTTTGATCAACTGTGACTAATGGAGGGAAAATTTCCCCTAGGGCTTTTTGGGTTGAAACCCTAGCAGACTGAAAGTTATCTATTCAAAGAAACATGCATTCATACAGCCATTATGCTATTATTAAGGGTACGTACCTTTGGTCCTACGTTTGAGAAGGCCCTTAGGGTCCAAACCCTTCTTGGAGTTCCCTTCTTCTCTTTTGTCTTGCAAAACAACCAATTCAAAGAACACAACAGTATATGGACAAAAACTTATAAAGAAACCATCTTCATGTTATAAATAAAGGTAGTTAGTCATGAAATCCAAACAACCATTTACCTATGAATTCAAACATGAATATCATTAACATAAAGAAGATTCATTTCGGGAACCAAGACACGTGTTTCTTTTATTATAGACAAATAAAGTACATAAGAAGGAATATTTTTACCTGAGTCACCTTCAGCAGGCTCCAAGCAAAGCTTCCTTCCGGATCCGTTCCAGCCTCAATCCTTTAACAAACTACTTCCATGACTCTCTCCATGATGTCATAAATGGTGGATGAACATCAACACACAAGGAAAAAAAGGTTTCCTGTACAAAATGGGGGAAGTGCAGAAGGCACAAGGGACTTCAGACCTGGTCAAGGGAAAAATTTCAGCATAATAAGCTTTCTCTCTCTTCTCTCCTCCCTTATGCCTTCCCTTTGAGTTCTTTTTATACCTTCTCCAAAGTAGTTTTTTAGTTAGGAGTTGGTTGGGAACAGTTGGGCCACGGGCACTAACAGGTGATCAGCAGGTAAAACCCGCGATCTCAGCTCGAAAATAAGGAGTTTTATATTTTTTAAGTGTTTTAATACATACACGCGGGTTGGCTATACAGAGACCCGCGTATACACGCCTTTAACTCAGGGAAATGTTGTGTATAAGGGATAAAACACTGTTTTTTAAATTTTAGGACCAGGTCTGGAAGGAAGGGTTGCCCTAGGCCATGAGTGCAACATCACAAACCATAAAAGTGAGATTTGTAGCTATAACAGTGACGATGCTTGTGCGACACTGAATGTGATTCCGTGTGTGAGTGTGACAAATTCTTTTGTAGTGGACACAACAAGTACACATGAAGAGAAGTGTTATGAAACCAACTCACAAAAAGATAGAAAAGGGAGATCCACGCCTTAGAATTCAGCCTCTTCGAGGGGGAAACCTCCTTTACATTACACAAATGAACAATTCTTGGATGATTCAAATGACAAAACCTCCTTTCTATATATAGGAGTCTAAGGAGTCACAATATAATCCAGCCGGCCTAAAAATAATAATATAAAGGCACAATAATAACAATATTGGGCTTCTATGGGGCACAATAGTAACAATATGGGCACTACATGGGTACATCAATATAATAAGTGGGTTATACTAATAATAATAAGGGGTTACACTAGTAGTATAGGGGCCTAACATGCCCCTCTCCTTCAAAAAGCGTTGTCCTCAACGCTTGAGTAGTTCTTGATGCTTCTGTATAAAATTCTTGTCCTCCCATGTGGAATCTTCAACGGGTAAGTTCTTCCACTTGATGAGATACTCTGAAATTGATCGATTTCATAGCTGTCGGGTTCTTGTTTCTATGACTACTCTAGGTTCTAATATGATTTTCCCTTCCTCTTCAATTTCTGGAAATTTTGTTTGAATTGGGATCTTTTGCAACTTTTGAAAAAGTGGCCATACTTTTTCGTCCTTCTTCCATTCTTCCCTTGCTTTGTTTATCCAATTTGGTTGGATAATATAAATAGCACAAGACAATGCTTCCACATCCTCATCCTTGAAGAGTCTTCCCATTCGGTAAGGTCGCCATTTTTTAAGTGCATGTAGTATTGCCAACATTTCCTTCTCATAAATAGCTTGCTTGAGATGTAGCAATAAAAATACCCAATCAAAAATTTTTTCACTACGATGTTTATCTACCTGTTGTTCCGTTTGATTTTGTACCGAAGTAGCGTTATCCTTTAAAAGTTGGAGAACTTGCTGTCGATGCTCAATATGATCTTTCTCTGCTTGAACCTTTTTCTTCTTGATATGTCCTTCTATCTTTTGAGGAGTGGTAATTTCTTCCAGTCCTTTACAAGATATGGTCGGATTCATTTCTTGATGCTCGATGTGATCTTTCACTTCTTGAACATTTTTCTTCTTGATGTGTCCTTCTATCTTGATAGTTTGAGGAGTGGTAATTCTTGCCAATGCTTTACAAGATATGGTCTGATTCATTTCTTCTTTTTCTGGGATGGTGTCCTGGCGTATTTCCTCTTCTTTTGATTTTTCTTGATCCTTTTCTTCCTCCTCTTCATATTCTATGTAAAATAATTTCTTCTCAGCACACCTATGACCTTTAGTGCCTTTGCTATCACAATTGTAACAAAGCCCTTTTTCTCTTTTTTCTTCCAATTGTTGTGGTGTAACCCTTGTAGGTTGTGGAAGGCTAGGAGAAACAACACTTCCATCTTTATAGTTGTGAGGGGTACGCTTCCTGGTTTCCATAATTTTTCTTTCCACTATGTCACAAAGCCCTTTTACTCTTTCCAATTGTTGTGGTGTTGCTCTAAAGAAGGTGTTGCTCTTTGTATCCTCATAATGTGCTATCATTTCCTCCGTGAAAATTGACCACGTAACAAGTTGTTTACGAGAACAAAGCCCTTTGTACCATAAAAATTGATCTGGTTCTAAATATGAAGATGCAATACATACCTTTTGTAACAGTTGTACACCATGTAGATTAAAATATTGCTCCATCTGAAGTATCCAATTTACCGAATCCTTGCCATCAAACTTCCTCATCTTGCTTTTTCTTGATTTTAGGAGCTCGACCTTGAAACGACTGTAATTCTATACTTTTGGATATTTAATTTCTGAAATTGTGAGCTATAGTAGCCCTCTGTGTCCTCTTTCCAATACCACTTGTCTGATCCAAATCGGATTCTCTAAGAAAAAGTTATGCACAATCTCCCAAGATGACCTGATTATAGACCTTTCTAGAAGAGAGAACTTGTATGAAGTGCCACGTGTCACTATTTAGACCTTTGGATATAAAAAAGATATACAAAAAAACTACAGTCCATCCTCTTTCTGTACCTTCTTACAAAATTTCAATCCGATCCTCAGAGAGAAAGTTATGACGATTTTCGCGAGGTCACCTGTTTTGAATGTAATTCAGGAGTCTGCAAAAAGACCAACTCCTCAGATCATATCTCCGAAAATATCGTGAAAAAAGCTCTGAAATTCGGACCCAAAGTTCAACGCGATTTCTTCTCAAATGGTTTTTTTTGCGACTTCTGAAACGTCACAGAAAAAAAGTTATAGCGAAAATGCCACGATGACCTGTTTGGAGCAGCGAAACCCTAGAATCCAAAGTTCTGATACCAAATGTTATGAAACCAGCTCACAAAAAGATAGAAAAGAGAGATCCATGCCTTAGAATTCAGCCTCTTCGAGGGGGAAACCTCCTTTACATTACATAAATGAACAATTCTTGGATGATTCAAATGACAAAACCTCCTTTCTATATATAGGAGTCTAAGGAGTCACAATATAATCCAGCCGACCTAACAATAATAATATAAAGGCACAATAATAACAATATTGGGCTTCTATGGGGCACAATAGTAACAATATGGGCACTACATGGGTACATCAATATAATAAGTGGGTTATACTAATAATAATAAGGGGTTACACTAGTAGTATAGGGGCCTAACAAGAAGACTTTGAGCATAACCAGAACATGGTCGCAAGCATGACCTAGACTCCAACATGCAGAAACTCGAATTAAAAGCACAAGTAAGGTAGTTGCAAAGACTCACATGGGCTCATGGAGTGAACCTGGGGGTGCATAGTCATCAAGAAAAACTCTTAGAGGAGGCTCCGATATTTGGTGTGGGCCAAAATTTTTGAGGGTGGTTTTAGCCACTAAAATAATTGGTGACACACTGGTAGAACTCTAACTTCTTTGTTTCAGTTCATTGCTAGCACAAGGCCTTGGTCTTTTAAGGAGTATTGAATCGATATGTGGGTAACTTTGGCTTCCCCACTTACCCCATGGACACACATGGTTCACCCTTTTCCAACTCAGTCAAACACAATCAAAGATTCATCTTGATCTCAATGTTTCAAATTTGGGAAGGGTAGTTTAGCTATCGAGTTGAAGATTTTTAGAGTACAACTTTTCATCTCTGGTGTTTCTCCCTTGCCAACAGGCCTGGAAAATACCCCGACAGAGTCACGCAGGAACACACACATTGCTCCACTTCCAGTGAGCCTAGTTAGTACCCTTGTGGAGTTGCATGCTTCACATCTCTACACAGGAATCCTTTCTTTTCTTTCACCTTTTTATTTTTCAAGAGAACTATGCATAGGCACTTATTTATTTTTGGGGCAGAACAGGGATCCCAACTTATTGAGAGCAAAAGAGGTTGTTCCTTCAGAGAAGCATGTAATACCTTTGACATAGGTTTGCTCATTTGTATTTTCCCCTTCCCCGTTTCCAATAGTTGGATGAGCTTGAACACACAGGGCAGAAGGCTAAGTACAGGCATGGGGCTTCCCAGTGTGGACACATGTTCATTGTTGGAGCAAAGCTTCCCTTGCAGACAGGTTGTATTTTCCATCAAGACTTCATCGGTTGAAGGTTATAACCAAGCATAGAGAAGACAAACACAAGACTGGCCACGTGCTGCAGTGTCACAAGTCTCTTCAAATTTCAGCCACATACTCTATTCAAAATCCAAAACGTAGTAGTTGGCAACACTTATTTCTAGAAACAAAAATAGTAATATATGAAGAAAATAAAACAAACATAAAGAAAAATATTAAGGAGAATCAAACAAAGTAAAAACAAAGATGATAAGAAAAGCAAACAAGATGAAAGCAACAAGCAAGAAGCAGATTATGTACATGGCACAGGCGCATCCTAGCCTACTAAAAATAATGCTTGAGATATTGGATGTTGACAGGAAGGTTGTCAATCCTCCCTTCAAGTGATCACAAGTGGTACGTGTGTGGGCCAATATTCTCGTGGATTGTGTATGGGCCAATCCATAGGGACTGGAACTTTGTATGTTTTCCTTTGTCTTCATGGGGCTTATCCCATTTCAGAACTAAGTCACCCACATTGAAATTATCTTTCCCTGCAGACTTCCTATTGAACCATCTCTTGATACTTCTCTCATGGAGCATGAATTTCTCTTTTGCTTTCATCATTTCTTCCTAGAGCTTATGGAGAACATCGATCCTATGTTGAACTAGCTGGAAAGGCTTACCTTGGGATTCTTGGGAAAGCTAAATTGTAGGCAAGTAGATATTTGGTGGAAGGATGGCCTCCTTATGATAAACTAGGAAGTACGGTGAGGTATTCAGAGAGGGCTTAGGTGTTACATGGTTAGCCCATAATTCATTTGTCAGGGTGGTATTCCAGTTACACTACTTAGAGAAAACGATCTTCTTGATTATATGGATGAGGTTTGTATTTGTGGACTCTGCTAGAACATTTCCTTATGGGTAGTAGTTCGATGAATGCTTTAGCACAATACCACAATGTAATGCAAATTCATAGAGTTTCAAAGATGAAAAATAAGTTGCATTATAAAAAGCAACTGATACCAAAACACCGAAACGTGAGATGATATTCTGTTGGAGGAATCTAATGACCTCCAAGTCATTCACATGCTTGAGCGGAACTGCTTTTGTCCACTACGTGAAGTAGTTTGTGATATTAGGATATAGTGTTGTTGTTTTAACAAATGATGGAAAATTTCCCCAATCATGTCTAGGCCCCACTATTGGAATGGTTCGGTCACTCTAACAGGGTGCACTGGGGATGCTAATCTTCATGTTCTGTCAGTGCATCATTGATGGACTGGGCACTTGCGGGCATAAGCATGTGCATCCTTGAACAATGTGGGCTAGTAAAAACCAACTTGCATAACTTTTTGGGTAGTGGTATTTCCCGCAAAGTGACCCCCGACGGGTCCATCATGTAGATCATGATGTACCTTCTCTGTTTCATGTGCGTCTAGGCACCTGAGCAAAACTCCATTATTGTGCTTTCTATAAAGCACTCTGTGCACTGACTGATATGCTAAGGCTTTTAGGTGCAATGCCCTCTTCTCTATGATAGAAACATTAGAGGGTATGGTGCCATGCTCAAGGTACTGGCTCACATCTGTGTACCAAGAGGTTCAATCTTTAGTGGTTGTTGCTCACCTTATGTCATACCTCTCAATATCTTGCTCCCAACTGGAGAGCTCTTCTTCGTTCTCCAGAGTGTGCACTGCTTTAGTTGCAAGTCTCTAGAGCCCATGTCCTTTGATCGTGTGCACTAGCTTGATTTCAAGATCATATTCCTACAAGCCTGTCATTTATTTCACACGTTGTTCACCCAGTTCTTGTTGTGCAAGAAATGTGCAGACTTTTGGGTGGGGGACGAAGACTATGCAGTGGTTTTTCAGCGAGTAGGGTCTAAAGTGTTTCACCACCTTGTAAACTGCATAAGCTTGCTTGTCAATGGTGGGGTAGTTGAGCTCTGGTCCCTGCATGCTTGCACTCATGAAAGAGATGGGGCATTCATCATTAGCTTCATCTTTCTGAGTGAGTACTGCAACTAGTGAGTTACCGGAAGTGAAGGTGTTTAGTAGGAAATCTTTTTTGAAATCGGGGTTGTAGAGCACAGGTGTTTCTGCAATGGCCTGCTTGATCCAGGAAAATGCATACTTTTCCTTCTTACCCCAGCTATAGAATACATATTTCTTGATCATCTCTTGCATGGGCTTAACTATCTGCCATAATCCAAGATGAAATTCTAGAGGAAGTTTATCTTGCCCAATAAGGATTGCATAGCTTTCTAGTTGACTGGGTAAGGAATTTGTGTAATGGCTTGGACCCCATCTAGATACACCTTGATCCCACTCTTGGAAATAATGTGTCTGAGGAGGTTCCCCTCTGACTCGGTGAATACACTCTTTTTTGGATTCAAGGAAATCTCGTATCTCTGGCATTGCTCAAACATTTTCTTCAGATGGCGTATGTGGTCTTCTCGCCTTCTTGAGAACACAGTCACATCATCAAGGTATACCACCACACTCTGTCTAATGAGTTCGCGAAAGACTATGTCCACAGTGCGCTGAAATTTTGCGCCTATGTTTACAAGCCCAAGTAGCATTCGTCTATAATCAAACGTACCCCACTTGGTATGGAAAGTAGTTTTGAGTCTATCAGGTTCTACTAACAGAACCTGATTGTATCTCGAGAAACTGTCAAGGAGAGAAAACATCTGTGCCCCAGATATTGTTTGCAAAATATGGTCCATGGGTGGCACGGGGTAGTTGTCTTTGTCTGAGGTGCGACTTACACTCTGAAAATTGACACACAAGTGGATTTCCCCAGACCTCTTTCATACAGGAAAAAGTTTGGAGACCCATGTGGAATGTCAAAGTTTGTATATGACCCATGCATCCAACAACTTAGTAAGATCTATCTGTAAGAGGGGTTCAAGCGATAGATGTACTTTCCTCAGCTTCTATTGTTATGGCTTGACCCCTTCTTTGATTGGGATGATATGTTGGATGATCCACGTGTCATAAATTTTCATATCATCAAATGTCCATGCGAACACATCTTGGTACTGTTTGAACAAGCGGATAAAGGCTTGTCGCTCTTGTTGTGTACAACATGTACCAAGATTGACAAACTTCAAATCTTGTTTTGTTCCTAGGTTTATCAGTTCGTGCCTCATGGTGGAACTATGGGTCTTGCTATTCCTTGGCCCCTGGAACCGTTCTTGCAAGTCATATAGCTTTTCCAATGATGCCACACCTTTTGTGATAATGTGGCCTTTCATGTTACCAGCTTCCGCTTGTAGAGAGCACTCGTGCTCGTCATCGTCTATCGCTGCATCTCTGAAGACGTCAGTGTTAGCCATGAAATGTAGTATATGTTAATCATCATTAAGCACACGTAAGTTAGTTGTGTTTTCTGGGATAGATGGTTTGTACAAAATTTCAACAATAAATCTATCCCTAATCGGTGACATTCTCGATGCTGCATTTTCTATTGCATTGGTAGTTGCGTTACGCATACGTGGTATGATAATGATATTAAATTCTTTGAAATTTGATATTAGTCACCATACATCTTATTAGTAACTTTTGAGATGTGGTGATAAACAATGAATGGTGCTACATATCCACTGTACCACTATCTCTGAATCACCTACCACTTTGAGTATGACCACGTTGAGGCTGAAAGATTTCTGCAAGTCCAACATGAGTGCTTCATATTCTGCTACATTTTTCATGCACTCGAACTCCAAGCGACTTGGTACCAAATGCTTCCTATTGCAAGGGTTGATCAGAACACACCTAGCTCCTTAGCCATCCTGTGTCTTTGATCCATCAAAGTAAATGGTCCACAACTCATGTGTACAC
This sequence comes from Pinus tabuliformis, assembly GCA_031772625.1. Taxonomy (NCBI): domain Eukaryota; kingdom Viridiplantae; phylum Streptophyta; class Pinopsida; order Pinales; family Pinaceae; genus Pinus; species Pinus tabuliformis. The sequence goes on along the minus strand of CM062818.1, from coordinate 376,792,165 downwards.
AGACTTCTTGATGTGCTAGTACTACTACTACTACTATTACAATTGGTACGATGTTTTGTACAAGTTTCATTACCATCAGTCGGGCAAGGAAGGAGTCTCAATTGCGCGTCTGGTGGGATTGGAGTTGGGCGTGCACACCCCAATGTTGTCTCAAGTAGGCAGTTGTTGAACATGGGTTTTGCGAAGGCTAATGGTTCATTCTCACCATTGATGGGAGTGACATTATGTTTCATGTACCTCTTGGATTCTACCTGGATCTAGTTGCACTTGCCCTTGTACGGAAGCCACATGTGAGACCAGTCTATAGAAAAATATCCATCTAGCTTGTTGGAGCAGTCTCTGCCGAGTAATAGACCATATGCTTCCAGTATGTCACAACAGCTATGTTGATGCATTGGTGGACTCGACTTACATGGGATAGTCAGATGATTACATCTCATAGTTCACCAGTGGCTAGTATTCATGTTCGATCAAGTTGGATGATTTGTACGAATGTCTCACTCCATTGTGCATTAATCTACTTAGCAATGGAGAGTGGAATGATGTTGGCCACCGCACTAGAATCAACCAAATAGTTGTGAACATTGCAGTTGAAAAGTTCAAATGAATGTAGGAATGGAGGGAAACCTAAGTTTTCTTCTTGCATCCGAAGTGTATTGAGCACCATGGACAGTGATATGGTAGGTGTGCTTACTCCCTTGGTAGAGTTTGTGTTGTCTGTTGTAGTTTGTCCCAGTGCGTGCAGCAACATATCTCGCTGACTCTAGATCTTAGCCAACTCAAACAAACTGATGTTCAACTGAGTTTTCTTCATGTCATCAACAATGTTGTAATCCAGAGGTGGTAGACACACCAAGGTGTCCATGGTAAAATGACTATTTTGTAGCTTGCTCCTCATGGATGTGCTTTTGTCCCCCATTGTCTTCTCGAACTTGCTTTATGTTTTTTTCTTTGGGGTGGCTGGTGGATTGGTCTTCCTTATCAGTAGCCTGACCATTTCTTGCATCTCCCCAAGTGTGGGGGGAGCCCCTTTACTCCTAAGATTGTAATGGCTAGTTTTCTTTCGAGGCTGCTTCTCGGTGTTCATCTTTGACATCCTTTGCGAGAAATGATATGCATTCACCACATGCCCAGAGCTTCATGGTTCATTAGGTGCAACCTCTTCGTCATTGTTAGTGTCTTGTGGTTTCTCCTGCATTGAGTGTACGACTATAGAAAGTAGTTGTAACTCGCTTCCAACCCAAACAAGAGTTCTTGAGATGATGTTCTTCGTGGAAAGAATATAATTTTGGATCTGCACACTATTCGAGCTCGAACACAGGCTTTTATGTAGTTTTTGAAATGAACTAGTTGATGCTTGATGAGCTTCTTTCCTGTCTTTGCCTGGGTGGGTGACTGCTTGCAAATGTGTTTGTTTTGTGTTGCTTGAGTTCAGAAATTTCAGTGATCAAGCTCTTGTCAAGACGATTGAGGGTCTCAATATCAATTGTTTCCTTCTCTCTACCCTTGCTCGCCATTTCTTGGGACTTCCTGCTCACATCCTTGGAGTGCTTTTCCGATTCGTCATCCTTGATGACTCCAATTCCATGCAAGTATTTCTCAACAGTGATAACCTCTACACATTTTTCCAGTAGTTTTGGTTTCAGAGATCGCTTGACGATCTGCAGAATGCTATTTGGCAGCGCAGACATGTAGTAATCAGTGGTGATGTAGTCATGAGGTATAGTGTCTTCTCCAAACTTGTTCAATATATGTGTAAACCTCTGATTGAAATCTTGCACTTTCTCTTTTCCCTCCATATTGAGGCTTCCCAACTCTTTGAGTGGCATGGCTGGGGTCTTGTCATCGCGAACTTCTCAAGGAACATGTGTTTGAATGCAACCCAATTCTATATAGAGTTCGGTGGAAGGCTGGGATACTAAGTAGTTGCGTGACCATCCAAGGTGCATGGGAACAATATACATGCTACATCATCATAACATACCTCAAGGGTCTATAGTTGTAGGTAGAAGTTGTCTAAGTGGTCTTCCTCCTTCACCATGTTGGTGGGGTCGAACTTGATGTTCATTCTCTCTGCTCGCCCTGGCATCTTGTGCAGAATGGTCGGGAGAGCCAATGGTCCCTGAGTCATCCATTCAAGATTTGGGTCAGCCATATCTTCTTCTTCTTTGTCTTCTTCCTATCTTTCGGAGTCTGATGGTTCTGGCTCAGAGTCTGTTGGTTCGTCTCTGCCTCCACCTCCTCTTCTGCCTTCCCCTTCGCTTCCTGTACCAGAGTTCGATCCCAAGAACACAAGAGTGTCTTGTTTGCCTTGCCGAAAGATTGAATGTTCCTCTCTGTCTTCAATAGCTTCTTCTAGATCTTCAAGTGTGGCAAGGACTTCTTCTTCCACCAATGATACAAAAATTTCTGTGGAAGTGGCTTTTGGCTTCTTAGATGCGCATGGAAGATGTTGTCTATCTGGGATTAGTCCGGCTGCTTTCGCGAATTGGCGAGTGATGGGATGGATGAAGTGAAGTTCATGATATGGAATCTTTTGTTCAATTCTGGGAGGTCAGGAGTAACCAACTACAGAGTCCCGTCTAGGTGAGAGGGAGTGTGAGTTACTGCCTTGATGAAATCGTTGATGAATAAGTGTGAGGGGAATTTTAGCCATATACAGCTAGCTACCCTACTTCTAGCACCAGAACCGTTGACGATGCTAGACCCATCAACATTCAAGGGATAACCCTAGTATGAAGTCCCAATTAGACCTCACGTTGTTTGGTGTGGGAGTCCCATCCAGTATGATGGCCCGATTTCCATTGTATTAAGGATTTTCCCCAACTCTTGCTTGTCAGCATAGGAGAGTGGTCTTCTTTATCTTCAAGAAGTGATGTTTGCATGCCTAGTGAGTGTAAGTGTCACTTGTTTCAATCGTTTTTTCACTATAGAGGGAGAGGTGGGAGTGAGTCCCAAGTTGGTTGGGATGAATTCCCAACTCAGCTAGGAACACACAACACAACAGGACGTGCACAACTTCCGGAGGAGAAATCCACATGGATGCAGATGTCAAAACACACAAGGTAAGATAATACATACATCTCTTAGCAGATGAGTCCAAACGAGTGCAACGGTTGTTACAACAAGTTTTGTGTGAAAGGTCTGTCTGGTGTCTAGGAGAGTAGTCTACATGGGCTAGACAATGTTAACAACATATACAAAACATTTCCATTAATAGATTATGTATTACAACAAGTGAAATAGCTCAAATGCAGAACACAGGTTAAAGAAACATGCATCACAAGTGTTAAAGATTAGTCTTACAACAATTACAATACATGCATGAAAATGTGTTCGCCTATTAGCAGGCTTCTGATTTAAGCGAAAGTTCCAAGGCACATTGTTACACCATAAATCACTAACCCTAAGTGTGGGGTGTTGGAGCCAATACCTACTCCTCAAAGAGAAGATTACAGACTCTCTTGGCTATGTGGGAGGAGCTAAGGTGAAAAGTCCTTTCAGGTACAAATGAGGGGGTATTTATAGCCAAGGGTGAAACTGACCCTTGTGGTTGTTTGACTACACTCATGACTATTTGACTTCCATGGTTTTTCGACTTTACATGACTCTTTGTAGAAGAAGTGGGTCTCTTGGACTTCCACATTACATTAAATTGATTGACAACATATCCCATAGTAGAGGTGTGGGTGACATGACTCATGACATGACTCGACATGATAGTGTTGGTACATTCATGCTACTGCTGGAGTGTATGTCGAGCTATAGTGTTGCTGGGTGATGGATGTCTTCATGGTGTATCACATCTTCACCTCCGCATGGAAAGGTGCACAGATTATTCGATGGTATTTGGGTCACTTGATGAAGCTTTGGCATGTTGTTCCTTAATTACATGTCAGAAGGCTTGATAGGCTCATCTGTTCATGAAGGTGCATGTTCATCTGTTCATGAGCACATCTCTTTGCATGCATCATTCATTCGTCTGTTGGTGAACCTGTCGTTCTAGATGTGCTCCCTTCATTAATCCCATTCATTGTCGCACCATGTTTGTTGGTGTACCTGTACCTGCAGTCACTCATGACGAGATGACATCAAATCCAAAACCTCCTAGTCGACCATGACACATGATCATTTTCGGATGCAAGTGACCGGGAGAGGTAGCAAAGTTGTGAAGCGGGATGATGGCTCTGGGCATTGCTGATGAAAACTGTGCAAGAGGAACTAAGTGATAGAGATGGGCAATCTAAGTCAACAATGACTGTCTGCGTGGTCTAGCTTGGCTGGAAGGAAAAAATTGCGCAAATTTTGGGAGGACAATCCAGGCTGCAAGAAGGCAAGGTAGGTAGGATATTTTTGATCTATTTGGAATCAGCAACAGAGTTTGGTTATTCACGAAATTCAGGATCCTTTTAACAGCTTGCTGCAATCACCAAAGAAAGACAGCACCGATGTGAGGAAAATCTTAATATCCAGCTATGAAGATTACTCAGACCAAAGCAGTAATGTGTTAACGGAAATCAAAAGCTATATTTATGAAGATCCTTTTGCAGTATTCTTGAAGTCATCCAGCCAATTTATATTTTTCAAGTTTATCACCAGTCAACTTGATTCCGAGTTTCCATGGAAGTTTCATTTCGATTCTTCCCTTTTCCTGTGCATTAGAAAGCCTTTGGAAAGAAATCAAATACGAGCCAAGATGCTTATGTGGTTGCATTGGCTATTCCATTTCACTTGATTGAGTGGTGAAAAGAAAACTTAGAGTAGGTTTGTTAGTTGTGTTTTAGTCATGTTTGGTTTTATTATGGTTTTCAATTTTAGTTTTGAGTCCAATTTTTAGTCAATAAATGAGTTAACAAATCTCGTGTGGTTTTGTAAATTCATCGATTCCATAGCCCAATGGACGAAGGCACCGTCTGCTCTGCCAAAGAGCTATAGTTCTTGGCACCTCCAAGGATCTACCATCCCCATTAGAGATAATGTTAGTGTCATTCTTTGCAGCCTTCCTCCAATGATCAAACATGCTCTTACGAAGTGATTTTAAGGTGTCAAGATCAAATTTTGTCATTTCAGTGAGTCTTTAAGCAAAATTTGGTCACTAGTCATTAGGTCTAGTGTTTTCTTTCACTCCCTTTCAAAGTTGTCGAAATGTCAGTCCACGTCACCATTTAGCTGAGTGTACCATCATTTAGAGTGTTGTCATCATCATGTCAAAGTTCCACTGGGTCATTTTACACCTTGTTCATGCTTCAATTGTGCCTAGGTAAGGTTCATTTCCCTCTCCTAAGGTTTTGAAGGTAATTTCTCTTGGATGGTCAAATCATTAACAAAACTTATATCCTAATGTTCATATACCTTCCCCTATCCTTAATGTACCTTACTAGACACTTCCCATCACTGAGATCCCCCAAATTCCTCATTTTCACACAAACCCTAGTTTCTTGCTACAACTTGACAATTTTCAAGGCTAGGCCTGTGTTTAGCCCTTTTTGACCTCTTCCCCTCACTCAATCTCTGAAATTCCACTTTCCCCTACTTCCTGACATCCCTCCCTACTTTCAAAAATTTTCTCAAGAATTTAGAAGCCCCTTATCCCCTTCATTTCGATTCATTTCGACAAATCCCCTGTTCCACACATCGGGATAGGTTTTACTCCAATGATGTTTTTGAGCAATAAAAGATGAATTTGGGAAAACGGAAAGAGGTTTTTGTCGAAAATAGACCAAGGAAGAAAAACCTCCTTCACTGTTTACACATGTGTCATGGTTTTAGAGAAATGTCAAAAATACCATTGCCTCAGGGCAATTGAATGCACCTCTGAAGTGACCTTGGAAACATCACGTTTTCTCCTAGTTTGGTTGGCAAAATGACTTTCGTTATGAGTCAAATGATAACTAGACACAAATAACTTTCCAATGAGCTATCATGAGCTAAATTTTGAGTTGGGGAAGACCTTCAAAGGTTGATTGCAACAACACTCTACCTTGAGGCAGCCTCATTTGGCACATTTTGACCAGTCTTGGGAGACTTGATTTTTGACAGGGAAAATGAACTCCAAATTGAAAGGGTCTAGTTGGGTTAGAAATAAGACTCAAATACCTTTCCAAAAAGCTATCCCACGCCCAATTTGGACACCGGGAAGGCCTCCAAAAGTCATCTGTAAAAAGGCACAGTGCACCTGGGTAGTGGCGCAGCGCACTCAGTGGTCCGCACATTTAACATAGAGAAAGTGTGGTCAGGTCCACTGGATACATGAGAATTAGGTGCGAGACCACAGGAAATACTGACAAAAATTCTGGATCTAGAAATTTTTGAGCAAAAACAGGCTTTTCTCCCCAATGTGTCGTGCCACGTGGCACTCGCTTTCGCTAGAGGGTTCCAAATCCAAAAAACTTTGCATTTCTGGATTTGTCATGATAAATTATGTTTGCCTACCTATGGCCAAGAAATTTGGGGAGGTTTTGAGCCCTCAAAAGGTAAAAAAGACACTCAAAAAATGACCTCACTGCTCCTATTTTGACACACAGGAAGCAGTCTTGGGAGATTGGACATTTGGAGGGGTAAATGGACACCAAATCCAAAAATTCCACTTGGGTTGGAAAGTAGACAGGCAGGGCTTTCAAACGAGCTATCCTAGGCTTAAATTGGACTTCAAAAAGTTCCTCAAAATCAGCTCCAAAGTGGCATGATGCATAGAGAATTTAGGCGCGGTGCATAGAGAAATTTGGCCTCATTTTCCCTCTTCAGCTTAGAAATTCACCCAATTTTGACCAGTTTTACTTTTTGATGTTACTCTTGATCTTTCATGATGTAATTTGATGACCATGATGTCATATTGGAACATTTTTACTTGTTCTAGAGGATTCATTCACTAAAAATTGAAAATTAAATGAATGAATTAGTTTCGTAGCATATAGAGGCAGGTTGTTTGATTGCCTAGATTTCAGTTCCTTATTTAGAATTGGTTGAAACAGCTCCTAGAATGATGAGATCAACCCCTAGAGGCAAGGGAATGAGTTAGGCTTGTCTATATCATGTAATTTCTCAGTCATTTTCAGGGTTGGATACTTGGGATTGCTTGGCACTCTATTGTACATTTCATTTCTGCATTTTTGGCAAAGGAAAGACCAAGGTTTTGCAGCACTTGTTGGGATCCTTGTGGCTTTGTGTTTTGATGGTGTGTTTCTTCACGTAATTTTACGTTCATTTATGTTTTATGTATGCCATTTCCCTTCTCTTTGCTTCTGAATTAAACAAGTTAAGTGACAAAGGTAGAATCCATGAGTTTGTTGTGCTCTGCCTGTAGTTTTGTTTAATTCTCAATGTTTTCTTCAATTTGAGGAGGATTCTTGATACCCTCACACCCCCTTCAGCTCCTTAGCGGTCTTTTCCATCCATTCATTTAATCTAAAGCATCAAAACTACTACCTACCTTGCCCCAACCGGAACTCTGCAAGAATCTGGCCTCATCCCCAAACCCAAAATTTGCCTTTCCCTTTTTTCCAACAAAACCCCCCAAAAATCAAATCAAATCCTTGCACTTCATACCTAGCCTAAAATTAGCTTTTATTTCAATCATCTCAAGCCCCATCGATTATCTTTTGCTGAGATTGACCCGGAGAGAGCCCTCTCATGTCCTCGTAGGGCTAGCTACGAGGCTGAGCGTGGTTTGATGTGGACCTAGAACCTTCTCTTTTTAACTTGAGACAAATCTAGGCTCTAAAAAGGTGAGTAATGCATGCAAATGAATGATAAAGAGTTTGTGACAGGTAGTGTCAGTGAGTTCAAGGTATGCTAAGGAGGGAGTGGCAAGGTATGAAAGGAAATGCTAAAGCATGCTAAAGGCCAAGGAAACATGCCAAGATGTGCCAAGTGCTAGGGTGTGCCAGTGCATGCTAAGGAGAGTTATGGAGTGTAAGGGAAAAACAAGGGAGCACTAGTTTCAAATGCATGGAAATGAATGAATAAGAGTGTGTGATAGGGATTGTCAACGAATTATAGGTGTGGGTAGGAGGGACTGACAAGGTATATTAGGTAGTTCTAAAGAATGCTAGAGTTCGAGGGTGACATGCCAAGATGTTCCAAGTCCTAGGGTGTGCCAATGTGTGTCAGGGAGTGTTAGGGAGTGCCATAAGAACACAAGGGAGAACTAGTTCAAAATGCATGGAAATGAATGGATAAGTGTGTGTGATAGGGAGTATCAACAAGTTCCAATTGTGTTAAGGATGGAGTGAAAAGGTTATATACTAGGCAGTTCCAATGTATTCTAGAGTTCGAGGGCGTGTCAGGGAGTGGTAGTTTGTGTTAGGGAGTGCCAAATCATGCTAAGGAATGCAGTGGATGCTACTAAGTTCCATGTAGTGCCAAGGTATTGTTATACGTGCTAGATCTTATGGAATGTGAAGATGTAAACTATGTTTCTTAGCTGTTTTATGGGCACGATTAGATGTGATCCTTGACTTGGTAACCTGTTGAGTGGGATGAGTTTAGACTGGACATGAGAAGCCTAAGATGATTTATAGGCCATTAGGTGAAAAAGGCATAGTCGAGTTGTAGTAAATATAAGTTGGTCAATTTTTTGTAGTCGAAGTGGGACTTGGTTGGGTTCCCAAGTCTAAAAGAAAATAAGGGTAGTTATGAGGGTATGATATCTAAGGAGTGTCATGGCATGCTAAGGAATGAAAAGGCATGATAAAATATGCCAGGTAGTGTCAATGCATGCCAAGAATTGTTTGGGAGTGTTAGGGCATCAGAAGGGATAAGTATATCAAAGTGCATGGAAATGAACGGACAAGAGATTACGCCAGGAAGTGTTAGTGAATTGTAGGTGTCCAATGGGCTAAGTGCGTTAGGAGAATTTCAGAATAGGACTTGCAGGATGAAATCATACGATTGTGATAAGGGGATGGACAAAGAATTTTTAGACAAAGGGATTCTTTTGGCTAGGCACAACACTATTGTTTCAATGAATTGGTTGGGTTTCCAAGTTGCAATAAAAGTAAGGCTATCTATGAGGGCATGACAACTAGGGAGTGCCAAGGTGTGCAAGGAATGCCAGGAAGTTCTAAGACATGCTAT